>OZ022263.1:37025369-37662869 GCA_963978885.1 Nemotelus pantherinus
TTTGTTAGCTTGATGTTAGCTTTTTGTACGTTTGCAGCCTACAAAAACTTTTCTATTAAATTCTTTTCAACTATTCTATTCCTATTTTTTAAGACAATAGTCTTGACAGACATCATATATTCGTAAAAAGCTTGTTTCCACATTATAGTAATTTTGGCAGTCTTTATCTTGAGAAACCTCCAAAAAAAGGGAACTGATGAGCTTATCACCTGACATGTTGTATCTTAACTGTAAAGCTCAAGTTAATCGTCACTGAACTGTTTCAACAGTACATAATAGATATGTAAAGGAGGGCACCAGACTTGAGTAAAATATTTAAGGATAAAACGAATGAGGTTAGTAAATACTTGAAAGCATATGGAAATGCTAAAAGAATTGTGGCAGGAATGAGCTCCAAAGCCATAAATTCGTGAAGTTGTTTTGGTGATGTTTTGAACATGACTATCGAATTTCAGTTTACGATCAGAAGCAACATAAACATCAGTGAAATGTTTAACAGTCATAAGAGTGGTTCCAAACGTAACATACGAAAAGGTATTAGTTTGAAATTTTCGTGAAAAGGACATGGCGAAACACTTAGAAACATTCAGGAGAGGCAGTTAAAGCTACACCGCGCAGTATGTTTTAAAGGTTATTCGATATCAGAGAAGAACCAATTTACGAAAAATAGCTGCGTATAGCATTTTTTTCTTGAGTACATATCGGAAACGAGAGAAATCAGCTCAATTCTAGTTTGAATGAGAGCTGAAAATGTTTAATGGTATGTTGCAAAAAGTGCCAAACTAAAATATGAGCACAATGCGGAAAGTACCTAAAGCTTCAGTGTAGAGAAAAATGTTCAAAAGAAGGTCGAACTAAAGAAACTAAATGGAGTTTCCCGAACGTCATGCGAAATATTCACTGTTCCATCACTGTGGTTGCTCCAGTGATGGGGGCATATTTCAAGGATTATTATTATTTTCAGTCGTGAATCAGAGGAAAATTCATCAGAGGACAGTCTACCATTTTCCATTTTATATGCCAGAGCTAGACTCTGACGATGAGGCCAGTCAAGTGACTGAGCCTTACGATGCCAAAATTTTTATCATGATCCGAGCTAATTTCGCTTCTTGCCTTGTGTCCTTAATTTTTGAAGACCCGTCTGATATCAAAAATCATAATAGAGGATGAATTTTGAATTTTTATCAGTTTCACACTAAGCAGCAGTTCAGCTAGTAAGAGGAGGCGTCATACTTCCAAATCATATATAAAGTAGGTACATTTTGGATTTTTCTTTTGACGTCAGAAGGGTTTACAATTTTGGCTCATCTTTAAGAAACTATAGACAGTCCCTGGTTAAAAAAGAGTGTGCTAGTGGTTGCAAGACACAGTAAGGCGAGAAATGTCTTGAATTGTGTCGGCCTACCGACTAGTTATTTCATCACAACAACGTACCTGTTCACAAAGCATGGAAAATTAATCAGGTTTCTAACAAAAACACCATAGTTACAGTATTTCGACTATTTCCAGGATCAAATTAATTCAATCAAATAAATTCATTCGACAATTGTCATCTTTTCTGATATTCCCTTTTGTATCGTAAGAAGTCAAGCAGAACTACCGATTCTCACGCCATCGAAAACGGTGGTGAAGTCATGAATGAGTTTTTAAAACCAGGACACTTTTTTTGGTTTTTCGTTAATATCTCAACAACCGTGGGTCGGAGGCACAAGTTGGCTACATACATAATTAAAGCTTATTTACGACAAAAATTATTATATAATTTTTCTTGTATTTGCAATGGTTCCCGAGTTATAGGTCACTAAAGATACGGTTTTTTTCTACAACTTTCGAGGAGCGCGTCATTGCATACCAAATAGGGAAACTTTCCTGTTTTAAATTTATCAAGAAAGAAGCTGTACTGCAAGGTGCTACTGAAATATTTAACAGCCCAGATTCATCCTGTGAGGCTGTAGCTGCTGCTGGAAACAAAGTATTCTTGGCATTGTACAATGCGCCCAAGAAGCAAACACCTCTTAATATGCACAGCTATAACGCTTTCACTCAATCGGTATCCAATGCTAAACCCGACCTTTCTGCTCTGCCGCCCACAAAAGGTGCAGCACGGCAGCATGCTTTTTGAGTGTACCACCAAATTTCAATTTTGGCTTGGGAATGAGCTTTCTCCTGTACAGTGGGATTGGAAGTTGGAAAGCGATCAGCTAATCCCTGTTTTACCAGAAGATCCAGCAGCACCTGAAGCTGCCTTCAACCTCATTTGTTGTAAATGTACAGGTGGATGTGGGAACAAATGTGGCTGCCGAAAGGCAGGAATAATGAGCACAAGCATTTGTCACGACTGCCATGGCGAATGCTTGAATGGTGTTATTTCCACCCACGAAGAAGACTGATGACCCCAATATCATAAACCTTGAAGAAACAGACCATTCAGTCTAAATAACAAACACTGAAGGTCAAAACACTGTACTTGTGCTTGCTGGACGCTTAACCAGAAGTCAGGGCAGATTGAACAATTGTATTTTTTTCATATTCATTTACCTTGCAATAGTATACATAAATCGGTTGTCATGTTCTTATCTGTATAATGGTTGTCTCACACCACCATCGCATGCATAGTTACCTCTTTTTACTGTGTTTCAGATTGCAGTGCTTTCTACCAAGAAACAATCGAGTTTTGATTGATTTTTCTGTGTATTTCATTGTTGAATATATATCATGTCTTTATTTTTATACAAAGCTGTGAAGTTAATCTCCTCAATAATCCTTGGTATCCAAACATGTAAGTAAACCATTGTCATATATTTTTAGAAATGCCATATTGTACTGCGCTAACGTGGTTTTTCAAAAGACGCTATCTTTAGCGCCCTATAAATCGGGAACCATTGCAAATACAAGAAAAATGTGTATAATCATTTTTGTTGCTAATTGAATAAGCGTTAATTATGTCTAGGGTCAACTTGTACCTCTAACCCACGGCTCTCAAGATATTAACGAAAAACCAAAAAAGTGCCCTGTTTTCACTAATTGCCGCGAGAGCTCGCCTCATATTCATGAGAACTTTTGGTGTAATCATCCCTAAGTGCGTATAAATCAATGCGCAAAGTTTTAAAACTTTCGGATTTCTCCGGAGGTTAAACTTGTTTTGGCTGGACTAACAGGGCACTTTTACTAGTTATTTACTTACTAGCTTTCTACATCTTCTGATGATATAAGCGAATCTATGCTAATTATTTCGGTGCGTGTATAAGATGAATTTCGTAGCCCAACCATGTGACTGCAGCATTCTTGCTCAATTAGAGCAGGAAAGTTTGCAGAGCCATGACATGCATTCTGACTGGAGACAACTGCCTAGGAGGACATACATATGTACCAAATAGGTGTTGAGGAGGCTGACCTAGAAGAGGCTGACTCTGCGGAGCTTTTGCTCTGTGAATGCCCAGCGTTTGCGCGTCTCAGATATAAATGCTTTGGCTGGGATGTGGCACGTATGCAGAAGATTGCCTCTTTTCCCCATCAGTGATCCTAGATTTTATCAAGAAATCCGTTAAGCTGTGGTAAGCAGGGGGTAATGAGAATAATGGGTCTTTTGGCCTGAGTGCTTAAAGGTGCCAATGCGCCTCTCCATCAACTCACACACACAAAATTAATATCATTTCACTAAACTTTAGACGACATTATTAATAACATTTTGTGAGGCCATAATCACAGTTAAGAACGATTTTTTTGAAGAGCATCAGTTGAATTATGAACCAGAACTATTTATCAGATAGTGTAGCCCAACAATCTATAAAAAGAAAACACATTGTGCTTATCCCACGTTATTAAAAATCAGTCAGAAAAACACAATATTATCGTAGAGTATTGTGTGTTGAAATTCAGCATATGGTAGTACAAATCTAATTTTTTCCACCGCCGCCCTTTCAAAGCCAACTAAAAACCGAAAAGTATTTGAATAGTGTTTCACTGCCTTTCTAAACTAAGCTAGAAAACAACTGTTTTAGGAAACAAATGTTTGTTTCTGCAGCAAAGAACACTAACAATAAACTATAACATTTCAATTCAATAGAAACCAATAAACTTACGATGTCTAAATATAGAACATTTTTCAAAATTTCAAGCGAGCATGATGCTTGACTAGCTGAAATTTCATAATCTTATTGAATCACCATTTTGTTATGAATAATTTTATTCGAGTTGTCAGCTATAAAATTCAATTTAAGCAAAACTACCAATGCAAACTTCAGACACTAAAATATTTCGGCAGCTCGTAAATCAGGCTTCCAATTCATTAATTTCATTAATTGTATACTTATGATTACGACGAGAAAAAATATTTATGATAAATGAAGGAATTTGATTCAAGCTTATTTGATGTCGAATGATGACACACACTGTGTTTAATGTTCCATTATCTTGTGCATGCAACATTGAAAAATTCGATATTTATTTGAATGTAACAATCAGCTCTAAGGTAAAAAGTGCCCACTATAAGCTATAATCTCTAGAGGCCAAGGCTTAAGGTGAATGCCTCTAAGGCAGATTGAATTCACACATCACCGTAAGTACACAATTATGCATATTTAAATTACTCACATAGAAAACCTGACCACGCGTCATCATCATCATGGAAAACTCATAAAACTGTCGACATTTCACGAATTCCTCTAAAACGCAATGCCACAAACTTCTCAAAGCTGCTTAGCTTCATAAGTTTAAGGTCGTCGCTGCATAGCTACCTTATCTACATGCTAAAATAATATAAACGTCTTTCCTGGGAAACATCATTTAATTGTTAATTTCCGGCCTAAGATTTTCGATAATAATATTTGGCTAGATTGTTATGAAATTTTAAGCATAAAAAAATCATTTAATTAATTTATCCAATGATAAGCCGAAACAGTTAGTTTATCTAAATGCATTTCGTATGGAAATTTTGAATATTTATGATAGTGACATACGAAATAGATGGCGCGTTGCTTCTGAATAGTGGAAATTTGTTTATCACAAACACGTCGCGGAGGACATCGCGTTTGGCACAGCCGAAATACGTCTCTCCGGAACCGGATTTTACTATTCCACTACTCAGTGCAACCGGTGCAATGCAAATATCAGTTGCAGCGTAAACTTAACGTAATTAATATCTAACGAAAACGTGTGGCACGGCTTAGAAACGTTTTAGAGTCGGTCGGAGCTGATCCTCTGGGACCTCTTGTTCGGGATGGGCTGCGTTCCAGGCCAAAGCGCGCAGAATGTATTCTGGTACTGGTGGGGCTTGTGGCAAGTGAGCTCCAGCTGGGTGGAATCCGTCTTGGTCGGCGGTGTAGGTGAGCTGGATTGGGGTTCCGTCAGGAGAGACATACGATGCGGCTCCGGCAGCTTGAACTCCTCCTACTCCCTGTTCCTGAGCGGCGATACCGTTCGAGGTCTCGAAAGAGTATGCGTATGAGCCATCCGGACTGATGTCGCTGCTGAAGCTGCGGATCTGTGCATCCTTGTCGATGTTATCGGCTAAGGCCAATGCCAGCACGACGGCTAAGACGATCTGCAAATGTTATAAAACTAAGCTTTCTCGAAATTTTCGCAGGAAACGAGCAATGAAACTTACGAATTTGAACATTTTGGCAGTGTTTTCTGTGTGGAACGAGAAAGGTGGTTTGCAGCGATAAGCCTGTAATCTACTAATGCGGTTGTCTCCTAAGCTCTCGGTTTTTATACGACGATTCGCCACACTGCCGTTCATGTAGCGAAACATAAGACAAATTCATATAAAATTCAGAGCTAAAGGCCATCCGACTCGTAGACAAAACATTTTCAGTCCGAAGCCGGCTGGCCGTTGGAAAATTCAAGGCTGTTGCTTCGCTTTTTATGCTCGTATATTGTAGAATAGATCGAATCTTTCGGTGATGTAGTAAAATTCATATCTTGTGGGTTATGTCCGTCGATCCCCACTGTGACAGACAGAGCTCACCCAGTGCTCATAATTAATGACATCACTAGCCGAATAATTTGTAAGCTTGCAGGCTGCACCGGTTTCCGTGTTTATTTCATGTTAATCCGGTATTTACATTGCATCTCTTGTCTATTGTACTGATGGTTCTGATTAGGTGTTTGATCACTTTTATCCATTCACGTGAGCCGGGATGCCGCTTGATGAGAAATTTTCGCAAATGAAATGTCAGCCTTTTGTGGTCTATTTGAAGTTCGGAAAGTATTTTCTGAACCAAGTGTAGTTGTTGATGAGAATTTCGATATGGTGTGTCAAACCAAAAGCTACCGTATTTTCTAGTTTTAGTTTGTCCAAACTTTTCTCATGCCAGAAACAAGCATGGATAGAAAGTTTGGAAAGTGTTCGAAAGCATTTTAATAGTTTAGATTGGCAAGCCTATTTTATACTACTACGTTATCTTGCGAGTGGCATGTTTCTGCTGAAACCGGTGTCAGGATATTTTAACGACTTTTTTCAGCACAGACAATTAACACGAGACCGTTAGCCTACATTTCAAGGATTCGTCTGCCATCAAGATTAATCATTCAAATTTTTAGAATCAATCTTGTTTAGTTTTACGAGCGCATGAATTTACATATTCATTTGATTCGTTTCTTACATAGGCAAAAGAGTTCTTTCGATTTGGAATCCGCACACGGCGCACTTGTGGCACTGTTGATAGGCGAATTTGAATGGAAATGGTAATTTAGACTGCCTAATGCGTCGAAAAATTTTACGATTTTCCATTTTTCTTGTCGACGAACAGTAATAGATACATTATGTGCCGGGGCATAAAAATGAATGAAAAGATACGGAAGTGTCGTGCTATGTTAGTTTTGAATGCTTGTCAAGTGTTGTATTAAATATCGAAATTTTATGACGTTCCCTTTTAAAATGAATTTTTGATTGATCAAATTCATTAAAGAATACCGATAGTGTGAGATTGATCAACTGTTTGTATGCGGACATGAGTTGATTTTCGTGATTTTTGAGTGTTTTTGCAATTATGCTGGCATTTATGGCTTGACATAAATTTGAAAACTATTTTTGGCTAATGTGTTGTAAGAAAACAATATACACCATGTGTTTTGTGTTTGGCAGTATGAACTATAATCTTCAATGGCATGCTGCGCATTAGTCAGAAAATTCAAGGAAAATTTTTGTTTGTGACATGAGCAAGCAATAAAATACGTTTTGTGCCTTATCGGATCAGAAAATCTAGAAGCGATTCACATGTAAAATTTGCTGTTTTGTATTGAATCGAAACAAAAAAATACTGCACATTAATGACTGGTTAGAATAATTTTAATTAAGCTGCAACTGGATGCAACCGGATAAGTTTTTCATAGTTTATTGCATTGGTCTCATCAAAATCCTGTATCACCAGCGTTTGTTTTTTCAAATTGGAAATATCAAAAATTGCATTACAAATGATTTGAAATCAAATTCCAAGGGAGAAAAGGACAAGCTGCTCACCAAACACAGGTTTTTCGCTTGGTAATTAATGTCTGAATGCCTACAGAACAAAGATGGATGATATTTTGTGGGTTTTTTATAATGGCGCATTTTAGGTCTGCTCGCGTACTTTCAGTCACTGAATTTTTCTGAATTTTCCTGAATCATGTGGTGGGGGAAATTCATGAAAAGAACGAAAACGCTCTCATTGGATTTCCTGAAAATTGACAAACAAAAGTGTCAGTTGTCGGTTTTTGGGAGAACAATAGTGATTATAAAGCCATCCCAAGCGGTGATAAAGGTGATAAATAATCGCCACAAAAATATTCGTCCTTCATAATAACATTACACCAAAAACCGTTTGACAGTTTTCAGCATTTTTCAATAGCTCAGACCCTACTGAAATTTACCAAAAGAGGGGAAATTTTCATTTTTCAGTAAAATGAAGTACAAAAACGGCTTCATTGCAATTAATTGCAATTAATCGTAGTATGCGAACATACATTTTATGTCATGTTTTAATTTGTGGGTATCTATGCAGGTCCTTATTTCGTATCGTAAAAAGATTAAATAAACTTCCAAATGATTTTTCAATTCACTGTTTGGTAGTGTCCAGAAAATATTATGATGTTTCCTGTTCAACCAAGTTTGAATGGAGACACTGTTTGTTCCCTTTATTCGTATTCAACATTCAACTTGAGCTTAAATGTGCAGACTATTGTTAAAGGGTATTTACTAAATGGCTAAGACTGGAGCCAAATGTGAATAGAGCAGGGCCGTTTACTTACGTGACAGTGTACAACATGAGCCTTTTCTAGGTCAAACATCCAAATATTTTTTTATGGTGGTCCGAAGGACTGTCTTTAAGTACACCTGGGAACGTATAGCATTTGTTAGAGAGAAATTTGAGGACTCAATTGGTGGATAAAATAATAGCCTAGTTTGAGCAAATATATGGATGTGTAGCAGTTTCATACCTTTAGGGTAGAGCCATTGTACCAGTCAGCATCGTAGCCTACTTCAAACTCCAGTGCAACATAATCGCTTAAAGCTTTATTTATTTTTATTTTAATGGCTATTTCGGTTAGTTTGGCAGTAGACCCTCCTGTCAACGCAATTTTTCAGTACATTTTCGATCTTTCCCGGCCGTGTCTCACAATTGGATTGATCAATGTTGTGCTTAAGTTGAGTTAAGGCAGCCCACAAAAAAGTTCAACGCCGCAATTTGTCGGAGCTCCATGGCGGCTAATTGGCATGACAAAAACCGCAGTCTAGGCGATTTATCAGCTTACTGCACAAAAAAGCAATTGTTTTACGGCTTGCGGGTCGTTCGGAGCCATCCTTCTGAAACCATAGGTCTTCCAAGTCCATGCTTTCACTTTCTTGCCACAAAAAGTTGTTCATCATCCTTTCTTGGCACTCTTTATTGATCGTAACATCACTCACAAAATTTTTTGTTGAGTTTAACCCTTAAAATAGTAGGAAACTGGTTTCCTATTTTTAAAGATGTAAATTTACAAAAGTGTGTATAAAGAATATTTTACGGAAATGAATGAAATTTATGTAGTAAAGGCTGCTTTTTATGAGCTTTAGTTAATTTCAATAACAATATGTAAAAAAAACGATCGATAAGAATGTTTCATCACAATGCAAACAGTGGTAAATTTCAACATCCACAGTTATTTATTGCGACCAATTTTAGGAAATACGCACTGCTTAAGCGTGAATTTCATGATCTAAAATTTAGCCACTTAAATCAGAGAAATACTATATTATGAAATCTTGCGCCAATATGTAGTATCACTATCAAAAAACTGTAAATAGATAGTTTTATAAGCCAAAAAAAGGCGAGGGTCCTATCAAATCAAAAAAGTAATATATATATATATATATATATATATATATATATATATATATATATATATATATATATATATATATTTTTATTATCAAATACAAAAACTTTTTGCAATTCCTTTCAGTTTATAGTTTATTTTATTTCAAGATATACAAATCTGCTCATTAACTTATAACATAACTAATATTCTACACTTCTACAATTTTAACACGGAACGAAAAGACTGCACTGTTAAGTTAACTGTCGCTGTAGTATGTAAGCAATGATCGCGAAATATCATAATCGTTCTGTTCAGTCTTGCCAAATTACCGTTTTTCGCCACAATATTACATAAATAATAAGTCAAATTCGAGAAAATGATGCTAGTTTATAGCTTTGGCTGCAAATGTGAACAGTAAACTAGTAACTTTACACTCTTTTTGCTTAAATTTACAAAAAGCTATGCATTATTCGGTTGATATGGCGTACACACAAAAAAGCGCACATCCAATGTGTAAAAAAATTTATGATTCGTTATTTTAGACAGAATAATGAATATATTTTCTATTATCAAAGAATTAATTATATACCCAGTTTTCAGATTGATCGTTGTCAGCAATAAACATAAATAGACGAAATAAATTATAAATTGATAAAATTTCAACTATAATTCCCTATTAGACGTCTTTCTTCATTAGCGTGTTTCTATATGTGTATAAATCATATCTAAATGTGTATAAATCAAATCTCAATTCAATAAATTCACCAAACGGATTAGAATAGAGAAAGTGTTTCTGTAATGTCAAAAGTAGAGTTTCACTTCTCTATCAGTTGACAATATTGTCACGGCCATTTCCATAGTTGAGTTAAAATCCTCGTGACAGAGTTCTGTAGAACGCGTGAGAGAAAATTTATGTTTTGGAGTTTGATAGAGAAAAGTTATAAAGAAAAAGAAATATGGCAAATAATAATCAAACAACATCAAGCACGTATATTTCTATTGATAATAAATTTATTACGTTTATTATTATTGTTATTATTTACTTTGATTTGTTATTAATATTGATATCAGCTTTTATGTACTTATAGGGAAAAAACTAGCTGGCCGACTTAGATCACAGAGTGCGAAATAGTTTTTATGGTACAAATAGCGGGCGGGACAAAGCTTTGCTATTGCTTAATTTGAGTACAATTTGAAATAATTCGAATGAAATAAACTGATTTTTGTGGGACTATTAATTTAGTCGAGTTTATTATATTTTTTCTGTATATTTTTTCCTGTTTTTGCATTATTCTTCGTTAAAGAATAGTTGGTCTTAGATATGCGCTAACAAAACTCTTGTACCTCTGATTTATGTTTGAGGGCAGCCCGTTCTGTTAATATCGCTTCGATCCGTTGACTGCACCAAAGGTATAAAGGTAGAAAGAACTTGAGGGCTACCGTTGGGAAAAATTTGAAAACGTTGAAATTGAATCATTGGCTGATAATTTTCCCTACAATAGCATTGAACACATTGAAAATTTAAGGGTAAAAACTTAAAGTACACAAATGACAAAAATCACCAAAGCTAGCAGCTGTTTCCAAATTTTTCAAACAAACTACTACCACATTTTCCTAACAATAAAGTAGATATGAATTTCGTTTAAATTCGATGACTGCAAAAAGCTTTTAGCTTTTTGAGTGACTTTTCGAGATTCTACCACTTCGGTCATTCCTGATCTTTGTCAAAATCAATGCATCTTGTGAATTTAATTTGATATGAAGATCCGGTCGTGAGCTCTCGTGAAAAGAATTTACAAGTGCTCAGAAAATATATAGGGCCCTAATTACAGAGTCCCCTCACGTGAGTCACGTTACCTACGAACCGGTATTCTGAGAGTCACGTGAAGTAACTCTAGGTGAGGTGACTACGAATTTGTGTTTGAATGGCAACGCCTGAACATTGACGTTTGAAATTTACCACGTCCATAGCATACTGACATCGACCGGTTCTCGTTCGATCACCGAAGCTATGCAGTGTTGGTCACGGTCAGTACTTAGATGAGGGACGGTTTGCGACCACCGCATGTCGTTGGCGCGCACAAACTTTCCCTCCCTTTATATTACAAGTGTGGCTTACTTTGAAAGGAGTAGAATAAAAAAAAGTTAAAGTTCAAATGGAAGTAAGGAAAATCGAACGCAAATAGGGGTGTGTTCAATGTGCATGCTATAGCTGCTCCAAAAGCATAGCATAGCATCACTTTAGCAAGTGTGAAAATTTGCAGTAGCTAGGTGAAGCAGCTATGAATATTGAACAGCCAAGAGCTGCTACCAAGGTCAGCCTTTACACAGCACAACTAAATAATAACTTTTTTTTCAATTTTTTTAAATTTTGATCTTTGTATTTACGTGGATTAGCTCAATATTTGCATTGTAGTTTGAAAATCGTATGAAATTTAGGAGTTTTCAGCATACAGCTGCATAAACCATTAAAAATTTCCTAACATATTTAAAACGTTTCACTTATTTCCGGCTTTTAATACTTTATATGTGAAAAAGAGTGAAAAATAAACGATGAAAATTTGATGGTACACAAATCAGCGTACTCGGCCTTTTGCGCTTCATACTTGCCTTTTAAAAACTCAAGATGAGCTGCGCTGTGTAAAAGTCAACTTGAAACTCGAGTTGAGTTGAAGTGGTTCAAAACCCGTATTTAATTTATGATAGCACTATTTTCAAATTTATTGCTCATCTCCTTTTTCACCAAAGCGCAAAAACTTATTTTCATTTCAATTTCTAATCGAAAATGTCGTTTGGACAATGTGTCAGCTGTTAATGCACGTCCATTTTGTTTTAGCTACTTTCTTGCTATCCGCCAGACTGCGAGCAGCAAATAGCTGCTACCATAGCCACTATTCCGGATCTTGGACAGCCCGACTGTCAAATAGCAAGCATCAGAAAGTAGCTATTTCGTGACATTGGACAACCAGAGCAGCTAAAATAGCAGCTAATAGCTGCTATAGCAAGAATATTGAACACATTCCAGGAAATACTCCGGAATAACCAAATGATTAGTGAAATAAAAAAGAGGACGATATTTACAAGTGTCTAGGTATGCTAAAACTTGCCATACAAGATTAAAAATACAGTGATTAGGAAAAAGTATTGGTGAATATTAAAAGTGGTTTTTATGTGTTCGCTGCGTTGTTTCAGGCTTGGTGGATGATTCTCCATCAATTCAATAAGGTATTCGAATTGTTGCTTGTTGGTTACTTTTCATCTGAAATAAATCAAAAATTCAAAAAAAAAACACGACATAAAATAACACGAGAAGACACTAGAGGACACACTAAAACAAAACAACCAATCAAACATAAAGTATCCCATATATTAACACAAAACAACCAAATCACAAACATACGAGCCAAACATTTATCAGGAAAATCGTCTTACGGCTATGGCGGACACGTAGTCGAGTCTAGCCGCATTCTTCAAAGGAAAATATATAAATATCTTCAAAATAAGGTTTGTTTACCCTTTTTCATGATTCACGATCCAAACTTCGTCAGAATCCTTCTTCATTTTATTCAAAAATATCAATTTATATCACTTCTGTCAACAGTCACTTGATATTATCGAGTGACTGAAAATCTCATTTCACGTGACTCTCGTCACTTCATGTGATAATAGCCGATAGATCACAAACTCAGAACAAAGAGATCTAAGGAAATGAAACAAGCGTATACATATACGGAATTTAGTGAAGCAATTTTACTACAAAGGTAAAATCTATAAATAGAACAAATCGATAGAATTGCTACCTCAGATATTCCCCTTGGTTTCCCCGATACCTTAGTTCCTTAGTTCTACGAGCATTTGTTGTTGCTGAGCTACTAACTGTCAAATTCGCATACACATGGCCTACTACGTTTCTCACTCTATCTTTCTGTTCGCGGAGCAAGTGAACGCTCAGCCTCGGCAAATTGCTTCAATTCTCACTGCCATTTTCATTTCCTTACATATCTCTCTTCTCAGATCGCAAATGTTACTTCAGGTGAGATGAAGTTACCTCACGTGACTCTCAGAATGTGAAATCAAGAGAGTCACTTCATTCGTCAAGTGAGGTGACTCACAGAATAGGGTCCATAATTTTTTGAAAAGTTACCGTTCTTGTAAAACGCAGAGTTATTAAATTTCAAACTAATAGTCAAATCATATACATACATACAGTTGCTCACGAAAGTCAGCATACACCACTTAAAAACGCGGAATTGGCAATATATAAGTAGAAAGAAAATGAAAAGACGGGTGAAAAACGAACTTAAAAGGAATATTAGATATATTGTAATCTATTTTACACATACTTAATGAGAACATACATATACATACACATATACATAGTAAATAACAAGAAATTCCACTGAAAGTGAGGAAACAAAAGTCAGCATATACCACAGAAAATTCAAAAGAATCAGTCTAAGCGATGAGCCATACTGCGATAAAGATTGCTACCGAGTTAATATACAAAGATAAACATTAGAACATTGTAAGTCGATCAAACAAAAGTGGTTTGGGTGCCTTCAATACTTAAAAATGAGTACACGGAAGGAAACGAGTTTGGAAGTGCGAAAAATCATCCTTAGTGAACGACTGGAAGGGAAGTCGTATGGAGAAATTGCTAAAATAGTTGGAAGAAGTCGGGCAACGGTGCAAATGATCATACGGAAAGCGGAAACGAAAGGGAGAATTCAAAATAAACAACGAATAGGTAGACCGAAATCCTTAAGTAAGAGAGATGAGAGAGACTTGTTACTGAAAATAAGTAAGGAGCCACAAAAAAGTGCTCCTGCAATGGCAACTGCACTTGCAAAGGCAACAGGGAAGCAAGTCAGTCCAGAAACAATCCGTAGAGTTTTGCGTAATCAGGGTTATAATGGTTGAGTTCCGCGCAGAAAACCTTTCATTTCTCCAGTTAATGGAAAGAAGAGGCTTGACTTCGCTCGACTGTATCTTAATAAGGACGACAGTTTTTGGAATTAAGTTCTGTTTAGTGATTAGAGCAGGTATAATATTTATGGCTCTGACGGACGCGGATACGTGTTTAGGAAGCGGAACGAAGCATTGGCAAAGAAGAATTTGCGTCCTACAGTGAAACACGGTGGAGGGTCAGTCCTCGTATGGGGCTGTATGTCGGCCGCTGGTGTGGGGCAATTACATTTTATTGATGTTACTATGGATCAATACATGTATTTGAATATATTGCGAGGCGATTTGATACCTTCTGTGCAGAAAGTAGGCATACAGCCAGGTTGGATCTTTCAGCAGGACAATGATAGAAGTAGAAGTGTGAAGGAATGGTTGCTGCATAACGTCCCTCACCAGCTTCACAATCCGCCTCAGTCTCCCGATTTAAACCCTATAGAGCATTTATGGGAGGAATTGAATCGCAGAATTCGTGAGCCAGCCGTTAGAGCAACTATTACTAGCAAAGATACCCTGAAATCTGCTCTGCTGTGTGCCTGGATGAATATTCCACCCGAAATTACCGGAAATCTAGTTCGATGCGAAGGCGTTTAGAAGCTATTATTAAGGCTGGTGGAGGGCCTACGAAGTATTGGGCTCATGTTTTTTGGTCATTCTCGTTCTTTTCGAAATATGGGTCGTAGTGTATGCTGACTTTCGTTGGATGAATTTTTTTAGTTTTCATGGCTTATTTCTTTCTGTGTTCGGATTTTCTTTATTGTTATGTTATGAAACTTATTTTTAATGCCAATAAAGCTACATTTACGTTTTCATTGCATTCTCTCTTTTTCCACTGCACCATATTCGTGTTTTTACATGCTGTATGTTGATTTTTGTGAGCCACTGTATAATCAAATAAATCATGCGTTAGCAGTTTTTTGAAAAATTAAAAATATTTCAGAGACTCACTTGCCTACTATAGCTGCAGGGTTGTCCGCATTTTCATGTCTTTTTTAAGTAAACATAAATACGCCCCTGTGAATTTTACGATAATCTAATATTTCTGTCAGCAGCTAACAAAAATCGACATTTCAAAAAGAAACGTTGCCTACATAAGATTACAAATTTCCAAAGCATTATCATAATTAAGCATAACATTTGATCAATTTTAATTTCTCATTCTTACAATAATTTTCTTTCCATAGAAATAGGGGAGTGCTAAAAAATTTACTGAAAAAGCCACTGCCACCAAAAGGTTAAATATATTTTTCTTTTAACTTAACGTGAACCTACTCCGTATATACATCCATGTCCTCCGAAAATTTTTGATCGTTTTGATGATATATGTATTTATAGGTTAATTTGAATTTTTAGGACAAGTGATTCTAATACTGATTTTCTTCGAAAATCAGTCAATCAAATTTGGGCAACTATGCGCCTGTCTTCACTGACTGGCTAAGTCAACTACTAGAAAAACTATCGGCAGAAGCAACATACCCACACTGGGCGCTGATTCATAAATTATGCTGATTTTTATTTTGGTATATGCTGCACTTTTAGATGAAATACAAATTCAAGAATCATCACAACAAACACACATCACATTAAAATACAATACTTAGTATCAAAATGCAAATAGATGCAATGAAAATGAGAGCCAGAGTCAGAATGAATGTATTCTTTTATCGACTTCACATCTATTCAGACAAATTGTTTCCTAGTTCTCATGCATTTAATTTTCTGACCCGTTTCACAAGTATTAGCTTATATTAATGATTTGGCTAGCATTTTTACTGTTGAAAGCATTTTTTTTTATTCGCCTTTTGTATTTTATTGGCGAATTGCCTAAAAATATTAATTATAAATTAATGCAAACGTGACGAAACTTTTTATCTGCTCTTTCAACTGCATCTATCGGTATGTTTTGTTGAAGAACTAGATTTGATCACAAGTATATTTCCTCGTTCATTACTAAGACATCATAATATTTACATATGACTGCAGCAATGATCCAAGCCCGAGAGCAATGGCAGACAAAATGAATGCCCGCTAAAATTGCCTGACGTCACAAGATATGTATTTTTTTGGAAGAAATATATTTGAAGCTTTTAACGCATCTTCGATTCCGTGAAACAAGTTTATCACATCGCAGGTATTAAATTTAATTGGGGAATATGACAATTGTGACGTATTTCGAAAAGTTGTTGAAAAATTGGCAAGCATAAATTAATGCTTGAACGGGAGGATGTAGACTTATTGAAACACATTTAAAAACCAGCAAAATGATTGTAAGATGTTTATCACAAGTCAAATGAACAAGCTATATGCATGTTTATGGATCTTAGTAGACTGATTTATCTCTCAAGAGCAATATTTCAGATTCATATTTTTTTAAGTTCAAGAGCACTCAAAATCCACGATTTGTTTTAAAGTCGGCCAATTTCGTGTTAATGGATTTACATCCACTGATTATATAGCTCACATCTTCATCTTCATTCAATATATTTAACAATAAAAATGGTATGCGCTCCCATCAAATGAATATCGATTGTTCTGTTAAAAACGTTTCAAGAAGTTCCCATATCAAAGCAACTAGAATCCCATTTAATCTTAATGCATTTTAAAATACGAAACTTAAGTTCAGTTTTGCTGTCAAATATCATTCGAACAAAGTATTTGCTTCTAAACAAAACAACAATTTCAACCATTGAATATATTCGTCTAAAATATTTTATATCACGTGCATATATAAAAGGATGTGTCTCAAAAGGTTTATTAAATTCTATTTATTAGTCATGGAATATCTTTTGAATGAGTTAAGATGTTTATTTCTAGCAGTTTTTCATTGGATTTCGATAATTTCTCGTGATTATGACTGAGCAATCAAATTTAATTAATCGCCAAAAAATTTAAATTTTATAGGACGTTTATTTTCATTCAATCCGTAATTCAGCGGCTGATTTTCTTAGTTCTTTTTCTTATCAGAAATTTTTTTTTATGTTATTAATTGCTACATTTTAATTTTATGCATCGTTTATTTATTTATTTTATGTTGCGCAAATGACACTTTTTCTCACATTTTCCTTATTTAATTTTGTTTATATTATTTAATTTTTCACTTTTTTGTTAAGCCATTTTGCATTTAATTTTTTGTTGCTTGACCTTGATTACATGCAGGTAGATATGAGATATAACTAGCCAGTAAACGCAGTGCAACAAAACTAATTTAGCCCTTCAAATATTCATATATAAATGTCTCGACGGAGAATGGCAACATCAGATTTCATTTTTTGCTTATTTTTTTGGATTTTTTTGTCAATCATAGATAGACTGAAGGATAACTCGAGCGTATTAGACTCTTTAATTTTAATCCACCATGGTGTGGTGGCCCAATTAAAGTTTACGAAAAACAAATCAAACAGATCATCAAAAAAAAAACGTTTGGCCGATCAAGATGAGAAATCTCATGGAAACTGAACTGTAGCTTGTGTGTGCTTCGGAAAGCACCTCAAGTAGACGTTTTCAGTGTAATGAAGCTTGAAAAGAGAAATCCACTCAAGATATCGCATGGACATCTGCGGTTTACTTCTGGAATCAACAAGCCCGACTTATTAAAAAGATTTGACCACTGACGATGCGGGATGTATTTAGTTGCTTAAAAGTGATCGTGGCTGAAGATCGAAAAGCTGGTATGCGCCTAAATACGTACCTAAACCTAACACATACGTCTATTTAACTGGAAATTTCAAAAAATCGGTGGGCTTTTTTCCGGTTGTGTGATTCGATCGAGCTTAAATTAATTTTCAGGAGATATTTGTATACATAATTTGTGGGCTATTATTTGAATTTGCAAGAAAATATTTTTGACTCTTTGGCGACAGAAAGTGTTTTGTTGAACTGCCCTTACATTTTTCGGGAAACAAAATAATTGGATTAATATGTATAGAAAATCAAAATTGGTTATGGTTTTTATTTCATTATGATAATTTGGACATTTTAATCCGGTGGAGATCGCAATAATCTCCCACTAGGAATAGGCTATCAGATTAATACGAAATTTACAGAAAACATTGATAGGTTTCAGAGATACTCTTCTGTGGTTTGTGATGAAATTAGGAGTAACCCTGTAGCTGTGGCATGTATACAAACATAAACCTTTCAAATCATCAAGACTGCAGAAAAATTTTTGGTTTTAGAAAAAGTTTCTTTGGTTTTAGCCTAGCGCATCAGAGCCGCTAGAAATATATAAATGTTCGAAGAACAGTAAAGGATTTGTGCAGATTTTGAGTGTATTGTTATATATTGTCTTATATATTGTTGTTATATTGTTGTTATTGTCTTATATATTATATATTGTATGTACTGTCATATATATTGTTATATATTGTATATTCGCGATGTGAATACTTAATGCAAGCATTTATTGGTACGAAAATAACAAAAACACCTCGTGCTAACAGTCCTTTGCTAGCACCGAAGCCAAAAATAAGTCACATCTGCCTCACGTTGAAGTCAACCTGCTCCGCGAATTTTGTATTGATCCGATCGCTGCATTGGAAGTTATAGGGATACAAAGAAATTTAGGGTTACCATTCGCAAGAGCTTTCGAACTTTCTGGATCTTAGTATTTGGTGTGAATTTTCACTACAAGATCACTACGATTTGAAAATTTTATGATAAAATTTTATGATAAAATCGCTTACTAAAGCTATGTCAAAAAATACAAAAATAATCATAGCTGGCAACCCTATCATCGTTTTTCAAACTAGATTTCTACTGAATATTGCCTACAATAGTTTAAATTTGCCATATGAATTTGGTTATGATACCATGACTGTAGCTATAGGGCAAAGAGTTTTATTTTCCTCAACGAATTTTCAAAATTTAAGGCACAAAAATTATCATAGCTGGCAGCTCCAACCGAATTTTTCGACCAAATTTCTACGAAACGTGGTAAGTAAGGTTCAGCTACTGTGTGAATTTCGTTAAAATTGAACGATTGAATCAGAATTTATAGGGCTAAAAGCAGTTATCTTTTTTAGTGATTTTTCAAAATGGCACCACTGGCACCGAATTGCGCGCATTTCAAAATCACTTCTATCAAACTTGGTCCTATTTGAGGCCAATACATTCTGTAAATTTCAATCAGTTCTGCTCGTGAGTTTCCGTGAACAGAAGTTTTTGATGCTAAAAATATAGGTAAATTGGGCAAGGGTTGCCAGGCGTGCCCGTTGTACCATATCAAATTTTTTGCTTTGGCTATATAAACAAAGCATAAGATTTCCCTATAAGTGGCTTTTTTTTTAAGAAGTGGCATTTTTTCAGGAGAGTCGATGATTTGGAGGTTTTCACTTTCAGTACCTGCCCTAGCTACAGGGTTGCCAACACGCTCATTAAAAGCAACATAAACTTACAACCAAATAATACCAATATGTTCTGAAAATTTCGTAATGCTCTGTCAAAAGTTATCGCAATTTAAAAATTTTCACATTTTCCCGTTCTCTTTTTAGGCACCTAGCGCATACATGGGGTTAAAAAATTCAAAAACATTATCTGATTCGCATTTGAAACACGTTCGAAATTTATTTCGTCAACTTTATTTTTGCAAAAATTATTTGTGTACGGAATAATAGGTATATTACAAATATCACTAAAATGGCCGCCGGCGCCAAAGGGTTAAAAATAATTGACATTTAGTGAGACCTGGACCTATTCTGCATATACACCAATGTATCCTGAAAGTTTCAGCTCAATCGGATGGCGCGTTCCCGAGGTTATCTCACTTTGATGATATATACATATATATTTACATACAAATTTTTTGATGATATATACATATATATATATATATATATATATATATATATATATATATATATATATATATATATATATATATATATATATATATATATATATATATATATATATATATATGGAAATATGAATTTTTGGCCGAATCGATTTTAATACTAATGTTCTTCGAACATTAGTAAAAACCTTCTTGCTTTGTCTGCACAGTCGAAATATAATTTTAAAATGTATATCGCACAAAAACGGTAGCACTTCACCAAGTATACGATTTATTAGCTTCCGCGATTTGTGTTAAACAATGATAAATAAATAAAAGAAAGTCATGATTCAACAATCAGATCCAATGGACATTCCCAGAATACATTGGTCTTAAGTACAATCACGTCTGAAGTTATTAAATGGATATTCTGACAGCCCTGTGGCAGTGGTGCAATTTTGAACAATCACTTAGAAATAAATGCTTTCTCGTATGTCTTCCGATTTAGACATCAAATAAAAACGAAATTCACACAATGAATCGTCCTTGAAATGAAGAAAATTTGGAAGAATTTCCACAGAAAATTACATCTAGGTCCGCCCGCTATGCTAATTTTTATTATTTTTATCAATACATTTTTAATTTATATTGATTTTGTCTGGAAAGTAAATAACAATTGTATCAATTTTAAAATTGAAATTTTGGCAGGTTGTCGCTTTTAAAACCTTTATATCTCTATAGTTTTCTTTCAATAGAGTCATTGAATCGAAACTAAATTCACGAGTCGAGTTTGTGCCATTGCGAAGCTGATTTGATATTTGAGCGACCCTGAGATAAGCCGATAATTTAGATCCGCCTTAACGATGAATGTAAGTAGCCTATGTTTAAATTTTGCCAGCTTTGAAGATTTGCGTAGAGCAACCCCAAGAATCTTGCTATCACTTTAACTTCTAGTTCAGCCTTCAGATAAAACGAAATTCATATCCTGTGTTGACCTTGATGTGAAACATTGTGGTAGACTTTTGGATGCAGTGACAGCAAAGTGCTACCATCACTGAGTATTATCATCATTTTTGTATTAAGATATGTTACCAACAAATTTTCATATTATAAGCATCTTGTAATGAAAAAGGTTAGCAGGTTTTTTACTTTTCTGAATTTTCAAACTCCTGCGAGTGGTAACTACGGAAAGAAAATAAAAGACTGTAAATTCAAGAAACAAATTCATACAAAAAGCAGTTGATAAAAAAGAATAAGCGAGATTAAGTCAGGGGAAAAATTTGGATAAAACTTAAGGAAATAATATATAACTTTAGAATACCTACTATTATACTTATCTCAATAATATGTAACGAAGGAGGAAGAAGACGAATATTTGGACAATTGTGTTAGGAGAGAGAAAAGGAGAGAAAAAGGAGAGAATTAAATCAGGTATAAGTGTTGAAGGTAAATGAAAATCAGCCGAAACAATTCGAGTCACGAACTTAAACTTATATGAATTTAGTCACAGAGCTATTAAAAATTGTATAAGGAGGACATTTGTCTAGGAAAAGACGTCGTGATAGGAATGTAAGTTATATTTTCTGTATTTACAGTAGGGATTTGTAAATTTAAGGGATAATTCGCACTGCGAAATTTCGCACTGCGAAAATTCCCACTGCGAAAATTCGCACTGCGAAATATCGCACTGCGAAAATTCCCACTGCGCAAATTCTCACTATGAAAATTCGCACTGCGAAACTTTGCACTGCGAAATTTCGCACTGCGAAAATTCCCACTGCGAAAATTCGCACTGGGAAATTTCGCACTGTGAAATTTCGAACTGCGAAATTCGCACTGCGAAAATTCCCACTGCGAAATTCGCAAGGCGAAATTTCGCACTGCGAAACTTTGCACTGCGAAATTTCGCGCTGCGAAATTCGCACTGCGAAATTTCGCACTGCAAAATTCGCACTGCGAAAATTCGCCCTGCGAAATCCGTACTGTGAAATTTCGCACTGCGAAATTCGCACTGCGAAATTCGCACTGCGAAATTTCGCACTGTGAAATTCGCACTGCGAAATTCGCACTGCGAAACTCGCACTGCGAAAATTTGCACTGCGAAATTCGCACTGCGAAATTTCACACCGCGAAAATTCGCACTGCGGAATTCGCACTGCGAAATTTCGCACTGCAAAATTTGCACTGCGAAATTTCGCACTACGAAAATTCGCACTATGAAATTTCGCACAGCGAAATTTCGCACTGCGGAATTCGTACTGCGAAAATTCGCACTGCGAAAATTCGCACTGCGAAATTACGCACTGCAAAAATTCGCACTGCGAAATTCGTTTTGCGAAATTTCGCACTGCGAAAATTCGCACAACGAAATTTCGCAATGCGAAAATTCGCACTGCGAAATTCGCACTGTGAAATTTCGCACTGCGAAAATTCGCACTGCGAAAATTCGCACTGCGAAACTTCGCACAGCGAAAATTCGCACTGCGAAAATTCGCCCTGCGAAATCCGTACTGTGAAATTTCGCACTGCGAAATTCGCACTGCGAAAGTCGCACTGCGAAATTCGCACTGCGAAATTTCGCACTGTGAAATTCGCACTGCGAAATTCGCACTGCGAAACTCGCACTGCGAAAATTTGCACTGCGAAATTTCGCACTGCGAAATTCGCATTGTGAAATTTCACACTGCGGAATTCGCACTGCGAAATTCGCACTGTGAAATTCACACTGCGAAATTCGCACTGCGAAATTCGCACTGCGAAAGTCGCACTTCGAAAATTCGCACTGCGAAATTACGCACTGCAAAAATTCGCACTGCGAAATTCGTTCTGCGAAATTTCGCACTGCAAAATTCGCACTGCGAAAATTCGCCCTGCGAAATCCGTACTGTGAAATTTCGCACTGCGAAATTTCGCAGTGTGAAATTCGCACTGCGAAACTCGCACTGCGAAAATTTGCACTGCGAAATTTCGCACTGCGAAATTCGCACTGCGAAATTTCACACTGCGAAAATTCGCACTGCGGAATTCGCACTGCGAAATTCGCACTGCGAAATTTCGCACTGCAAAATTCGCACTGCGAAATTCGCACTGCGAAATTTCGCACTGCGAAATTCGCATTGCGAAATTTCGCACTACGAAAATTCGCACTATGAAATTTCGCACAGAGAAATTTCGCACTGCGGAATTCGTACTGCGAAAATTCGCACTGCGAAAATTCGCACTGCGAAATTACGCACTGCAAAAATTCGCACTGCGAAATTCGTTCTGCGAAATTTCGCGCTGCGAAAATTCGTTCTGCGAAATTTCGCACTGCGAAATTCGCACTGTGAAATTTCGCACTGCGAAAATTTGCACTGCGAAATATCGCACTGCGGAATTCGCACTGTGAAATTTCGCACTGTGAAATTCGCACTGCGAAATTCGCACTGCGAAACTCGCACTGCGAAAATTTGCACTGCGAAATTCGCACTGCGAAATTTCACACCGCGAAAATTCGCACTGCGGAATTCGCACTGCGAAATTTCGCACTGCAAAATTTGCACTGCGAAATTTCGCACTACGAAAATTCGCACTATGAAATTTCGCACAGCGAAATTTCGCACTGCGGAATTCGTACTGCGAAAATTCGCACTGCGAAAATTCGCACAACGAAATTTCGCAATGCGAAAATTCGCACTGCGAAATTCGCACTGTGAAATTTCGCACTGCGAAAATTCGCACTGCGAAACTTCGCACAGCGAAAATTCGCACTGCGAAATATCGCACTGCAAAATTCGCACTGCGAAAATTCGCCCTGCGAAATCCGTACTGTGAAATTTCGCACTGCGAAATTCGCACTGCGAAAGTCGCACTGCGAAATTCGCACTGCGAAATTTCGCACTGTGAAATTCGCACTGCGAAATTCGCACTGCGAAACTCGCACTGCGAAAATTTGCACTGCGAAATTTCGCACTGCGAAATTCGCATTGTGAAATTTCACACTGCGGAATTCGCACTGCGAAATTCGCACTGTGAAATTCGCACTGCGAAATTCGCACTGCGAAATTCGCACTGCGAAAGTCGCACTTCGAAAATTCGCACTGCGAAATTACGCACTGCAAAAATTCGCACTGCGAAATTCGTTCTGCGAAATTTCGCACTGCAAAATTCGCACTGCGAAAATTCGCCCTGCGAAATCCGTACTGTGAAATTTCGCACTGCGAAATTCGCACTGCGAAAGTCGCAGTGCGAATTTCGCACTGCGAAATTCGCACTGCGAAAGTCGCAGTGCGAATTCCGCAGTGCGAATTTTCGCAGTGTGAAATTCGCACTGCGAAATTCGCACTGCGAAACTCGCACTGCGAAAATTTGCACTGCGAAATTTCGCACTGCGAAATTCGCACTGCGAAATTTCACACTGCGAAAATTCGCACTGCGGAATTCGCACTGCGAAATTCGCACTGCGAAATTTCGCACTGCAAAATTCGCACTGCGAAATTCGCACTGCGAAATTCGCACTGCGAAATTTCGCACTGCGAAAATTTGCACTGCGAAATTTCGCACTGCGAAATTCGCATTGCGAAATTTCGCACTACGAAAATTCGCACTATGAAATTTCGCACAGAGAAATTTCGCACTGCGGAATTCGTACTGCGAAAATTCGCACTGCGAAAATTCGCACTGCGAAAATTCGCACTGCGAAATTACGCACTGCAAAAATTCGCACTGCGAAATTCGTTCTGCGAAATTTCGCGCTGCGAAAATTCGTTCTGCGAAATTTCGCACTGCGAAATTCGCACTGTGAAATTTCGCACTGCGAAATTCGCACTGTGAAATTTCGCACTGCGAAAATTTGCACTGCGAAATATCGCACTGCGGAATTCGCACTGTGAAATTTCGCACTGCGAAAATTTGCACTGCGAAATATCGCACTGCGGAATTTCGCACTGCGGAATTTCGCACTGCGAAATTTTCGCATTTCAGTGCGAAATTTTCGGTTTCCAGTGCGAAATTCTCGCTTTCCAGTGCGAAATTTCTATGTCGATAATGCATTTTCAAATTGTGCGGAGTTATAAACACAATACAAATCTTGTTTCCAACTGTTCCGACATTTTCAAAACGCAGCTCTCCAGTTAAAAGCACTAAGTTCATTGTTTATGGAAATATAGTTAACATTAGCGAAGCTCTTTACTCTTGGGAAATGAACAAAATGAAGAATCTATAGGAAAATAATAGTGGTGATGATTAGAAATAACATAAGGTGACAAAGCAGCAGATAAACGGGCATGTGACAAAGAAAGGTTCGCCAGAACAAAATCTGATATTTTATTATTAGAATTGGGAGCATTATTAAACTGAAAAAGAGCAAAGTCTTTTATTTTCTAGCTCAGAAAAATTTATTAGGAGCCCAACCCGGATCGCACTACACATTTCAGGCAAACCAATAGAACAGAAACATATAAAGCCAAGACAGAGCAACGCAACCGAATTTCAATTACTCCGATCATAACTCCGAAATTGAGCTTTGAGGGGAAAAAGTAATTATGTGGAAAATTATTTGTTAATGACAATTGACTGGAACAATGTTAGCCCGTCAACAAGTATGTACATTAAGATTCTACTATTTAACCATAAAATACCAAGCATACTTGCAGGCATTATACCGTTTGCAGGAAATTAGAGGAAGTTCTTTTTGCATTTTGTGTAGC
The DNA here is from genome assembly GCA_963978885.1 of Nemotelus pantherinus. NCBI lineage: Eukaryota > Metazoa > Arthropoda > Insecta > Diptera > Stratiomyidae > Nemotelus > Nemotelus pantherinus. The sequence goes on from OZ022263.1 coordinate 37,051,068, forward strand.
CGCTGATTTTTCCTCGTGCCAGAAAATTATAGGAAAGGCAGGAAATATGAGTTTCTGCATTTTCTTGTAGAGTGTTAAGTGGAGTGTAATATACTTTTTGCGCATATTTGAATGTAAGTACCTACACGTTAGGAGAGTATTTTCTGTGCAAATATGATTTTAAAAATGTGCAATATTTACTATGCAATTTAAATATTTTCTGTGCTAAGCATTATTACTGTTATCTTAAAATATGCAATCGAGCATATCTCATCGAAATTAAATGCAGTCGAAACTGTCACTCATGTTTGTCGTTTTCTTCTTCTTTCACAGAAAATGACAGAAAAGCATCTTTTGCGTTTACAAAATGCGAAAACTTTGAAGAACTTGCAAGCCCCTAACGTACGCAAAAGGACCCTCCTTATTTATTTATCAAAATCAGATTTTTTCAGTAAATTCGAGTGCGTATCAATATTTTGTTGCTTGAGGCTGCATATTTATCACGCAGAAAGAAGGCTAAGCAAGCTTGTGCTGAGAATAACTATTTTAAAAATTGTTTTTTAGAAAATAGAAACTGGACGGTAAAGCACAAACAGTAGATGCTTTGAAACCAATCGAATAACAACTCTAAAAAAATGAGATAGTAAGATGAGATAACAGTAATAAAATACAGCGGTATGCAAATACTCCAGCTAGAGAAAATCAAAGTGAAAAGTATTGAGTTTGAAGGATATTCAAAGAGGAGCACATAAAAAAGCTGAGAGAATGTAGTGAATGAACTCATTAAAGGAATCCAGTGAACACATTTGGACTCGGAGGAAGTTGAAGATTGATTGTTATAACCAGCTGACTATGTATATCTTCTACCAATATTAACATCACAGTTAATTATTATAGATCGAGAAGAAATAATACATGTACAACCGTTTCAAATCTTTTTTGATCGGCGAATTTCTTAAAATAATTGATGGTGAAGGTAATCGTTAAAAAAATAATGAGTTCAGGTTTCGCAATTCTGACAGATTTGATTCCATTATTTCCATTTACGCGCTAGACGAGAAATCATATTCTACTGGATAGTTCAAAACGGACTTCGTTCGAAAGTAAGTGAGAGGCTATAAAGCTTTTCTACAGATAGTACAGATGCTTGAATTTGAAGGCGTATTTAGAATCTTGAAATCCTAAATCGCTATCAGCTATGTCTATCTTCTTTGAAAATGCCCTGAAGTTCAATGTGAAAAAATTTGTTTCCATGCTACGATTAAATTGTCTCATACTTCATTTCAACTACAAATTTGATTATGTTTCTTGCATAAAGTAATGTAGCTAAGACATACTGGTCTTTATGCAAATTTCGAATAATGAATTTCGGGAAAAACCACAATTTACGTATTTCAATTTTCATGAAACACGAAAATCATGCAAATTTGTGCAATTCTTTCGAGACAACAAAAACAGCTTCATTTACAGGAAATCAGTATTCAGTTATGAATATCATCTGATTTCTTAACTTCAAGCCAGAAATGATGAAATTCCAAAATGTGGTTTGATGATGTTTTTTATGAATATGTGGTCAAGGGGATCATCATTTGTGGCGCATGTGCTATCGAAGCTTGATTGCCTCGAATCGATTTTGTCTATTAAAATTCCATATGATCTCCTTAAACTACATTTGACTTTATTCACGTGACTATACAGTTAGCATCTTAGAAGCGACGGATAACTTGTTGTACTTGTGGTTGTTCTTGTTCAGGGTGGGCAGCGTTCCAGGCCAAAGATCTCAAGATAGCTTCTGGGATTGCTGGTGGAGCTGGTGGGGTTGGCAAATGGGCACCGGCAGGTTGGAAACCGTTAGCATCAGCAGTGTAGGTCAATTGGATGGCAATTCCTTCGGGTGAGACGTATGAGGCACCACCGGCAGCTTGAACTCCACCAACACCTTGTTCTTGGGCGGCAATTCCGTTTGAGGTTTCGTATGAGTAAGCGTATGATCCATCTGGATGGACATCGCTGGCGGCACTACGGATTTGAGCATCCTTGTCGATGTTAGCAGCGGCGGCAAGGGCCACGAGGGCAGCGAGAACAACCTGTAGAAGAGTTGGAGATGTTAGCGTCACATTGAAGAAAAGGCCACTGAATGATTTGAAGCTTTCGATTTTCACATTGTAAATCCTTTAGTTATTTTCACATTTGCACTTGTTGCAAGAGATTTTTTTAATTTGATCCAAAACATTTATAATTTACTCAGCAAAAAACACTTGGGTATTTCACAATATATATGATAATCCCTTGTGAACAGTAATTTGCATGTTAGCGAACTGATACTTACAAACTTGAACATGATGATTATTAGCTCTTGATAAGCGAAGTGCCAGTACTGAACTGATATCGTCAATAGAGATTCGAAAGCCTTTTATATTGCAGATCATTCATTGGGTATCGAGTTGGTTCATAGAAATTTTATGATATTATTGCACTAGAGACCCATTCGGCCACAACGTGGTTGTTCTTGATCAGTGGCGTCTCCGTACGACAAAAGGTCACACCAAACAGCATTGTGGGCATCGTTAACATTTAAATAAATTTAGATTAAACAGTACAATGAAACTGGTTGGCAAAGATACATGAAGATGCGGGACCAGATGAGCGTTTTGTTCATCAAATCACAATTCGCGTCCATTACCTGCCCACGTAAATATTGCGCATTAGCCTCGAGGCGAGCCATTCATTGCGGATGAATGAATTTGAAGACAAACCTGTTAACGAATTGCACTATAACTATGTTGACTTAAAATTTACCTAGTTTTCAGAGACAATAGAAAATTAAGTAGTTTGCTTTTCTGCTTAGGAACAAAATTAAAGAAGTTATGGAAAAGGATTGGATGTTGGTAAGCTCCTGTTTATAGTAACTTACTTTTACGACACTCATGCACACAAACAGTCGTGCCGGTGGAAAATGGCCAATCTACTTATTGTAACATTTAATAAAATCAACAAGCAGATCAATAGAACTTCAGCGAAAACAGCAGCCTAGTCAAGAAAAAAGCAAAAATTTGCTATAGGAAATGCATACTTGCATTTATTATACAAACAGGCTATATTTGTAAATATAACCGTAAGATAAATGTTGATCAATTTCATTTCATTTCGAGTTGAAACACCTGTTATGTTTATGATGCTAGCAAATGCCATTTAAGAACTTGTTTTCAATAGAATCTTCTTTTCAGTGATATTATGCAATTTTCAAATTTCCCGAAATAATCGGCTTAAGCTGCCTACATTGCTTGAGCTTCGTATCATAATCATACGACTTTGAGGTTCATGCTATTAAGATTTAAATATTGGACCTAGTCGCAAGTGACGATGAGATAGAGTGGACTTAGGCTATTTGTATCTGCAAATGAATTGTCTAAGTGCGAAATTGAACTAATTTTGAATAAATCTATCAAAGTGATGATCAACTGAAACGTTTCACTTGTATATCAGTTAAGGAGTTAAGGAGCAAAAAAAAGTTAATTAGTTAAAATTATTTATGATGGCTATAGGCTATCAAGTTTATTTAAATAGGGAAAATCCTTCAATTTAAATTTTTCAGAATAATCAGCTATTTCTCTTAAGCTTTTTTTTTTTATATATGCTTAAGAAAAAAGAACACACAATAGGCATGCATACTTTGCATGCATTCGACTGGACGTGATGATATGTGTAATATCGGGTATTTCGCTGTTGTTTTTCGCCACACCAGAAAATGACAATTGCTCAATATTGCTGAAGAGGATATGGATATGTTTCTTGTTCAGTGAATCTGACAGGGTTGCCGAGAATATTGAAAATGGCATCGATAAGGCCATTTTAAATTATTTTCAGCTGGCTAACGCATTTTATTTTTTTATGTAGGCCCAAATGCAACTACGGGCAAACTGCTTAGTGACAAATATGAAATATACGATTCGAAGCCACAAATGACAGATACTGCGTTGCGAGTATGATTTGTAAAGGTGGCTACAGAGTGTGGAAGAGGACCGAATTGGAAGCTGTTATGGATTCATAGAAGGCGAAAAAACCACAGAAGATCTGATTTGGCTTTTATGTAGCCATTCGATAATCAAAGAGAATATAGAAGAAGTTAAATACCGGAGGCTGAATTTGGAATATTCTTCAAACTAAGCTCTGCGCTTTATTAGGAGGAGGAGCGACAAACGTTCATTATAAAGCATTTAGGGAAGATTGTATTGAATTAAAAGAGTTATCCAACAGCATTGGAAAGGTATGTGAAAAAAGGACTCCAGACTTGAATACAGTATTCGAGTTTGGAACGAATATGGGTGTATGTGTGGGTTAGGGTAGAGGCGTCTGGCACCTCTAAGCACTCAGGTTAAAATACCCATTTTACTCATACCCCCAGCCTACCATAGTTTCGCAGCCTACCATAGAAAAGAGGTTCTGCATACGTGCCACATCACAGCTAAAGCTTTACTTTCTGGGAAGTGCAAACGGGTTTTTGTTAAAGGAGCTCCTAGTTTTGCCGACGAGGCCTGGCTTTCTAAGGTTTTGAAGAAAGGGTTAAAAATGAATAATTGTATATGTGAAGAATTACCTGCCCGTTTACGTGGACACAAGCGAAAATTATAAAAATTCTTTCAAATTATCGGTACCAGCTCAATATGTATGGTTATTTTGCAGCCACGAGCGTCATGAAGATAACTATTTTACATGGAAAGGAATGAAGTTCAGCCAATGGACGGAAAGAAGTAACAAACAAGTCTCCTTCAGACGTCAAAAACTAGCTTAACAAAAAAATCAACAAAATCAAAATACGAGTACGTGTTTAAGTAATTTCTCCATCTCTCCTCTACTTCCTCAATCCTTGTTCGATGTCCCGAGGTAGCATGGTTTCTTTTGACCATTGACCATTTTCAAAATACTTTTTGCTTGCCAAATACCTCCACTTCAACTATGTCTGCTAGAATCACTGCAAGATCTCTTATCAACGGTTTTTTCTTTACGCAAGAGGCTATTTTTGAAGCTATTCATGAGCTAAAGATCAGCAAAGGACCAGGCCCTGACTTGGTTTCTCCTTTTTTCGTCGTACAATTTCCAGACCAATTGATCACACCTTTGCACATGATTTTCAATAGATCCCCGTCCTTAGGTGTTTTTATTCATTTTTCTGGAAAGCTTCATACCTAATGCCTATTTTCAAAAGTGGTGTTAAACGATCTTTCGATACCTATCGGGGGATCGCTATTCTATCTGCTATCCCCAAACTCTTTGAAAAGCTAGTTTGTGAAAAACTAACTCGCATAATCGACCCTTTTCTACATGAGCAACAAAATGGACTTCATAATGGTAGATCGACTTCCACCAATCTCATGATCATAGTTTCTGATGTGCTCAGTGAAATGGAAAAAAGAAGCCAAATTGATGCGGTCTATACGGACTTTAGTAAGGATTTCGACTGGGTTGACCATCATGCTCTAGTATACAAGCTTCGCAACTTTGGTATATCAGGGTCCCTTCTTAATTGGCTCTAGTCTTAGCTTCGCGATTGAACTCAGCTTGTTAAATTCCAAGGCCACTTACCTTAAATAGTTTTCGCATCATCTGGAGTACCGCAAGGCAGTCAGCTAAGCCCACTGCTTTTTAACATATTCATTTCTGATCTTTCTGAGACAATGCTTGGTATAGCCCATCTTTTTTATGCAGACGACTTAAAAATCTACCACAGCGTAAACACGCAATCTGACGCAACTTTTCTACAATCGAAGCTTCAATCTCTCGAACAGTGGTGCAATGAGAATAATCTAAATCTTAACATTAACAAGTGCCATGTAATACAATCAAAATGTATTCTTACTGCCTTAACAACACCGAATTGAATAGGGTTGATCATATTATAGATCTTGGGGTAGTATTGGACAACAAGTTGCGCTTCAACCTCTACTATGACAATATCCTTGTCAGGGCTAATAAACAGCTTGGATTCATTAAGAGACGTGCTAAAGAGCTGAAAAATATATGGGTTACCAAGTCATTATATATCACTCTGGTGCGGCTTCTATTGGAATATGCCAGCATAATATGGTACCCAGTTTTTGAGCTACATAGTGATAGAGTGGAATCTGTTCAGAAACAGTTTTTTACTCTTCGCTTTAAGAGACCTCTATGATCCATCCTTACAAAACCAGACTGGACATTCTTAATTTAATGTCTCTCTCTTCTAGAAGAATACTGTTAAGCGTTTGCTTAATCTTTGATATCATAAGTAGCGCAGTCTCCAACAAAATTATTTTCAATGACCAACCAAGACGCACTAGGTATGAATGTAAATGAATTGTTAATGTTTTGCTATTCTGTATGATGCCTTCTTTGGTAAATAAATAAAATAAAATGTAGGATAGACAGAGGTCATCTTTTGCAAAATCTCCTTGATTGTTGTGTCCAGTCTGCATGTCTGTCCTGGTTTTATACATTTTGCTGCTCTTGTTGAGTAAGAGTCCAGTAGTTGCATGATTGGGCTCTGAAAGCAAAAATATAGTTACCTGGCCGCATCAGAAGACATCCATCTCTCTGGGTGAGCATCAACTACCCGTTTTTTAAAAAAAAGACATATACAGATACGGCCGACACACTCAAGGTGGGTTAAGGGTTCTTTAGTGAAAGCGTTGATCCTTGTTTTGCAATGATGTCAGCAATTTCATTTCATTTTTCGGTTCCCGGAGCAGGTACACTTTATTGAATCTAATGGCAGGGTATTAAATACCTTAACACATGTAAAAATGCTTCAATAAAAATATGTAAGGAACTTATAGCAAAACCCCATAATCCATGAGACCCTTTTGTTAATAGTTCGAACATGAATATCAAATTGCTAAAAGTGCCAAATTGCCAAAAGTGACCCCAAAATCAGTAAAATGCTCCACAGAGATAAGGAAGGTTTCATAAATAAAATAAGGAAAGACAAGTCTGAAGCTTCAAAGACAAGGGCATGGCAAAACATTTGGAAACATTTTAAGATAAGTAACTAGAGTTTTACCGAGCAGTAAGAGAATTGATATCTTTCTGAAAAAGCTAATGATCAACAGAATATCCGAATGCCCAAATTATTTTTAATCATCTGTGTAGAGTAGACAAGATGACGATAAAATAAAATAAAAGAGGCCCAAGAATGGTTTTGCGCGGAAATCCAGAAGAAGGTAAAAATGACAGGTATAATTGATTAATAGCAAAGAAATGCGAGAGAGTAAAGGTTCACAGAAACTATAGTGTTATAATTTGAGTAAAAGTAGGTAAACATTAACAGGGTTAAGTGCTCTTGATAAATGTGTATAAAGAGCATCGGCTTGGCGGGACCGATCTAAAGCTGAAGCCACTGCATGACAAAATTCTGTGAGATGAAATAGATGTGCACAGACACAAAAACAAAGCCATGCTGTGAAGATACGAAATCAAAGTTGAAAGAATCATTAACTGTATTGAACCTAAAACGCTCAAATCTTTTGAGATGGAGCATTGATTTGAAGTAAGGCTGCTATTACCAGGCTTGAAAATTGAGAAAATGTTTATCAGCTTCCAGGACGAAGCAAAATTGAAAGCCCAAAGTCGCCCACGTTAAAAAGATGCGAAGTTTTTCACACAAAAATTTAGAAGTGTCATCAGAGCCAGGAGAGCAATTGTAATTAAAAGAAGATATAAGTAATTTAACTTCAAGAGAATTAGTCAAGAGTGATAAACTACAGGGAGCGAAATCGAAAGAAATGTTATAACAAGTGGGAAGAATACATCAATCAGCGTATACTGAGGAGAGAGAAAAACTGCAAAGAGGTGACAAACATCCTAAGCGTGAACTGTAGTAATGCTATTAAATGTTACGCAGCCAGCTACAGTAGCATTTGGTCACAAAATCACTGCATAAATTCTTAGCTATTTGCAGATAATATTTCTTGACCATAAAACCTTACTTGGAATAGAGGATGTATTCGATTTGAATTTATTTATTCATCGGGTCACAGTTTCGGTTGGTTAAGGGCTGCACATTTGAACATTTTAGGAATGCATTCAGTCCAAATAGTATCCTATAACGGTCAGCTTTTGTTCTTTTAAAAAGGATAGATTATACTTGGTCGATTTTTTTTTGACTCGTTATGAGCTCGTAAGTATTTGAATGGATTTTGTGGTCAATATTATACTAAGAGTAGCAAAATCAGAGAATTGTCCCCTAAATTAAAATTTTTCATAGAATATAGAATGCAAATCAATATTCAATACGCTTTTTTTTTGGTATGTTTTTCAAACGGCAAATAGTAGATAAAGCAGCTGATTAGCTTATTTCTCTGTGCGTTTTATTAATTCTATATATACTCTATATTAGCTTTTCAAGCTCATGAGTTTGTCAGGATGCATAATTATATCTATATAATTCTGATATCATTAACCAATGGAGATCTTCAAAAAATGTTTAATAATAATGTAAAGTGGAAGTTTATGACCATCACATTTTTAGCTTAAGCCTTTCGAAGTTTGATTCATGCTGGATTCGAATTAAAAATTGCGCTAACATTTTGTGATCAGTGGATTGTTTGAGTTTACCTATAGTCATTAGTTTATACACCATTAATTCAATTAATTTCTTCGAATAAAAATGAATTTGAATTCTGAGAGTTTTATTTTGAACTGTTTTCTACGTTGGCCCACACATGTGTTTCAGTTTCTACAGATTGTAAATGTTCCGTTGGATAAATTTGAGTTGTTTTTGCTTACTCGCATAAATATTTTTCTAAATATTTCTTAGAGAACAATAACAAGCACAATGAATAACTTTGAATAGGTTATTTACTATGAAGTGCTGTATTGTGCATTTAAAAGTTTCTGGATTCATTGCTTGTGGACCAATTTATTTATTTCTACCGGCATATACGTTTTTTGAATAAGCCATTAATGCACAATACTTACTACATCTTTTAGACAAAATATGACTAAATATGCAACAAACGAAAATTCGCAGACACACGTAATTATCATAAAATAACAATGATTTATCTACAAAATCCACTACTAACGAAAAATATAATTCTACATGATTTTTTCTGATTAATCTTCCTGAAAACAATGAATGCTTTATCAAATCAAACTATTTCACCTTTGTTGACTGGGAATTATGATATTACAGGCAAACTTGTTTTGTTCGCTGTTTTAATAAAAATGCTATTAACATAAAAATAAACTTAATATATTTGGTGGATATTCGTCGTATGAATTTTAATATATTTGACATAATTCAGTAGCTGAAACGAGTTAGTTTCAACTGATACAAAAATCCAAAACGTTGGTATTTCTCAAATATTTATTGATTTTCCGGTTTAAAAATATATTCAACGACCTTGACCTCGTCAAATACAAAAATAGTAAGCTTGTAAGTTTGCATTTATATAATCTTGTGGTGCTCATCGCTAAATAAGGTACATTTTATTGAGATGGATGTGTTTGAAGTAAGAGATTAGGGTTAGCTTTTACGATGCACAAATCTTCTTTAATGATCCAAATAGATTAATGATATTTGATTTATTGTGTGCATTTACTAAAACACTCATGCGCTTCCACTTCTTTCAGGCTTGATACAAATTGAGATTTCACGTCGTATGGGAACATATGTATGAGATTGGAATCCAATTCGAAACACGGCTAACCTATTGTAATCGATGAGACTGAAAGTTTAAAATTGAAAAAAGTGAATGCATGTTCTGATAATAATTCGAAGCTAAATAGCAGTTCGTATACCAAAAATAACAAAGTACTATGAAAAAAGAACATATCTTTTATAATAAAATATTTTATTGTCTAGCATCTTTTAAAAATAAATTTAAATTTCATTAAGTTTTAGCGAGCTGTTTAATGCTGAGCACAATTCTAGTTTTGCTAATATTAATGAAATTTTAACGGCATTTGTGAAAACTTGATTTACTGAATATAATTATGAAATTCTTGATAAAATTTGCTGTAACCCAAGCGAAGTCCGCATAAAGCTCATTTGATTTAAATCTGAAATACACATATGAGAAGTTCAACAGCAAAAGTGAAAATTCTTCCCATGTTTGCTAATTTCTCAAAATTGAGCGGACATTTTCGAATGTTTGGAAAATTCTTCTAAAACCCTATAATTTATAACTTGATTAATTTTCATTTAACATTTAACATCAAGGCTTGTTGATGGTTTCGGGATAACGGCTTCGAAAAGCCTCCCGTACAATGCTTTAATCGAATAATAAGTAATCGGTTTCCCTCCAGCTTTACTTGGAAGGGACTCGCCTGAAAATATTTGCCAACCTTTTCTGAAAAAAGCTTATTGCCCGCAGCCACCTCGAGGAGTCTAAGGCCAATGACAAACAGAGCGGTTTTTGCGAGGCGTTTCCCGAGAGGAAAACCGAGTCGGTATAGTCGTACATTACTTTAGCATTGTGATGACACACACCGCGGTGCGAACCGCCTCTCGGTTTCGGAATCGCGTCGGTTGATGAGAGAAATGACCCACCGACTCGTTTTTCGAGCGTTTTTCGATGAGTTCATTGCTGCGTAGTCCGATCGAGCTGAAATTTTCTGGATGCATTGATGAATGCATGGAATAGGGGAAGGAAAATATGATACTCTGACGTAATTTGTAACTAAACCGACTCGATAAACGCTTCTGAAAACCGCTGTGTGTGGCAGTCGACGCGCCAAACCGAAGCGTTAAACGCTTCGGTGAAACCGAACTGTCTGTCATTGGCCTAAGTTCAGGCATCCATCAGCCGAGATAGTTGTGTTAGGGTACGGACAAGACGGAGCGACGAGAGCGTCGCGAGCGTCGAGTCAAGCAACGCGCCGAAATCGGTCCTATGCTTTCAAATGGAAGTGGCCATGTCGAAGCAGCGACCAAAGAGTGAAAATTTGATAGTAGCGACGACATCGATTCGAACCGATTTCGTTGCTCGACTGCTCGCAGCGGTAATGTATGTTGTTGTTGCAAAATGTGTTTTGATGGCATACAGTAAGTAGACGAATTGCGTTAATGAGTTTTGCGTGGGTAGTTCGAAATTTTGGGTACATATTTTATGAATGAAAGATGCGGAATTGCACTGAAAAAAATCCACATGGCGCCCAGAGCCATGTAACATAGCGCATTATTTATGGCGCCATACGCTATGTACATAGTACTCTGAGCTATGCAATATGGCTCCCAGCGCCATAATGTCAGAATCTACATAGCGGGTGGTCCTATGTAACATGGCGCAGCATTTATGGTTCCACACGCTATGTACATAGTGCCCTGAGCTATGCAGTATGGCTCCCAGCGCCATAATTACATGGCACAGAAATTATGGCCCTACACGCTATATTACATAGTGCCATGAGCCATGTAATATGGCTCATGGCACTCCAATTATAACTCGCAACCATGCTGTGTGAGGGAAGGTATAAATGTCAGCAAGTGACATTAGAGCTTGGGTCTACATAATTGACTCATTTTGAACTGAAGTACTGGCTGCGATATTTTCGATACTTCGACCGGTGAATTTTCACACTGGAGCAGGAACATTCAATAGTGACTATGTTGACTCGAATTTATCGAATTTATATTTGGTAGAATTCATATTTGGTGGAATTTATATTTGGTGGAATTTATATTTGGTGGAATTTATATTTGGTGCACTAAGAAAACACATAGTGCCAGACGCCATAGTTTATAGATTTCTGGCACCATGTACATAGTCGATTTCAGTCGATTTGTGATAAAATATAGCGCCACACGCCATAGTACATAGGAGCAGATACTATGCTTATAGCCCTCCACGCCATGTACTATAGTCCTCCACGCCATGTACCATAGTCCTCCACGCCATGTACCATAGTCCTCGACGCCATGTACTATAGTCCTCCACGCCATATACTATAGTCCTCCACGCCATATACTATAGTCTTCTACGCCATATACTATAGTCCTCCACGCCATACACTATCATCCTCAACGCCATGTACTATAGTCCTCCACGCCATGTAATATAGTCCTCAAAGCCATATACATGGCGTGGAGGACTATAGTACATGGCGTGGAGGACTATAGTACATGGCGTGGAGGACTATAGTGTATGGCGTAGAGGGCTATAAGCATAGCGTCTGCTCCTATGTACTTTTCGCCATGTATTATGGCGTGTGGCGCTATATTTTATCACTATCCCTAAATCGACTATGTACATGGCGCCAGAAGTTTATAAATTATGGCACCTGGCGCCATGTGTTTTTTCAGTGTGCACACAGTCAATTAGATTTCTACCAGTTATTAGGAAAATCTATTGATTTATATATATATCAGCAGTCTATTGATTTCAATTTGGTGTATAGTGGTAAGAAAAACTCTTCATCCGACACTGAAGAACTCATTATTTCGACTGCCACTGTAAAATTTCGTTTACAATTTTGCGTCTCGTCGCGTCTACATGAACGCAATTCATTGAGCTGTTCCATGCTTGACTCGACGCTGCTCGACTCGACGCTCTCGTCGCTCCGTCTTGTCCGTACCCTTACGTGCATATATTCATATACTACACGTTATTCCCCCTATCTTCTACGTCAGAACCCTCCCCTACATTAAATTGCAAAAAAAATAAATATTGGACTTCTGAAAAAACTGAGCACTGGCTCAATACAATGAACAATTAACAACTAGCCTAAAGTGCCATTATATTTTATTCGCTTACAAAATCCAATGACGTTCAATAATGATAACATACAAACTATAGCAAGGTATTTCTGAGAAAATGAATCGTTTCACTTTATTTGTATGAAACGATTTATGTTGTCAGAAATATCTTGTACGTTATAATTGTTAAATGAAAATTATTTCAAGGGATGTTGATGAGATATAGAATAAATTAAACATAAATTGAATAAAAATAAAACCGATAGCTTTGAAACAAGTTTATAGAACACTCATACTTGATCTCACAGTTTACAAGCCATTTATAGCTAGAAAAGACAGGAAAAGACGAAAATAATTGTGGCCACACAACATTTTGGTCAATCTTGTCTATATTTTCGAAGAAATAAAAACTTCGGTAATAAATAAGGTTTGACAATGCTATCAATGTGAAAACTACATCCAGCATTTCATCCTACTGTGGATTCACATCATTTCACCAGTCTCCTGTGGATTCACATCATGTCAGGCACGTCAATTTCGCTTGTTTATAAATAAACAAATTCAGGCATTCAGTCAAAAATGTCTTGCCGCAAATTGTGATTTTCCGGTGTTTCGATTTTTCCATTTTTAAGGTGTAGATCTATTTTGTTTCCTGAAACCATGCCCCATTTCACACCTTTCCTGTTTTGCCACCAGCTTACAAAAAATTATACACGATAAAAAAACGCAATCAAAAAGTGTACACGTGCTTTGTATTGTAATTTATTTCAAATGTGCAATACGGTTTTATCAAGGGTCACCTCACTTTCATTAATTTAGTGAATTTCATCCCACCAATTTTGTTGATGTAATACATATACCACAAGTTGACGTAATATATATATATATATATATATATATATATATATATATATATATATATATATATATATATATATATATATATATATATATATATATATATATATATAAAACGTAAATTACATCCTGCTGATAAGCTTACTTGGTTCAGTAAATCCGGTCCTCTATTTTCTTGGTTTGCATCCTACATCAGTCGTACTTACAAACTTGTGCTAAATGGCTGTTCTTCATTTCCTTTTTATCCCTCTTATGCTGTTCCATAAGGCTCCATTCTTGAATATCTATTATTTGTTGTTTTTATAAACGACTTTCCTTCTGTATTTTAACCAAATGTCTCCTTTATGCGAACGATCTTAAGCTATTTCGTGAAATCAATGACTGGTTTTTATTGGAGTCAGATCTGACAGCCTTATATGCATGGTGCATCAGGAACTCTCTTCCTCTTAATGTATCCAAATGTTCTGTAATTTAATTTTACAATAAAATCCTTTGAGTATAATATTTTTGAGTGTAATATTTAAGGATCAGGGTCAACATCAGCACAAAGATTTTGGTGTTGCGCTCGACACTAAATTGAAAACCGATTTTGTGTTTCCTCTAGCCCATCAAATGTGGCTGGTAAAATTTTTAGTTGCCTACAATATACATTACAATTACTACAATATTTACAATATCAACATATGTGTTCGTTTCTTAGCCTCCTTGGTTCGCTGAAACCAAAATTATAGCTGGGAAGTATCTGCGGAAAAAATTCAAATATTTGATTTCGAAAATCAACTGCATACAATATTTAAGGTCTTCGATTCATCATTTCTGACTTCTGCGCTACCCAACCAACCTTTTAGAATCAAGCTGGAGCCTAAAGTTTGACATCACTGTTTAGTCAGAGCGTAATTGTCTGTCCAAAAATTGAGTTTTTACACATACTTACCACTTGACTCAACAATTAATCGAATTGTATTCGATAAAAATCAATTCAGATGAGGTTCAAGAACAAAAGGTTCACAAATACAAGAGGCAGAAACAGGAATTTGGAAGCAGATCACATACTTTACTCTCATATTCTATGGCTAAAGCAATCAAATATATTTAACGCCTCAATTACTTATGTGAACAAAAATATCTCTGGAATATTATTATATTTCATTAATCTGGCAGCTCTAAATTTTCTCGACAATTGCATGCTTGCAGGCGCATGAGTATTAGTTTGAATTAGGGTACTCATACACTTACATTTACTCTGCAAGCATGTAAATTCTAATAACTTATGGTCGTCAAATTTCTTGAGCGTTGTCCAATTAAACTGCTCACGTTTCAAAATTTGTATCTCCTCTCAACTTCAGAAGAAATAAATTATTTAAATGTTCTTGTAAAAATATCGCTTTGTCACCGGAAACCAAATGCGATATAGGAATCCAACATCTATTACAACAAACTGCTAATTCTACATCTGTTACAATTGGCTACATTCATAGGAACCAAATCGCTTCTCGAACAACACACAAGGACAGGATAATCCTTTTACTATTTGCATTTATTTATTTACTTGCCACATCGATTTACAAAAGGGTTCAAAGAATATCTGAGCTACTTTCACTTTTCCCCGGCTTTAAATACCAACAAATCCTTGTCGGATTGGGTGAAAACATTCTTTTGTTGATGTCCTTGCGCAGTTAATATTTGTTGTTGTAGGAGTTGATGTTGATATTCTGCATTGGATCGTTGCTGTAATGAACTTGTTCTACCAAAATGATAATCAAATTATTGCTTCTCCCCTACCTAACTGGTTTTGTAGCGAAGTGACGTAGTGTAAATATTTGACTAAATGATCGCTTCGACGACGGATGAATGACGAATGTACGTATGTAAGCCCAGTGAAATTCATTCGACCGAAGAAATCCTTTCGGGATATTCGAGAAATCTTTTTTCGCGTGTGAGTGAAACTCAAATGTTTGAATGAAATGCGGGTTAAACTTGGATATGTGTCTTCCCGTAGGAAATTTCCCTGCAGAGGGTGTGTTGATAGTAGAATGGGTCAACTCAAATGATGAAGGTGCGAGCCACCCCCAACACTATGACAAATATGCATGTGCTTTGCAAAACTCGATGAATTGATGAATTATATGTGATTGAATTGTTCCTAAGAGAAGATGCAATTACCATATTTACGAAGTTAAAGTGAGGCATTTCTAATACAAACAAATCACGTTCAGCCCTTGGAAGAAAGTTAGCAGCAAAATTAGCAGTAAGACAAGAAAGAATATTGTAAAAGAAAAATGTATGTACCCAAATGCCCTTACCCGCGATATTTCCTCCAAGTACAAACCTCACTTTCTATCTACTCCTAAAACTCCTTCTCTCATAGATACTGACCTCCAGCCTCCTACAACTATACGTGACCGCTTCTCTAGAGGTCCATCCTCTGTTACTTCTAGCTGTTCCAAAATGCTGACATCGCCTGTTTCTAGTATTTCCTCTCCTCTAAAAGCTTGCAATAGCGTGGCCAATATATGTCCGTTGAGAACCATAACAAGGCGACTGCAAACGTTGCACCAACTGCGGCAACGGGAAATTCCATATCAAATAATAACTTGACGACGTCTACATCTCCTCAAAGAGTAGACCACCCTGTTAGGAATTTTTCCTAACAAAACACACAAATACCTCAAACTGTTTTACCACAATTGTGGTGGTATGAGAGGTAAATTATCTAAACTTTATCTCGACGCCAAATCGTGCCATTTTAATTTACTTGCCTTCACCGAAACTTGGCTTAATGATTCACATACAAACGAAGAAATTCTCGACAGCAGCTGGACTATTTTCAGAGATGATCGCGACTACTGCTCTACAGGTCAGACGCGAGGAGGTGGTGTCTTAATTGCTGTGAGTAATACACTTCCAAGCAGACGCATCGATACCACACCAAACGTAATGTTCCAGCACTTAATTGTTCAAATCTCTTTCAATAATACGTCGATTTACATTGGTGTAGTTTATATTCCACCCAGATCCGACGAATCAGTATACAATCAGTATCTTCCTTCGTATCATCTCTTAACGAAAAAGACAAAGTCATATTTTTGGGAGATTTCAATCGCCCCAATCTATATTTTATTCCCGATGAAATTGATACTTACCTTCTCCCTGTAAACCTGTCAGATTCCAACGACCTCAACCTGACGAGTACCTTCTATGGCAACGATTTGCAGCAAGTTTGTCCGACTCCTAACCAAAATGGTAATTGGTTGGATCTAGTGTTCACTAACGCTTATGACGAAGTAGTGGTAAGTCCAACTAATGACGCAGAGCATCTTTTTACAAATAGTTTACACCACACTGCACTATCAGTTGAACTTCCCATTTCTGATTCTATTTACTTAAGAGCGTACAATAATTCAATTGTATATGACTTTCTTAATGCTAATTATGAAAGCATTCACCATCACCTTGACGCTATAGATTGGACGAATACTCTTTCAACGTTAGATCTTGAGGAAGCCATTTCCACTTTTTATAACAAAATCTTTGACGCCGTTGAAAGATATGTACCTAAGATAAAAAAAAAGAAAAAGTTGTCTGAGCCATGGCTTGATAGGGACCTTAGGCATTTGCGAAATCGTAGGAACAAACTTTATAAGCGGTTTAAAAACAATATCGACGTTAGTTCTGCTATTCAGGATGAATGTAACGAAGTTGCTAAGCAGTTTTCAGCAAAGTCTCACGAGGCTTATGACAATTACATTAAGACAACGGGCGAAAATATAATCCGCGACCCGAAAAAATTTTACGATTTTGTAAATGTGAAGCGAAAAACCACTGGTTATCCCTCGTCGATGTTCTTTAATGATATCACTTCTTCCTCTCCTAATGAGATTTGTGATTTATTCGCAGATAGTTTCCAGAATATTTTTAATGCACCAGACCCATCAAACTCACACCTCTCTTTCTCTCATCCTACTCCTACAGATTTTGTCGGCCAATTTGAAATTATACGTGACGAAATACGTAAAGCTATTTCGGAACTCGACTGCAACAAAGGCCCTGGGCCCGATCTTCTTCCTCCAACTTTCTTGCGCAAGTGTGTAGAGCAGTTTATAACTCCCTTTCATATTTTTTTCAACAGATCACTTTCGTCTGGAGTTTTCCCATCTTGCTGGAAACTTTCATATGTCACACCCATATTCAAAAATGGTGATAGACGCTGTATCGGAAATTATAGGGGCATTGCCATCTTATCTTCAATTCCGAAACTTTTTGAAAAGATTGTGTACGATAAACTTTCTCCACTTGTTGACTCCCGTCTGAACGAGCAACAACATGGTTTTAGAAAAGGTCGCTCAACTACCACAAATTTGACAGCCCTAATCTCAGACGTGTTGTGTAAAATGGAAAAAGGATGCCAAGTTGACGCAGTCTATACAGACTTTAGTAAAGCTTTTGACAGAGTTGACCACCCTACCTTAATTCTAAAACTCCAGAAATTCGGATTTGCCGGATCTTTGTTTAGCTGGCTGACTTCTTACCTTCGAAATCGAACACAACTGGTAAAATTTCAAGGACTCTTATCGAAAAATATCTCTGCTAGCTCTGGTGTACCACAAGGTAGCCATCTTGGCCCACTTCTTTTTAATATATTCATTTCTGACCTATCTGACGTCCTAGCAAATATACCTCATTTACTTTATGCCGACGATCTCAAAGTCTATCACATCATTAAATCTAAATCCGATGCACTCTTTCTCCAATCTAAACTTGATTCACTTGATCATTGGTGCAATGAAAACAAGCTCTCTCTCAACATTGCTAAGTGCCAAGTTATAAGTTTTTCCCGAAAACACACCGTCTCACACAATACGTACTTCCTCGGCAATAATTTGTTAGCACGAGTTGAAAACGTTGTTGACCTTGGTGTTATCTTGGATGAGAGACTCCGCTTCACATTGCATTATGATAAAATGCTTTCCCGTGCAAACAAACAGTTAGGCTTCATCAAAAGGCGTGCGAAGGAATTTCGTAACCTGTGGGTCACAAGATCCCTATACATCTCAATTGTACGCCCCATTCTCGAATATGCTTCCATTTGCTGGAATCCGGTTTTTGAGACCCACAGTAACAGACTCGAGTCCATACAAAAGCAATTCTTACTTTTCGCATTGAGAGATCTATACAACCCTTACGATTTTAGCGCCCTTCCTCCTTATGAATTTCGACTGGGTCACCTAAACTTATTGCCACTTGCATCCAGAAGAAAGATGATTTCGGCCTGCTTCACATTTGACGTCATTAGAGGCGTTATCAGAGTTGAGTTCCTCAATAATAAAATGGTGTTAAATAACCCTGTAAGGAGCACCAGGTCCTCTAGTTTTCTTAAGGAATATCCACATTCCACTACTTACGCAGCTAATGAGCCGATTAATAGATGCTGCAGGATATTCAATGGCATAAGTAATCTGTATTCCCCAACGGTCTCAAAATTATCCTTCAAATCTTCCCTTTTCCAAGCCATCCGCAACTCCTTATGTTAAGCTATTTGTCAATGTTTTATATATTCATTATTTATTTATTATTATTGATTTATTTGTTAATTGTTTGATTTATTTAATTTTTTTTTTTTCGTATTAATTTTATATACTCATATTAAGTTTTCGATTTTCTATTTTGCTTTGTATTGTTTATGTAACTTGTACCTTGCTTGGTTAATGAATAAAAATAAAAAAATAAAAATTCAAAAAAATGGATTTTGGCACTTTTGATTTTCTGCCTTTTATAAGTCAAACAAAAGGTTCCATATGAAATTAACATCATGTTCAGATTTAAACTGAGTAAATTAAATTGGTAAAGATCGTATAGTGCTTATAGCACGAAATGACTGTTCCTGGTTTTGACCCTTTGCTAGTTCTCTTTACTGCTTGAATATATGCACCTGCGTCTCGTCAGAGGAATCGTCAGTTGTTCAGAGAAAACATGATCATCATAGTGAGCCATTTAGATAAAGGTGTTAAAACGAGACATATGGGTAATCCTCAATTATTCCCGTTGAGGTTACCAATCCAAACAAAATAGTTGACATATTTTGATATCACCGGCTTTCACTCTTGCTCCACCTATAGTGCCTCACTGGTCCTATGCCCTGATTGCACCAAGTACATCACTTTACGATCAATCATTACTACAATTGATGATAACAATCGATCTGAACGTCTCAAGTATCTAGTACACGCTTACTTCCAAAATTATTTCGATTCTTAGGTTTTCCGTCGTTACATGATTTATAGCAATCTTGAATTGACTCATTGTTGTGGTGAAATCTATGGTCTCTAAGGAAATGTGACCTTTGCCTCATCTCCGTCTCCGGATCTCACAGTCTGCACTGTGTTCGCCATTCGATTTTCCCGCAGTTCCAAGTCCTCATATTATACCCAAACAAGCAAATGATAAGAAAATACTCGCAACACCATAAAATCGTACATCATGATTTCTATTCATTCATCATAATAATAATCATCATCACGTCAAAGATCTAAAGTATCGCCGCCAAATCACCGGGGCTTAGTCCAGGAGAACTCGGAGTTTCGACCGCGACAGTACGAATTGAGCGTGACCCGCGAACCCGGCAAAAAAGATCAAATGGAAGCTTAAGTTTCTTTGCTATTTAATCTCAACCGTGACATATGATTGCCACTGGTGATGTGTTTTTCTTTGGCCAAATAGCCAATGGCGACTGTGTGCCTCGATCGCCCAAAGGCACTCGAATGAATAGTGACGACAAAATAAAACCCTTTCATTGAGCATGACTGGTCAAGTGCTCGGTACACAGCCTTCGTATTCGATGATTCAATAAATAAGCTCGAACAATAATAACTTCATTTTAAAGCTCCGATCACGATTTTTTAACACTGGACTCATTCTTAGCGCTAAAGATTTGCCGTTTTTGGCGGCATCATAGGCGTTAACGGCATTCGTTCACGACTGAGCAGAACGGCTTTTGAGAATTCGAATTGATATGTTAAATTTGAAAAGACAGGAAACAGCGTTTCAACACCATACAAAATGTTGTGGACAATGGATAAAACCGATCACGATCACACTATAGGAAAATAAACATAGTTACTAAGAAATGTACATTTTTGTGAGAGCAAATTCAAGTGCCTTAAGTAGGCTCCTTAGATACCATCAACATATGCAAATTTAATGAGCTTTCATGTGCAAGCTAGAATTAAAACCCTAGAAACAAATTTTACAAATTAATTAATAATAAAGCTGACGAAAAATGCGATTTAAGTGTTAATGAATTATATGTTGTCTCATGAAACGCATAACAGATGCATTAAAACTACTGGCGAAAATATAATCCTCGTCCTGAAAATATTTTTCTATTTCGTTAATACAAAGTTGAAACCAACCGGTTACCTCTCTTCTATGTTGGAAAACCACCGGAGATCTGTAACTTTTTTGCTGACAATTTTCAAGAAGTTTTTGGTCCAACCAGCATCCCAACTTTGTGCAGAAGTGTGGAACAACTGATTTCACTTCTTTATATTAGATTTAGAAATTTTCTCTCGTCTGGGTAATTCCACCGTATTGGAAATCTTCTTAAATCACGTCCATTTATAAATGTGGTCATAGACGTTTGATTCAAAATTATAGAGGCATCGCCATTCTATTCGCAATTCCCAAAACTAATCGATAAAATTATTTATTGAAAACTCTCTCTCCTCTGTTCGATGTTTGACTGACCGAGCAACATCATGGATTTAGGAATGTTTGTTCTACCCCCGCCAAACTTATAGCACCTACATCCGATGTTTTGTGCAAAGAGGAGAGTGGTGATCAAATTGATGTAGTCCATACAGACTTTAACAAATCATTCGGCCGAGTCTATCACTTCATTTTGATCACCAAGCTGTAGCAGTTTAGAATTGCAGGATATGTACTAAATTGTCTTAGCTCCAATCTACACGGTCGCTTACAATATGTCAAATTTCAAGATCGTATTTCGAAGAAAGACACCGTAAGTTCTAGTGTACCTCAAAGAAATCATTGTGGCCCACTTCTTTTTAATATTTCTATGTCAGACATATCAGAGGTTTTATCTGGCATCCCTCATTTACTATACGCGGACGAGCTCAAGGTTGTCCCTATCTGACGCTTTTTTTTCAATCAAAGCTGAGCTCTAGCTTCATCTTTAATATTGCTAAGCCCCTTTGATTAGGTTCTCTTATGTGGGAAATACATATTGGCCGAGCCCAGGCGAAATCTGGCGAGCCCGAGGGTGTGTGGATGGTCCAGACAAGCGACTTTGACAGGGCTCGCCGGCGCTCGTGCGACTTCCGATCGGAATGGGTTTTGGGCACGAGTCAAGGCGATTCGTGACGAGCTGTCAAATGCCGTCCACATGGCGGTCTCGTCTGACTTCGGCTCGCCTGGCCTCGGCCAATATGTATTTGAAGCATTACAACATTGCACTGCCTCAGTAACATTGCAAATAGGTGGGGTTAGCAGCATATTATATCTTGGTGTTATGTTGGTGTATACATTACGATAGAGTGTTTTCCCACGGAAATAAACAGCTTGGCTTCGTTAAACGACCAGCCAGAGAATTTCTGGGTTACTAAATCCTTATACATTCACTCGTTTGTCTTCTTCTTGAATATGCGTGGACTAACCAAATTCACAGCCCGAGATTTGGTCTGTTCAGAAGCAGCTCTTACTTTTCACTCAGTTAGACGTTTTCAACCATTATGATTTCAGTAATCTACCACTACCATACCACCATGCAAATATAACCTTAAATGTCTTAACTTATTACCACTTGCGTCGAGATTAATGTTATCTGCCTGTTTCAGTCATGCTCCATTTTTCTGGAAGTTTCCTTTTTTGAGAGAAACGAAAATATTGCTCCTGAATCCCAACTTCATATTTCTATTAGATTTGATTGCATTCTGCTTTATTTTCCTACCATCCTCCTTTTTCTTCAAAAGACGAAAATGGCTCATCCCCATTCCATAGATGATCTGCGAGCAGGGTCATTTTGAATTCATGAATTTTTAATGGCTTTTACACCAAGGTATCACTCAATATTTCTGTACTTAAATTATATAAATAAACCGTTTTTACGGTCGCTTCTCTGTAGCGAACAACGGTCCATTTAAGCAAATGCAGACATACTTCAACTGAACTAGTTGAAGTTGAAAGCACACACTGCTCCAATTTGATCTGAAAAAGATCCTTCTATCGCAAAAGTATAATTATGTAAGTAAAGTATAATTATGTAATGTACGTTGATTTTTCTCGATCCTTTTAAATCGAATATTGGAAAATTCGGTTTTTGAATGAATGAGAACCATAGGAGCGACTTGGGAACTTTGACCTCACATCGTCTTCGGGAAATACACCAGCATATCGCAAGCAATCTATTGTACATTTGAATAGTCTGGTGGCTAGCAATACTAAAGGCTGTAGATAAAAAAAAACTGTAAAAAATTAGTGATGGGCTTTTCTGTTGTTTTCAGAAAACGAAAACGAACTGTTTTTTCCCAAAAACAACTGTTTTTTGAAACTTTTTGAAAACTTTTTTCACTCTACCAGCAGCAGATTGATACTGGGTGTTACCATTAGTGATGGACGTTTCTGTTGTTTTCAGAAAACGAAAACTATAATATTTGGAAAAAAAACAGTTTGAAAAAAACTGTTTTTTTCAAACTGTTTTTTTCCAACTGTTTTTTTTTTCAAATAGTTTTCGTTTTCTGAAAACAATAGAAACGTCTATCACTAATGGTAACACCCAGTATCAATCTGCTGCTGGTCGAGTGAAAAAAGTTTTCAAAAAGTTTCAAAAAACATTGTTTTTGGAAAGAAACAGTTCGTTTTCGTTTTCTGAAAACAACAGAAACGCCCATCACTAAAAAAAATACGTACGTACCACACCGAAAAAGCACTTTTATTCCTATTTCACTGATTTTCTATCTTGCAACATGCGAAGTGTTCAGCGGTTAGACTACACTGTAGACCTGGACCATGATCTATTGCTCAACCACCTCTGAGTTAGGTTTTTGTAAACCAAACTATAACCAGAGAAGAATGGACATGCGGTTTATCGGGTTCATAATCTGATGGCTTCAAACTGAAAGATAGAGTCGAGTGTGCTATATTTTAGACTGATAACCTTTTTCTTCTGCCCACCAGAGCACTACAGTGTCTTCCAATCGGAAGTGGTGGCAACTAATTGGTTCTTACGTAATCAGATACCCGGACTTGATATTTGTATTTCTACTGACAGCCAATTGGCTTCATAGTCTCTTGCCGTATTTTACGCCCCCGCGAAACTAGTGCTGAAATGCCAAAGGTATCTTAACAAAATGTTGAGACATTCGACAGTGCAACTATGACGTTAAGATAGACTGGAAGGTAGAAGAAATGACAAGAGCTGGTATACTTTTGACGAGGTGTCTTGCAGTTTCTTGATTGACATTCCAATGGCTTCAGTTAAACTCACCACCAGACAAAGTCCTAGGTGAAAGAACCTTGTCTGTTTGGCAAGCATATGATGGAAATGAGTGTTTCTTACAAAGACTTCTGTCGGACCAGAAGGTCCGAGGAGGTATAAAAACAGTTCTTCACCTCTTGTACAAATATCCAGCTTCTGGTTTGCTTGGAGCACGATCAATTACTTGTCCCAATTTATAAAAGATTCGAGATGGTACTTTATTCAATAATGGTTGTGCGCTAAGCAATGTGGTATCGCAATGACTCTGGGTATGCGTAAGTGTGTATGAGAGTCATTCTGAAAAGTGCAGCCGCCGAACTAGCCCATCTACCTATTTTTTGATAAGTTTATGGCTTTGTAAACGATATATAATGAAGTCACAGTACCTGGCGCATTTTCATAAACCATTTAAAATCACACAGTTGTGAAGCATCTTTAATCAGTTCTGGGTTATTGGCTTCGCAGTTCGTTGCAAATTATCAAACTCTGTGGCTTTTTTGATTATATTGGGAAAGATACTTTTTTAAATCAGTTTCATCGCTCTGGAATAAACACATATTTTGAGAGCAACCAAAACTAGGTAAATAGTCGGCCGAGAAAAAATCAGGCCAATGATCAGGCTATAGTGTAACAGTGTCTGGCCTGCAGGTGCAAATCAGAAATGTAAGTCAGTAGACGGAAGCATATAACGGTCTGCATGTGAAGAGAAAAGCTGAATGAGATACTGAGACTGACAATAAGACGAGTAACTAATTATAGGTTTCGTTGCATAGTCCGTGATCCAGCGATAAGCACAGATGTCTTAAAAAAGACAAAAAACGTCATTAGGAATATGTCTTGGGGTACTCCAGAGTAGATCTAAATAGTGCAGTGGTAACGGAAGTTAAAGAAATACAAATCTTATTTCACGTCACAGGGGACTCGGTAGCTCGGCTCGCTAAGGCGTCAGGCCGAAAAGCGGCGTGCTACGGGGTCTGCGGGTTCGAATCCCGTCAGTGCCATGAATGAATGAGTGTGATTGTCTATGAGGGTGGCAAATGGCCCCAAACTAGTGGCCTAATGCTGGCCACGTTCCCGGCAACCCTCTTCACTAACCTAACCCATTTCACGTCACATACCAGTTGTTTGAACATAAATGCCCTCGAATTCTAAACGATACTGAAAAGTGATTTTTTAATATTTTTGCCGTAAAACCATATTCGAAGACGATACCACATATAGTTCTGTCCAAAGGTAAGGAAAGTCATAGTATTGATATACATTTTTATTTATGGTTATCGCAAAAATTTGATGTGAAAATAAAAGGTTGCATCATAATATTGGAAAAAGGTGGATTATGCGGACAAACAAAAAAATCTGGAACCTAATTATTTCGTTTTTGCTATTTTTATTGACTTAACCTAACTTCTCTGTTCACATCCCTTTAGTTAAGGAAGTGGCTAGTCGCAAAAATTTCAATTAAATTTGATATTTTGTGAGCTTTTTAAGCCATTAATCATTATTATCATATAAAAAAAAAATATATAATATAAAAGTTTAATAAAATTTAGTTATCACTTGCCTCGTACAGCGTACATTCCCCGTCTCCTCTTTCAACTTTCTTTTTGCCTTACTTCTTCCGCATCTTTTGATGAGTTATTTGAATAAAATTATCTTTAAAATAAAAGTATTGGTTTAAACTGACAAACCCCCGAAAATGGCATCAAGCAGCATTTCCAACTTGAATAACGTTTCCTGAACAATCAAGTTTTCTTCTTGCTCTTATTTTTACATTTTTCTCTGGGATGGTTTGAAAAATATTGATGAGTTTTTTTTCTGTGTGCTTAAGTAAATGGACTATCATTAGGCTCTTGCATTTTGAGAAAAGCTGAGCAGTGGTGTAATGAGGTTGGATCAAAGCTAATAAAATATGAAAAGAAACATCATAAATAGTTAAAACATATTTATTTTGTTATTCTTATTTATAATATTTATTAAACTTATCTTAGAAAAAGGTAGATGAACATAGATAATTTGAAAAGGTAGATGAACATAGATAATTTGGCAAAGCAATTCGGGGGTGTACGATCCATGTACTAATCCTAGCCCTAGGACTGTTTGTCAGTTATTCTGTAAAATATACCAGAACAAGGAAAACACCCTTTGAATCATCTATTTCATATGAGCGACATACTTTACAGTATACAGTATAAGTGTGCAAACACTTGTACACAACTAAAATACATTCAATATCCATTTGATATCCATTTGATTTCTATAACTTTTCATTCTGCTATGATGAAACAAACGACTTACACTGCACAATCATTTTATTATTGTGAAGGTGTTTCATGGCTACCGTACTTTTTTTGTTTCCAGCTCACTTACACTTCCGTTCTTAAGACCACCGCGACAACTGTTCAAGCGATTCATTGCTCCCTTTGCGTTGGCAAAGCCCTGAAGCAAATCACACGCACCAAGTGTTAATCCTCGAACCGACTTCGATAAGGGAAAGTTGATTTGCACTCAATAAGGGTTGATTTATCCCGCTCGAGCCCAATTATGCGTTGTAATGTTGTAATAGGGGCGAACTTCGCCCGCACTCCCTCAGGGATATTTACATTGCAAATTAGACAGAAATCGGCAAGTTCAGAGGCAACGCAGTGATAATGTATTCAGTTCACAAGTTCAAGTATATTCATGGGGCCGGACGATAAGTGTGGGTGGAAGGTCGAATCTTCAATTACGCAAAAAGAAACAAAGCTAGATTCAATTGTATTTGTACATTCATTCATTCAGGAGCGAACAAAGCCTTGGTCCTCGACGGCCTACGACTTCAAAAGCTTCACACATTCCCAATAAGTAATGTACATATGCATGCATGCAAACGACCAACAACGACAGAATTCATCATAAATTTACACTGAGCATTTGTCCCTTATGAAGTCTAATCCGCGTTTATTTTATTCGTGGCTACAAATCGTCGCTTTAGAAATGTGAACCTGAATCGTAGGGGTGAGCGGAACTGAGGCGAAAAGATTGAGATGATTTCTGGTCCAGTACGGACGTTGCGAAGAAGCACATATTGCATTTTGCGCTCGATAAATCACCTGATCGCACAATACATTTTACAATATTTTATGAACGGCTGCATTTTGTACCGCAGCTAATAAACCAAAATCCATTTTGAGTTGCAACAGTAACGGAATGTGTGTGTAAGTTACGAGTATAATCGACTTGTTTGATTCACTTTCCTCGTGACCAGTGCAGCCGTATGGATTTGTCGAAAAAATAATTCTAAAATTTTTTTAAATGTGATGAAGGATCGTATAGCTTAAATTAAGAAACTGTTCAAATAGCCTTCCAAACATAGGCCACTATTTATTAAAGAAACTCAGGAAGATCATTGGAAAATTATTCACTCGATCTCTTAGGCAAAAGCATTGCGTAATGGAAAAAAATCAAACACCTTTGAGTATTCTAATGTATCCATGCATAAGTTGTTGAAAACCAAAAATAAATGATTCTGCAGAAATTAGATTTACTCTTACGTTTCAATGATTTCGAAAATCGGTATGAATAAATACTAGTAATAACAAAGAGGAATGGCACCACAGGATTCGGTTGAAAGAATGACGATATCCGAAACGAATTCGATTGAATGCGCATATGAGTTGCAGGTCTCGAATAAACGTGTAAATCTTTCGAATTCAAGCATATACTGTTCTTCAAACTTTGCCTGGGTAATCATAAGTTAAGATTGTTCTGTCACCAATGGTAAGAGTTAAAAGCCGCTACCTCGAATTGCGAATTTATGAGAGGATAAATTGTTTTAATCTGCATTCGCGTTGAAAGGAAAATGTTCGTGAAAATTACTCATTGATTCTTTAGGTTCGTCGAAATGATAGAACTGTTTAAATTCATGTTGAAAAATTTTGCATATGCCAAATTTAAATTTAATAACAATAACTTCCGAAATACCTTTCAAACTAAAATTTAAAAATGTCCTTTGATGCTAATCAATCAAATTGTTTGCACGAAAAGATGAAATCATCAGACAATAATATAGTATTAGAAATACATTGCCTGAAAATCATATTTCTTAATATATATAAATAAAATTGTACACACTTGTATTCATTACATAAAAAAGTTGTTTACTCTGTGTTTAATCAATATATATATATTGATTAAACACAGCATCAAATGTTCATCAAATGTTTCTTATTGATTGACTAAAAAAAAGTTTTCGGATGTTGATGCGGTTCCTGGAACGATCGATCATCACCTGGATTCGGTACTTTTGGTTTTTTTTCGCTATTCTATTTTAATATTCTTGTATAAAATATTTGCATAGCATTCTTTATTATATAGATGACCACAAGAACAGACTGGAAGAAAAAGGAAGCTACCACCGATGGGGGCGCCTGGATTTACACGGACGGGTCAAAGACGGACACAGAAGTTGGCTCGGACGTGTTTTCTACGGATTTGAGCCTTAACCTGTGGTGTAGACTGTCGGACCATGCTACCGTCTTTCAGTCTGAATTACATGCTATACGCATGGCAGTTGAGTCCATTAGCGGAATATCAACCAGACCAATGACCATTTGCGTCGACAGTAGAGCAGCCATTCTCGCTCTTGCGTCTTACAGATGTTCTTCAAAAACTGTTAACGCTTGCAGAGTGGCTCTCAATGAAAAGGCAAGGCATATTCCTAACCGGATTATGTGGGTGCCAGGGCATAGTGGGGTCATAGGCAACGAAAAAGCTGATGAATTGGTGAGGAAAGGTTCAGGAGCTAGCAATTGCCCCTGCATCACTGTACCTCGGTCAATCGCTGACGCCATAAACAAACTTGATGTCGCCATATGGGCCAAACTAAAGTCCGAATGGGAAAACAGGCTGGACTGCAGGGTGGCCCGGACATTATGGCCATCACCTGATCCAAGCAAAAGCAGGAAACTGCTCTAGCTCAGCAGAAACTGCTTGAGAGCCACGGTCGGCTTGCTCACAGGGCACTGCCTTACCGCATCTCATGCGAAGAGAATGGGACTGACATCCAGCAATTTATGCAAGAGGTGCGAGATGGAAGAGGACAGCATCGAGCATACTCTCTGCGATTGTCCGGCTCTAAATAATAAACGCCTCAAAATTTTTGGTGCATACCACTTTCAAGGGTTAGCAGAGGTGGCTAACCCTTGAAAGTAACGTTCAAGGGTTAGCAGAGTCAGCTGATCCAGTTTGGCGAAGCGGTCACTTAGCAGCTCTAAAAAGCCAGCGGAGGGTGGCAAATGGGCCCAAACTGGTGGCCTAATGCAAGTCACGTTTCCCGGCAGAACTCTTTACTAACCTAACCTTATTATTTATAATTGTATATACTTCATTTTTCATGTACTTCGTTTTTTCTTGCTAAATTGCTGAATTTAGTCAAATTTTTCTAATCATTTTATTTGGTGCTCTCTGTTTATATCAATTTTCTTCTTATATTCTTAAAATTTTTTTTGGTATAATATATAAAATTATTCGTTTTTAATTATATTGGTTGTTTTTATTTAATTAAAAAAATTAATGGTTCCATTTCCTTTCCTATATTGCCCACATCCGGAGTTCCTCAAGGTTCTATCCTAGGTCCCATACTTTTTATCTTGTTTATCATCTACACTTCTTCTGCTATCGATTCTCCCTGTCTTTTATATGCGGATGACTTAAAGCTATACAGAGCAATCATGTCTGCGAACAATTTTCACCAATTGTAAGCTGACTTGTTTGCTTTTAATCTTTGGTGTCAAGACAACTTCTTGCCACTGAACATTTTGAAGTGCCATCAAATGTCTTTCGCATATAAAAATACTCCACGTGTGTTCTGTTTTTCTTTGTCTGGTATTTCCCTGTCAGTTCTCTAGCATTTTAGAGACCTGGGCGTGGTGTTTGATTCCAAATTAAAATTTGATGTTCATGTCATGAATATGACGTCCAAGGCCTCTAGGATTGCTGGCTTTGCCTTGCGTGCTTCGTATGTGTTTACCAACATTTCCTCCTGTATTCATTTATTTGTCTCCTTGGTACACAGTATTCTAGAATACGTGTGCCAAATCTGGTTTCGGCGCTTTCAGTATTTATCTGACGCTCGCTGCTTTTTAAATTCAATATCTCCTATTGTCCCTATTCCTCGCGTGTTTCCATCATTCGTATGTCCTCGTTGGACTCACGGAGATTGTTCCTCGATGAGTGTTTTCCTTTCAAACTTTGCCAAGGCATTTTTTGGCCGGATCTTGGTTCCCAGATAATCAGACGTGAATCTAGTCATCCAAGTCGTTCATCTGAGGTTTTCTCATACGTTTGCACATACGGAAGTCTGTTTCCATTCACCTTTGTTGCGTCTACCCAGAACGCACAAAGTCCTTAAGCTTGGTCCTCTCCCGCAATCTTTTTCACAATTCAAGCATGTATTGAGAATGTTACCTTGAATTGCATTTACCTTAGTTCTAATTTTAGTTTTCAAATTATTTAATTATTTATTGTTATATCTTTTTTTTATGTTTAATTTTTTTTTTTGCTTTCTTGACGCTGTAATTGGAGTTATATCTGTAGCACAAGGAATAAATAAATAAATAAATAATAATGCTAGAATGCATTTCAGCGGTTGACAGGATTCGTTGCTCACTAACAATGAACTAACTATAGTGATATGGTAAACATTTTATTTTTGCCCATAACGCACATAATTTCAATAGTGAAGAATGCAAAAAATGTTATTGTCTGGCTTAAATATGAGCTGAAACTTCCTACAAGAAGAACATTTTCGAAAAATGCATCGATGAAAACTCATAAATTTTGGCATTTGAAGCTGGTTTGTTTAAAATATCAGGCTAATTTGAATTAATTATCCTACTTGGCGCTTACTTGGCGTTTTTACTTGGCGTTTTTACTGCCAAGTCCGAACTATTTTCTTATTTATTCTGTTTGGGTTTATTAAGCATCAAAAAGTAATTGTATTTTAATAATCTCGGACAGGTCAATCTAATTACAAATGGCTGCTGGCACCACAGTCGTTGCATCATGATAATCAAGAAAAAAAATCAAAACACAAGCAGAAATAAATTATACAACTACTATAGTAAATTTCATTATATGTACTAGATATTATTCTGTACTAAATGATTCTTCGAATATTTCCAACAATGTGAAAGCAGCTCATATTAAAACTTTTATAACAAATAAATTCTACATAGCACCATTGTAGAGAATAATGGACCTACAAATTTGATACACGTGCAAATAATCAACAATCATTCGATAGTCAGCACATATCTCTGTTCTATGTAAATATTTCTCGAAAAAATAAATCAACATCAAAATATTCGCGGTCAAACCCACTTCACTTTTGACCTTTCATAAATCAGAGCTGACACGTTTCTGTGTAAAGCAGCAATCCTAGATATTCAATGTATTCCAAACAAAGCGCTCTTGTGATGCTTAAATAAATTTGACTCGATTTCCAAGACACATCTAATTGATGACGACTCTGACAAAGCCCAAGCTCAAAACATTTTGATTATGATTTCTTCCACGCTCAAACCCATCACTCTCAGATTTTCTAGAACAGTTACGAGAACATTATACTGTAAATCCAGCTGTGCTATTACATGTATCCACATATACTGCTCTTCAAACCATAGAAAAACCTATCAATTTTCCTCGACAAAGTTATGATCCGATCTCTGCGTGAATTTGATCTTTCGGATATTTCGGGTATTATTCATAAAGTTCTGGTTTCATGTGATTTAGTTGTATGGAAATGGTTATCAGAAACCTTGCGTTGAAAAGATCGTACTGTGAGAGATTCTTCAGGTTGATTTATGTGATGGGAAGTTCGATGACGATTTTATGTGTTTTAGGAAATTTATTGGATTATATTGTACAGTTCAGACACACTGTCAATAAAAGTCAAATTCGAAGAAAATTATCTTCGATCATGTTAGTGATATTTATGCCTTAAGATACATCTAGCTGCATAAATAAAATATCAAACATTTTAAATAATATGGCTCTAGTTTTGTCGATAACATTACTTTTTTGAAATTGTTGAAAAAACACAATAAACATATCGGAAAACAATAATGTATATTCTGCCAAAATCTGAGCTAACATAAACTCGAAACAAATTCATTAACAGAATGACATAATTTCCTAAATTGTATTTTATTAATATTCGCATTCAAACTCGACTTTAAGCCGCAGAATATAATTCTAACATTTTACCAACTGGTAATCATATAAAATTCAAATTCGATATCGACATTCATTACACAATCCTCGTTAGTTTGCTTTTTTGACCATAAACATGTTTGCTCCTGTCATAAAAATAGAAACAAGGAAAACCGAATTTTAGTGGAACATGTTGAAACTGGAAAACGATAGGCAAACATCCGTAAAAGACAATGTTGATTTCCATATGAGGAATTGATGTGCCATTAACTTCACCTGTTATGACATAAATCTGTCAAAGAATGTTTCTGTCCGTCCGACACATAAATGTCTAAATTAACAAATAGCGAAATTAATTAGGAATCGAGATGGTATCAAGCTGTTCGGGTGAAGCCCTCGAAAAGCCAGCCGCATATGCTATCGATGACCACGCCGAACACAAAAAAGGTCAGCGCCAATGCGCAACGCCCAGGGGAACTATGTTAAACATATCATCTTGATATCCATTAGGCGATTCTTAATGTCTTCATAAAAAACAATGGGCAGTGTTTGTTCTTTTTCCGTAAATTTCGGCTGTTTGTACTGCTGTCATTTTGTTTTTGTTTTTAAATTCAGAGGTAAGTTGATATGCATAACTGAAGCCTTGAATCCCGCTGTATCATTGCAACGTTGGAAGTTTATTCCCGAGACGAATCTAGAAAGAACAGAGCCTAAGATTATCTTTGTAAACTTATAACACCTTTTCTAATGGTCCTCGGTTAGATGGAGCGAAATCCTCTATCCAGAAAAGTGAATAGAGCCAACAAGGCTAAAACGTCCAACCGCGAAGGTAACAAATCATTTTTGATTTTTTTATTGCTTCGATTAGTCAATAAACTTCTCAGTGCTATTTTATTTTGCCATAAATCACTTGCAACAGATCAAAGAAAATCATTTTTTTATTCTATGTAATGTCTTGGAATTCTTGTGAATATAGACATGAATAATATGTTTGTTCGGAGAGCAAAACATTGATGCAATAAATTCCAATAAACTTTGAAAAAAATACGCTCTCAAAACAATTGGATTGAAAGGTTGGATCAAAGTCTGGCTTAGCTATATTATGTGTTTGATAAAACTTCATAAGTATGGCTAAATTATAAAATGTGCCTGCCCTTAAGAAAAGTTTTAACCTATTGAATTAGTTTGTGATTTGAAGTCATCGATTAAGCATAGATGCTGCAATTAAGGAATTTCGTTGCGTCAGTTCATATACTTTTGAGTTCCGTTAAAGACTTGGGCCTTCGATTACTACTTTGATTTGAGTGATAAAGTTTTGAAATAGTTTAATTCTAGTACGCTTTGTCAGAAAACTATTTCTACAAGATGATGCTGCATAAATATGACGACTCAAACAATTGTTATTGCTGTATAATTGTAGTCAACAAGCAGTTCAGGGGACTTTCTTCAAACGCGTTCCTCATCCAGTAACAATATAAACCGATATTTTGATCAATTAAATGAATGATTTTTAGAGCCCATAATTTTTTTCAGCAACAAACACATAATTGAATATTTTGGATTTTTGGTTAAATGAAAACCGAAATTTTCTTACTCCAAATTCGAAAAAATGACTTGCCCTTCACAGCCCTTTTTGCACCCCACTTTGTATTTTACTCCATAACATTTTCCACTCCGATTTTAAATGATAGCAAATATGATGCATAGAAATATACCGTTAACTAATAAGCCAACGTAGCAGAGTCGATTTTCGGCATATGCATTCACAGTACTTCACACAAAATAAAGGAAACTGATTGTTGAATTTAGATGTTTGCCTCCTCTGGTTCAAAGTTCAGCGCACGCATATGGTCCAAATCAAAATAACTATCTTTAGAAACACTGAAAACTTATAGAAATCACATATTATGTTCAGAATAACTGTCAATTGTATAGAATAGTTATGTTTTTTTCTACAAAGAATGAAACAAAGAATATACTTTTGCAAAGTGTTGTTCATTTTAAAGGTGGAATGCAACCTATGATTTTTTCCTTCCATAATCCCATTTACTATATATAAATCACAATGCACAGTATTGGTGAATGTGCGTAAGCTTGCATTATTTTTATCTGGCTGCAGCCAGAGCTTAATTACTGAATAACATTCGAGTTATTCATGGATTGAAAGTCAAATCTCAAAGGTAAATTTATGACTATGACTGTTTTTTCGTAGTAAAAACAAATCATTAACTTCATTGAAAGTGCAACCCTTGACCAGAAATCACCGAATAGCCATAGAAGCAACAGCACAAACATTCTACTGGCTTCTCAAATCTCTGAAGTAGATGTAATTTATCAGCATAAAACTCAACTAAAGAAGGCTTACGGTCGATCGTCAAAAGATTTTGGTTTGTTCATCCAAGTACATCTTATGTGGCTTTCGTGGAGACTGGTGCGTATTGTGTTCATCCCCAAGAGAGACAATACCAAAATTCATACTGGTCAATTACCCTCACATCCTTCATATTGAAGACCATGGAGAAAACTAGTACCATTCTCCTAAAAAAGAAAAATCGAGATAGGAGCTCAAAAATTAGGGGCACAGTTGTATGTCTGCAGGAACATGTAAAATATCTAAAAATCCTCCTAGATAGCAAACTCACCACGGAAAATCATCGTTACTGAACGCCATTAAGGCCCTGTGGGCAACAAAACAAATCCTTCGACGCTATTGGGGACTATCTCCAAAGCAGAAACTTTGGTCTCACAGAAATATGGTGAGACCTATCATCCTATATGAAGCTGCAGTGTGATGAAGAAAGCAAAAAAAAAAAAACTGTTGTTAATAGGCTCAACAAGCTTCAAAGGATGGCTTGCCTACTGATTACAGGAGCAATGAGCTCGATCCCAACGGCAGGAATGGAGGCCATTCTAAACCTAGAACCGCTGCACCTCAAAATCCAGTAGGAAGTAGCAAACATGCTATTAGCCTAATAACAGGCTTGGAGTTACAAATCAGGAGACCTTAAATATCCAAAAAATACATTAGCTTCGATAACAAAAGAGAAAAAAAGCAAAGCGGAATGTCTTCTGCTGATACTGTGGAGAAATGGCAGAGTAGGTAGCCCACACTGCCCAGCACTTGCGAGACGAAGATTAAAGCTCCGTGGCTCTGCCCTTGCCTCCACCACGGACATAATAAACGTCGTAATATTTAAGTTCAAAGGAAGCCTGGATATCCTATGGGGCCCAACGCAGAGGAGGATCAACAGATCCAAGAGTTAGGAGTCCTAGGAGCGTTCTGAACTCACTCAATGCAATCAATCTGTAGGATCATAATAGGAAACTTTTGAGATTTGCGAACAGCTATCCACAGCTTTATAACTAATAATGAATGAAATGAAACCATTTTATAATTTCATTCGGAATTTAGAGACACAGTGTTGTGTAAGAGATTTGACAAATACTGTAAATGGCAAACAATCAGTAATAAAAGTTCTACAAACGCACATAGTTTAGTGCACACATTGCGAAGTTTAGAATTTTTACTATTATGGATCTATAAGAGTGATGTTTTTTTTTATTCAAGTATTGTAAAAAAGTTCAATTGATTTTTTCGATCAATTTCGATCAATCGATCAATGACTATAGGTAGGGCAGCAAAAAGAAAGCAGTTTCCCAGCAGCTATTTGAGGGGGTAAAAGAAGCAACTAAGCAATTAGAAGCTGAAATAGACTGCTCTAGAATAGTGTCATTAGGAGCACATAGAGCAAATAATCAACTTGCTCAGTTTGAGCAGAGTACTTTCAAAGAGTATTTTCACAGGGCATCCATTTTTTAAAGGATCTACAAAACTATTACGGCAGTTTTTGATTCATTTCAGTTAAACATTTTTTTCTTAAAACCTACTTTGTAAAGTTGATATGTGCAACTATCAACTGTTAACAGATAGCACTTCAAATCAGGCAGATGTGAAAATTAATATAAAAAATGGTTGATCTAATGGCAGAAAAATCTTAGTATTCAGCAGGCTATTCTAAACTTAATGTATTCCAACGTTGAAAACTCCTAAATCATCTTGCTGCCCGTTAGTATAGTTCTGCATTCTCCTTCGATTAAAAAATTGGCTTCGAAAATCAATGAGAAGAGTTCAATTTGGACGGGCATTTCTCTTCGTTTGAACCGAATAAAACTCAAAACAGAGGGATCTAAGGAAATGAAATAAGCGTATACATATACGAAATTTAATGAAGCAATTTTACTACAAAGGTAAAATCTATAAATAGAACAAATCGAGAGAATTGCTACTTCAGATATTCCCCTTTGTTTCCCCGGTACCTTAGTTCTATGAGCTTTTGTTGTTACTGAGTTACTAACTGTCAAATTCACGTACACATGGCCTACTCTCTCTCTCTCTATCCATCTGTTTCTCTATCTCACTCTATCTTTCTGTTCGCGGAGTAAGTGAATGTCAAACTCCCTCACTACTACTAACGCTCAGCCTCAGGCAAATTGTTCCAATTCTCACTGAAATTTTCATTTCCTTATACATATCTCTCTCTTCTGAGGTATCAAATGACGTAGATGATGTTATTGACCATTTTACGAAAAGAGAAAAATAATTAAAAAATTTTCAGTTGTCTCTAAACCACTACTGAATTCGCGCTTGAGTTATGGGCATCTTATATACATACTTATATATATATATTCATGCTTAATCGTAGATATTTGTTTGTATGTCCTATTTAGGGCATTAATCCCGAGATTGAAATTGCGATCCCGAAATTCGGGATTAGAATTTTCGGGATCCCGAGATAATTACGAGATTTCGGGATTTTATAAAAAAAACTATATTAAGGGAATTTAAACAGATATATTGGCTTATTCGTACTCAATTAAAACTTTATTTCAATTATATACACATAAAACCGGAAGCTAAGTTCATTATAATGTTAAATTTATGCACATATGTACATGGGTACTAGCAAGTAAGACGTTAATCTATAATTGCATCTAAATTAATCTTATGATCTAATTTCATCTTATCTTCTTGTCCCATAAAGCTCTTTATTTGGTCATGATAGTTAGTTATAAAATTAGTTAAAAACGAATTGAAATTTAATCAGCATAACGGATGTTACGATAATATCGTCGGGTGTACGCCAAAACCATGAATGTGCTAAAATGCTATTTCGAGTAAAATCAATTTGAAAATTTGACGTAATATTATAAATCAGTTTTAAAATATAAGAAACATTTTTTTTTTAATTAAGGAAGATAATATTCCAATACTATTCCGTTACACTAAAACAATGAATCTGAACATTCATGATTTTGGTGTAACGCATTTGGCAAATACTTAGTATTTCGGTAATTCATAAAATTGAAATTTTGACTTTGTGTAGGCATAAAATGGAATTTAACATTTCCGGTTTTGGCAAATTGTTTGTATAAGAATTCCGCGTACAGTGACATGAAAAACTGAAAATCACGAAAAAAGCACATTCATGGTTTTGGCGTACACCCGACGATATAATAAAAATACATTATTCTTTTTAGTTGTTTACATATTAATTACAAAATAATATTGCTTTTCAATGAAACAAGTGATAAGTAATAATATCGATTGGCTCAAACTGCTGATTCGTTTTGAAAGTATGCTCTTAATAAACGTAATTCGTCAAGAGTTTCAAAATTTAAACTAGACCTGATTTAGCTGCACATATATCCAGCTGCTGAAAAAGATATTTCGGGTACACTTTTTGGTGGAACATTAAGCATGTAATCATACGCCAGCTGTAATTCATTATTACAACTGGCTTCCGCTTCGGTTTTCATAAAACAATATGTCTTTTAGTATTAAGTTCTGCTTTCTAATTCGCAAAATGGGTTGAATTTTATCAATCCCGAAATCTCGGGAGTCCCGATAAAAAATTCGGGATCCCGAAAATGTCAAAAATGGCTCGGGATCCCGAGATCCCGAAATCTCGGGATTGCATGCCCTAGTCCTATTGCAAGTATGTTTCATGTTTCAAATCAGCTTGTGTAAGACGGTGCTGGCTATAAGTTTGCGCATTCGCGACTGGCTGGGTCTGGTTGGTGTGACATACATATGCATACATCTAGATAATTTCAAAACTTTGACGGGTGGTAATCCTAAATTTCTTTGTATCCCTATAACTTCCATTACAGTCATCGGATCAATACGAAATTCGCAGAGCTGGTTGACTTCAACGCGAGGAAATGTGACATAGTTTTGGTTTCGGTGCTAGCAAAGGGCTGTCAACACAGGGCGTTTTTGTTATTTTCTTACCAATAAATGTTTACATAAAGTATTCACATCGTGAACATTTGCAATGAAAATAAATAAACAAGGTTTAAATTTTCTAACGTCATTTTTTGGATGGCAGCCCCAAACACCTTTCTATCGCTCTAACATTCAATGAAGTCATCGATATTAATTTGGCTTAGGGTCTATTATTACTTAGGGTGTCCTTAAGTAGCTAGTGGTAGAATACATACTCAAATCCCAACACAAATTCTCGACTGTTTTCGAACATTAGTGTTTCTAGCGGCTCTGATGCGCTAGGGGGTTTTTTAAATTTAGTTTTACTAGACAAAATTGACTTAAAATACTTGCTGAGACAAATTCGCCGTAACGATAATATCAAACCTGTAAGGTGACTGAAGCTCTTTTCAATCCATGTTTTTTAATATTAATATCAATATTAATTTTAATATCAATCCTTGCAATAGATATATACTTTAACACTTTGCCTGAAACTGCATTTCCGATGAACACTATAAAAGTTATTTTTCAGACGCCAGTGCATTATCGGTGATCAATGTTTCATTTCAACAAAAACTTTTTCAGAATGAGCTACGGGGAAGAAATATTTTACAAAGCTAATTGTTGCTGTCGAAGTAAGATCGCACACTTTCTATCTGTTCTCACCCTTTGTCCCTTTAGTTACATAGAATAGTAATAATCAAACGTTCTACCAAAGAATTTTGCAAATAAAAATTTATATAAAAGCTACATATGTTTCTTGAAAAAGCCATATTATATGTATGTATATAGATCGTCCTATGGAAATTGCAGTTATGGCTGAGCTTTCTCCGCATTGGAAGAAATTCATCCTGCCATCAAGCCATTTCGAGAAAGGCGCACCACTGAGATGGATCGGACATCGATCGAAATTGACATCATTCATTTCGAACAACCTCCACGAGCAATTTCAAAAATATATTTCTATTAGGTGTACAACTTTGCTTCCGCCGTTTTTTTTGCGAAATTTGAGGCTTTATTGTAAAAAACTGGTTATACATTTATGATTCAAAGTATTGTCCATCGCTGGCCACTACTTTCTCCCATCTTTCGGGCAGCATACGAATCCCGCGTTGAAAAAGCTGGTCATCTTTTGAATCGACGCACGAATCGATCCAATTTTTTACTTCTTGATAAGACCGGAAGTGCTGGGTAGCCAGGCCGTGTGCTATTGATCGAAACAAGTGATAGTCCGAGGGAGCAACGTCTGGAGAATACGGCGGGTGGGGTAGGACTTCCCATTTCAAAGTTTCCAAGCATGTCTTCACCACTGTCGCAACATGGGGTCGAGCATTGTCATGCTGTAAAATCACTTTATCATGTATCTTGCTGCATTGCGGCCGTTTGTCTTTCAATGTTCGGCTCAAACGCATTAATTGCATTCGTTAACAATCGCCTGTGATTGTTTCAGTCAGTTCTAACAACTCGTAATACACAACGCCGAGCTGGTCCCACCAAATACTGAGCATGACCTAGGAACCGAGAATATTCGGTTTGGCCGTCGATGTGAAGCATGGCCGGGATATCTCCATGATTTTCTGCGCTTGAGATTATCGTAATGAACCCATTTTTCGTCCCCAGCCACAATGCCATGCAGAAATCCCTTCCGTCTTTGCCTTGCAAGCAGCTGTTCACAAACACACAAACGCCGTTCAACATCTCTCGGCTTCAACTCGTACGGGACCCAATTTCCTTGTTTCTGAATCATTCCCATGACTTTCAGGCGTTTTGAAATGGCTGGTTGCGTCACTCCCAATGATCCTGTCAATTCTTGTTGCGTTTGACACGAGTCTTGATCAAGTAATGCCTCCAATTCTGCATCTTCGAAAACCTTCTCTCTTCCACCGCCATGCCGGTCTTCGACGTTAAAATTGCCGTTCTTGAAGCGTTGAAACCACTCTCGGCACGTTCTTTCACTAATAACGGCCTCACCATAGGTATTTGAGAGCATTCGATGAGCCTCAGCCGCAGATTTCTTCACATTAAAGAAGAAAATTAAAACCTACCGCAAATGACGAGAATTTGGCTCGTAAGCTGACATGTTTAATCGAGAATAACTTTATGATGCACACACAAATCGACTAATATTTCGATGGCGTTATGTTTACAAATACCTAAGCTTATTGCATGACATTTATGACCTATTTATTTCAACTACCACTTACCGCTACAGCCATCTATTGCAAAACGGCGGAAGCAAAGTTGTACACCTAATATTTAAATACAATTTTCATTTTCATATAGTGGCCACTTATTGCAAACAAAAGAATAGTAACGCGCTTAAAAGCATAGTGAATTTATATCCAAATATGCATGTATTTGCTCATTCGCCGTATAGGTACCCAACTGCAACGTAAACGTAATTATCACACTTTCATGTTCATAAACAAAAGAATCTACAACTGTACAACTTTCATGAGCTAAACACTGAAAACGGAAATTGCAGAAGTAGAAGCATTTTTTGCAATTTCCAGCATTATCAACCGAGCAGGCAAGTTCAATTCGTAGCCAGTATTGATTTTCGCTAGCAAGCAAAAACGAGCAGGTTTCTGTGTAAAGCTTTTAATCCAATTACGAAGGACGAAACTCTTCCTTTGGACGGGAGGCAAGATGTCGCAATTTAATTCCCTGGGAACAACTCAACGCCCGGCACGAGCATCAATGCGCTGAATATCCAGCACGTTTGTCAGCGCGAGAGGCGGAGTCACAACAATACAATACTTTCGCCGGCATTAAACTTCCTCCGCGCACAATCTCTCCCACGCAAGTTATCTGTACGATGCTCCCAGAGCGGGGGCACAATGAAGTAAACACACCTCCAACACTGTACCTCATCCTCCTCCCACAAACAAACCGAAACTCATATCCAGTTTCTATCGGGAGAATATGACAGAGTCGAGCGAGGCCAGCCAAGCCAAACTAAAAACAGTTCGAGGACTCGAGGAGGGATTACCTACCACACCAA
Organism: Nemotelus pantherinus; assembly: GCA_963978885.1. Lineage (NCBI taxonomy): Eukaryota > Metazoa > Arthropoda > Insecta > Diptera > Stratiomyidae > Nemotelus > Nemotelus pantherinus. Next base: position 37,092,532 of record OZ022263.1, read on the forward strand.
TGACTCAAGGGCTTTTGACTTGAAAGAAATGCATCTTTTGCTTCTTTGGTTTGTGACTCGAGCGCAGCGACGGATTAGCGGACATTGTTTGTCATTGCCGCTCCGAATGGATATTCTCGAGGGGACTCGAGAAAAAAAGCCTGGAGGAGGCTGAAAGAAGGCCCTTGTGGAGCGGAATCGGATTAAAGTGCTCAAAAGTTGAACTGTTTCGAGTTGGAGTGGCATAAGGAGCTTAGCCGCGCGGCTTCTTTAGCACAATGCCATACGGCGCGGAGTACGGAATGCCGCACTCGAATCACACGCAGACAAAGCGCACACATGCATGTTTTTACCTCCATATGTATGCACGTTCGGCTAGGTAAGAGAAACACTAGTGGCTTCGTTTTGTTATCTTTTAGCTCGATATCCACATACGTACATTACTTACCTGTACTGGGTCGTTTTTGTTTATTTTTTTTTTTGTTATTCGTTTGACATTTCAATGGCTTACCAAGATCAAGAGTAGTTTATAAATAGGCAGTGTTTGTTTTTAGGATTTTTCGGACCCAGTTTCTAGCACGTAATTTGTTTTGTTTTTTCTGTATAAATATGTTTGGAATAAGCGCAAAAAAGGAAATTTGCTTCTGAATGAATAATGGGATCAAATATGTGCCTGTTCTTAGTATTTATCAAAACTAGCGACGACTTAATTTTGAACTTTTATCATAGATTTTCGAATTTAGAGAATTTCCTGATATGGAAAGACGAAATTCCGAAAACAGACATGCAAAATAAAAATCGCTACTGTTTCAAGCCTGACCAGGATAAAGATTTCGAAATGTTTAACCCTATACGAGCGGTGCGTGCCTAAAAGTAGATAATTTGTTTTCCCAAATTTAAATTTGTGATGGCTTCTGACAGAAACATCTGAACATCACGAAACTTCCAGGATATATCAGGGTGGGGTGAAAAGTTTCAGGCCTAATAAAGAACAACGATTTTTTGTGTGTTTATTTTTATTTTATTTGTGTACATAATCTCCATCAAGACTAATACATTTTTCATATCGTTTTTTAAGTCCGATTCGTCGAGTCCCTCAAAATACGCATTAACAGCATTGATGACCTCTTCATTGGTCACACATTTTTTGCATCCGAGCCATTTTTTGAGACGGGGATACAGATGATAGTCAATGAGGGCTAAATCTGAGGGCTGGGGTAGCAATTGGAGGTTCAGTTGGTCTATTTTAGCCATCGCAACAACTGAAGTTTAGGTGGGTGCGTTGTCTTGGTGAAACAACATTTTTTCCGCGCCAAATGAGGTCGTTTTGCTATTACCACATCATTGAAACGCTGCAACAACTCTGCATAATATTATCCAGGGATGGTTTTCCCCTTTTGAAGGTAACACTGATCAACAGTGGTCATGCCATACAAACTCTGATAGGTGGTCGTGTTTCGATTACTTATCCTCATTACAAAAACGCACTTATTTTGTTCCAATCACTCCCATATTTTTTGTAATGAGGTCATTACAAAATATTTTTTATAAATATTTTTTGTAATGAGGTTGATACCGATAAACGCATATGAACAGCCGTAAAAAGGAGTGATATATATTTGTATTGCTATTAATTTAAATTATTTTGGTTTTAATTAACTTCTATGCTTGCGCAAATGTATCGAAAAAGTTTATTAACGATACTACCTTTTCATTTTATATTTTTGGGGAGCAGATGTTCAAAAATCAAAGGTGAAATTTTTCTGATCATATTTTGAAGTGTTACCGCGAGTATTTTAGTTCTGGGGTGGCTCATTAATTTTAGGTCCCACATATTTGTTATATAACATGTGTAAAAAAATTTAACTGATTGGAAGAAAAGATCACGTCATATAACGTTTGTTGTTTCCATGATATGGACTGAGCCTAGAGATCATGCTGCAGGTTGCTATTTTTGCTTTACTCTAATAAAAGGCATACATTTAAGGGCAAAATACATAGTTCTATACCCTAATTTATCTTCAGTAATTAAAGCTGTTCCTCATAATGACAATTAAGCTATACCAGTTCCATTTAAATCGTTTTAAGTTGACGATTTATAACCCTCCACTTTAAGCAATTGAATAAGTGATGCTGAAATCAAAGAGGGTATTTAAATTAGCTTGGCATAGCTTTAAAAATATGGTTGCAAATTTTTTTGGCAACCATAAGAGCGAGAACCATAGAGGCTTGATTAACTTGCTTCTACTGATATATGAAGCTTTGAGTTGCAATATGTCGCTTAAAATTCATTTTTTAGACCCACATCTAGATTTTTTCATTGAGAATTTGGGGAATGTAGATGATGAGCACGGACAAAGGTTCCATCAGGACATTTCAAAGATGGAGGAGTGTTATCAGGGTAGATGGAGTCCAATGATGTTGGCTGACTACTGCTGGACGATCACAAGAGACCAACCGGAAGCCAAATATTCCACAAAATCGTAATCCTTTAATTTACAAAACCACACTGCTCACACGTTTCTGGAGAACTATTTTATATTTACTATTTTATAATTTATGTTTCTTAGTCAAATAAAACTAATACGTGATAAAAAAAACATAACTGCGTATTTTCATCCACAACACCCAATACATAGAAAAAAACACTAAAAAATTTCGTGTGGTATGACGAAGATTTAATTTTGATAACCAGTGTAATCAATGCAGATGATTCCTTTTGCATCAAAAAAAAAAAAAAAAAAAAAACAGTCGCCATAACCTTGTTCGCTCAAAAAGTTGTTTTTGCCTATTTTCGGGTCGGCTTACCTGCTCCAGTCCATTGGTTTGATTGTCGTTTCGATTTGAGCGTGATATGGTGAACCCAAGTTTCATCCACAGTAATAAATTTTCACAAAAAATCGCTTGGAATCTTGCTTTTAGAGTACAAAATTCGCGGTCGAAACAGTTTACCGGTTCAATTTTTGACCGAGCATTAGCAAACGTGGCACCCACCTAGCACAGAGCTTGTTCATGCATAGCTGCTCATGCAAAATAATGCGCAAACGTTCAGTTAATATCGCAGTAGTCTCAGCTATATCGCTTAATTTCATTCTGTGGTCCTCTATAACGATTTTATGAATTTTTTCGATCATTGCCGAAGTAGTGACCTCAACGAGGCGTCCTGAACCTGTTGCGTCATCAGTGCTCGTACGAGCTTTCCCGAATTCCGAAATTCGAATACGATAGAAAAGAGTCGCCCAATGTTGAATCTATTTCTTCGTTGATTTGAAGTGTTTTTAGGTCTTTCAAATGAAAATATTTAATAACCGAACGTTATTCCGATTTTCGCATTTTTACCTAAGCACTCGACATGACTTAATCAATAAGCTACCAAACGAATACTAAAAGTGCGATCGACCTGAAATTTTACTTGCAAGCTTGTCACATATCGTGCTATCAAATATCGAGAGAACATAGTCCTGATGGCGGCATGTCTGGCGAAATTCTTCAACCCACAAGAACGGCAGCACTCCTCTTTGTATTCGCGAGGACTTAGAATCGGATCATCAGGTCAAACTGAACTTTACAGATTATATTGGTTTTGAGTTGGAACAGGTCGGATAGAGGTTAATTGATAGTGTGGGCAACCCTGTGGCTGTTTTGCAAATTTGAAATATTCATTTATTTATTTACCAAGCATGGTATGAAATACATATAAAAAAATTAAAATAAGGCATAAAAATACGAGTGAATATAATGTAAATAAATAAGTTAAAAATAAACAGCTAGAAAACATATAAGTAAAAAAGTTGAGCAATTAAAATAATGCAAAAATAAAGGCTAAATTAAACAACAAAACACAATAATATACCTAAGTGATATTTAAAAACCAAGCCGTTTGCTTAACATTAAAATTGAAATTATTATACAATCCAAGTAAGTATATAAAAAGTATACTAGGTCGGTAGACAGGAATAGTGGGATAAGAGAGCCTTGTTAAGTTAGTTTTTGCCCTAATGCAACCGGTGCGTTTTGCCCTATTAGATTCTTAAGGCTATATAAGAATAGCATTTTAAATCTCAGAGATACTACCGATAGATTTTCAAGTTATATCAAGCTTCAAAGAGCATATGATTCAATTTTGAGTTTGTTGCCGATGGCAAGCAACCTAAAACAATTTTCGATTGACTATAACTTCCGATGCAATCATCGAATTAGAACGAAATTCAAGTAATGAGTCAACAGTAACATAAAACAAGTTTAATAAATGTTTGCCTGCATTATTAGGAAAGGGTTGCCAGCACGGGCCATTTTTTCATGAGATAATACACACCAACAAATTTTCATATGTTACAAGGCTATTTTTTTTAAATTTTAAAACTCTAATTTTTAGAGTAGCCGTAGCTCTTCGATTATTTGTTATTCTTTAGCTTTCAGGGCAGCCATCGCAAATGAAATTTAGTCGCTTGTGCAGCAGTAAGAAATGCTGTCATTTTATGGTGGATCAGTTGTGGATACAAGAGATTTATTTAGTAGATTTCATTATTAAATATGAAAGGAAATCTACGTTTTTCTTAAGCTTCTCTTTGAAAATCAGGCTTACTAGTGGTTCCTATGCAATGCACTAGAGTTTTTTCCAATAAAAAGTTATAAAAAAATGGAATCTCTATCTCGATTAAGATAGCCTTGACATATTATCAACTTGACATATTACCCGAAAACAAACTTCAATTTTTATTTTTACATTACCCTTTTTTTCGATCGATAATTCACAATACATTTGCACCAGCAGTCGCAGCCCAGTTCAACATAAAGTTACTCACAAAATTGAGCGTACAGGCAGCCAAAAAACGTATTTCGTTGCAATTAACATGTTAAAAAATGTTTTTATTAAAAATCTTTCTGTAAATAAAGTGTTTACCTTATTTCAAGGAATGCCTGCAAAGCAAACATATAAAAAAAAATTTTTCTTAGATTATTATATTAAAACAAAAATATCATCAAAATAACAATTCACGAAATTGAGCGTACACTTCACAAAAATATTATAGAAAAATCCAAAAAAAAAAACACTCCTAAACTTAGTACTTTGTATGACCTCCTTTTACATCTATAACAGCTTGTAGGCGCCGGGGAATTGATTCTACCAACTTTTTTGTATAAGAAGAAGGAATGTTTTCCCAAACTTCCCGTATCTTGTGTTTCAACTCATTTTTGCTCGTAGGATTCATACTTTTCAGGTGGTTCTTTATTTCATGCCATAGATGCTCGATCAGATTGAGACCTGGGGACTGTGGAGAGGTTTTTAGTTGTTTTGGGACATTGTAAAAAAGCCATTTACGAACTATGTGGGAAGTATGCTTCGGGTTATTATCCTGTTGAAAGCAGAATTCCGAAGATAAATTCCGTTTTTGTGCTGATTGATACAGATTCTGTTTTAGTATATCGAAGTATTTCATTTTGTCCATAGTCGATTCAATAAATTCCAAATTATTGGTTCCATTTGCAGCCATAGAGCCCCACAGCATAACAATACCACCCCCATGCTTCACAGTTGGACTAAGATTTTTCTTCTTGAGTTCCGTGTTAGGTTCTCTCCATGCTATTTGCTTCCCGTCAGAGCCAAATAAATTAATTTTTGTTTCATCTGTGAAAATGATGCTCTCCCAAATGTTGTGAGGCAAATTTACATGTGTTTTTGGAAACTCCAAACGTTTTGTTTGATTTTTGACAGATATGAGTGACTTTTTCCGAGCAGCTCTTCCATTCGAATTATTTCGACGCAAAAACGACGAACCGTTTCTGTCGAAACTGCTTTTTTAAGCGTCGTGAGCACTTCCGCAGTCAATTTCGGAACACTTGTTTTAAGATTTACCCTTACCTTGCAAACAATGAATCGTTCATCATGTTGTAAAATAATTTTATTTCTTCCTCTTCCAGGCCTGTTCTTTAAGGTTCCTTCGTATTTCCACTTATTTATAATTTTTTGAATTGTAGAATGTGTCCGCCCACCGAAATGATTTACCCTTGCGACACAGCTTAACAATAAGCTCTCTAGTCGAAATGTCTGTTTGCTTTCGCTTAGCTCCCATTTTCACAATTAACAGCAGAACTCTAAACAATTATCTGATAATTCACTTCCAAATCACAAGAAAATTTCACGAACTCTGCAAATTGAACTTAGCGGTATATTTTAACGCGATACAAATTCCAGGAATTAGATCAGTGAGTCCATCATTTTTCCAAGTGTACGCTCAATTTTGTGTTTGTGGAATTTCAGTGATACTTAGTTATTCTGTTAACAAACTGAATTATGCTATTTTATTTTGTTTGTGTTTAGTTGAAAAATAATTTTAGAAATATAAACATATTTTTACGGCAAACTTTTTTTATTACCTTTACTTCTGAGGAATTGTAGTTTCTATATGGGTGTACGCTCAATTTTGTGAGTAACTGTATGTAGATCTTGAAAAACTTGCATACATCCAATGCGAGGTGTGTATCCAGAAACAAAAAAATACAAAAACCAAATACGACCTATCACTTCGACATCGTGTCTCAATTGGCATTACAGGTTACAATACCAGAAACGATACCGTGACGCAACAGTTTTCTTGATTTTTTCGTCCATTCATCAATAAGTCGAATATCATCTATCATTCGTCTAGCCGTTGAGCAGATACCGCAACAAAGGTGGTAAGTCCGTGCACATTTGACGGCACCTTCGTGTATATCCATGCATACAAACACATGTCAGCATCTTTTCAGACTATCGTTCATATCTCCATTGTACTCGCTTAAGACGAACCGACAATTCGGTGTTGTTTTTGTACGATCGATGAATTTATTGTGATCGCCTAAATAAATATGAAAATCACCCGTTACAATCAAGTAGGAGACTAAGAAGTCTAGTGTCGAAATAAGAAGCCCTTCAGAGCCGAAATCAAAACAGGATGGGATTTCGTTAGTAGTTCGGAGGTGCTGAAACCATGCTGACTTGCACAAAACCTACGTCTTTTTACACATTTTTGTTTTCAAATATTTTTCTTGTTATGAAATTTTAATCCCGTGCTAGTAGCATTAGGAAACGATCCGTGGAGACATTGATATCTTCATTATCGTCAAAAGTCAACATGTCGTCTTATTCGGATGGAGTGTTCGAAAGTCGAGGTGGACAAGTGAAGGCTCCACGCAGTGGAGTGTTTAATGCTCAAAGGTGATTTTTTTTTTGTTTTTCGTTTGTTTGAATGAAAGCTTATGAGATCGAAAGGCTTAGGGTTTTCCATGACATGTGTATGTGCTGCTAACTTGAAAGCGCCATTCACTGCAGCTTCAAAACAAGTGAGATGTTTTTCTCTCAAATTTTAAGAATCCTTACACAATTTCGTCATCTGCTATGTAAATAGAAAGTATTTTCTTGATCTGATAGAAAAATATTTGCAAAAAATCTTAGGATGTCACAAACTTTGAATTCTCACACCTCTTTAGACTCTTTTTTTTACCGAAACAATAGAGGCTTCGGACGGTCAACTGCAAATTTGTTATGCCCTTATAAAGGCCCACACAGTAAAATTTCCGGCACATTAATTTTTTGATCGCTTAATTAACTATGTTTCTTATTACAGATTTATTCATCCACTTGAACATTTGACTAGGTGTTTCAAAGAAAGTAATTCTTATGCTTTTTATGATGACTATGAACCTTGTCTGTGTAAAATAAAATTGATTGCCAATGATAAAAGTAAAACAAAATTTGGACGCAAGAATCCGAGATCGTCAAAAAATACATAAAAAGCATGTTTCCGAATCAGTTTGCCGTGAAATTTTATAGCATTTAAATTAGCTTTATGTTGTAGGTAGATGTTTTGTTATGAACGACAGGGATTTGGTTTTATAGCGGAATATGATCACCTGCTGCAAGTCGATGTGCAAGGAAGTCAATCAGAACTGCCAAAAGAATAAATCAAATGAATACCTATAAAATTCAATTGAGAAAGTGTGGGTCACCAAGAAATTATAATTGACCTTTGGCAACTTTTCTCTACTTTGAAAGACAAGGGGCGTACACTTCGAGCAAGCTATTTCAAACAGCTAACCGGGCCATATTTCAGAGCTTCAAATTAATTGTTCAATGTCCAATAATCTTATTTGCATCAATCTCAAATCCAATTTGTTACCAAGCTAAGAGTTATATTACTATACGAATTTGGGGAAGAATCAGTAAGTACGTGTTAGTGTTTTCGTTTAATAATTATCGTTGAAAGTAAGTATCTCTAGAAGTACCTATTTTGGCACAGTAGCTGGTAATTTTTGTTGAAATATTTTTGAACGAACTGTCGACATATGTCTTTAAAATGGGTGAACTCTTGACCCACTTAACAGTCAATACGGAAAAATGCCCTTTGTTGCATTATCATCAGTTTGGTCACCAATTGGGGAAACTCTTTACAACAAATCTAAAAAAGGAGAGCTTGTGTACCTGTTAATACCTGTTGAGCATATGACAATATCTGTTGAGCGCGTTTCTTCAATACTCGTGAAAAAGCAACAGAAAACAATGTCAGGCTTGAATCAACGGCAATGAACTCGTTAATGAAAATGGAACAACGATTAGCGCATTCTGTAATGGAAAGTGCGCTCTTTGTATAGATATCGTGCTGACGACATAGTATCCTTGCTAGAAATACGGTAGAATAAACCCAGGCAATTTTAGCCTGTTCTCCGGAGGCCAGCATCGAAAAACTAGCAGAGATGGGTGACAAAATCATGGAGGTCTTTACTAAACCCCAACAACATGAAGTTGCCATCTCCGCACTGTAGTCAGAAATATCAGATAACCAAACAAATGGCTGCTCTTATCAACCTGGTTAATTGGCACTTGCGAAAACGGTCACGCTCTAAATCTAATAATAGATCTCGTTTCCAGACACACACACACACAAAAATTTGCTACTATCATCGGAAATTCGGCTCAAAGGCGCTTGTGTATTCTTAAATGCGCTTATAAGGCGGGTTCAATCGAACCAAAAAACTAAGTCGCCGTTATCTTCAGTCGGGAGGACAACGCGACTTATCTCCCAGCCGTCGTCTTATTATTCATGACAACCTGTCTATACGACATTACCTTGAGGACACTGGCGCAGACATTTCGGTGCTCCATGCACCTACAACTGGAAGGCTTCCACCTTCTGGTATTCGACTTGCCACGGCAAATCAGTAGACCAATAACACCTATGGACGAAAGGTGATCAAGCTGGAACTAGGACTTTATCATTGCCGATGTCATCAGACTTTATCATTGCCGAAATCTCTAGAACCAGTAGCGAAGGAGCCCATTTACTGGGGATAGTCTAGTCTGTCAATTCGAATAGCTTGAAAGAGAATACCAATGATAATGGTTTGTGGAGCATTCAGCGGGCAGATACGAGGGTGCATTATACAATTCGCGGAACGAGTAGGTAGGTAATTATTGATGATAGTTTAATGAAAAGTAATATGCTCAGAGACTCATAAACATAAACAGCAAGTTTTATTTCAATTAATCATTAGTTTTTTAACTATCGTCGACCAAGCAACTCAATCTGGAGGAAAGTATAAGATATGAAAACATGGCAAGTCGGCTCAGAACATAATGAGATGGCATCCGTTTACACGTTTATACGATGGCATCCGTTTATGTATTGCCAAGTGGCACAGTCAGTTTTTTCAAGCGAAGAACTCACTTGAAAACCAATCACGACCAGGATAGCCCATGAAAGTAACTACTACGGAAATTACTCCAAAATTCGAAAAAGTGATATTGAAAGATGCTAGGCTAAAGAAGAAAAAATGGTTTGAGCATCAGATACAGCCATTTGAAATATTCTTGACAGTCGCCTTGGTATGGCTAAAGTCAGTGCAAGGTGGGCGCAGAGAATGCTTTTCGGACCCTTGTACTAAAGACGAAGACAGCGGAATGAGTCATCATTCAGGGATCAGCCAAAACAAGAGTCTATGCAGTGGCGCAAAAAGTTAATTCACCCCCGAGAATTTCAAGGTATCACAGGCTGCAGAAAATTGATTGATTTTAAAAATATAGATAGATTTTAAAAACAAAGGTGTCTCCTTGACCGTATAATACTACGCTTAAATTCCTGAGCAGTTGAGAGAAACCATCAAAGAGTAGAGGAGAAAAAAACTAACCAAAGGTGTCCTCCTTCTGCAAGACAAAGTTCCTGTTCATAAAAATTGTTTTGCGCTGGCTGCCCTGCATAAGATAGATAAGGAACTCTTGGCAAGAAGTTTTTAAACGATGAAGTAGTGGAGCAAACAGTTTCGGCCTATATTTTCGACAAAGGCAAAACATTTTTTTAGAAGATATGCATAAAGTAGTTGAAACATCACAAAAATGTATAAGAGTAGCATGTGAATGTATGAATTTTCACAAAGTCTGTATGAATATTCACAAAGTCACCTGGATATGTCTGGACGAGATAACTCTCCACCAAACATACATATGTTGATATATCGTCACTACTTAGATATCCGATCACATGTGCGAACATATCAGCGGACTACTATCTTGTTGGTACAGTTCTACCGGTTAAAATCAGCTCGGAGAGCCTCAAAGACGCTGACACTTGAAACATTTACGAACCATCCTTGGGTACCACTATCACGGATGATTTGATCACTGTCTTGGTCGGACGACCGCATCCTCCAGTGGCAAAATGCGAACACCGATGTGCAGTTCTCGTCGATTCTTAGGTTTTCCCACTGACCTTTGACCCCTAGCTATTCCATCGAATATATTTTTAGGTGCTCGATGCTTGTCCATTCACTGTATCTGACGAGCCCATTTCAGCTTCCACAGCTTGATTACTGCTCCGACTTCTGGATTGTCAAATATTTCGTACAACTCGTGGTTGAACCGTATTCACCATTGGCCGCTTTCTTAATTTGCTCCAATTATTCGAATGCGTTCAGCATTTCTGCGGATGCTCGTGTGAGGGTCCATCCCATGCTTCACATCTATAGCACAACACAAGTCTTATTATTGATTTATAGACGTGGAGCTTTATTCTCCTGTGTATGAAGCAGAAGCTGGGCTTCAGTATAGTCACAACTAAGATGAACAGAAGAGGGGCTACCTATCGCCTTTCTTTAGTCTGATATTTGTATCAAAGGCGTCAGTCAGATAGTTGTTGAATCGGACTTGAGATTTTGTGGATGTCATCTTCATTTTGGTCAGTTGAACTAGCTTGCCAAAGTGCGGCATAATTTATTATGTCGCCTCCACACTGTGCGCCATCATGTGGCCCATTGTCTAGACGGGCGATGGTTTGTAGTATATTATTTGCAGTATAAACAATGTTTTTCACTACGGTTTCACACACAATGTTTCACAAACAATGTTTTTCACTACGATTTCACACACCTTATCATACGCAAACTTTTTCTAGCAAACTTTTCTATGTCAACTTACAAGTGTGCGTATACTATCGTGAAATTAATGGAAGACTGCCAATCACAATTTTTACTGCTTAATTAGGTTATGGCGAAAATATGTTTTTGCTGAGCTTGAGACAGAGGTTTAAATAAAGATATTGACTTACGAATGCGATTTCGTTGTGAGGACAATATAACTTACAAATTCCGGTCCACACAGCTATCTATGCTACAGAAAGTGTGCACACATTTCACAGATTGCCAGATTCGTCGCTTTGTGTTATACTGATGCGATTGATTTACAAGACATCTATAAATTCTAATTCTATGCACTACATTTTATACATTGCGTTATTGGCATATATATTTGTATATGTATTCGTATAAATATTGGTGAAGAAATACGAGTAGTTTTATTTTCCGGCCCCGCAAGTTAGGTTGTTTATGTCAGTCTGTAATGAACCACGGATGCAACACAACTCTAGCAGTTACAGTGACAACTATCAAAAGGAATCAGCATTTCCTGCGAACGGTGTGAAACCTCCCCGAACCAATTTTCCCGCATAAATGTTTACACAGTAGCCCAATTATTTTACAGTGCGACTAAAACAACCCGAACACAATCCGACATCGTTCCAGCGCTCTCAGGACGCATGGGCACGCTCATTTCCAATTCACCTTTCAGGTGTTAAACGAACGCACCAGAAGCAGCGAACATGGCAATCAATTTACACCGAATCATGTTTTAATTGGTGAGGTGTAGGCTCGCTCCTTGTAACTTCAGCTCACAGTAACGGGTAACAACTGACGAGCCGTTTTCTGTTCCTTGTGTTAGCGCTTAGCAAACAGTCAACATTAACACCAACCGAGTGGGAGAGTCATGTGAGAACATGTCAAGAAGCAGCTGAAATACATTTATTGTAGATTTGCATAAAAGCCAACAGCAAAACAGCCCCGGTGCCCCAAAGCGAACCCCAGCCGATGACATCCTGCCAGAGCCCCCCTCAGGCTGCACGCCGCATGCACATCGCACTCACATTTGTCCGGACATTGATGGCCAAATGAGATACACGGCGCGATATGCCGTGTTCGCTTGTACGCGACTTGCATTTATTTATTGGTTGCATTGATGCAATGCGTCCGGGGGTCCAGTGTCCAGCTTTTCCGAGCTCCGTATTCCTAACCGTTCGCAATGCAAATATAGGAAATCAATAGCCACTGGCTAAAGTTTCCGCACATATTTTTGCGCTGCAGTTTTTCAGTTTCGGTATGAAGCCAAAATGTGGCCGTGAACAGGGTGCAATGAAAATTTTATTTGTGTTTTAATATTTCATCATAAATTTGAGATTTAACAATTATAATTAGAGATTTAGATATAATTTGGCAACCGTTCTAAAAAGCAAGGAATAACTGAACATTTTAAACAAAAGTTGAAAAAATATTGTTGGAATTGATGAAATGAATTGCTTCAAAATCTCTTACTATGTTGATGGAAATATTTTACCATGGTTTAATTAAAATATAGGTCTTGTGATAAAATCAGGAGGCTCATTAGTCGGAAGTCTAAAAAGCATTAAATGAATCGGAGCATTGAAAAGAGGCTGAATTCCTCGCAAAACGAAATCAATTATCAATGGAAAAGATGGAAAATCTTCGTTGTTGAATGAAATGCATTTTCCGTATGTATCTTTAGTCCGCAAAATGCTTTCGATTTTATCATATCTAAAGTCATTTGGATCAAAATTAATTATCTGCTTGAAGCTTTTCAAATTAATAGCTTCCATTCCAAATGCATCTTTTGGTAAAATAAACATGCGCATTTTTTGGGTTCCTTGAGTACGTTTCTCCTTAACCTCTCCTGAAAACCCATTGAGATTGAAGAATTTAATTTTTTCATCGATCTTAACAAAAATCGGTTTTAAGGTGGTATTCTGGTCTAGAAATTTGATCAAATCGATTTTTTTTTGTTTGCATATTTTCAAAGTTTAGACCTTAAAGAATAAACTTTTAAAAGGATTTTCGGAAATTCGAATTATTTTTGGAGTTATAGCTATTTTTCTGATACGCCAACTAACTACCCGAAACGAGACTCCAAGTTTTAAACGAGTTTTTCTCGGAACTACTTTTCTCGATACGGTTGACATTATATCTCTAGTTGTAATGGACCGATTTACGTGAAATTTTGCACAAATTCTCTTTGTTTTTTTATTAGGTTTGGTCTGACGTAGGGATTTTTGAAAAAAAATTTTTGATATTTATTAAAAATTCCCAAAGTTGAAAAAATCAGGCAAAAATATCGACATTTTTTTACATGGACGCTATTTTGTCAAAAAAAAAAGTTTTTTCAAATCGCCTACTTCAAACGAATTCGAAATTCTTTTTTTACAGAGCTCATCAAAAATGTATGTTTCAGCTTCGGCTTCGGCTTCGGATTCTAGTATCATATATAAATACACACTTGGAAGCTATTTCGCGATAAGTGAAAATATTGCCGCAAAACTAAACTTTGATTACCATAATGTTTTCAAGCTTCGCAGTTTTACCTCTGTTTCTGTATCATAATCACCCTGTTGAGTTGTGTCAAAATTACAATCTCTATTAGTTCCAGCAGCGGTTGGCAGTTTCAGGTTCATGTTTTCTGAATAAATCTTCTGTAATAGTTTTATTCAATGAATTGATGCATTAATAACTAGCGAGATGAGAATAACCAAACGTTATATTGGAAAATATTATTTTCAATGTTCCCTAGCATTTTTTCTCTACTACAATTTTAACATATAGCAACGCTGAACGCACACATTTAATTTTGTATTATTTGTTTGCTCATTTTAAAATTTAAACCAATTTATAGACCATCATCGCCATTCATAGAGCCGAAAAAAATATTAGAATTTGCACTATATTTTCATGCAATGTTTCACAATGCTCTGCAAAGCGGACGAGCCGACTTGTTTGGTTTCATGCTGTCTAAAAAAAAATATAAACGGGAGATATAACCGTTTTTGGATACCTTTCTACTTCAGATGTTTGCTTGACTGGTTTTGGTGTTTGATTAATTTTGAACCTTTACTGATCGTAGGTAGAAGTAGCTAGTAAAGCAAAAACACGTTTTTTTATAATGAGTCTAAAAATGGTTCTTACTATGCTGGGGACTCTGCGGAGTAATATCGAACAAAGTAGCAGATAATTGTTTCTTCTCTAACATCTACAATACGAAAACAACCCTGCAGCCCATCCAAACTACGAAAAGCTCCAATGACAGCCTAGAAGAAGGGCACTCCAAAGCTCATCACTGAGCTCCACAGTACATATTAAAAATATTTCCAGTGATAGATCACATGACCTGTGTGTCTCCCTGAAAGAACACAAGAAGATCTTCAAAATTTTAAACACCACTGATCGAAGCAAACGGACCAACACTGCTTCTCCAGAAACAATTCAAATCATTTGTTGTTCGGGGCCTGTACAGAGGCGTCAAACCTGAAGACATTCAGCCTGGGCTAGCTCAATCAAATCAATATCGTACTTCCCCATCCGGTAAAAACAGAAAATTAGTAGATCGGTAGCGACGAAAGACTTTAGACTCGAGTCCGAGCTCTTCATTTTACATTACAGTTCATTCTCTGGCAGAGAATGGCCTACAGGCTGCAGTGTTGTGTAACTGCTAAAATCTCCGATCTGACATATTGCAGACATCTACACCATCGTATATTGCTGTGAATACTGCTTAGAAAGGCATCCACGGTGATTGAAAAAATATTCAGTCACACAAGCTGCATGCCAAAACTGTGGTAACGATCATCTAGCCAATTATTATGTAAAAAAATTATGACCAAGATCCATGCGAAAAATGTTCGCCCCGACCTCGTTAGCAGTTTGTGAAGCAGGTTTTTTTGCTCAGTGAGCTCTAACCGCTCCAGGGTCAGCTCCAGTTAATATCACTCTTGGACTGATAAATGGCTTTCTAGACAAGTACTGGCAGCTGGTCCTGACGCCTTGACGCTAGTTGCCATTCTCAAGCTGCTGATAACCGTTTTGAAAAAAGTTGGTTGATGTTAACACTTTCAATAGCACTTCGCTCATCTCGCTTAGGAATTTCTTGGCGCGATGAAACCAGACTTTGTTCTTGTGTTTCATAGAGTCACCTTAAGAGGGTTCACCACTATCTGTGACAAAGTAAATGGCAGCTCGGCACTTCTGGTTAGGAGTAATTTGGATATTAAATCAATCACAAACCTCGATATGAGGTATTGTGCCATTGAAGAAGTCGATCAGTTCCTCAGTACACACAAAGAGCATCATCCGAAAATCCTTCTAAGTATCGATGATCCCAATCACTTGCAACAAGAAACTCGCTTTATCTTTCGGAACTGCAAAGACATAAGTACCTCAGAATCGATTTCCACAAATTGATAAAGTTTAATTCTTGTGCGGCGAAAAGTCAAAGCTGCCAAATTTGCGTTTTAACATGCCCTATTTGTTTTTTTGGAAAAAAAGGTGGACATGAGCTCCACATCTATCCATTTGCTATCAGACCTATCTTGACTTAAGCCTACCCATTCTGGATTATCTGCGCCAAAACGATTTCAATTCAAAGTTCAAATACTTCGATTCAACATGCAAAAAAGCCGAGATGCCTTGAAATAAAAGAAGCGCCAAATTCCTCACGAGCTTCTGGAGTCAATTGATGAAAATCCCATGAATATGGGGCAAAACTACACTAAGAAGGTAAGATAAAACATTACAGATTATGCTTTTTGAATTTCATAACTATGCGCGTTAATGAAAACCTGCTGAAATTGTTTGAGTAAATTTTACGATCGAAAGGAGGGAATATCAAGAAGGGTTTTCACGCCGAAAAATAACATTAGACCAAAACTCTCAGTCCGACAACTCCTTGAGAAGAATCGTGCATCTAACTTTTGAAAGGTATTATTTGGATAGTATTGTACAGTACTGAAGGTATTATTTGGATAGTAATGACCCAAAATTTGCTTGAATGTGGCATCGTTCATTCGTTAACCAGACTAATCTAAATGGCGATGGAAGGTTCAACTGCACAAGTGCGGATCCAATAAAACCTCACAAGAGGTCTCAGGATAAATTCAGTAAGCAAATAGTCTGGCTCCCATTCTATTTTGCTTTGTCATGGGGTGTATTGTTGCTAATTTCCGATTGATATACAACGAAGGTCACTGCATAAATCGACCCAAATAGAGTCGATTCCAACTTTTGAGCCTCCAATTTTTTTCGCAAATTTACAATGACTGCTTCATCATCATCGTGGCACAACAGTCCGATTTCAGGCCCTGGCCGCCTGGATCGATATCCTCCAATTATCTCGGTCACGTAACCGCCTCCTCCAGTCTTGGAATCCCAGTAGTTGCTCGGCGTCCACTTATACTGAGCTCTCCCAACGAGCTCTCGATCTTCCTCGCAGTCCCGCTCCGTTTGCTCGTCTTCCGTTCATAGCTCGTTTCGGCATGCGATCTCCATCCAAACGTTGACGTAGACGTTGTAATTTAACGGCTCTGGAGACTTCCAGCTCATCGTACAGTTCCCACAACTCATTTTTATATCGGATGTGCCATCTATCTCGGTCGCGAACAGCCCCGAAAATCTGTCGTAGCACTTTCCATTCGAATCTGTTAATCATATTTTCGGAAGCTAAGATCAGGATCCATGTTTCGCAGCCATAGCACAGCACAGGTCTTATGATAGTTTTATAAGCGAGGAGCTAAGTCATTCTGAAATTCTGAAATCTTTCGATTTCATGATGTGAAGGACCAAAAAGAACGTCTTATTTGCTAGTTGTATCCGTCGCTTGATTTCGTCAGTTTCGTTGGGGTCATTTGATAGGTTGCTACCCAGACAAACGAAATTGTTCGCGAATTTGATGCTAATCTCCCCTACGTTGATGGGCGAATGCACTGGCGTCTTTTTCCTAGATTGCATCATAGCTTTTGTTTTGCCCTCGTTGATGCGTGGTCCAGTTTCGTTTGCTGCGGTGTTAAGTTTAAGCAGAAGTTCTTCTGTATCGGACAGTTTTCGAGCCATGATGTTAATGTGCCCGTGTCGACTTAAAGAGTAGCGATTCATTGCCCGAATAGCGAACTCAACTGCCAGGATGAGGAACGTCAGCGCTATTCCATCACCCTGCTTCAGGCCAACAAGAGTTTTGAAAGGATCTGTCAATCTGTTCTGGATCCGGACCTACGAGACGGAGTTGGTCATCGTCATCTTTATGAGTCTCACTGATTTGGCCGGTATACCAGATTGCAGCATGATGGTGTAGAGTGTGCCTCGGTCGTTGCTGTCATATGCTTGTTTAAAGTGGACAAAGATTTGGTATACGTCGACGTTGTATTCCCTGCAATTTTGCAACACTAACTTGACCGTAAAGGGCTGCTCGATTGTGGAGTGAACACATCCGAAACCGCCTTAATACTCGCCAATGAGTTCTTCAGCGAACGGTTTAATTCTATTCTCCAAGATTTTTACCAGAATTTTGTGGGCCGTACAGACTAAGAAGATGCCTCTGTAATGCTCACACCGCAGTTTATCTCCCTTTAATGAATGGGACAGATGAAGCTTCTGCGCCAATCGTCTGGAAACACCTCAGTCTCCCATATGCACAGCATTAAACGGCCCACAGACACGGAGATCTGGTCGTCGACTGGATCTCAATTGATTTGCCACAGACACAGAATGTAATCGCAACTTGAATTGCAATCTCATTCGAACGTTGTTTTCGTTAAGGCAACACACGCTTTGGAATGAGTGTTTTCAGGTCATTTTCGTTGTAAGAAAGCGGAGGACATACATTTTAAGTATTGTTAGCAAATGATGTTTTACGAAAAGTAATTTCGAACAGGTACATATACTCGGGTATATGAGGTATTTGTACTTTCATTTCGCGCTCGTCAGGCTTTGTATCCAACGACGTTTTCTGCAGCATCCTTGATTGTATTTTTGAGTTCTTCCCAGAACCCGTGGAGATCTGCGTTGCTGGAGTCGCGCAGCATCCATTCCTCAAGCGCGGTCGTATATGCCTGCACCGTATCATCGTTCAACAGATTCTCAACCGCGAAGATTTTGGGGGGCTGAATCTCGATTCGTGCACTGAGGAAATTCTGCACCTGTGCGTTGTTTTCACCAGGTGATGATCGGAGTCGCAGTTAGCTCCGCGGTACGACCGAATATCCAACACAGTTGACGACGCCCATCTCTTGTTGCTAAGGACGTGGTCGATTTTGTTGACGGTATGTGCGTCTGGAAATTTCCAGGTCTGCTTATGAATGAGCTGATGTGGAAAGCAAGTTGAGCTTACAACAAGGTTCCTGCTGCAAGCGTAGTCGACTAGACGTTGGCCGTTATCGTTGCAATCATCGTGGAGGCTGTGTTCTCCAGTGGTCCCCCGATTCCAACTTTTATTCCGACTTTTTTATTGAAATCTCCAAGCAGCATTTTTACATCGTTTGATGGAAGTGAGTCGAAGAGAGTTTCAAGGCAGGCATACAACTCGTCCTTTACTGAAGAAGAAGAAGACCACATTAAAGAAGACCACATTAATGAGCCAGAGGTTAAAAAATCGCGCCTTAATGCGAATTGCACACAGCCGTTTGTTCACGGGTTTGAAGTCAATAAAGTACGGCTTGAACTTCACTATGAATGCTACTCCAAACTCCTTGTGGCCCGACCGTTTGCCGCTTGTAAAAATTGTGTGCGATTTCTTGTCGTTGATTTCGCAGCATAGCCAATTTGTTTCCTGAACCGCAGTGATGCTCAGTTTATACTGTTCATCCTCATGCAGTAATGCTCAGTTTATACTTCTCAGCCCCCGGTTTGTTCAGGGAGCTTCATATAATAACCGGTTATTCATAATGTTAAGTGTAGTACATACGACATCCCGATACAAGTCCCTAGTCTGATGAACTTTACAATTTGCAGTATTTTTGCCTAGAACAACTTTTTTGAAAAGATATTGAATACAGCATCTGGAGTTTTTTTCGGTATTATATGAGCTCCAAGATTCTTTTGTACCTTTAGATCCTCAAAGAACTGTTCCAATTTTTCCGCAATTTTAATGCATTTTCTTTAGTAATCCGTAGATTATCAATCTTCTCCGAATTACTACGTTGTTGAGGTTTTGTTTTACTTTTTTGATTGTGTATTTCTGATTCCATTTTGATTCCATTTTTTTTTCAGATCAAACAATCACTTTTATTGCAATCTAGTGCCATACTCTATTGATTTCGGTATCCTTGAAATACGTGTTAATCTTTTATACATCTTTTGGCCTAAAGTGTGTATGTTTGGATTTTTAGAAAATTAAGCCCTATACATCCCTTGATAACCTACAGTAAAGTACATTGACAAAGTGCTCTGGAAACTTGGGGTATGAGTATTTTCTGAATCAAACAACAATTTTCACTTTAAGATTATCACATTTTATTTTATACAATATAATACACCTATGATAATTGCTTACATTGAATAACTATTTTTACATAAATTAGAAGACTACTAACATAATAGGAAATTTACAAAGAACTTTGACCCATCAATGTAGGCACAACACGTTAACCAGAACGTTACCGAAATTTCGCTTTTTATATTCGTTCGTCATATAACTAAGTTAGTAACAGTACGGAATTCATTGCAACGTATGAGAAAATTCATATCTATTTTATTTCACAATACATATATATTTCCTTAGTGAATAAAACCAAAGTGGCAAGCTAATCACAAGGAATCCAACCGTTTGAACTTTTAACACTAAATCCTAACAGCCGGACTAGAATGACTTGTTCACTCAGTTTTATCTCTCGACGGAATGTTTCTGTTTGTTAATGTTGATTTACTAATCGTTCGCAGTAAACGTACAAAATCCGAATCATATTAAAATTTATGCAAATTCGTGCGATAATGGCGTGCCAAGAGATAAGAGCAGGTTCGTAAGGAGCCGCTTCGCGACTACGAAATTTAGAGACTCTTCCTGTCACTGTTTACAATAAATAAATAAATTATAGCATTTTAATACTGTCTTAGTATAAAGTCGTTCACTTAAGTAATAACAATTCGCTAAGTTGACGCGTCGCTCCGCTACAGGGCCTGCTGGTCGTCAGTACACTGGACCATGAACGATCGGCTCGATCCTTGATGCCATTTCCTCCGATTCCGAGTGAATCGTTTGGAATTTGCGTTTGAATTGGAGTGGGATCCGCTATCTGCTACTAGAGGCGCTTGCACACACACGGACTTGCAAATGACTTACCCGTCAATTTAAATTAACTGAATGCCACTCTCAACCAATTACAGGTATTTTTGTCATAAGTATCGATCTCTAGGGAAGTATTTGCAGGCCATGCGAATCGGATTTACCAAGACTGCCGAGCAAGCGGATAAAGTGGCCTTGCGTAGAGCTTGGCGCCTCCAGTGAGTGTCCGCTCGAGTAATTGTCGATAGCGTTTGGAAGCCGAACTGACCGTTTATGGCGGCCTTAAAAATTTTACGATTTTAGTCCAACATTTCCATGCAGACTGGTTTTGACTAGGATCTTGCTGAAATTGAAGTACATTCTGTATCGGTATCTGCATCTGCAGTTTTCCATTTTCGCGAAGAACTATGCGGCTAAGAGCCTACGGGCGCACCAACGTTATGATGTAAGTGCACCTGTTGCTAGTCCCAGGCGATTACACCTCGTTCTGCATGCAATGGATACTGGAGTCTTGCGACAACTCGTCCAGCGATGACTCTGTAAAATATAAACCTTTATTCATTATTGAAGGTTAATGACTCTTTGAATGATTGCCGTTATTACCATGAGATGGGAAAAGTGATGACGTCTTGCTACTGTTTAATGGCATCGTCGTTTGCGAATTGTTCTGGAAGGAGTACGTTAGCTGGAGATTTATGTGGCGGGCAAAGGAGCTGCTGTCAGTGTCGCGGCCAACTGTGAACGATACGAGAAGACTTTCAAAGTGATTTAGTTTGTGATAAGCGGCGGTGGTATTCAGATTAGGTAATAAACGGCAACGATTAGTGAAGAAGTGAAATAATGTTATGAAACAACCGAATGAAGATAAGATAAATTGAAAGTGAACGAATATTCTGCTTAAAGTGTTGGATGTATTCAGATATATGGAAAAACATTGAAAGAAACGAACCATTCACTAGTAATTCGGATTAGTTAAAATTATTTACGAAAGGTTTCCTCTATAATGCATTTTTAATGCACCTTCCTAGAGGAGATTCAAAATATTTGACTTACTTTTATTTTTTCCCGCGTGGATATGTTTTTTCTGTCGCGCCCTCGAATTCTGAAACCAGACCTGCGTCACGCGTTTACTCAGCCCCGTCACCGATGCTATTCTCTCCAAGTCCTGTCCATCTGGATTGCTATCGATTTGAAAATTCGCCTGAAGCACCTGCAACTGTTCTTCGGTGAAGGTCGTCCGGACACGTTTCGTTTTACTTTTATGGTACCCGTCGCCATCACATCCATCTGCCAAGATTATTCCCAGAAGAAAACGAAAACAATGAGTATCTTTAGCAAAACTCGATGGTCATTTCGATTTTAAGTTTATTCGTTTAATCAATTTTTGTTGAAATTACCATCGCTCGATGTTGTACCGCCCTCGATAGTCTCGAGGTAGTGGGCCTTGCAGAGAACTCGGTCATCCATTAATGCAAATTGCTCGCCGGTGGACAATTGTCGCCCACACGAATCGCACGCAAAACAAGCCAAATGGAAAACGAGTTCGCGGGCCCGCCGTACCCAGTCCGATGCTGATATTCCGCGACAACATTTCGAACATTTGGCGCCGAAATTTCTGCAATAAAGAAAGAAAAACATTATTCGAATTAACTATTTGTTGGGGGGAAGTTAAAACTAATAACTATAAGTTTTACTCAATTGAAAGTGCCGAGTTTTTTTTTTTAGAGTTTTTTAAAGTTTTGTGTTTAGAAACAGTATTTTGTTTGTTTGTTGTTAGCATGTTTGTTTAGTTGTTGCAAGAAAGATTGACTTGTGGTTGTAGCATTTAACTTTTATGCTGAGGATGAAGTCGCTGTAGCTTTTGTAAAGAACTACTATTACACTGAAAAAAATACTGTTCATAATAATAACGAATGCGGATCATCAACTTCAAATTCGTTAATACTATGAACATTTCATTATGCTGATGAAAATTTTCTTCAGAAAATTTTGGAAGGCGATGAACAGTTCATTATTGTCATGAATCCACTTTCATCAAACTATCAGTATGCTGTTCCAGCTTGTATAAATGCACAAACACATATTCAAAATATCATTACCACCACAAGTCATAGACATCTTCATAGTCCTGATGAACACGTTCATTACAATAATGAACCTCATTCGTTACTACAAAGAATCTTTTTTTGAAATCATCGTTGATGACCATTTTCTTACTATCAATGCAAATGTTCATTAAATCTAAGAATGAATTCGTCATAACTATGAATACTCACTCTATTGGCAAGTATATGGTATTGACAAATAATTTGCATATAATGATACGGCATTGATGCAGAATTGTATCAAGTGAAAACCGTGTAATATTACTGTAATGTTCTGTGCGAAAAATAGTATTTTGATCCAAAGTGAGTATTTGCTGTTAGTATTCCAAGAGTGCGTTTTTAATTAATGTTGTATGCTTAAAAACAGTAAGTAATAGTGATTGAACGTAGACCAACAAATCCTTTTTGAATATAATTGTGAACTTCCTCCATGTGAATGGTGAAATTTCAGTCGATATCATCATGAAGGGCAGAAAAGTTCCCAGAGCAAAGGTCACAGGTTGGATTCCCCAAAACGAAACCAGGAAAAGAGAAAACCTCAAAAACGAAAATAAAATTCTGTAAGTAGTGCTCAAAAAATTGTTATTGGAGAATTTACATTATTTATTTGAATTTTCAGGTTCAAAAATAGATTCTGCAGCTGAAAGTTTTATAGAATTTATGGATTGTTTTGTATGTATTCTATTTTTGGAAATAATAGTTGTCATGATTAGTTAATCATAATATTAAAAAAAGGCATTTCGTTATAAAAACGGTGTTTCATTTATATGTTCAATTTGTCCATTATGAAGTGTGTGACCGACGATTTTAATAAAAGGAACCCATTGATGAAAGTTATAAATTCGTTCATAGTATTACACACGCATTCATCAGTGTTATGAACTCCTTTATTATATTAAGAACCAGTTCATTGAAATTATGAACTTTTTCGTAAACGTTAAAAACACGTTCATCAATATTATGAGCCTTTTCATATATATTATGAATCATTCATTACAGTAATGAATATTTTCATCAATGCTATGAAAAAAAGTAATGAACGTATTCTTCCCGGCAATGAATATATTTCTTCAATTGTTTCAGTTTGTGAGTGCTAGGTTTGCATCATAAAATTGATGAACGGCTTTTCTTTATGCCAATGAACTTCCCCATCGGTTGGAAAGTGATGAAATTTTCATTGTAACGATGAAAATTTTCATCAATTCTATGTACCTTTTTCGTTCAGTGTAGCTTTACTTCTAACTAATAATGTTGAAAAATGTTGTGATTTTTCAATAACCGATGAAACGGTGATTCTGATATTCAAATCACTGTGATTTTAAGCAGTGGTTTTTGATCACTACAGTGATTTGGGCACATCGCTCTTAGGAAAGAAAGGTATGATGAAAAGAAGTTAATTTGAAAATACAAGACCGTAGGATAACAATAACTTCATTTTCAGCAATCAAACACAATAAGAATATTTCCAAATTGAGGCGAAATGAGATAGAAGTAATACTTTTTCACTTCAGATTTTTGTTTTATCATTTCTAATATAATTTTCGGGAGCCCGAGATAGTCTCGACATTTTGGGATGTTATAAAGGAACTGCATTAAGGGAATTTAAACAGGTGTATTGGCTTATTCTTACACCATTAAAACTTTATTTCAAATGTTTGTATATAAAACGGGACGTTAAGTTCTTTATAATGTTAAACTTGTGCCACTTATGTACATGGGTGCTAGCAAGTAAAACGTTAATCTATAATTGCATCTAATTTATTCTTATCTTCTTGTTCAATCATTTCTCCTTACTTGGTCATAATAGTTAATTATAAAATTAGTTAAAAACGAATTGTAATTTAATCACCATTACGGATGTTACGATAATATAAGAAAAATACATTATTCTTTTTGGTTGTTTACATATCAATTACAAAATAATATTGATTTTCAGTGAAACAAGTGATAAGTAATAATATCGATTGGTTCAAACTGCTGATTCGTTTTGAAAGTATGTTCTTAATAAACATAATTCGTCAAAAGTTTCAAAATGTAAACTAGACCTGATTTTGCTGCACATATATCCAGCTGCTGGAAAAGATATTTTCCAAAAAGTGTAAATGGTGGGATATTAAGCATGTAATCATATGCCAGTTGCAATAATGAGCCCTTAGCGCCTCCGTTTTCATAAAACGATATTTTTTTTTAGTATTAGGTTGTGGGTTGTTCACTAATGTCGAAATGATGAAACTTTTCTAATTCTCAAAATGGGTTGAATTTTATCAATCCCGAAGCTTCGGGAGTCCCGATAAAAAAATCGGGATCCCAAAAATGTCCAAAATGTGTCGGGATCATTGCGCCGACCACTATCTATGACATTGGCAAGAGCCAAGGGTTTCACAAAAGAAAATGTTGACATGTTTTACAGTTTATTTGAACCTGAACTAAAGAAAGGCAACATGAAACCAAACAAAATTTTCAATGTGGACCATTTTAGTGATTTATTTGTTTATTTATTTATTTGGTGCGTATACAATTCAACAGGCAAAACTGCCCAGTTACAGAATGGATACAATCAAAAAAAAAAAATAAAATAACAAGAACTAAATAAGAATATATAAATATAAGTATGTAAAATAATTAAAGTTAGAATAAAATAAAGTAAAATTAACTAAAGCAAAAAATTCATTACAATCACGAATGATCAATTCAAAAATGATAGGATACAATGACAAAAAAAAAAAAAAATACTAAGAAATAAATGAGTAAATATAAATATAAATATATAAAAAATAATTGAAGTGGTAAATTAAATTAAGAAGAGATAAGGCAAACAAAACAAAAAGAATGAAAGAATTCATTAAAAGAATAGGAAATAAAATTAATTAGGAACAAAAAAGAAAAAAGAAAAATTCATATGTGAGTATATATAAAATTAAAAATATACAAAAGATCTTAAAGTAGTAAATAATGAAGTAAAATTAAGTAGAGCAAAAAAAAAGAGAAGAAAGAAACCATTATTAACAAGAATAGAAAATAAAATTTATTAATTAGAAACAAAAATTTTACTTCGAACCATATTTTTGAAAATGGCAATAGATTGTGGAAGAGGACCAAGTTGAAGACTATTATGAGTGCGTAAGAGTCGTAAAACGGGAGAGTAAAAGAAAGTGTCAGTACGGGCATACGGCACTTCAAATAGAATGGAGGACCTGATTGGCCTTACGGAGTCCCGCACAATGAACAAAAATGCTAATGAGGAAGATAAGTTGCCGCGACAGATTTTGAACAGGAAACACTCATCCAAGTAAACTCTGCGCTGCTCAAGGAGAGGAATATTAAAAAGAGATAGACGTTCACAATAGGGTAAATACGGTAGACTATATTTAAAAAGTAAAGTACGTGTAAACCTGCGCTGAACAGATTCAACAGCGTCAGAGAGGTATTTGAAGCGAGGACACCACACTTGACTGCAGTATTCAAGTACAGGACGGACTAGGCTAATAAATAGGTGGACACAAGTAGAAACACTGAATGAATTGTGGCAGGAACGAATCACGAAACCAGATATCCGAGAAGCTTTCCTAGTGATAGTAAGGACATGAACGTCGAATTTCAGTTTACGATCAAAGGTGACCCCAAGATCTGAGAAATGATCGACACAAGAGAGGACAGTGCCATCAATAGCATAAGGAAAGACATAAGTGTGAAGCTTTAAGGAAAAAGACATAGAAAAACACTTGGAAACATTAAGGGACAAACAGTTCAAGTTACACCAACCAGAGAGAGCTTGCAAATCATCCTGAAGAAGCAGAGAGTCAGCAGTATTTTTGATGATTCGGAAGATTTTTAAATCATCTGCATAAAGAAGACATGAAGATTTAAAAATAGGGGGAAGGTCATTGATAAAAATATTGAACAGAAGAGGTCCCAAGATGGAACCTTGAGGAACACCAGAAGAAGGGGAGAAAGGTGAGGACGACAAGCCAAAGAGGGAGACGAAACAAGTGCGATCAGTTAAAAAGGAAGAGATCCAGGAGAGCAGAGGTTCACGAATGCCATAATGCTTCAGTTTGACAAGAAGCAGCATATGATTAACAGAGTCAAAAGCTTTGGCAAAATCAGTATAAATGACGTCAACTTGATTGTTGCTGTCAATTGCAGAAGCGATTACATGAGTAAACTCAACAAGGTTCGTAGAGGTGCTCCGGCCTTTTACAAAGCCATGTTGCTGCGCTGCAAAGACACAGTAGAGGGTATCATAGATACGATTGAAAACGAGGCGTTCCAAAATTTTGGAAAGGCAAGGAAGAATGGAGATGGGGCGATAGTTAGAAGCAAGGTTCCTATCACCCGATTTGAAAATGGGAAGAATGCTAGAGAGCTTCCAAGAGGACGGAAATTTTCCAGCACAGAGACTGACATTGAATAAGATGGCTAAAGGGACACAAAGGGAAGACGCAAGACTTTTTACGAAAAAATTGGGAATACCATCCGGGCCCGGGGAACAGTTAGTGTCAAGTGAGGACAAAAGCAATTCAACCTCTACGGGATTAGTTACGACTGAGGAGAGACAAGCAGGGAAATCAAAGGAAAAGCAGTCAGTAGCAGGAATCGATGGGATAGTATAAACAGAAGAAAAATACATAGCAAAGAGATTACAAATGTCGAGAGGATTGGAAGCAGTAAAGGCATTAAACACTAGTGAGTCAGGAAGAGAGGAGGAAGATTTTAAGGAGCGGACAAAAGACCAGAACTTTTTTGGGTTATTCGAGTTCAAGGAAGCTTCAACAGACGAGGAATATCTGCGTAGTGCTAATCTAATTTCTTTCTTGGCAGAGGCACGTAAACGAGAGAAGATTGCATAATCTTCACTAGATCGAGAATTCGAAAATTTCGAGCGTGCTGAATTTTTATCTCTAAGGGCACTCTTTACCCTCACGGTAAACCAAGGGGGGTCACGGAGCTTACGAGAACTGTAAACAGGAGTATACGTCGAGATCAACTCTGTAAGAATACTGTAAAATTTAGAAACAGCAGAGTCAATATCGAGACCACGGAAGGAATTAAACCAATTGATTGAATTCAGATCATTAGACATGCGGTCAAAATTAGTTTTTTTAAAGTTAAATCGTCGCGCAGTGGAAGTTTTAACACGATTTGAGAATGAGATGGACAAATTAATAGTAAGAGGAGGATGATGGGGGTCAGAGTTGGTGTAGGGTATTAGGACAGGAGATAGTGAAATCGAAGAGGACTCAACGTTAGAGAGGATGAGATCAAGGATCTTGTTATTAACATTGGGGAAACAGTTGAATTGAGAAAGAGAACAGGAAGAAAGGAAAGAAGATAAGGTAATAGAAAGGTTGTTGGTGGACACAATGCGAAAGAAAGAAGAGTCCCATTGCACAGAAGGCATATTAAAGTCGCCACAGATAATGATTGACGATGAGGGAAAGTAGCTATTAAGATACGTGGAGAGTTCAGAAAAGAACTTATCATAGGTCGAGAAGGGCATGTTACAAGGAATATATAAGGACGCAACAAACAAAGTGGATATAGGAGACAAAGAGATGGAGACAGCAACACATTCAACAGGAGGACTGGGGATAAAATCAGCGCAAAGTTTACTATTGAGAGTCCTGAGCACAGCAATAAGCACGCCACCACCATCAGCCTTATTACTTACCAAACGATTACGATCACGGCGGTAAACATTGTACGAAGGGAAAAATTCGGAACTAAAAATGTCATCATTAAGCCAAGTTTCCGACAAGCAAATCAGGTGATCATTTTCGAGAAAAGCAGCAGTTTTAAAGTCTTCAAGTTTGGTTCTCATGCCACGAACATTTTGATAATACAGAGAAATTTGATCACGCTTAAGAACTAGGTTCGGGCTCTCCGGTTGATTGAAGATCGAAAATTTCGCCGGTTTTCAAAAATTTTGACTAATGTACCAGTAGGCCAAAATTTGGAATCAGCGACAATATTGAGATTGGCAGGCAATGTTATTTTAAAAGAAGCCACATATCTTCTAGGCTGACTATCTTTCGTAAATTTGACGCAGTCAAAAATATGAGGTTTGTAGCCGAGCTTCTTACAGATGTAGTGTTCCACTGCAGCCACAGAAGTATCATAAGCAAATCGCGATACAAAAATCTGGAGAGGAGGCGCAACTATATGCAAAGCGAGATCATTAGCGGTGTCGTTAACAGCACCATGTAAATGAAACGTAGGTAAATTAGATTGCAAAGAAGCCGTAGATGAGGCAATGCAAGCAGCAACAGCATTCCTTGCAGATACATCTAGACTAGGGACTGGTGAGGCTGGATTAGATGAATGCAGAGTCAAATTATCAGGCTGTGATGGAATATCCAGATGCAGCTGTTGCATCAGCTGAGGAGGAACCAGATTAATATCATGAGGCGGTACCTGTGGATTTTCACGATGAGGAAGCGATGAGGGCTGAAGATGTTGCTGCGGTTGCAGCTGTTGCTGAGATCGATTCCGTGTAACACGCATATCAGGTCTTGAATCCGAAATGGCTGGAGACAGAGAGTCCACGGAGGAAGGACGCAAGGAGTTGTTCGCAGAAGTCATCGAAGCCGCTTGATTGTTAGGCAAAGCTGGCACTGCTGTCAATTTATGCTCTGCATCAGCCACTGAAGCCAGAGAGTTCAGCTGTTTAGCGGCTGAATCGAGCCTACCACCCAAGGCATTGAATTCGGCCTGAATCGAGTCCACTACCCGTTTAGCGGAGCGTAGTCGATCAACAAACGAGCCCATCGAATTGGATTTGCATTTGGAACAAAACCAATATACACCAGATGACGACGACTGAACTGCTTCTGCAACCTGTGCGTGCATACCAATGCACTTCGCATGAAAAGTCTGCTCACAAAAGCCAGAGCAAACCACCATGGGTGTTCTATTCGTAGTATCAATGCACTTGGAAGCTAGGCAAAGAGCCATTATGGAACGCAATTAGTTTCTTAAATTAGAAATCAATACTAAAGTATATCACCCTCAAATGTATCAAATGACAACAACAATTCATAAAAGTTTTCGTCAAAAAATAGAAGTGTCAATGATAACTTATGGTATCTGTCTACGATAAAACTGTACTAGCGATATTAAACAACCGAAGCAGCACTGCACTATCAATAGGTAAATAAATTCACAAAAGGAGCACTGCACTATCTAGCGGTAAAGGTAATATAAGTTCACTGCACTATCCAGAGGTAAATGTCTAGGATTATAAAAATAGACTGTTATTTTCACTTAACAGTTTTCAGTTTTCAGGAAAGAAAAAGTTATCAGAAAACACTGAATAAGTATACGCTACGCGGAGAAACCGATTGATTTAAACAGAGAAACCGTGAAAGGGGCACTCGCGCGAAGATCAGAGGGCTTAACCAAGCCAAAGTCGAACAAAATGAAAAGTTATCAACTAGTAAGTTAACGCACGTCAGAACACGATCGATGCTTATCAGTAAACACACCTATTTTTCTGTCAACATATCACTTTTGCAAAAATAAAGATTATGGAATGAATTTCTAACGTGATTTAAATGTGAATAACATAATTTTTTTGAAATTTTTAATGCTATGTGTGCGCTAGCCGCTATTTTTTTCCCCCCTAGTGTAGATGGCAAAAAAAAATCTGTTTACCAGATCCCCGGGTGACCTATCATCACAGGGTATGTGAGGTTTGACTCACTAAAAAAAATGACCATCTACAAGCCCACGAAGTTCCGAGTCGGGACCCGCCTAAGCACTGCTTCGACCCGGTCGTGCTGACTCACCCATCGCTTGATATGAGATTGGTTAAATTTGAAAATTTGTAAATTGCAATAACTTTTGATTAGATTATCAAATCATTATGAAACTTACAGAAAATATTGCTGTTACTAAGTTGTAGACTTGTGTAGTTTTTATGAACGTGCTGGTAACCCTGCAGCTACGGCAAGTATTGAAAGTGAAAACCTTCAAACCATCGACTTTCCTGAAAAATTTTCGTCTTTTACAGTATAAACCAACTCATATAGAAATCTTATGCTTTGTCTATACAACCAAAGGAAAATTTTATAAATTCCACTTCGGACAAGAACGGTAACCCTCCTCCAATTTACCTATATTTTAAGCATCAAAAACTTCTGTTCACCAGAACTCAAGACCCAATAATCAGATACAAATAAAATTCACAGAATGTATTGGTATTGAGTAGGACCAAGTCTGATAGAAGCGATTTGGGAATGCGGGCAACTCTGTGTCAGTGGTGCCATCTTGAAAAATTATGAAGAAAAAAACTGCTTTTTCCCCTATGAATTATGATTCAGTTACCAGATTTTCATGAAATTAACACAGTAGTTGGACCGTATTTGGTAGAAATTTCGATGAAAAATTCGGTTAGTGCTGCCAGCTATGGTGATTTTGGTATCTTGGGTTTTGAAAATTTGCTCAGGAAAATAAAGCTTTTTGCCGTATAACTTCCAGTGCAGTCATGAAATCAAAACCAATTTCATAGGATATATGGAACTTATTATAGGCAATACTCAGACGGAATCTGGTATTTATTTGCAATATCTTTATTAAGCGATTTTATCGTAAAGCTTTCAAAGGGTAAAGATCTTGTTATGACAATAAACAACAAATATTAAGTTTTCGAAAATTTGAAAACTTTTGCAACTGGTAGCCCTAAATTTTTTTGTACACCTATAACTTCCAATGCACTCATAAGATCAAAACGAAATCCGCAGAGTAGGTTGATTTCACCATGAGACAGGTGTGATATATTTTTGGCTTTGATGCTAGCAAAGGGCTGCCAGCGCGAGTCGTTTTTTACTATTTTTATATAAATAAATGCTTACATTAAGTATTCATATCGCGAACATTTACAATGAAAATAAGTTATCAGTGTTTAAATTTTCCCAGTTCTAGAAATTGTTGACCCTAAACGTCTTTCTATCCCTGTAACTTTCGACGAAATCATCGGATAAAATCGAAATCGAGAGAGTTATTTGATTTTGACGTGAGGCAATTGTGGGAGACTTTTAGTTGCAGTGCTGGTAAAGTGTTGCAAGCACTGAGCATTTTTTTTGTTTATGTTATGTTATGCTGCTTTCAAAGTTTTGCAGTGTTTGGCTTTCCTAAATCTTGAAATTCCTGAAATCCTTTTCACCCTATGAGTTTAAATGCACTGTTAGGATCAAAGTGATTTTACACCCGAAGCAGGTTGGAGCATGTGTGATAGAATATGCACTCAAAATCTGCATGATTCTTCTACTGTTCATCGAACATTA
Organism: Nemotelus pantherinus; assembly: GCA_963978885.1. Taxonomy (NCBI): domain Eukaryota; kingdom Metazoa; phylum Arthropoda; class Insecta; order Diptera; family Stratiomyidae; genus Nemotelus; species Nemotelus pantherinus. The sequence goes on from OZ022263.1 coordinate 37,124,529, forward strand.
GTATTTCTAGCGGTTCAGGTGCACTAGAGGTTTTTTTTTCATGTTTAGAAAATCTGTCCTAATGTTAAACCTACAGATTCATTCTTGTTTATTCTTAATTCGTATTGAATTTCCATGACTTACCGTTTTTATTAATCTGTAAAATACGGTGTGCCTAACTGGCTTGAATCTCTAATGTGAAAAATTCAACAGGAAATTGTCAATCGTCCAAGAAAAAAATGGGTAGGTAATACAGACGCAAGAACATAAAAGCAGTGGTAGCCAAGTCGACCCGAAACAAAAAACAAATGCAGACATACAATAAAATAGCAAAATACAAGACTTAAGGCATACACATCTGTGGCGATCTAGCAAATAAGCATATTCATTTTTTTTTGTCGTCCTATAAGAATGGATTTGGCGATCAGTTAACCGACGAGTAGTTTCTCAGTCACTTACTAGCATAGACTGCGAACTGACATTGTTTCGATGTGCTAGAGTAGAGTAGAGGAACTGTGAAACTTGAACATATACATAATTTCCTTTCGAACACTATTATGCTTCCGGTTATTAAATTCGAATTCCAATTTCATTTATAGCCTGTTTTCATAGCGAAAACAAACATTTATGAATTTTGCATTAACTTAAATCTAAGATCAGAGTACTACTAAATTTTGTTTGAATAGTTGTTGTGTACGTAAGCGGATAGGCAATATGCATAAATCTAAATGTGTTTAGCTGCTTTGGCTCATACATTCTTTTATAATTCAACAAGCTTGATCTAGTTTCATTATGATTTCTCAGAATTGAAACTACATACATTGTGATTATTGAAGTTTCTAGGCATATGTGTACGTATGTACATATATTAAGTCCACAATGGAAATTTAATGTACACAATTCTAGGAAAAGCATCTGTCACTTTGAGGTAAATGTTTGATCAGATGGTTAAATACAAACTTTCAAATTCACATTAAAGCTTACGTAGTTTACGCATATTTTTTCCACCTAACTTTGTTATTTAGCAAAACTATTGAATGGTGCTTACGATCGTACCGGATGTGTATGATCAATTTAGTCCTCTAAAGCCTTATGATCTTAGATTACGTACGCTCCGGTAGATTTTTACTTCCTTTTCTCAATTTTCATCTCTTACGAAATCACATTCCAGGAAAAGCTACTTTATAAAAATTTAGATCTGATTCTCTTAGATTCCTTACGACTGACAGACATCTTACAGCGGCACCCGACTTTGATCCGATTCTATGCCTGTAGCGTTAGGCTCAAATATGCTGACTTTCTGCTTCGGAATTGAATAAATATCAATAACTACCTGAACGGATTAACTCACAAGTGGCAAGGAAGCTGGATATGCTTGAATAGATACATGCTCGTACATAGGAAAGTACTGTGCCTCTTATGCCCCAATAAAGTCACTTTACACGACACTCCAGGCATCGGGTGCTGATCGCCAAGTGGCACAGTCATCGCGATAATGATTCCTTCATATTGTGTTATTTTAGTCGCGATGAAATTCGAACAAAACCCCGATTCAAAACCTCAAGATATTCACGTAGTATGCATTGAAATCGCGTTTTTTGGTTTATCTTGAAGAATCCCAAGTACAAACGACATCCACTCGTAGGCGACTGCGGCTGATCTTTCGAATGATTGAGTTATTCTCAAATGTTGATGTGTCATCGAATCGGTTTAGATTTGTTGATATTTCTGTAGGCACTATACATTTTATTACTAGGCATTTTATAAGCCACACTTATGTTTGAAAATACCTCTCATCGCGTATTGTGGATGAGATGAAATCTATGTACATGCTGCATGGACCGTAAAGCTGATAGCATTAAATCAAAGTATACCTACATAATTTATGTCTTTTGTGATGTTTCTATTTTATATAAATAAGCGAACGTGCGGCCATTGCATTCAATGAAAGTCGATGATATTTGAGGGTCTGCTGAAAAGTTCGCCGCCCAAGAATCAAATTTCAAAATGTATGATGAGAAATAATTAAGCCCCAGGAACAAATAGGAATTAATTACATTCAATTGATTCGAAAGACTAAGGACCACGTCTTAATAAATAGATATCTAAGTAAGTCATACATTTTCATGAGCATAACTAGATATGTGAATTGTTCTGTTCCAGATTAGTACTTGTTCAAACTAAATACAAAAAAGTGCCTTCCAGCTATGTACACTTTTAAATTTCACGAAAAATGTTCAAAGAATTAGATAATTGATAAGCTATGCTTAAGAAGCTATATTTTCTTAGTTTCATAGTTTACTTCGCATAGTATGACCTTCGATAAGCTATAAGCTGTGCTAATTTTACTGAGAAAAATTTGGTTCATTTGCATATTTTCATTGAGACATGATGTGTGAATAGTATGGCAAATTTTTATGGTTAAGAATCTGAGTTTGAGAATTTTGAGAAAGAATTCGCAGGAGAAACTTTAGTTAGCCCTCACTGAGCTACTGATCGATTCAGTGAGCTATTGAGCAATGAGCAACCCATTTAATTTCTTTATCAACCAAAACGAGGGAGAAACTTAGCTTGTTAGCTTATCTTATGTTTGCAACAGGCGTTATAGCCTTGGGCTACTAGTGACACTAAGACCTATTATAAGCAGTGGCCGAAGTGCATTCAACTCCAGGGAGAACCAAATCTTTCGAAATTTTGACGTTTGCCCGATGGAAAGCTCAAGCGTCTTTTAGCTATGTTTAATGAGCTGCTCTAGGTTAAGCTAGGTTGAGATATCTCAGCAAAATGTATTTAATTATTAATTCGGCTGCTCTAACTTGACGGAGTTGCTTTGATTTGTGTTTTATGAGCCAAGTTTTTTTTTTTGTTGCACACTGTCGGATCAAGGGCACTCTTATCAAAAAAGTGTAAAAATGTCATCAACAAGTAAGGATTTTTTTTCTGACAAACTTGTATATAAAAAATGGAATCTTCAAACTCTCGCACTTTGAAAAATATCGCGATAATGAGTAAGAAAATAAATACTCTTATCTTTCGATTATCGGTATCAAGCGACGCGAGACATCTTCAAAGAAAGATTTTTTTTCAAAAAACTGTCTCTAAGCAAAAAATCCAGAATTTTTGGTTAGAACACCTTAAAAAAGAGGAATGCGATTTCACCAAGCATTGGGAACACTACCACCACAGCCAGTGCTATCATATCGCACGATTTTAAGATTGAACTAGCTTAAAAGAAATGGACTATGTAAACCGAATTTCAAAGCAAAATAAGTCCCAGTTAAAAACTGAGCAAAACAGCGAAAAACCCTTTGCAGAAGTTTTCTTTTATCGAACTAGCTTAAAAGAAATGGACTATGTAAACCGAATTTCAAAGCAAAATAAGTCCCAGTTAAAAACTGAGCAAAACAGCGAAAAACTCTTTGCAGAAGTTTTCTTTTATCGAATTCTGCGACAATTCATCAGTTAAAAAACATTTGAAAACAACAAAATCCTTTAAATCTTAATATGCTATTCGTGCTATTTTCTCTTTTCTGTCATTCTTTCTCATAATGTTGATATTATTATTTTACGTGGTGACTATAGAGAAAATGTTTGGTTTGCTTATAAACTGTAAAATTCAGTGCATTAGATATAATTATTCAAAAATAAGGGCATACTCGACAAAATAGAAGCTTTTTTCGCCCAGGCTTTCATTCGGTCGATTCTCCACCCCCTACATCCTAGCTTCAAACATCCCTGCTTTCTTCAGCCTCTTTCCAAGTCTCACTATTCTATGAATTACAGCTTCTGTGAAGAGTAATCATAGCTTACATACTATGTGAGTTTTTTTGCACACCCGAACAGATAAAATTTTGTTAAGTATAGTGCAAAAAAACGCACCTACTATTTCAATAAAGCTTGGTAAATGAGTAAACACAGTGTGGCTGTGTTTTTCAATAAGAGTTTCAAAAGTCATGTAGCCTCTAGAACCTGGCTTATAATCCTGACAGCAGCTGCGGAAACTCTACTTGATGTTGTAACCAGGGCTGTGGAGTCGGGAAGAAAAACGTGTGACTCCGACTCCAATGATAAGCATTCTAACATTTGCAGCTCCGACTCCCGAATAACGACTCCGACTCCAAACTTACGACACCGACTCCGTACTTCTACTCCAAACATTCGTAGCTCTAATATATAGTTAAAGCCAGGAGATTAAAATCGTTTTTTGTCTTACAATTAGATCATATTTTCCTACCAGTTTGTTTCCTTTAGTAACATTAAATTATAAACTTTAAGCACTGCATTGTCAAAGAGATGTATTTCAAAATAGAAAATATTCCTATTACATTTCACACAGAAAACACTTAATTCGAGTTAGTTCTTAAAAATAATATTAGTTCAATCAGATCTGACTTCATTGCTCCTCTTAAATCCGATTTAATTATTCTAAGGGCAGAAAACAAGCGTTCCATAGATACTTGAGTCGGGCCAATGCCCTAATGAGCAACGCTGCATTTTGGACGATTTCGGGATATTTCTTTATGGTATCTTCTACTTCTAAAGCTGAACTTCGGTCAAACTTCTCAACACCATTCAGTGCTCTATAAAAATCCAATTTGAAAGCTTCTAGTTGCGATGAATTTCCTCCTTCGCTACTTTTTTCCCAAGCTTAAGCGCTGCCGCTTTGCGCGTTCTTGTTCGTCAGGATATTTTTGGAATTCATCTTCATCTTAAACTTCAGTACTTGGTGGAAGTGATGACGACTGAATGGTTCCCTGCTGTGGTCTAGACATGGCTTCACTTTCCGTATGCAATCTTTTCATACGAATAGCTAATTCGCACAACGCAATTTTAACACGCGCTTGTTGATTTTCTGTCAGGATAGCCCGGACTGAAGGATCTACATATATAGCAGCTAAAAGGACTTCATTATCTAAGAGACAAATTTTTCTACGAAGAAGTGCATTTTTTAATGCATCGAACAAGTTTCCATTCATTTTTGAAAGGCGGAAGATATGACTTTTCCATTTTTTTGTAAAAAAACAACCAGGTTTAAGGTCATCTGCTTGAAATTCTTTCGTCATTATATAAGGTTGATATGGTAAAAAATTGAAAAATCGCCCACAAATTTTTAGGCTTGGTGATGAATTTCAGAGTCGGAGTCGGCTGATGAAAATTAGCTTTGACTCCGACTCCAACTCCATTCAAAATTGTTCGACTTCACGACTCCGACTCCTGACTCTGACTCCACAGCCCTGGTTGCAACATCAGAAATTTACTCGATAATCGTAAATATCACTTTTTATTTTATACCAAGTGTATTTATTTAGTGAATGAGTGCGAAAAAGTCGTGAAAAATATATTAATGCTCCATTATACTAAAGAAAGACTAAAATAACGTAAATAAATATACATGCCCGAATATTATCAAGTATACAATGCAAAAGTGTCGAACGAAAATTCTTGCATATTCAGTACCTTTTTACCTTTATATTGCCTAATTGCGTGCTAGCAAATCATTTTGAGCAGCAACGAATGCCATTGACACCGCCTGTCGTGCTTTTCATTCGAGCAAATGATATTCTAATTTAATTACACAAAAGGGTCAACACTTCGTGACATCCTGAGTACCTTTTTGTTTCCCTAAGTGTTCGCTTTCAAACTAACCCTATTTTGTCGTTCAACACAGCCAACCTACTTTTTATCTTACATCTCCACGAAAGTATCTTAAACGGTACTCGAAAACGACCGTAAACCCTCATTATTCCGAAGAATTAAGATATTAAGACATATTACAACGCAGCTCTGACGGAACATATTAAGTAAATCCGACAGATTGACTAAATCGATTTGCTTAAATCATTACGATTGATGTCTATATGCTGAGCTCACTTCCAGAGGCAATGTGGAATTTAATTTTTTTTTCTCTGTGTGTCAGATACATTCGCCGATGGTGTTTCGATTTCTTTTGCTTGCCCGTACTTCTATTGGCTCGTGTATACTTACTTTGCATAATCGGCCTTACAGTAGACTTGTCGTTCCCTGAGAAAACATGATTGTTGTCGATCGAGCGGTGATAAGCATACACAACACCTGAGACATGATCCGTGCCATGAGCAGCCACCAACTTCAAGAAAATATCGGTCTGATATCGGTTCGCCACACGCTGCGCAAGAACGCAGCTCAGTCTGCAAGCGAAAATAAAGAAAAAGTCATTACAGTACGTAAAATGTGATTAGGATATAAAATAATAAACAATCGAAAATTAAAGAGTCAATCTGTTTCGTTCGGAATCATACCCAGATATTTTGAACTTAAGCTGTTTCGAACTCTTATTGATTCGCTAGGAACAATTTAGTATACTGTTATAACAACGGTTTGCAATATTATAATATTAAAATATACAGTTTCAAGCCATTTAGATTATTTAGGACATTTGATGAAATGTGGGTAGAAATTAAAAAAAAATCATCTAATATTTGCTCTCAGCCGGATCACAAACATGGAAGATATGAATATCAGTATCAAAAGTAAACAACATTATTGCCCGTCAAAATAATTTCGTTTCGCTACTCGTACCCGAACCTGTCGAAAACGTGACGCAGAACACTCCGAAGAATGTAACAGGTACAACGCGAACGACTTGAAATGTTTGTGTAGGCAGCGCTTTGCCTTGGATCTGTATTACCTGGCCATCTGACACCGAGACTGAGAGACAGGTTCAGTTGGCTCCAGGTCTTCTAGTTATTGCTGCAATGTTTTATAAAAACGATCTGTTAACTGCCAGGCGTGTGACAACTCCTGTCATATTTAACATTTTTTTCCGTTTGGCTTTCAGATAGCCTATTAATTTATCTTAACAGATTCCCATGTATGCAGATTGTTAGTATGTGTCTGTGTTTGTGTCACTGTCGGTAATATATGTACATCGCGTTGTTCACCTGAATATCTGACGAAAGGTAATCACCCAATAAACTGATGAAGAAATGGACTGCTGTGCTTTGGCTGAGTAGCATTGGAGATAAGTGGGTATATTGGGAAATTTCATAATAAATGTTGCTACACTTGCTTTAAGTTGTTTGTAGCTGAGCCATGAACAGAAGTATTCAAAATTTATGAGAATTAATGTCAGAACTCTATATTGTACCCAATAATGGAGGACAAATAATGCTTAAAGGAAAATCTGAGGGTCGATGACATCGCTTTTATATTTTTAATGTATTTTTAATTTTTAACTGTCACATGTTTTACAGTATTAAAGAGTGAAAAAAAACCATTTCCCTGAACGTTATTTTAATCAGTCAACTAAAAGAACAAAAAATCTGAATCTTGCTAAAAAAAATACCAGGAAAGATTAAATTGATTCGCATATTTAGCTATTAGGTGTATGAAATTATATTTTGAAAACAGCACAATCAGATTAGCTAATGGCGAATTGTTTTTGTTTTGCTCGCTCATCGTATCGCCTCACTAATTTGTACTGAATTTATTAGCGCATCGATACACAAGACGGAACCACAACTGCCAAACTACAAACATTTAGCTGATTCGCATAAAGTTCAAAATTAATTAGTCTAGTTTTCAGATCATCCAAATTTATGGGTTTTGTTTTCAAGATAAATTAGTGCATAGTTTAAAAGTGATCGTTTCGATGATTACGATCTATTTGCTAGTTTGAAATAAAATACGTTTTTATGTAAGCAGACGAAACATTTCTTCACTAGCTACAGTATAGTTTCAGTTGGACCTAAAAGTAAATCGGAGGTTGCATGAATTCAAATATTTAGCAGCAAAGATAACAACAGTGTTGATTTATAACAGGTACATACCTACATCAATATCATAAAAGCTTATTTTAAACTAGATAATATTTGAAAAGTATCTTTAGCCCTTGATGATAAAATACACAATAGGAATAATAAACAAAAACGCAAATATTTCGATTTGATACAATTCAAGAAATGCTATAAGGAAAATACAGATAAAATACAAAAAGCATTCAGTTACTTTACACAAATGGCAAATGCCTGTTAAGAGAATTAATTTCAGGAGAGAACCAATGAAGTAAGGGAAAAAGGCCAAATGAAGGAGTCAACTTTAGCTTATCATCGCAACTGCGATATTACCACATAGTCTTCATCTTTGATTTCAATATGCAACGTACATCATATTTCTTCATTTCAACATATTTGCCGTTACTGAAACTTGGTTGAATGACTCCCATATTAATGAAGATACCCTCGATAGTAGCTGGACAATATTCAGAAATGACCGTGATTATGTCTCCACTGTCCGAACAAGAGAATATGGTGTTTTATTTGCCGTTAGCAGCACCTTCTCAAGCGAAATTGTAGACTCGAACCCGCATAAATTGTTTCAGCATTAAATTATTCGAATATCATTCGACAGCACATCGGTCTATATCGGAGTATTTCACGTCCTGCCTAGATCTGATGACTCTGTGTATAATTATATATGCCAACTGATATCTACTTTTATTGCATCTTGTAGTAATTAATCGCCCTAATTTACGTTTCGTTTCATTCTTGATGAAACTGATAGTTACTTACTACCTATTGACCATTTTGATTATTCTGAGTTTAACCTTGTGAGTACTTTGTATACGAATGTTTTGCGGCAGGTTGCTCCGACTCCCAACCCTAATGGTAACAGGTTAGACCTTATTTTTACAAACATTTACGGCAAAATAGTTGTTTGTCCGACTATGCACGCGGAGAATCTCTTCTCTAATAGCCTTCACCATTTCACTCTTACTCTTGATTTACACTGAGAAAACACATGGCGCCAGACGCCATAATTTATAGACTTCTGGCGCCATGTACATAGTCGATTTAGGGATTGTGATAAAATATAGCGCCACACGTGGCGGACTATATTACATGGCGTGGAGGACTATAGCACATGGCGTGGAGAACTATAGTACATGGCGTGGAGGACTATACTGTATGGCGTGGAGGACTATACTGTATGGCGTGGAGGACTATAGTACATGGCGTGGAGGGCTATGAGCATAGCGTCTGCTCCTATGTACTATGGCGTGTGGCGCTATATTTTATCGCAAATCGACCATGTACATGGCGCCAGAAGTCTATAAATTATGGCGTCTGGCGCTATGTGTTTTTTTAGTGCATCTGATGTGAAAAATACATATTTGCCGAGCCCGATTGTGGGAACAGTCCAGACAAGCGACTTTAACAGGTCCCGCCGGCGCTCGTGCGACTTCCGATCGGAGTAGGTTTTGAGCACGAGTCAACGCGATTTCGTGACGAGCTGTCAAATGCCGTCCACGTGTTGGCGGTCTCGTCTGACTTCGGCTCGCTGGGCCTCAGCTAATATGTATTTTCTGCATGAAGATGATCCAGCCACGAGCCTTCTACCTTCTGAGCATCTGAAGGTAGGGCAGTTGATGATAGGTGATGGAATTCACCTATCATCAACTGCATCAAAGACCTCAAGAAGCTTGCTGATATTTATACATCTCCTCACACAGCATGGCTGCGAGTTATAATTGTAGTGCCATGAGCCATATTACATGGCTCATGGCACTATGTAATATGGCTTGTGGGGCCATAATTTCTGCGCCATGTAATTATGGCGCTGGGAGCTATACTGCATGGCTCAGGGTACTATGTACATAGCGTGTGGCACCATAAATGCTGCGCCATGTAACATGGGACCACGCGCTATGTAGATTCTGACATTATGGCGCTGGGAGCCATATTGCATGGCTCAGAGTACTATGTACATGGCGTACGGGGCCATAAATAATGCGCTATGTTACATGGCTCTGGGCGCTATGTGGGTTTTTTTCAGTGTATCCACTGCAGATTCCAATGATTTTGAAACTTACAATAATACTATTGTACACGATTTCCGTAATGCTGATTATGATAGCATTCACCATTCTCTTGGCAACGTGGATTGAAAAGATACGCTTACATCTCAATCTCTTGGCGATAATGTAAATTGATTCTACAAAATACTGTTTGATGCAGTCGAAAGATATGTCCCTAAAATTATAAGAAAGGATTAACTTTCTGAGCCTTGGCTTGAAAAACTCTTAGACGTCTGAGAAACCATAGAAATAAGCTTTACAAATCGATAAATAAATCACGTCGACTCTAGCCAACGTATTAAAGAAGAATACAATGCAGTGGACAAAGAATTCAAAAGAATTCCCGTACTCCGTTTTACTGAAAACTGAAAATTTCCCCTCTTTAAGTAAAATTCAGTAGGGTCTCAGCTACTGAAAAATACTGAAAAGTGTCAAATGGTGTAGTGCGAGTAAATAGTTTTAAATGTGCGCGGCAAGCAACATATTTTTTGCTTAATTTTGCTATGAAGGTCGAATATTTTTGTGGCAATAATTTATCACTGCTTAGGATAACCTTACAATCACTATTGTTCTTCCAAAAACCGAAAACTGACACTTTTGTTTGTCAATTTTCAGGAAATGCAATGAGAGCGTTCCCGTACTTTCATGAATTTCCCCCACCACATGATTCAGGAAAATTCAGTGACTGAAATTACGGGAACAGACCTAAAGTCTCACGAAGCATGTGACAGATTTATTTAAACTAATTGCCGGAGAGATTATAGCTCACAACCCCAAATTATTTTTTAACTTTGTGAATATGAAGTGGAAAACAATCGGCTATCCCTCTTCTATTTGTAATAAAACTTCAATGTTTCTTCTCCTCAAGAAATTTGCAACTTTTTCGCAGAAATCTTTCAAGTGATTTGTAACCCAACCGGTACTCTATCATCCAGCCACTTCACTAGAGATACTAGAACAACTTTCGCTGAGGCTATAACCATTTCAAGAGATGATATTTTTAAAATATTTTTTCGTTCAACCACTACCAGATAGCTAAGCTCTTGCCTCTACAACCGCTCACAATATTTCAAATTTCAAGGGCTTATATCTAAAAAAATTCATGTCAACTCAGGTGTGCCTCAAGGTATCAGATCTTTCGGAGGTTTTATCTGATGTACCTCATATACTCTATGTGAATGACCTGACAATTTCTAATTTAATTTAAGCTTGAGTAGCCTAGTGGGTAGAGCACTGGCTTCTTGTGTGTGGAGTCCCTGGCTCGAATCTAGGTTCAGGCGAGGGTCCGTACACCAAGCTTTGAGTTCACCTAATTCTGATTAGGTACGTGATTTAAGTCAGGGGAAAAGTGATCCGTGGAACTAATCACTCCACACTCGTATTCACAATGATTGAAAAATTGTAATGCAGCTCTCTACCAGCTTCAACCACTAGACCCGTACGAGGGTTGTCGTGGGATTACTTTAATTTATAAAGTCGCCATCAGATGCCTACTTTATTTCAATTGAAACTAAATTCAATGGAAGATTGGCGCTGCGTGAACAACCTATCTCTCAATCTCGCAAAATATCATGTGATTTGCTTTTCTCGAAAAACTACACTCGTACATTATACGTACCTTTTAAACAATACGGCATTTGGTAGTGTTGACAATATATTAGACTTGGGTGTGGTGCTGGATGAAAAGCTCCGCTTTAATTTTCATTATGAAAAAATGATTTCTCACGCAAGTAAACGACTTGGCTTCATTAAGCGACTAGCCAGGAAATCACTATACATCGCGCTCGTTCGCCCTCTTTTTGAGTGTGATTGCATTATCTGGAACCTGGTTCTCGGAATTCAAAGCCTGAGATTTGAATTTGTTCAAGAGCAATTCTTCTTCTTAAAATGTCCTCATCTGTGGTGCATCAAGAGGCAAATTTTGCCATAGGCGTGCACAGAACTTTGATCAGAGTGGATAAACACCCGAGTTTTGGACACATCATCATCGGTACTACGCAGATTTTGTCGCTCACGCACGATCTGGGTGAAGAGCTCTTGACTAGCTAGTTCGAATCTCCCAATAACGTCGCTACCATCTGCATAAGCCAGTATCTGTTTGGACTTGATGGTGATATTCCCTCTCGTTGATGTGTATTGGGTCGCTTTTTCCAAAGCCTAATTGAAGAAGAGGCAGGCCAGACCATCCTATTGTCAGTGCTTATTGCAGACCTCCAGAATCGGTTATCAGATTTTCTCCTGCTTCTTTTTAGCTCTTTATATTCCTCAAGGCGTGCCCGCGTTTTATGGGCTTGCTTGGTATACATCGTCCTTAGGTTCGGTCGTTAGTTTGATCTCTGCGACTACTGCCTAACATGGCATCAGCAGTACTTATGACAGAGTCATAGCATAAGTACTATAGATAGCACGGAAAGAACGTGATTTTCGATACAGTTTGCGATATTTTCCCACTGATTGCGAGAAATAAATAGCAATATAAAAATAAAAAGATAGAAAGTACCACGCCAAGCAGCGCTGCTACGATCAGATACGTTTTTCATTACCACTAGGCAATATATGTGTGCTCTGCCAAAAGGATTCTTTTAACGAATGGCAATTAATGCAATATTGATTTTCTGAAAACCTGTTCTGACTGAGTATAAAAATGGTAAGTGATAAGATTGTTTACGAGGAATACTACTTCCGGTACCATTTGGCGAGTAAAAGGAATATCTCTGGCAATCCACTGCAGAGAATTTCATTTGTTGCCAGCGAATGTTCGCTGCGCTTGCTGTTTTTTGATGGAATTATACGCACGCCACCACACTCTCACCTATCAGGTAACACGGATGTATACATTCTTACCTGTGATTTGACAGTATGCTTTTCTCACTTTTGCATATGATAAACTGAACTTATTTGGTTTTGGTTCTTCTTAGGTGCCAGCTGATGGTAAATCCTTCACTCCCTACCCTTTTCTGCCATCAGGCGAGTATCGTACAATACCGTTCTTTCCGTGCTATCTATAGTACTTATGCTATGACTGAGTTCTCAACGCGTGACAGCTTCTTATATACGGCCAGAATTCTGGCCCAAGGACTTAATTCCCCTTGATCGAGCTTTTTGTGGGTAAGTTCTTATGTAAGACCAAAAGTGTTACTGTTACTCTCATTGCGTGAGCCAGCCGTGTTGAAACTCATTTGGTTCGCAGATGCGATACGTCCGCGGTAAGCAATTCATCCTCGCAAAACCATATCAGAGTGTGTAAATCTACTACACTCCAAGCCTACTTTGAAAATACTGCATTATACTTGAAAGGGCATTGGCCAGCCACTGAGCAGCTCGAACTCTGTAGAGCGATCTAACGTTCCATAGGTAAATTCTCCAAATGTTTATATTGGAGAAATACTACAATTGAATCTGGTTTCACGAATCTCCAATGAGCTTTAAGCTTTTAAATTTCTATTGCATTATCAACCAGGGTAAAATTTCAACAAGATTCGCGAAACGAGATCCGATTGTGGGTTGACTTCAGTGTTAGTCGTTTTTGTTTGCGTTTTCATCTTTTTGGTACCAGTTTGGTTCCTAAACCTCGTGCTGAGCGCATCAGAACCTCTTACGTCAAATTTACACGTGCTTTGTTATGAATTGGCAAAATGTGCTTTGAATGCATATAAAACTATAGGCGAACGCATTCATACCTCACTTTCATGCTAACAAGTGGAAGTTCGAAATTGTGCAACATCTCTCGTCCAATTCCCAGCCCATTTTATCTCAAATTTATGGTCTCTCGTCGACCTTACTTTGAAAGGACTAGCCCAATGGTAATAAACTGTAGAAAAAATACAATCGATCAGTGGTAATCTTGTTTATTGTATTTAAGTTTGCAAGTGCACCTCACTAAAGAAACTCTAGAATTTCACGCGTAATTGCCACATAAATGGCTTCCGGGAAATTGGCTAAAATTACATTACAACATAATAAACTCATTTTTTTTGCTTGAGGGATTTTAATTTTGAATTCCAAAGAGCATAACCATGATAAATTTTTATCGAGAAAATAACTGTTAAATACAAAATTCTACATTGCCATTTTATTTGCATTGAATAATATTCAACTGGCAAGTCAAAGTCAATTCCATTAGTCAAGAAGTAGTATCGATTACTAACTTGAATAGCTATTAACTTATCAGTTCACGGCATATAGAGATCACACGCATGTATAACGCATCATCACTTCCACATCTTCAGATCAATTTCACAGCCGAACCAAAAACAAGCAAGCGCCAAACACTGCAAGGTCTTTAAAAGTATAAAACGCAGACTAATTATAAATTCTACGAGCGTTTTATTTTCTTCTATTGCGGTCAATACCGGGCAGAGGAAGCTTTCATTGTCAGGTACACAAACAACGGTGAGTCGACTGAAGACAACAAGACACGTTACACCAAAGATTACTTCGATCGAACACCGATGGAATCGAAAATGTTAATTTTTTTCTTCGGGAACTCTGCAAACCAAATAGGTAGCTTACTGAACTCAGTGTTGTATTAAATGTTTGCTGCCTCCTGTCACAACATTTTTGGATCTGGTTCTCAGGTGTATCTGCATGTTTTTTGTTCGTTTCACTGCCGATCTTCTGAATATGGACTGAAAGATGCAATGATTGAAAAGTCTCCTCGGATCGAATCGGACGTTGAGTTTTTGGGTAATAAACACAGATGGACTTCGAGTATGGGTCCAGTGAATGCGTCAAACCTGTTCTAATCGGTTTCGTGACTGCTTTTCGGGTGTCTGGCCTTCTTGATCTCTGTAACTGCCATATCAACGTTGTATCTGATGTTTTTTTTTGTTTCAATCGAGATCCGCTGATTATGATATCATAAACGCAACAGCGTGTCAGGATCAGATTAAATTGTTTCGGGTTACGTTCGAGTCTTTCTTTTTCGAAGATAAATATCAGATTATCTCTTAATATCTGTCGTATTAAGAAATCTGTGAAGATTTATATTTGCTCGAGCCGTTGTAAGCTTTCGAGAAGCTAACTGAACAGTGTTTTTAACAAAATGATAGACGAGACACAATCCAACTACTTCCGGTCACTTGTAGAGAATTTGAAACTGTAGCCTGCAATGTCTAAACACTCGCATGCATTCTATAGATAAAATGCCGGTGGTATCTTTAGCATACCTATGTAGTTTTGGTCAAACTCAAATGGTTATTGAATCCAAAATATATTGGCCGCGTTTTTTTGCACTTATGCAGAGCAGATTAACGTAGGGTTGCAAAAACACGATCTCGAGCAGAAAAATTGCGTTGTTCGAAAATGATATTGCATACGCTGAGCTTTCGCTTAGGTTGGTTGTTAAGTTAGAATGACACATAGAAAAAAACCTGAATGAAATCTTATCTAGGTTTTAATCGAAATCAGACATGAAACTTGCATATGAAATAACTAACAATCTAATGATCATTGAAACACTGAAAAACAGTCTGCACACTGCAAGATAAGACTTTATGATAAATAATTGACAATTGCGAAGAGCTATGCAAATTCATTCAATTAAAACTGCCCGTTTCACAATAATTAACAGCAGTGGTATGAACCGTTTAGAACACTCTTACTGTTCTCAGCACAATCTACATGTGAGCCCATAAACAGCCGCTGCCTAGCACATTTTGCTTCAGTGACGCGACAAGTGCAGGATTTTGTTGTTGTATTCAATATACTTAACAAAATTTGATCTGCTCGGGTGTGCAAAAATTAATTCATCGCCTCCGTACATGAAACCATAAATTAAAGCATACAAACTAAAATCTTTTTATAACGAACATTCATTTTTTTATATTTATGCATCTTAAAACTCCTTACAGTCGGCGTCCAAATTTAAAAATGCCTATTTTTCTGGTCAACAAACAACAGCACTACCTCAATATTAATTTCCGTTTATCCCATAAATGAATTTTCAACGCAATATCGCCGAGAACAAGAAATAATACGTTATTGATAATAGGAGAACAACGATCGCAGGCCATTTGAAACATTTTGAGGAATCTCGTCCATTGTTGCGCTGACGACGTCACCATTGAGTGACAATCATTCGATGAATTCTCACTTCTACAGAATCGATAGGGTGACCGAGTGTCCAACTAACAATGCGGAACCGTTTTACAACTGTTTTAAGGGGCTCTTGAGGTTTACAACTGTCTGCCTGTTGAAGCCGTCGAGTGGCTGTCTTTGTTGCGTATTTAGGGTAAGCCCCCTGTTGATTCCCAAATGCCTATCGAATAGACCTTATGTGATATGGGCACGATACAAATAAACAGGACTCGTACATCTTCACACACTCGCTAGCCTTCGTGTGCACACCGCAAACATACAGGCAATAAATTCCGGAATTTACAGCACTATCAATATTCCGGGGAACACTTACAACAACAAACAATTGACAAGGTAAGAAAATCAGACAATAGATTAACTGTCCTGTGAGTACGTTGAAGTCATATCGTGTCTAACCAATTTTGTTGCACATTTCTCTGATCGCACGATAATGGTTTTGGAGTGAATCGTGCTAAAAGTCAAATCACCTGGTCTGGTCTGTGCGCCTTGACGCCTCGCCATTGTTAGGCAGGAGCGCATGGAATATTGATCCGTTTTCCCTGCCCGGATTTCGATTTTGGTTTGAGGTAAATGTTGCAAAAAGTATGAAGTGGGCTCATACGAAAATTACTCATTCATCATTCGATGGGTTCGCCAGGACATGAAATGAATCACTGATACTTCATATTCCAGTATATTGAAGGCTTTGTTCCTTTGAAGTAGCCAGATAGTTGAATCGGCCTGCTGTGAGCACGGGTCTATTATTTGTGAGTACTCATATATGCATCTAAGTTCCGTTATATTCTATTTAAGATTGGCTATTTTTTTTTACAGATTTTTAGTGTTTAATATGAAGATAGTTTTGGATTAAATGGTTTAAATAAAGTACTTTCAATTTATGTGGGTGCACATACAAAGTATTGGAAAATTCATCCTCATATAAGTGAAGCTTGTTTAGCGGCGATATAAATAAATGCTTAGTTTAATGTTATTTAATCATACTGTTATGTCCCCAGTTTCAATGCAATGCTCGACAATAAATAAACATTCTACCCTCAATATATTTTGCCGAGAATTTGGATTATTTCGAATAAGTATCACTCTAAGCAAAGTTTAGTTTCGCAAATTTTGTTTGCAAAGTTATACTAAAATAACAATATTTGAGGAACAGCTCAGCTTAGAAATTAATCAAAGTGTTTATAAACTGTACTAGCCTAGGCTACATTGATCCGTATAGCTAAAGAAAATGTTAAATGAAATTGTCGTGCCAGTTTGTCAACTTTTTCATTTTAAATTTTGTTTCTCAGCTCTAGTTTTCTCCTAGCCGTTGGGAACATACGATAAGCGCAGGCTAGCGTCATAAATCTCTCTGAGCCATAGAAGCGTCTGCTGCCATGGTCTGCTGGATATCAGCAGCAAGGACGCCACCAGGGGCCGGGAATTGAAACGGCTCAAATCAGTTACTAGCCCTCCTCAGTTGAGAATCAAATATTCTGAATGACGGTGTTGAGCTCGTAGCTTGCTCCGTTTGGTGCACCGCTTCCAGAGGACAATAACTGCCCGGCAAATGTGCGTCCAAAAGAACGTTTAGAGTACCTGCGCTCAAAATAGTTCAAATGCCCTCAGGGATCATGATGCACCACATAGCCTTTGGTGTCGTGCTTAAAACCTCACGAAGGCGATTTGCCTCCCTGATACTCTCCACGTTTTCACAGAAAGATCTCCATGAGGCAGCCTTTGCCTTGCGTACGGCATACTATTGAAATCCCTCCTACACTTTCTTCGCTGGGTGCTGATCTCCATGATCTGCTCAGCTGAGCTCCGGCCAGCCACGTTGAACGATATGTACCTATAATCGGAGAATGAACACTCCAGTAAAATTCTGCAATCACGGAGAATTTGTGAGTGCCACCTACTTCCCACGGTAACGTCAAGAACCTATTTACGATTTGAGTAAAGGAAGGTCAGTTCGCTGTTAGTATTGGCGAAAGTAATGACGAAATCAAGAAGTTCCTCACCTCGGCCATTTGAGTTAAAGCTCCCCCCTACTTCATTATGAGCATTAGAGTCAGCCCTCAGAAAAAGAGGTACACCAATATTCATGGCTTTAGCCACAACACCCTTGACAATCTCGCAGAGATGGCTAGTGCCATGATCATATGCCATGTAGCAGGAAACAAACCAGATGATCTTTGATCGATTTCCACTGCACAGAAATTGTGTAGTAAAAGGACGTTAGTGGTTTTCTTGACAACAATACAGACACCTGTCTTGTGTAAGCCGTCGGGTACTATCAGTCTGCATCCATTGGTACGTAACCTGCAAACCGGTTGTTGGCAACCCATGATTCTTGGATTAAGATTAGTTTCTCTTCTGTCCTAGACAAGCTGAGAAGCAGGGCATCTGATGCTGCTTTGGCATGGTGTGGAGATCTGCAGTGCCTTCACTATCATTCATTGTTGAAAATGTTTAGGTCGAGGTCCTCCTCCTTGGACATAGAAGCTGCCCAAGCAGATTCCTCCGCATCCAGAGTCATGAGGTCCAAGCAGCCACCCAACACGGAGGTAGTCCCGAGGCTGACCCCATTGGCATAGAGGATTTTACATCCGATTCTTCCTCAAACGTCGCCCTCAGACAGGGGACAGTCCCCTCTTCAAGTAGTTCCCCGGCCATTCGAGCCACCTGTTTTGAGTTACATTTATCGGATCTTTTGAAACAGAGCTCTTGGGCCTATCGCTTCGACAGATCCGTAGAGCCAATTTTTCAACCTCTTACCTGATAAAGCCCTGACAGGGCATCCAAAACTGGTAGTGCTTCTTCATTTATAATGAAAAGCGCCTCCCGTCGGTTATCTACTATTAGCAGAAAATTTGAATCAGAAATATTTTTAGCTGCTGGAATTAGCAATTATTTAAATTTTAGGTGTCTGTATTGTTGTCAAGAAAACCACTAACGTCCTTTTACTACACAACTTCTGTGCAGTGGAAACCGATCAAAGATCATCTGGTTTGTTTCCTGCTACATGGCATATGATCATGGAAATTTCAAATTGGTATTTGATTTGTTAAAAGCTGAATTGATTTTTTCATTAAGATTTTGATATTTTTATCAAAATATATGTTTCATTTTACTATATGCTGGGGCATGAATCGCCAGTTTATGTTACATTCCAAAAATAAAATTTTATATTTCCAACAAAAGTGGCTTTACAGAGCCATGCAGAGCTATTATATCAAGGTATCAGTTTAATACGCATTGCTAAAATTTTGGATACGATGGATACGTTTTTCTTACTGAATTTGATGAATTTGGATACGATATAAAAGCTCTGAAGTGGCAGCACTGGCTGAGAATCTATGTAGGAAGTGAAATGATAAAAAAGCCAGGTGTGTTATGGAAATTAGCTCCAAAACATCCGTCGTTTCAAATGTGTTTGCAATGGTCATATGAACGAAATTGAATGTTCTCACATTTTTTTAAATAATTTTGAAAATAATATAGCCAATAGAGCAAATTGACTGAATAAAAATCGAACCACTGCAAAAGTTCATTTGTGTTTTTGAGGATTCAGAACACATATGTCCATATACCAAACTATTGTATGAATCATTTTTAAACATATTGAAATAAATTTATTTGTTTTTTCTTCTATTTTTATGCTTTTTGATTAGACTACCTGTTGCCACAAAACGTAACATGCCATCACTATATTTATTATACTACTTTTTGCATGACTTGATCTACTCACTTTTTGAATTAAAGTCTCAAAAGGAAATAAAAATTGTGTGCAATTCATTTTTTTTTTGCAGGTTTCTTACAATCAGATTTTACGCACCGTATTCGAATAATCGGGGCACCACTTTTTCATCCACATTAACCAATACTCTACTTTTTTTCTCTTTTTAATTAAATTGATAAGAATTATTACTGCTGCAGCCTTTCGCCTTGAAAGTGCTATTTCGATTACACTTACTTTTTAGCTTTTTCGATTTTAGCGTGTTTCATTTACTTCTAATTTTTTTTTTGCTAAATTTTCGTGCCAATTGTGAACAGCTTGGGCAGTCGATTTCAACTTTGCATTTTGAATCATATTCATCTTGCAATCGGACAGACAAATTTTGACAATTTTCTTTATGGTAGAGTCGTTTGTTTCAGAACAAAATAAATTTCCAGTAAAAACGTTTTTTAAGATTTTTATGAAAATTTGGACTAGTCAATTGCGAAAATACTAATAGATGAAATTGGAATAAATTTTTGCGTAGATACACGTGAACTTGTTCATTGTATACATGGAATTTGTGATAGTTTTTTTTCTTCGTGGATGGCAATTGACTGATTACTGCCAAGGAAAGCACCGTTTAGATAATATTTTCAAAAATTTATTGCATTTTATGCACAACGTCTCCTTTATAATATGTATAGTAAACACTGCATGGACATTATTCTTCACTCTAAATAAATTTATTTTCCTTTTCGCAGTTTACAGACCAGTTACGCACGTGACTATGGTCAACGAATACACATGCATGCATATATAATTATGCACAGTAATTCTTCACACCGAATTTTCGCTCTTGCGGTTTTATTCAGTAATATTTGAACAGTTGATACCGCCAACCGAGCATGCTCTCGAATGCGAGATGAATTTTAATAAGACGCGCAGTTGTTCCGTTTTTGGATTTTTTTCTATCCGCAAACATCAAAGCTGAAAACCGACACCGATATCGATAGAAATACAATTATTCAAAGCAACTAAATTTTAGGATCTTCATCATCGATGGAATACAGTCATAGGCATTCATGAATATTACTTTAGATTTTGGTGCACTAAAAACATTGAAATCTAGCAGACACCAGAATTTCAATTATTAGCAAAAAAAATCGCCTACTCTATTTGGTTTTGGGGAGAGATCCTATGAGTCAGAAAATGAATGAACATTTTACTTGCAGTGCATGATGCCAAGTATACTCGTTTTTATGTGATAGATTGTGGGTTCGACTCTAAGCAAATGTGGATTGCGAAAGAAAAACTAGACTATGGTCAGAGTTTTTGTAACATCAACATTCCGCTTTGGAAATATGTTAGATGATTTAAAGGGAAATCAGTAGTTGAATTCGTCTAAACGATTGCATGGTTTCCTTTACCTTAATGGTCGTTTATTGAATTATGTGCTCTTTGCCAGGTGTGCGACTTCAGGTGAGTTCTGTAAGATTATTTTCGCAGATTTCAGGTCCTTCTCTTCAAAACTAGCAATATGCATACATTGTTTGCCTTGAATACGGTTTTTCTCACCAATTGTTAGATGCGGCGCCTTGCGCGGAACCGACATTGAAATGAATCTTTGACTTACCTTTGGATTTGCAGATAATCCATTTATTGTTTCTTCCTATTGAAAAACGATTGATCGATGTGCCTGTACATTTGAAATGAGCTTAACCTACGAGTAAATAAATACACAGCAGCTCGTACCGCCTTGGAAAAAGATATTCTTCATCAATATGTTTCACTTTTAACAAAAACATTTAGCATTGAATGCAAATTTCTCTTATGCAATGTTCACTTTGAACTATCATTTTTGGTTTGAGTGTGCGTCGCACACATCAATCGGTGCAAAGTTTTACAATTTAAGGGATTAAAGGGATAAGCTTATTATTAATTTTTGAAGTGAAAGGCCAGCGGCAGAAAGGTGTAGTAGGCAAAGAATAAAAGCTTAACCTACATTCACTATATTTTGTAAACAATGCAGCAATTGTGAAGAATATCTCAACTTTAAGTCAAGATTCAATGAAACTGTACGGTGAATCACATAGGTGAGCTTTTTCGTTTGTCACACTACATATGTATTGAGAAGATCGATATTTGTTTCTTATAGTTTTGTGTTATTGCGGAAAGTTCGAACCATATTACACTGAAGAAAAGGGTAAAGCGATTCATGTGAAATCAGAGAAAAGTTGTCCAATCGAAACAAATTAAAATGCGAATTCGCTATGATGCACACTAAAAAAAATTCACATAAATACGCTTCGAGTACTCTGAGCTTTAAATTATAGCTATTTTCTACACATTATAGGATTTTCTGCTATGCACTTAGTCTCAACTCCTATGTAACATAGCGTCAACTACTGTGAACATAATCTTGGTACACATAATCAAGGTAAACTAAATAGTGATAGCTTTTCAATAAGGTCATTTATCCTAATGAGAAGAGTGGTGCATCCTAAAGAATAGAGTCATCTATTTGTAATAATTGAAAAATTAATAAGACCGATTGAAACTAAAGAAGAGGGTAGACTACCCTCGAAATATCTATGTCTGCCATGAAAT
Source organism: Nemotelus pantherinus (assembly GCA_963978885.1). NCBI lineage: Eukaryota > Metazoa > Arthropoda > Insecta > Diptera > Stratiomyidae > Nemotelus > Nemotelus pantherinus. Next base: position 37,146,746 of record OZ022263.1, read on the forward strand.
TAAAATATACCTAGCTTCTAAATGAAAAAATGGTAATTATGTTAAAATATTTTAAAAAAAAACTCTTGCGCACCTGAACCGCTAGAAATATTAATTTTCGATGAACAGTAGAAGAATCTACCACACGTGCTCCAACCTGTTTCGAGCGTAAAATCATTTTGATCTTAACAATGCATCTAAACTCAAAAGGTGGAAAGGATTTCAGGAATTTCAAGATTTAAGAAAGCTCACCACTGCTAAACTTTGAAAGCAGCATACCATAAGATAAACAAAGAAAATGCTCAGTGCTTTCAACACTTAAAAGTCTCCCACAATTGCTTCACGTTAAAATCAAATAACTTCATCGATTTCGATTTTATCCAATGATTTCGTCGAAAGTTGCAGGGGTAGAAAGATGTTTAGGGTCGAAAAACGAATGATGTTTGGAACCAAAAATTTTCTAGAACATAGAAAATTTAAACATTGGTAACTTATTTTCATTGTATAAATGTTCGCGATATGAATACTTAATGTGAGCATTTATTGATATGAAAATAGGGGAAAACGCCTCCCGCTGGCAACCCTTTGCTAGCATCAACGCCAAAAATATATCACACCTGCCACACATTGAAATCTCCCTACTCTGCGAATTTCGTTTTGATTGGATGACTGCATTGGAAGTTATAGGGATACAAAGAAATTTAGGGCTACCAGTGGCCAAAGTTTTCAAATTTCCGAAAACTTAATATTTGTTGTTAATTGTCACTACAAGATCATTACCGTTTGAAAAATTTACGATAAAATCGCTTAATAAAGATATTGCAATAAATACAAAACCAACAATAGCTGGCAACCCTTTAATGGTTTTTTTACAGATTCCTTCTGAATAATTCATATATTAAGTTCCATATATCATATGAAATTCGTTTTGATTTCATGACTGCACTGGATTTTAATAGGGCAAAAAGCTTTACTTTCCTGAGCGAATTTTCAAAACCCAAGACACCAAAACTACCATAGCTGGCAGCACCAATCGAATTTTCCAACCAAATTTCTACCAAACACGGCTTAGAGCAAGGTTCAGCTAATGTGTCAATTTGATGAAAATTTGGTAAGTGAATCAGAATTCATAAGGCAAAAAGCAGTTTTTTTCTTTACAATTTTTCAACATGGCACCACTGGAAAAATACTATTTCCATTAGCTGCAATTGCAAAACTTCGGAAACTACCTGAAACGGGGACGTTGCTTCGCTTTGGCTTTGAATTTTATCAGGGCTATAATGCACAGAATTGATCTCTGTAAAATCTACAACGTCCATCATTTTATTCCCACCAGTTTTGACGTGTTTTTACATACTTTTGTGTGTACGAGCGTGATTAGCGAATTTTTATAACAAAAAGCAAATCGCTGTCATCGAGCTATAACATCGATAGCAGCATCTTTATTTTTTAACTCAACCAGTTCAGCCTATAACTACCAGCAGTAACTCAGCTGTTCAACACTCAATAAGTCACTGTTTCACTCGCACTTGTCCAAATACATAACAAATGCTCAAGTTCGAAAAACCGAAATCGAATTTTTCCCACCAGTTTCAATAGCAGATTCATTCATCTCATCTGTTGGTCACAAAACCGGGCTATCATGCTTCCATCCATCGCTCCATTATACGTTTTTTTTGTTGGAACAGAACTGGCAAACAACGGTTCGTCGGCAGCGGCAAACACGGAATCTCCCTGAGAACAGTCACATCACAGGTGCCGCGCCACAGTCATCTTCACCAATGAATATTTGAAGAAAAAGCATCACTTCTTTCCAGATATTCAAATGGAATTCATATTCATATCGACTGAATTAAGTTTCATAGTCAACTTTGACCATGAATAAATTATGTGTTACGGATGGAGTCAAGCGGCAGCCAAGAATTTCATACACAGTGCAATCGTGAATCTCGAAGAAATCTTCAGCGCACTAGAAGCATTCAAAAAGTTGATATATTATTATGATTATGGTAATAATATCAAAGCAGGTAAGAAGTGGAAACGACGATATCGAAAAAATGGTATTGGAAAAGGTCGTTCGGCCATCATCTGCATATTTTCACGAAGGCTGATTCGGTACAGGATGGTTAAAAGTATGTTTCAATATGTAATAATTTTATTCCGTACGAAGGAAATGTGTGTTTGCTTCTCAATCATGATTTTAGCTCTTAAGATCAGTCAACTTTAGACAGTAGCATATATTTGTATCAATCAAAAAAACAGGTAAACATAGGCAAAGACTACATTTACATGAAAGAAAATATTAAAATCTTCAGTATTGACTATAAAAATCCAGCAGTCCCACCATCACTGAGCACCCTGTGATTTCATCTTAATCAGAAACGAATTTTCAACATACACCTCCAACACTTGATCGGTAGCTAGAATTTTTTCTTTCTTCTTACCCGCACGTTACACATATCACGGCGACCAGGTCTTTTGGAGCTTGAACAGGATTCCTGCATCACACAATGTACCGCGCCGAGCTCTGGCTTTTATTACAGTACAAATGAAAAAGATACGAGAAAATGGTCAATGGCATGGTGATCTAATTCGCTACGATTAATAAATCGATGAATCGAGTTTCGGGTATTAATACTTAGAATCCTTTCATATGACAACAATCGGACTGTAGTTTGCTTTTCGGGCGCTTAACATACAACACATTATACCGACCACGACAGAAAAAAAAACTATTGACAAGGTGCGGATAAAAAACTTTTGTCTCTTGATTCTAACTGAATACGGTGAGACGTTTTTCTATAATCGGAAATTAGCATTGGTTTTTGTGATGTTAAAATAGAAACAGATTTGCTAATGCTTGATATAATTATACAAACTCGTAAAATATATCGTGACTTCCTTTAAGAGCTCTGGGCAACGGCCGCATAAATTTATTTCGGCTTAACAAAAACTAATTTATTTTTCAACAACATGCCATACAGAGATACCACCATATTGAGTTTACTTGAAAAAATGTAAGCTTTTACTAAATGTGCTTCAATGTTGTTAGCAATAAAAGCATAAACCGAAATGCTACTGTACATTATGTTAATAAATTTGTGTCTATTTTTCAGTCAATTTTCCTCCCTCTAAAATTGTAACTGATTTTCGAAGAAAGTTAATATCATATTCAGTTTGCCTCAAACATCATATAATTTTGTACACAAAATTTATTTTATACACAAAATTTTAGTGGGTTTTTCTGCGATAGCTGGAATTTCAAGAAGATGTTCATATACATGAGTCGCAGAGTTTTTTAATTTACGAGACCACATATTTAACCCTTTGGTGACATCGAACGTTTTATTGAATTTATAGATACCCCTACATTCCTGTCGTACTATTTATCAGTGGAGCTATATAACAATAGAAACAAGATATTTGAAAAAAAAATAATTACAGGAAATTAATATTGATCATCTTTCAGCTTGGTTATGATAATTTTTTGGTTATTTTTAACACCATGAGGGCCTATAACTGAAAGCCTCGCACAAGCCTGAAAGTAGGCAAAGAAAATCTGTAAAATTTTGGACTAGGATGTCTACACTACAGAGCTATTAAATCATACCGTAATTTGCAGGACACATTGATAGGGCAAATACTCCTATATGATTTTCGATGACTATCCGGGTAACATTGAAGCTACGGCAGGTACCGTCATCAGAAGTCCATTCAAATAACGACCCTTCTGGAAAATTCTTGCTTTCTAGAACAAATCCAAACTATTGATAAATTTTATGCTTTTTTAGATTTTAAATTAAAATTTTCAAGATCGCTCATCGCAGAAGAAAGGGAGCCCTTTGTCAAATTACCTATTTCTTAGAACCCGAAATTTGAATTCACGAGAACTCACGACTGGATCGTCGGGTCCAATTGAAATTCATAGAATGTATTGGTCTTAACCAGGACCAAATCTGATACTAGTTTCATGGTTATATGTTGGCAGAACTGTGGTAGCGGTGCCACTATGAAAAAAAACTCAACAAAATAAAAAGTGTTGCCCTATAACCCGATGGTTTCATCAGACTATCACGAAATTCACATAATAGATGGATCTATTTAAGTTTTTTTCCAAATATTGTGAGACAAATTCTAGTCGCAAAACTAGGTATAGGGGTGACGGCTTTAATAGTTTTGGTCATTTTTGCACTAACGAATGTTGCCATAAAATAATCAACAAAAAAATATATAATAAGGGGAGGTTCTCCTCTTTTCGGCCGAAAATAAAGCGAAATTCTTTAATTTACTGTCGGATAATGAAACGACTCACGAATAGACGGTTTTGATGGTTTATTAAGCCATCTTTCTAAAATACAAGAAAAAAATTTTTTTTTACAAAATCCAATATGGCGGCCCAAAAATGGCGGGTCTTGTCAACCTCTGCAAGCGAGACATTGTTCGGAAACGTCAAGGCTGTAGCCACTTGTAGTGAACTGAAATCAAAAATTTTTTTTTTATAGTAAAGAATATTAAATTCCCTATGACTTATACCTATTTTTGAATAATTTTTATAAAAAATCATCTAATTTATGCATAATCATAGAAAAAGTTCAATTTTTACCATCTTTTTTTCGACTTTTCTTTTGTTAAAAGACTATTATTACACATTTGTTTATATTTGTTTTAGGTATAAGTCATATAAAAAATCATACCCTTTAAGAAATGCTATAGATGAAGTAAATCGGATAAGTAGATCATGAGTTACGCTTGACGTTAGGATGAAAAAAATGGTTTTGAGATAAACGCGTTTAAAGTCGTAAGTCTCAAAAACACATTCTAAGAGTACTATCATCTACTCAATGAAAACCTTGAAATTGGCAAGCAAGAAATTCGCTCCACCTCTTTTATAGTATTTTCAAGGGTCCTCTTTACGATGGTGGCATATAAATTTTAATGACATAAATATTAAATATACTGCATTGTACTCACGTCAGGATCTTAGTCAGCTATTCCTGGGCCGTACAAGAGTCCCTCCTCAATTTCAAAATGCTCCTGGTTTGCCTGCTCTTGCAGACGTTGAGCGAGGCGGGCGTTTCGAACAGCAGGCGATATTTTTCGTTCGGCTGCTAGGATCCTTTTGTCATCTTCTCGAATCGTGTATCGGCTAGCTACAAGGCCAATACTGATTCCCATCGCGTTCATGATTTTCAGTAAAGACGATCTCCCCTCATTGAACAAGCAAGCAGCAATGTAAGTAGACGCTTCGATGACTTTCCCACCACAATGTAGATGCTTTGGTGCCATCTTCCACACTGTTGCATTGAATGACTCGTTGGAGTTTTGCGTGTTTGCTCCAACGCAGCGTTCTAGCAGGTCCGCGTTGGAGAGTGCTTCGTAGATGGGCTTGACGGCTTCGGCTACATTTTGCGCGAGAGGAGGTGGATGTTTGAAGGTCTCCAGTGTTCCTCCTTTCTCTGCAACTCGCCACTTGCACCAGCTCTCATCTCCTTCCGGGCACAAATGGTGTTGCGGATTATTATCAGTAGAGCACTTATGGAAATAAGTGGCCCAGATGGCATCTTTCATGCTGGAAGCGGGATCTGGGTTGCGTCTAATCGCCAGTCCATAATACAGTGTCAAGTCCGCGACTAGTTTGTCTGTTAGCTTGCCAGCCCCTTTCCCACCCAGGCCCTTCGTGTCTTTTTTCAATTTACGAAGTCGCGTGCCCATTCTCTTCTGAACATGACCTACACACTCTTTTTTCAATACCAGGCAGTCTTCATATGGATTCGAATCGACGAGAGCCTTGTAGGTTTTTGTGTCCCCGTCGCCTATGTAGTTTTTGTATTTCACGCCAAGAACTTTGTCTGATCGCGAAAACATCTCACACGCGCCGTCCACCTCCATTTTACCGGCACTCCCAACGTGATTCGCGGTGCACTTGTCCGAATGGTTCTCGCTCCATTCCTCATACTCCGGCGTCCCTCGCTTTGATGCCTAATTATGGCAGGCTTGGCAGTATGAAGATTTGACAATTACATCCAAAATTTTAGCCGTGTACTTGCCAATAAGTGAGACAAGCCCAAACAGCGACGAAAATCCTCGCTTCTTCCACGATCCGTCACCAGAAACGGTTAAGTGAGTGGGCTCGTTCCCAGCTGCGGTGTTGCCTTCGATTTCCTTGCGCACAGCTTTCTTTTGCAAAAATTTAAAGACGGTTGTTGAGGCGGCATGTAAATTGTTCAAGAAGTTGTAATACATTTTATAACTGAACGAGTGTTGGATATCCAATAGGGAGCAAAATGTCTTGACACTCTGCAATCCGGAACCCAGAATCCGAAAAACGAACAAAAGTCGCTGATTTATCTCGTAGACGTTTTGTGACATCGGAGATGAATATATTTCGCACCTATTGCACGCACAGTTCACGATAAGTTTGAACCCCACACCAGCTCCCTCCTTGCGCCCGAATGACACTGCTCCGGAACAGGATTTGCACACAACCAACTCACTCAAGGCGTTGAACACCAACAAAAAATTGAGAATTACGTAACTGGAGTTCGCGTCAATTCCCACATCATCGTAATCAACGTTTTTCATTTTTTTCGCAGACGAACTTACAAAGTCCACTGTTGCCTCAGCGGTAAATTGATTCCCCTGGAAAGACTTTTTCCGAGACCGGGAAAGTCGAGGACGACTTTTCGGCATTTCTAAACCGGCAAAAAAATGTTTAAACTGAAGTAAGACTCGCTAGCGAACGCAGCGTACTAATGGCAGTTTTCGGTAAAAAGAACAAGTGATATCGCAGGAAGAGTCGTCAGTACTGTTCGAAGTCAGAAATCAACAGATGAAAAAGTTCGGTGGTCTAGATTTATCTAATCTCAACGTTTTCTTCAAACGATGCTGTCAATAATGAAATATAAATGAATAGAAAACATGAATTGAAGGGCGTGGGACCGAACCGGAAAGAAAAAAACCTCTCCTTAATGACTTTCCCGGTCTTGCATTGTCTAGCTACACGACGACAAACGTAACGTAATCTTTTCACGGTCATTAAGATATCCATCAATCGATTTTTCATCTGTCGTCTTTTTTGACGCATTGACTGTTTTTTGCATAAACAGCTCGGTAAATAATACCGTCTTTACTCCGCTTCGATAAATATATAACCATTTATGGACATCTTTGGCCGCGCAGTAAAATAGCACCAGAGCGTTCCTCCGCGCGCGAAAGTTCGACGCATCAGAGACGCTACTATGCGATAAATATGCTGCGGATCGAAAAATCCTTTTGCACACATATTCTCGACATTCATACCTTTCATTTCATCAAAAAAAAAAAAATTGATTTTTTGAAAAAAAAAGAGGAGAACCTCCCCATAATAGGAACAAGTAGGAAATGTAAAAACATCCTAAATTATGCATTTTTCTACCAACGGGAATTCTGATTTTCTGGTCCTAAAAATTCCGATGCATGCATCGAATCAATACGAAATTCACAATGATAACCGTTCTCATCGTAAAGCAGTTTTGGTATACTATTAGCAAAACAAATGTTTGCCAGCACCAGGCATTTGCGTTGCCTTTGTGCCAACAGATGCTACCATTAATTTTTCATATGATAAACATCTTACAAATTTCGGGGATGGTAAGTCCAAAAATCATTCCGCCCCTGTAACTTACGGTGCGCTTATCAAATAAAAGCAAAGATCACCGGATTGTTGGCTTTGTCACAAAGAAGTAGTGGTGGACTTTAGGTTACAGTACCAGCAAAGTGTTACCGGCACCTACTGAATATTTCATCTTTTTTTAAGCTAATTTATGCTACCACCAAATTTTTATCAGATAGACATGTTTTATTCTATCAATAATCCCTATTCAACTGAATATCCTAAAGACAAATATAAATATTTTCAGAAATTAAACGTTTGAAGTAAGTAACGCGAAATCTTACGAACCTGTATTTATTGCCAGAAAAATAAGACCCGAAAATTATTATTATTATTGTACATTTATTTCGTAAAATAAAAAAAAAACATTTTATTTCAATGATCTATGACATTTGGAGTTCTCAAAATGTGTCCATTTTACATCCCCCCAGAAAGCAACACTTCGCAGATAGTTTTCCGCAGTGAGATAGTAGAAACGGAGTGGACACAGACGGTATAACTTTCCACCATTAGCCCCCTCAACCCTCTCGCGCACAAAGCATGTTAAAGCTGCCTTTTCGCCATTTCACCCTGAATGTCTAATTGGAGGAGAACTACTTGGATTTGACCAGATTTGACGTTTAGTGGACAAAAAATTACTACCATCCCTTCAAAGTAAATCTTATGGACATGCCCACTCCATTTCTACTACCTTACTGGTTTTCCGCTTTTCGAGTTGCCTGCCGTTCTTAAACTAGCGCACACAAACATGAAAGAGAGAAATGTTCACCATAGGTTTCGACGACTAGACGATAGCTTTCACTCGCGTTTTTCTTTTGAGTGAACAAGAAAAACAGTGCGTACAGCAAATGCTCTTTATTTGGCTCGGTACTCAAAATATTTAGCACATGAAAACTATATGACGCTTTCTCTCAATCGATGAAACGATAATGGAATTTTTAAAATAACGCCATAGAAAAAAATTACATAAAAGATTACACTGTGAACCAACCCTTCTTTTTAGCGACGTCTCTTATAATTTTTTTCACATCCCGTGCATGTAGTTTTATAAATGCTGCACTTCTCTTTTTTATCCTTTACCTTACCCAGCTTAGAGCTAAACTTTTTAGCCGCACTTGTTTGTTCTTCCATTATATCAAAGTATCCACACTGAAAAAAATTCACATGGCGCCCAGAGCCATGTAACATAGCGCATTATTTATGGCCCCATACGCTATGTACATAGTACTCTGAGCTATGCAGTATGGCTCCCAGCGCCATAATTACATGGCACATAAATTATGGCTCCACACGCTATATTACATAGTGCCATGAGCCATGTAATATGGCTCATGGCACTCCAATTATGACTCGCAGCCAAACTGTGTGAGGAGATGTATAAATGTCAGCAAGCTTCTTGAGTATAGGAGAGGATAGGGTCTTTGATGCAGTTGATGATATGTGAATTAATGACATCACCTATCATGAACTGCTCTTCGGGCTCGCCAGCTTTCGCCTGGGCTCGGCAAATATGTATTTTCCACATCAGATGCACTGACAAAACACATAGTGCCAGACGCCATAATTTAAAGACTTCTGGCGCCATGTACATGGTCGATTTGTGATAAAATATAGCGCCACACGCCATAGTACATAGGAGCAGACGCTATGCTTATAGCTGTCCACGCCATATACTATAGTCCTCCACGCTATATACTATAGTCCTCCACGCCATATACTATAGTCCTCCACGCCATGTACTATAGTCCTCCACGCCATATACTATAGCCCTCCACGCCATGTACTATAGCCCTCCACGCCATATGCATGGCGTGGAGGACTATAGTGCATGGCGTGGTGGACTATACACTGAAAGAAAAATCTTGGTAAAATCAACAATTTTCCTTAGTTGTTTTTGCGTCAACTACGGGCTATAGTTAAAACAACCATAAAAAAATAGTTGATTACTTTTATGCACCATGACGCGTGGTTGACAAACAACGTCCGTGGTGCAAAAAAGGTAAGCAACCACAAACAATGGTATTCCAACAATATACATAGTACGAGATAGGAAAAGACTATAGTATGTAATATATATATAGTTTATGTATATAGTATGTGGTAGCCAACCTAATCCTCGTACAACAGGATTTAGCAATACAAAAGACAAAACAAAATGAATTCTTTCAGTGTAGTACATGGCGTGGAGGGCTATAAGCGTAGCGCCTGCTCCTATGTACTTTTCGCCATGTATTATGGCGTGTGGCGCTATATTTTATCACAATCCCCAAATCGACTATGTACATGGCGCCAGAAGTCTATAAACTATGGCGTCTGGCGCTATGTGTTTTTTCAGTGCAAAAGCTTCCTGAACCTTCTTGAAAAATGACGAATAAACTTTTGTTTTTTTGCCAGGACAGCATAGTTAACTGTTCTGCATTTTTTTCTTCTTTTAAATAAGATTTCCAATTATTTCTCGCCAGATCTATTTTTATTTGCTGTATTTTTAACGGATTTGATCTCCGAGCGAAACTCTCCATCCATGGGCGCCGTTAACAGGCGATGAATCTTTGACTCGTAAAGCGTCATTTTGTAGGAATAACAATGATAGTGTTGTTCTCCGGTTGTGCGTAAATTTTCGATAGGTATGAGCCCCAGAACACCATCTTTTGGGATCATGATCAAATCTAGGATTAATATCGTTTTGTTAAGTTCGAATTCTATTGAGAATTTTATTTTATTTTTATTTTATTAATTAATTCACCAAACAAGGTACAAAATCTTATATAAAATAACAAAATAAAAATAATATGGAAAAGTAAAGTGAAGTAAAAAGTAAAAGCAAACAAGTTAAATAAGTAACAAACAAATGAAAAAAGTAACAAAAAGATTAATAAATAACAATCAATAAATAAAAACATTGACATATAAGCTATGGCTTAAGGTTTAGGGGTATGGATGGCATGCAAAAGAGAGGATTTGAAGGATGATTTGGAAATCGTAGGGGAATATAAGTGACTTATGCTGTTGAATATTCTGCAGCATCTATTTATAGGCTCATTTGCTGCATATGTCGTCGAATGTGAATATTCTTTTAGGAAACGATTGGACCTGGTGTTCCTCACAGGGATATTTATCGAAATTTTACTATTCAGGAATTCTACATTAATAGCGCCTCTAATGACGTCGAATGTAAAGCAGGCCGATATCATTATTCTTCTGGAGGCTAGTGTCGATAGGTTTAAATGACCCAGTCGAAACTCATAAGGGGGTAAGCTATTAAAATCATAAGGGTTGTACAGTTCTCTCAAGGCGAAAAGTAGAAATTGTTTTTGTATTGACTCGAGTCTGTCACTGTAGGTTTCAAAAGCGGGATTCCAGCTAATGCAAGCGTATTCGAGAATAGGACGTACAAGTGAAGTGTATAAGGATCTTGTGACCCACAGACTACGGAATTCTTTGGCACGTCTTTTGATGAAACCTAGCTGTTTGTTCGCACGAGAAAGCATTTTATCAAAGTGTAAGGTGAAGCGGAGTTTTTCATCTAAGATAACACCGAGGTCAGCAATGTTATCAACTCGGGTTAGCATATTATTGCCGAGAAAGTACGTATTGTGTGTGACCGTGCATTTCCTGGAAAAACTAATAACTTGGCATTTGCTGATATTGAGAGAGAGCTTGTTTATATTGCACCACTGATCAAGTGAATTAAGCTTGGATTGGAGAAAGGGGGCATCCGATTTCGATTCAATAGTCTGATAAAGTTTGAGATCGTCTGCATAGAGTAAATGAGGTATGCCTGCTAGGACGTCAGATAAGTCAGAAATAAATATATTAAAAAGAAGTGGGCCAAGATGGCTACCTTGGGGTACACCAGAGGTAGCACTAACGTTTTTCGATAAAAATCCTTGAAATTTTACACATTGTGTGCGATCGCGAAGGTAGGAGGTCAGCCAGCTGAGTAAAGACCCGGCAATACCAAATTTCTGAAGCTTTAGAATCAAGGTAGAATGGTCAACTCTGTCAAACGCCTTACTGAAGTCAGTGTAGACTGCGTCAATTTGGTATCCTTTTTCCATTTTGCATAGAACGTCAGAGATTAGAATTGTCAAATTCGTGGTAGTTGAGCGACCTTTTCTAAAGCCATGTTGTTGCTCGTTCAAACGGGAATCAACAAGCGGAGAAAGTTTATCGTATACCACCTTTTCGAAAAGTTTCGGAATCGAAGACAAAATGGCAATGCCCCTATAATTTCGGATACAGCGTCGATCACCATTTTTGAATATGGGTGTGACATACGAAAGCCTCCAACAGAATGGGAAAATTCCCGACGAAAGTGATCTATTAAAGAAAATATTCAAGGGATCTATAAGCTGCTCTACACACTTGCGCAAGAAGATCGGAGGAAGAAAATCAGGCCCAGGGCCTTTGTTGCAGTCGAGATCCAAAATAGCTTTACGTATTTCATCACGGGAAATTTCTAAATGGTTCACAAAAGCTGTTGAAGCTGAATCAGCGGAAGAAAGGTGTGAGTTTGATGGGTCTGGTGCATTGAAAATTTCTTGGAAACTATCAGCAAATAGGTCACATATCTCTTTAGGAGAGGAAGACGTTATATTATTAAGAAACATGGACGATGGATAGCCAGTAGTTTTTCGCTTCACATTAACAAAATCAAAGAATTTTTTACTGGTCGCGGACTATATTTTCGCCGGTTGTTCTAATGTAAGTGTCATAAGCCTCATGAGACTTTGCTAAAAATTGCTTAGCAACTTCATTATATTCTTCCTGAATAGCAGGAATAACATCGGTATTTTCTTTAATAAGCTTATAAAGTTTGTTCCTACGATTTCGCATATGCCTAAGGTCCCTATCAAGCCATGGCTCAGACAATTTATTCTTTTTTTTTATCTTTGGAACATATCTTTCAACGGCGTCAAATATTTTGTTGTAAAAAGAGGAAATGGCTGTCTCGAGATCTTGTGTTGAAAGAGTAGTCGACCAATCAGTAGTATCAAGAACATGTTTAATGCTTTCATAATCAGCATTACGGAAGTCAAATACAATTGAGTTATTGTAAGTTTTCAAGCAAGTGGAATCTGGGGTGGAAAGTTCGACTGACAGTGCTGTATGGTGTAAACTATTGCAAAAAAGATGCTCTGCGTCACTAGTTGGACTAACCACTACTTCGTCATAAGCATTTGTGAAAACAAGATCTAACCAATTACCATTTTGGTTAGGAGTTTGGGAAACCTGCTGCAAATCATTACCATAAAAGGCACTCGCAAGATTGAAATCGTTGGTGTCTACAAGGTTTACGGGGAGAAGGTAAGAGTCATTTTCATCCGGAACAAAGCAAAGATTCGGACGATTGAAGTCACCCAAAACTATTATTTTATCTTTTTCGCTAAGTGATGTTGCTAATGAAGATATTGTGTCACAAAAATTGCTGTAGATGGACTCGTCAGATCTAGGGGGGATGTAGACAACAGCGATGTAAATTGAGTTGTTATTAGTGGAGATCCGAACAATTATACATTGGAAGAAAACATTTGGAGTGGTATCTACAAGCTCACTTGAAAGTGTGTTGCTAACAGCAAGTAAGACACCAATTGAATATATTCACATGTCATTTGTTTAACTTTTCCAAAGAATCTACCAAATCATCAGTGGCGGCTCGTGACATTTAGAAACGAGGAGGCAGTGAATTTAAGAATCATTAAGAAAGTTAAATAATATTATAATAATATAATATCAAATTCATATTGTGGGACTTTGTGGTGAGGTAATGAAATACGATGTAAACTACACCGTAGAAACATTTTATTTGACAGCAATGTATATTTGGCTCTATTTTGACAAAATGTTGAACGAAATTGTCATACAGCTGTGTTAATCCTCCAATATCTTGAAAAAATGTTTTTTCAATATTTCGCAGAGATAGGTCCAATAATCTTATGGACTCACGATATTTCGAAAACTAGTCTTAATTCTTTTAAACGCATTAATCATTAAATGGCATCTCAAAAATTACTGAAGTAGCCGGAATGTTTAAATTTGACTTTATTATTTATGGTTAACATATCTATTATAGTAACTTTTAGTAGCGTACAGAACAAACAACTTACTTTCAAGGTTTTTCGGTTGAGGAATAGGGTATAAATGGACAGTACGCACTCAAACGAGAGTTGATGAAGCATATTTTGAATAGTGAGAGACTGAGTTATATCCATGAGGCTAAAAAATCCATTTTGTGAAATTCATCTAACCGACTTTTTGCATCTAGCCATATACATTACACGCCTCTGCTTCATTGTGACCTCTAAATGGCAAGTCCTGACGTGGTTAAAGTAACGTTATGTCAATAAACCATTTTTTTTATATTTTATATCACATCCTTCATTCACCTGATTTTCGATTAGTTGAGTGAGCTTAATTTCGTTTAATAGGGTGCCATTTAGATTTTCTAAATCATTGAAACGTTGCTTTGACCACACATTGTTACTGGAATTCGAATCACATGAGAAGTTTCTAATCGGTCAAGCTATCAGAACATTTTATTATACCACTCTACATTAAATAAAAGCTCAACATTCCTATCGCTCTAATGATTTTTAACTCTGGGGCAGGCTTTCTATTTTCTTTAAATTTTAATGTTCCGGATAAGTTTATTGTAAGTAACTTGTAAGTCATCATAAAATTCATTTTGAGTATTATTATATATACAATTGATTTACATTATAATAATTGAAAATTGAAAATAATTGAAAATAGTTATAGCTTTTAAGAAAAATTCTTCAATGCTACTTAAAATGCACGATAAAATACCTCGGACACTTTTACATGTACATACTAGTTTTACACTGGTAGTAAACTAAATTTCACAGATCAAATATATTACCAAATCTAAATTTAGCGCATACATACAAAAAAAAAATACTGTTTCCTCAAAGCACAAACAAATACTTTCTTAGGGTTCTTTCGGAAATATATATGAAATAATTATTCATTCTCTTCATACATCAATTCTTTATCGTTCGATTCGGTAGTTTGTAAATGTTTCATTAATTTTGATAGCTCTTAATTTGTCCACTACTTTCCTCCTTTGCCCTAAAATAATTACCTTTCGCTAAACAACAACAAAGCACATACATTGCTGCTTTTGAGGCTTGCCTCGTTGAATACATTATTGCCATACTGAATACTCAAAAATTTGATCATTCATGAATGACGGGAAAATACAAACTACAACGTTTTCATTGATAAAAATGCACTAGATGAGGCAGATGTGAAACTGCCTCATTTTCATTTCTCTACCTTCGTTTTCGTTGTGCTCCAAATCGACGTGGTATGTGGCGGCTAGGACTGATGGATGTTTTTTTTTTATTTTTTACACTGAGGCAGTGCTCTGGGTACAAAATTGATTTCGGTGTTCTTTTTTGGTGCATTTTTTTACTTTTTTGCGCTGAGGCAGTGCTCTGGTCTGGGTTTAGGATTGATTTCACGTTTTTTTCCGGCTGCTTGTGTAGAGGCACTGGTCTCAAAAGGTTTAAATGTTTACACATGCACAAATTCCAAAATAGTGGAGACTTGGGAGCAAAATGCTGGTTTTGCTATGAATTTAAATATTATTTATTTATTAATTTAGAATATGTATTTTGTAAATTGGACCGAGGAGGCACTGCCTCCCTTGCCTCCTCTGAGGAGCCGCCACTGCAAATCATCTTTTTTTTAAGTGAAGTGAAGTTTCATGAAGTTTCTCTTCCAGTTTCTCCATGAATTTTCACTACTTAAAGGTAATAATTCAAAATCCTTCCCTCTCAAACTTATGCAAATTGAGCATGTTTCAATTGGTATCTAATCTTCTTCCTCCGTTCTGGGGAGCTATTTTTCTCTGTTATCAATCCTCAAAGAGTCAGTGCTCATTTCATTAGCACGATTGCGAAAAAAGCCTTAACATCAAACGATACAACTACCTTATTTTCGTCGATTATTCCTCATAAATGACCTGTCGCTAATCTTCCGTAAAGCTCTACATTTGTCCACAATCCATTCCGCAATTTTTCTTGTTTGTGCGTTTGTGACGATGGAATCACTCTTTTCGACATCTTCTGTGTGTATTTTCATAAGTGAGTTGATTCTTAGCAAAGCTGGTTTAAGACCCGCTGGTTTAGGACCATTTGCACCCTTTCAAGATCCTTTCCAATCGTTGGATAGAGTATGGTAAAGGATCTTTCCTCATCTCATGGTACTCTCCGCTGTTACGTTTTTCCATTACCAGTCAGTCATATTCATCCTTGCCCATTATGACCACAGCATTTTCCTTATCAAATTCAATGTAAAACACCGGTTTGGATGCCAACATTGCGTTTTACCACCGCTCAATCGCTAACTACTTAGCAACGATGAGTTTTGCACTGCAGTGCCAAAGCAGTGCACGCATTGTAAAGCACATTGAAAGCAATGCAGTGTTTTGACAATCAGTGTCAAATTAATTTCTGGAGGTTTCATATTTAGATTTTGTGTATTTATTTTAATTATTTAATGTGTTGAGAAAAGAATTAAAAAAAAGAAGACACTTGCGTGAGCTTCATGGATTTTACACTAAAATTTTCAAATAATATTTATGACTTTTGTCATACAAAAACAATTTTCCGCAATCTTCTTTAATCAATTTTTCATCCATTTTGAATTTAATGCCTCGAACGGAATTTTCACCTCAAGCTGTTGCTACTGTCAAACAAATTCCAACTGATGCAGTGTGCAGTGTTTTTAGAAATTAGCCTAAACGATGCAGTGAATGTGAGTTGCTACATGGAATCACATGAGCTCTAAATTTCACTGCAGTGCACCCTTTTCTCTCTTCTTCTGATTTAAGTGAATCCTCTGTGGTCCATATTTATCTTGAATTAACGTGTGTTTGTGCCTGTACTTTAGTCACTGCTGGAGCTTCAATGTCTTATTCGGCTACTAGAACATTCAAAGCTTCTTCGTTCGGTTGTAATTCAGGAACTAATTGCATTAGCTTGGTCGCATATAATGGATTCTTTCGCATTTTCACAAAGGTGCTTTGTGTCTTCCTAAAGATGCTTAATCGAAAAATATGCGGTTTTTAGCTAGTCGAACGCTATGTTTTCATTTATCGCTTGAATTTTCTCGCTGACGATTTTTCTCTTATTTTGGCAGCACTATTTCTTCGCCATTAGCTGGGGGTTGATACCATTCTCAGTAAGTTGCTGGACTTTACCAAAACAAAAAACCATCCAAAGTTTTGACAAATATTAGTTTCGCAAAATTTTATTGTTTCATAATAACTGATACTGTGGAATCATTTAGGATGTTGGAGGAATCTAGACCTGGAAGTAAAGTTTCCTTACCAACCTATAGAATTATTTCACTAATAATAGAATAATCGAATAATCTTTCATCGTTTGCCGGCCTATTTAGTTCATTGTCCAAACTTGATAATGCAGAGGGCATTTTAAAGTCATTCTGCAGTAGTCTACTGATCCTTTTTGCATTTGATCTGAATTTATATATGATGTGAATTATTCATCTTGAGGTCCCAAATGGAAACATCAAATTCTCCAAAATGATTTTGTAAACTTCAAAACCATCCAGTACACCCCCTTACAAACAATCTCAAATACCAACCCCAAAAAAAACCAATACAAACTTCAACCCTCTGACCATATTCAAGTAGCAGTTGCTTTCAGGCATATCATCGTACCCGTCAACCGGAACATTTGCTATAATTTCGAGCAAATATCGATCCCCTAGTCTAAATCGTTGCGTCCAATCCCAAAGCAGCCGTCTCTGTCTCGAAGATAAATTATCAAAATGTCTGCAATTGGTTCGCGCAACGAGGTGTCATGGCTTTTACCCACGGTAAATATGTTTCATGTCTTGCACATATTATTAATTTTCCCTCGTTTTCCCTTGCCAGTCAACTAAACCAGCGAACAAGCAGTCGACTGTGTAAACTATAACCAAGCTCGGTGCGCATCCATCCATAACGAAGAGGGGTTCTATTTGGTTACCTTCTGGTATTCCACCATAATAGGAAGTGTCAATGATAATCGTGGTTGTAATGTCGGAGATTTGAACGTGTTATAGCTGAAATAAATGCGATTCTTTTGCAGAGTTACATATACGGTCGTATTGTGTTAGTTGACTCCCATAATACAGCGTTTTTTTTTTACTTGATGCCATTTGGGTAGTGTATCGAAGGAAGCAACAATGCTGATACAGTAGTTAGATATTCAAGTATATGTAGCTTGTTTTAGACAATTTGTGAAAAGATTTGTGTGGAATCTGAACGTTTTTGAGAAGAATTAATTGGACGTGACTGCTGTAAAGTAGATGGTCGGCATGATTAAATATTCACGTAAATTAGTGTAGTTAAAACTTTTAAAGCAAACCACTTAAGAAGAAAAAGCAACATCGAAAGACAAGGATAGATACAAATGCGCTGTGCAAATTTGCACAGAAAATGTTTCGCTCTCGAACTGAGATAAAAACAATCAACTAAATAGCTTCAGTTGAGTATGGAGAATTTTATATGAAGCTATTGCGCTTACATAATTTAAAATAGAGGGGAATTATCATTTACTATAAAATTACTAGTAAAACATTTTGTAAATTTGATAATAAATTGGAATAAAGTATAATAAGAAGCTTCTCGATTTGAAGTATAAAGTAAACGCATCAACTGTTTTTTTTTTTAAATAACTTCGAAGAATAGCATGGACCGCAGAAACGAAACATTGCTCCAAACGAGAAGCACAAATGATATCAACATATTGACTTGCGGATATGTTACGTTAACTCAATGAACAATGAAATATTTGGCATTAATTATCTTTCGTTCAATGCCATTTGTAGCCCAATGAGTGGTGCCGTAAGCGATTGTGCAAAAAAATGTAGTTGGCCGTAAGGCCTCTGCAAATTTATTTATGCATATTTAATTTGCTTTTACGCTAGGCAAACAAAAACTATCACTGAAATTAGAGCAAAATCTTGAAAATACTAGTTATTGACATCAAAACAAAAACGCGATTTCGTACACTGCAGCGAATGCAGTCAGTAATAAATTTCAAAGCACAATTAATTATCATTTCTTGGCTGATCTACAATATATAGCTTACTTATACAGAGCATTCGTATAAATTAATGATGCTGTTTAATTTGAATGTAGGCGTGTGTGCTCTTAATATTGCACAATACTATAGAAATGAAAGTCAATTTAAATTACTAGAAGTGTCTTTTGATGTGCACCAACTTTTTCTAGCTTTTTTTAAGATCAATTTTTCCTTTAGAAGCTAATTTTAATTTCTTGACAGATATCGATATTTCGTCAGTGTCTATCTGTCTATTATTGTACTACACATAGCGTCAGAGACCATCATTTACTTACTTCTGGCACTATATACACATTCAATAAGGACATGGAATTTTTGTATTTAGTGAAAATACAGAATAATTGAGATATGAGGCTTAAGTTTATTCGAAAACTAGCACACATATTACATTTAAGTATAAAACTCAGTTTTGTGCAAATGACGGCCGCAAGCACCTTTGCTGCAATGGATTCTTTTGAACTAATTTCCCACACAACTAATTTCCGCACACATAGGGTGGAATTCCCAAAACGTTATCATATCCATGTTTGAAACACGTTCAAAATTCATTTCGAATAAATGTATTTTCGAAAATTTATTTGCTGATAGAATTATAAGGATACTCAAAATGTCTCTAAAATGGCCGCTGGTGTCAATGCGTTTACGATAATTAACAGTAGGTGAAATTCAGAAATTTTCCACACATACTAAATATTTACAAAGGTTGCCTAGTGCTAAGCCATGTACCTGCAGCCTGGAGGACCGCTAAGGTTGTATTTATACCCAAGGCAGGTAAAGTCAGCCATGCGTATCCGAAGGACTACAGGCCGATTAGCCTGACTTTCTTCCTCCTTAAAGTTTTCGAAAGATTAATTGAGCTACATATTAAACAAAGACTTGGTACTCAAACTCTATCGAGAGCCCAAAATGCGTATATGAAAGGGAAATCTGTCGAAACGGCTCTCCATAGGGTAGTCCTCAAAATTGAAAGGGCACTCCATTACAAAGAATAGGAATTGGGAGCCTTTCTAGATATTGAAGGCGCCTTGAATACTGTGCACACAACAGCTATTATGGAGAGCCTCCACGCACACAACACTCACCCCGCTATTTGTAGCTTCATAGGCAACATGCTTAAGCACAGGCTCATATCAGCGGAGTTGTCGGGTGCGCAAATCACAAGAGAGGTCCGCAGATGCACTCCGCAGGGAGGGGTTCTATCCCCTCTCTTGTGGAACCTTGTAACAAACTCAATTTTGGAAAAGTTGGAAAGCAAGGGACTCACGGTTGTGGCCTACGCTGACGACATTGCAATCTTAGGCTCGGGTAGGTTTCCACATACCCTTGGTCCGCTCATCGAGTACTCCCTAGGGCTGGTTGAGGAGTGGGCGAATACCGTGGGTCTTGGCATTAACTCCAATAAGACGGATATTGTGCTCTTCACTAGGAAGTATAAAACCCCTGATTTAGACCATATCATGCTCCAGGTTAGGTTTCAAGTTACAAACTAAGTACTTGGGTCTTATTCTGGACAGCAAGCTCACATGGAAGGCGAATTTAGTGGAGAGAGTTAAGCGGGCAAGCAACGCGATTTATGCCAGCAAGAGAGTGCTGGGTAAAACGTCGGGTCTAAGCTCTGCTCTAACGCACTGGATCTATTTGGCGATAGCTAGACCGATCCTTGTTTACGGATGCTTGGTCTGGTGGCCAGCAGTGAATAAAAACACCTTTGCTAGCCTGGTGAATAGAGTTCAGCGATTGGCGGCCCTCTGCATTACAGGTGCCTTAGCCTCGACTCCTTCGACTGCTCTGAACGTCCTGCTTCATCTCCCCCGCTTGATCTATTTATTAGAGGCACTGCCGCAAAAGCTGCTGTCAGGCTTAGGGAATCAGGACACTTCGAGTCAGGATCTTTTGGCCACAGCAGTATTGAACGGGGTTACGCAGGAAGCACTGAATACCGGGTTCCCACTCTGTGCTTTGAGCGGGGATATCGAGTGACTGTGGGAGATGGGCAGGAATGGAATCGGCAAATGTGCCCTACAGCTCTTAGCATCTCCACTGACGGCTCGAAGACAGCTGCAGGAATACGTGCTGCAGCATATTCTGCAGATGCAGCTATGGAAACAGCTTTCAGTATCACAGTATCACAGTAGTATTTTCCAGGCGGAGGTGTTTGCGATACGTAAAGCCGCAGATCTGACATACCTGTATGCCAAGGATACTACTAGTGAAGTATTAAAAATCGTTACGGACAGTCAAGCGGCGGTAAAAGCACTGATGGCTCACACATACAAATCGAAGTGTGTATTCGATTGCATTCAGGCCCTGAACAGACTGGGTAACAGCAGAAGAGTCACAATCTTCTGGGTTCCCGGTCATAAGGGCATTGATGGAAATGAGAAGGCGGATGCGCTTGGCATCCTTACTTCCATGCAAATGATTAAGTACTCAATCGACTTCCAAATGATGCAGGGTGCGACGCGCAGATGGGGTACAACTCAGACCTGCAGGGTAACCAAAATCATGTGGGGGTCATACAATCTCGCATCGACCAAATACCTCCTCGAGTAAACGCGGATTACTGGTCATTGTCTTGTAGCAGCACATGCTATGAAAATGGGACTCCTAACGAGCGACACCTGTAGAAGGTGTCAAGAGCCGAGGGTCTCAGAAACTATCCAGCATCTCCTGTGTCACTGCCCGGTACTGGGGAAGACCAGACTGCGATACTTCGGTGAGCCCTGGCTGGTGGATCTCTCGCACGTGGCAGAGCAAAAGCTGAAGGACATCCTTCAGTTCGTGAAAAAAGTCCGGGGCCTTTGATGGTAGCTTGGACTGAATTTCCTTCTCGAGGTCCATTTATCTGGTATCACTACGGACCAGTAGGTCTATGTGTGGCCATGTGCCAGCCAATACAACCTAACCTCCTTACCACATATACATCAATGGTTGCTAAAATTTTCAGCTCGATCAAATGTATTTATTAGAAAACTCTATACTATACCCCCAACACCATATAGCATAGCTCCCCACGGCATACATTATAGCCTTTGAAAAGCAAAGTAAAAGCGAAGTCATCACCGTTTTAGATAATCTTGGTATTTTGACATTTGTAGGCTATCGAAATTTTTACATACATTGCCTTAATTTTGTTTCTTAGCTTTTAAATCATGTCAAATACATAATTATTAAATTAAATGTCTAAGAGGGAAAAAAAATTTAAAAAATTGAATTTCGTTTCCATCTCAGGATATCATCGAAAGTTTCAGCGATTAAACTATGTCTGGGGTTGCCATCCGAAAAATTTTCAAAACTCAGAAACTTTAAGCATCGGCTGCTTATTTTATTGTAAATGCTTTGCTTATGCATACAAAATGGAAGCATCTGGTAGTGCAATATTTACGAAATTGTCTGGTGGTGGTAATCATTTGTTACAATCATAGCTGCTTCACGTTGTGTTAAACCCACTCTGTGAATTTCGTTTCGATTGAATGACTGCGCTGGAAGTTATAGGAGTGAACAACATTTTAGGATTACTACCCTCAAAACTTTTTAAATTTTTGAAACCTAAGTATTTTTTGTTAATTGTCATTGCAGGATTATTCCCATCTGGAAGTTTCATGACAACATCGCTCGATAAAGAAATGTCAATAAATTACGAAATTCATCATAGCTAGCAGCCCTTTCATGATTTTTCAATGAAATTCCTATAGAATTAGAAATATTGCATGGTTCACTTATCACATGAGTTTTGTTTTGATTTTGTTACTGCATGGCAAGTTATAGGAAAAAAACTTTTATTTTCCTGAGCAAATTTACAATATTTAAAAGACAAGAATTGTCATAGCTATACTAATTTTTCAACCAAATTTATGTGTAATCTCGCTGAATGAATGGTTAGGTCAAGTAGTCCCTCCCAATTTGATCCGTTGTGACAGCATGGATATACTTTCCCTAATCAGGAAACCATTTGGTTCCTTTGATGAAATGGACAATACATTTTAAGTCGATTAAGCATAGACCAGTCACAATTGAGAAGGGCGACCTAAGAGTTTTATCATATTCAAAGCCGGACACCTTTACATGAGATGGAGGATATTCTCTACTTTTATCCCTGAAGCCACTATTCTCCAAAAATCCTTGAACCCTGCACCCAATAACTGTGCGTGCTACCCAAATACCTCTAAGTCCACGTACTGAAATCAATTGCACCGTTGAATTTTTTGACAGCTCAACAAAAATAATGACAAACCCCAACTTCCTTTTCTGGTTCTTCTACAGCAGAAATATGCGCAAAAAGCCTTCCGTTCTCTTTCTGCTATGTTTGCTTTAGACAATGGCATCAGTTCCGTCTCTTTAGGTTAGGTTAGTGAAGAGGGCTGCCGAGAACGCGGCCAGCATTAGGCCACCAGTTTGGGCCCATTTGCCACCCTCATAGACAATCATACGCATTCACACTTACAGCCATGGCACTGGCGGGATTCGAGCCCGCAGGCCCCGTAGCACGCCGCTTTTTTTCGGCTTGACGCCTTAGCGAGCAGAGCTACCGGGCCCCCATTCGTCTCTTTAAGTCAAATCAAGTTTGAAAGAGCAAACCAAAATTGGTCAGAGTCTT
Organism: Nemotelus pantherinus; assembly: GCA_963978885.1. Lineage (NCBI taxonomy): Eukaryota > Metazoa > Arthropoda > Insecta > Diptera > Stratiomyidae > Nemotelus > Nemotelus pantherinus. The sequence goes on from OZ022263.1 coordinate 37,170,093, forward strand.
TTAGGAACGACATACCAGTGGCGTCTATAACGTCGACTAATTGCTATGTTTTTCAAGTTTAAATGAATATTGTGATTCAAATTTGGCTGGCGAGTAATCAATTGAAACTGTCTGTCAGAGCTTAGCTTAACTGTGCTATTTATATGATGAACCATTCGGTCTTTGGACTATACAATGTTGGCTTTTTCATGCTGTGCCTTGCAGTTCTGCAGTCTTGTATTTCCCTTTGCACTTCCTTTTGGTGGTGGTTTGTTTGGTTTTTAACTTAAATTTAAATTCAATCCCAATGCGTTAATATTTTTCCAGTTTTAGCGGAAAAAGTTCCAATTTCGTCAATATAGCGCCAAACTTCCTTTCATTCCTCCCCGTTTCTTTCCCTTGTCATTTCGAAAGTTCAGCTCTTTTATACAATTATGCTTAGCGGCAACATCCAAAACAAACATAAATCTAATATCCATATAAGCTCAAATACACTTAGTCGATAGCATTAACTCGAACTACAGCATATATCTTACGAAACAATATGCCTCCAAAAAGCTACTTTAGGCGACTCTTGCACCGGTAGTTGCTTTCTTAAGAGATTACAGAGCTACTTAAGACCATATATCACATTAATCTCGGCACGATGAAATAATTAAATGCATATCGGTCTCGTGAAATTTGCATAATGTGACTCAGGTTCTCACTTAAAAAGGCCGCCTTCATCGTGCCGGTGTCGCAATATGAGAACTCTCGAACAAGAACAAGACAAATAATCTTCAAGGTCTTTCCCTGAATTTCTCACTATATGTATCATGTCTTGTACCTACTTAAAGCCGAATCGGATAGTGCATGTCGGTGGGCACAGTGTTGATAGCTATTTCCTGCAGTCGAAATGATAGCTTTTCAAACCAGATTATTCGAAGCCATGGCATTTGGTCGCTTTTGTTTTTGTCGCTAATGCGGTCGTTAATCGAATAAATATATGCATACAAGATAATAGTATTTTTCACCAAAATATCGAAATTCCGAAACTTTGGTTTTGTTTCCGATGAAACTTGCCAGGGGCAGAATTTGTTTAGGTGTAATTAATATGGAAATGAAGCTTTGACGCTAAACCATGATACTGGTGATTTTAGCACGAACATTTTTCGATCACTTCAGGCACATGAATCAGAATATTAGTTCTATATAAACATGATATTGAATATGCAGTAAAAGGCAATGTATCGTTTCTACAGCTTTGTATATGAAAATAAAAATAAATTATTTTCAGTTTTTATGAAGTGACATATGCAGTGATTCTTAAATGGTCCATATACACGAAAATCTCGTCGTCAGCTTTCTTGCAGATTAACGATAATACGACCAAATTAAACCTGAAACTGGCCCACAGACAGCTACTTAGGTTACAGACCTCGCATATCTACCACCAAGTCGTCGGCTAGATCCTAGGGGTCGTTTTAGACTATATAATGGTGTATATTTAAATTACTAGTATTTAGATATGTTTAAATTACAAGTGTTTTGAGAAAATAATATAACAATCAGGAACCAGATCACTTATAGCAGTCGAATAAGCATCTTTACACAAAGCGAAAGTATCACATTAATCCAAATATTCATATCAAATCATCAAAAACATGAAATCGTCTCTAAAGCATCCTTCCCTTTCCGGAGATAATTCCATGAACAAGTGGTCAAAATCGAAGTCATGGGTCTTTTGTGACCCATCATCTTTCGGGAATAGGTTAAACGTATTTACATCAATAAGCGTGTGTGCACTGTGCACGCGTACACTGTCTTTATTCGGGCCACCAACAACAGAGGATCTAAAACGGTGATGTAATAATCAAAATCATAAGATACACCGTAGGTGAAATGGGCCTCCTATCGATGACTTTGTGTGTAAAATACCGCCTGCACTGCAGGTTGTTCTTGTCTACTCTTTCCACGCCGCCATTAACCGCTCAGCGGGAAAATATTTTAAAAACAAATTTCAACCCGAGAACTGGTTTCCGATGGGCCTTAAAGAGTTTCGAATCATCAAGCATGTGTTCATGTGGATATCGTCCAGATTTTTTTCCTTCTATTATTGAAACCTTTTTTCAGCATTTCGACCAGTGTTAAATTTATTATTGCTATTGGCGTTTTTTAAGTCTTCGCCTCGGTTTTTAGTAATAAATACGGTCAGAAGTGATTTGTTCATCACTGCTTCTTAGATGCCGAGGGGGTTTCTTGCCGTTTTTTTTGTTGGTTTCCGAAATATACACGTTTTATTGAATCATATCGATTCCGGCGTATTGGACAGCCAACGTTTTGTGGCTTCAAGCAAGCCTTGTGGGACGCCAACGGTTTACATGAGTCCATGCGAATTGAGTAGTGGTGAAAGACCCAGTGCTGAGGAAAAATTAAGACATCCTTTATTTAAATTGAAACAAATCGAAACGTAAAGCATCTCATTAGATCGAACTATCTTGTCAAATTTTTGCACTATTCGCGCTCACGATAGAAAGCTCAGAATGCTTCTATAGTACGCCGAAAGCAACAGAATTCCGAATCGAGCAAGCATCGATTGATACCTTCGCTTGATCAATGACTTTGCCTGCTCGCGGGTTAATGTTAGTCAATTAATTATTGTTTAGACACACAACAATTCAATTTTGACACTTCGATAGTTTTTCTAGATGAGCCGAAAAAAAAAACTTGTTATTAATACGATATTATGCATCGGAAATGTTTTGATCTGTGATGGCTTGCCGACGCAATTTTTCAATTGTGATTTTCACGTCAAAAAACGAATTATTATAATGTTTTCGATTAGTTATGGCCGTTAGACGAACAGGTATGCTGAATGAATCAAAGTAATGAGAATGATATTTTAATTTCGAACTATGTTTGGACATGATTTCGTACGCAGATATATAATAGCTTCGCTTGAATTCTTTTCACGGCTGATTTAATAGGAGATATGAACGTGTAATATTTCGGATTGTTGGTTTTATCTCCCGCAGTTTTTGTGTAATGCTTTCGTAATAATCGAAAATAAATAGTATCTGCAGGTTTTCATGCTTAAAAATGTTTGATGCTGATAGTAATGAATTGGCATCTTGCGTGCTGCTAGGAGCCACATTAAATTGAATGTCATGATACCGAAACATGTCTCTCTTTTTACAATAAAAAATTGGTTGAATATTCATTAAGTAAGACTGTTTGTCAAACTTTAAAAAGAATGAATCGATATCATTCTTACAAAAAAATTTTACTTTTCTAAAGATTTGTGTGTCATGTGAAAAATACTCTAGCGCATAGGAACAACTAGAAGGACTGATTTTCGAGGAAAAGTAGAGGAAATGTGTTGATTTTGAATGTACGTTCTACCAAACTTGCTCTTTATTAAAACCAATTCGAATGGTATGCACCACTTCAATACAATGGCTGCAGCGGGGGCCATAGAGTAAAAAGATATTCAGGGCAATCCCTCGTAAGAGTTCCAAAATACAGAAGAGCAAACACTAGTTATTTCCAATTAAAATCTAAAAAAAAAATCATTGTCTATCTAGGTGCTCTGGAACCACATAAAATCCAAAATTTCAAAAGCATTAGCACAGCTACTTTTTATTTCACATACTTGCTTAACCCGAAATTCTTCTTTCCATAATTTCCATACAATCAGCCAACGTGAACACAAGTTTGATTTTATCTTAGCAAAAATAACAGTTTGTGTCTAGGAAGCGGCAGAACAATAAATGATGTTGATTCCTAATCGTCATCGTTGTTTTAATCGTCACATGTTATGCTACCACAAATGACACTATATTATGTTATCTAACTCCTCATACTATCCAATTTGCAGCCAATGGACAGCCATTTTAAATAATTTAAAGTTTTTCATGAAACAAGCAATTCGTTTTTGAAGACAACCCCAACAAGAAAAATTAATAGTTTACAATTTGGGAACATGCTCCAAACCGCATGAAAGAAGAAATCGACAGCAAAAAATTGAGCATTTTTCACTAAAGAACTTAATCCGTCCTTTCGGAATATGCATGAAAGAAAGACCGCTTAATGAACGTTATGCAAAAAACAAACTACCAAATACCATGCCGCAACGGCCAATTAAAGGCGTACGATTAGAGCAACAAGAAATAAATAACATTTAACATAATATTGCCGCTTTGGTCTACCTAAAAATTCAACAAGAACAATTAGCAATTTTAACTACTGAAGAATTCGTAAAAAAATATATTCAAATCAATTAAATACGAAAAATTGAATAAGTGAAAGTGGAAGAAAGTGAGCCTCAAATAGAAAAGGAGACCAAATACCACCAGATTATTTTCTTCGTATTATGATGTAAATATTGAACCTTCGAATGAGTCGGATGATTGGAAAGTTTTTGGGCGATCCAGTTAAACGACATATAAATATGAAATATTAAACTATTTTTTTAAAACAAACTACATATGAATACAACACTTATAATAAAAAAAGTATAAGGTACAAATAAATAGCACATCAATACACTGAAAGAAAAATCTTGGTAAAATCAACTATTTTCCTTAGTTGTTTTTGCGTCAACTACGGGCTATAGTTAAAACAACCATAAAAAAATAGTTGATTACTTTTATGCACCATGACGCGTGGTTGATAAACAACGTCCGTGGTGCAAAAAAAGTAAGCAACCACAAACAATGGTATTCCAACCATATACATAGTACGAAATATATGCAGGGGAGGCGTGAATGCCGCAGTTGAATTTGGTGTATCACAATGCAGCGACAATGTCGCTGTCAATGCAATCAAGGCACCAACCAAATTCATTTTTTTTTCTTTTGTATTGCTAAATCCTGTTGTACGAGGATTAGGTTGGCTTATCACAATACACATCAGCCATCGCTTGTCTATCCCACCAGACCATTCAACCTAATTCAATCAGATTTACTTCAACCTAGTGGTGATGCCAACCTATGGTAGGTATCACCGCTAGCGGTGCGGCAAAATTCAAAATTTGGCAAATTCTGCCGCTGCCGCAAATTCGGCCGCAGCCATTGTGCGCGTTACCATACAAAACAGTGCATTCTAATTTTTTGACTGCGCTTTGCCACAGCCCACTGTTTTGCTACAGCGGAAAACGCTGTATTCTGAACAAAATAGCGTCATGCAACGTAATATAAAGGCTTCACAGCATAACATGAATATGAATTATATCGAACAGCAAACCGAACACCATTTTGCCATGTATCATATGAAACTTCTATGATAGAATAGGAGTATGAGTATGAGGAGTATGAAAAATCAACAGTTTTCCTCAGTTTTGCCATCAACTAGGGCTATAGTTAAAACAACCATAAGAAAATGGTTGATTACTTTTATGCACCATAACGCGTGGTTGATAAACAATTTCATTCGGAGCATGAAAAACGTCCAAATGTTGAAACCATTCTACTTTGCGTAGAATAATTCCAAATTACGTTTGCTGAAATCAACTATTGCGAAGTAGTTTAAGTACCATAGAAACTGTTGATAATTCGAAACGTTGAAGTTTTGAGTGAATTGATGAATATTTTCTATTTATCAACCAATTTTCGTGGTTATGAAACAATTAAAACAGTTGATTTCATGAACGTTGCGATATTTTTTGTATAACCAGAGCCAACTACTTTTATATCGTTAAATTAACTATATTAACATAGTAAAAATAACTATTTTCCTTAGTTCATTTAACGTTTTTGAATGAATCGTTGCAATACTATTAAAAATAGTTGAATCAACCAAGAGTTTTTCTTTCAGTGTAGGTAACTGATTGAGCAAGCAAATAAGTTTGAAATAGACAAGTAAAATAGCAATGAAATAAAAGAATAACAATTAAAAACAATAATTAAAAAAGAGCTTAAAAAATTATGATGTACAAATGGCTTGGATATGGGAAGATTTGAAGGATAGTTTGGAAATCATTGGGGAATAAAAGTTGCTAAATCCATTGAAGACCCTGCAGCATCTGTTTACCGGCTCATTCGCTGCATATATGGTAGAATGTGGATATTCCTTTAGTAAACGATTGGACCTGGTGTTCCTTAAGGGGATATTTATCACAAATTTACTATTAAGGGATTCAACTCTAATAACGCCTCTAATTACGTCAAATGTGAAGCAGGCCGATATCATCATTATTCTCGATGCAAGTGAAACTAAGTTTAAATGACCCAGTCTAAACTCATATGGGGTAAATTTCCGAAGTCGTAAGAGTTGAAAAGTAAAAATTGTTTTTGAATAGACTCGAGTCTTGTATTGTGGATTTCAAGACTGGGTTCCAAATAATACAGGCGTATTCAAAAAGAGGACGTACAAGTGCAGTGTGTGACCTAGTGGCTCTAGTGGGCCACAAGTTTTTAAACTCATTGGCACGTCGTTTAATAAAGCCGAGCTGCTTATTCGCACGGGAAAGAATTTTGTCGTAGTGCAAGGTGAAACGAAGTTTCACATCCATGACAACACCGAGATCGACAACACTATCAACGCGAGTTAATAAGTTGTTGCCGAGAAAGTAGGTGTTCTGCGTAACCGTGCATTTACGGCTAAAACTTATAATTTGGCACTTATCAATATTCAGCAAGAGCTTGTTTGTATTGCACTACTGAACAAGAGAATCAAGCTTGGAATGAAGGAAAAGTGCATCAGATTTAGATTCAATGGTGTGGTAGAGTTTGAGGTCGTCTGCATAAAGTAGGTGAGGTATGTTTGACAGGACGTCAGATAGATCGGAGATGAAAATGTAAAGAGAAGTGGGCCAAGATGGCTACCTTGTGGAACACCAGAGATACCCAATATATTTTTTGATAAAACTCCTTGAAATTTAATGAGTTGGATTCGATTGTGGAGCTAGGAACTGAGCCAGCTGAGTAAAAATCCAGCACATCCGAATTTGTGCAGCTTCAGAATCAATATAGAATGGTCAACTCTGTCAAAACCTTTGCTTAAGTCAGCCTTAAGTTAGCACAAAACACAAAACGTCCGAAACTAGGATTGTCAGCTTTGTGATAGTTGAGCGACCTTTTCTAAAGCCATGCTGTTGCTAATACAGACGGTAGTCAACTAGTGGGAAAAGTTCATTGTATACAACCTTTTCAAAATTTTTGGAATGGAAGATAAAATGGCAATGCCCCTGTAATTTTCGACACAGCGTCTATCGCCATTTTTGAAAATTGGTGTCACATATGAAAGTTTCCAACAGGATGGGAAAACACCGGATGAAAGTGACCTGTCAATGAATATATGCAGGGGTGTTATTAGCTGCTCTACACACTTACGCAGGAAGGTCGGTGGAAGAAGAAAATCGAGCTCCAAGATAGCTTTACGTATTTCTTCGCGTGATATTTTAGTTTGGCTAACAAAAGCTGTTGGAGCTGAATTAGAAGGAGAAACATTTGAGTTAGATGGGTCTGATACATTGAGAATTCTCTGGAAATTATCTGCGAATAAATTGCAAATATCTTAAGGAAAAGCAGAGGTGGTATTATTATAGGACATTGACAATGGATAACCGGTGACTTTCCGCTTCATATTTACAAAATCAAAGAATTTGCTGACATAAAAAAACAGCCAATCGTATTTCATTACTAAAAGGAAGCTAAAGCTGTATGCTCTGAAGAAAGTTTAAACATAAAAATAAAAGTAAAAAATGTTTTTTCAGATAGGTATTTGGTGCACTTGTGTTTTAGTTTTAATTTTTTTTTATTCAAATTCATTTAGTTTAATCATTTTTTTCTTTTTTATTATTGATTCCATAAGCAGACATTTCAATTCTATCACCAGAGCATTAATAGCTCACTACACGGTTAGAAATTTTCGGATAAATTTGATAAATTTTGGAATGCATATAGGTCCAAACGAAAGTTAGTATCAATCCAATAAGTTTGCTTAAGATCAAACAATTTAATCTGATAAGATAAATTTTATCTGATAAGATAAAATCAATACCAATTATTCATATAAATTGAATAAGACGCTCTTATAAACGGTATCCGAATCGCATATAAATGAATACACCACATTCTTATTAAATGTACACGATTTAGAATAAGAAATATATTATTCTAATTTCGAGGTCATACGATAAATTTATCCCATTTTCAAAAACCCAAAATCATTTAACTCAAAATCTTATTCTGGTTTTTTCCCACCTTTTTATTATGAACATATATATTGGGAACAATTATCCATTATGATGAAAAAAGAATGAAAACAATTGAATATTTATGCATTCAAAGATAAAAGTAGGTTGGAATTATTTTTGCGGGATGATTAAAATTGAACAACTTTTTATTTACATTAAAAATTTTAATCTACATTGAAAATTCTATTTTGACAAAGTGGTTTCGAAAGTATGCACTGATTCTCATCAGACACCAGCGCACAGTGCATACTTGACTGGCGTGACCACTTGCAGTTGGAAATCATTTAATTTGTATTTACGCTAGTTGTGACAAATTTTAACATCTCCGACTTATATCCATCGATATAATTTTACTTGTAAAGGTTATTGAAATTGATCATGGTTGCCTTCTTGTCTATAAATCAGCATAGACAACGTATATCATCAAAGCTTATCAAAGACGAGAATATTGATACGGGAAACTCGATCGTTTTGCGGAACCAGCCTCCGAAAGCAGAATCAAATTGGAATTATTTTTGCGGGATGTAGGTGTTGTGAAAACACTTGACATAGTACACCAAGTAAAACTTTCGAGCATTAAATTCAATTATGTACTGTGAGATGGATAACGATTGTTTGTTTTATTATTTGAAAAAAAACTCGATAGATTTTATTCATATGTACTTTATTCACCAAAATCAAAGTTTTACAATATTCCTGTAGTGATTAAAGTTGTTCCTTATGGCTACCAAATAATTTTCACAAATAACTTTAATAAACACTTTAATAAACACTTCCAATTAACTTCACTTACAAACTCAAAATGCTAATTGCACGATTTGCGACGCAAAAGTAATTCTAAACAATCCGTTTCACGAAAACACTCCCGAGTAAATTTTTGCGTCCAATGCAGTTCACTTACAAACTTTAAATACGAACTTTACGACTTGCGACGCAAAAGTAATTCTTTAATAATTCGTTTTATTTTTTATGAATTTTTAATATGAATTTATGATAAATATTATCCGATCTTGGTATAAACCACCCGTTTATACGAAACTCGTACAAAAGTTATTCCAAAATAGGATAGAACAATTTTATCCAACGTCAACATATATAATCTATACGAATATTAGGATACATAATAGTACACCATTGTGAAGATCAATTTTATCCGAATATTTTTCACCGTGTAGCTTTTTCTCACTCGCATACCAGTGTTGGACGCTGTATGAGGGAAGGATGTAGCATGTGCAATTATTTAACTGCATGCAGTATAACTTTGTGATCTTTCTAGGTGATAGTGTATGCGCATGACTGACTTAATACCTTACTCAACTAAATAGTCGTTAATGTCACTCTCAATGTACTATCACAAATGTTTTACTTAAGAAGAGTGTTGGAATTGTGGTTAGAGGATCCAAGACAAACATCCTTTCTCCCTACGCCGAGGATGATTGTTGATACATTCTTAAATTAACAAGCAATGAAAGTAATAAGAATTCAACCAAATTCCACTTTATCCTTACTTGGCGGTTTTTAAACTTAGATCATGTAGGAATAAAAAGTGCATATTTCTACCACGAATTTTACCAACTGAGCTCTCCTTCAATATGCCTGCATGAGTATGGTGATTTTATTTCAGTACAGTAAACGACAGTTTGATATAGATGAAAAAGTGTGTTTCGAAATTAGACATATAAATATGCATATATATTTCATGACAACGATGAGCTCAAATTGAACTAAAAAAAACAACGTCCTTTTCTCTACGTATGATGATTATATGCCAAATAAAAGAAACTTATGACTATTTTAGTTTATGAAATCTAATCTCTATGGTCGACGCAGCATTAAAGTTTTCAAAGGAATAGCTGTACATTGCTTTATTGGCGGACTCACTTACAGCACTGCAACTACAAATTATGTGAAGAACTCTCTCTTATTCCATGAGACAGATCTGAAACTTGCGTAGTCTTACTGGATCTTACGTAGTAAAAAAAAAAAGCTGAAACTTACGTAGTCTTACGTTAAATGATCCAAATTGAACAGTGCTGCTAAACTTTTTTTTCTAAAACAAAACTCCTCATTTTCTCTTTAATCAATCAATCATTATATCTTAGCTAAAAAAACTTCAAGCTTCTGGTCTTCTGGATTCATTGCATCGATGGTTATGTGTCTACATCAGAAACTGTGAGCTTATAGTAGTCGTCAATAAAGCGTTTACTATCACCTTAGTGGTACCTCAAGGCTCACATTTGGCACCTTTACTTTTTCTAATATTTATGAATGATATTGACTCTGGTTTTCAAGTTCTTGAATTTCTACTTTTCGTTCACGATTGCAGGATTTTAAGGGAGAAATAAGAAGAATTATGGCTAACGTTGTATTTTTATGTAAACTTTTAATCGACCGTATTGATGCTCTAAATCTGTTTGGCGAATTATCTTTTAGAATACCTTCGAGAGGCAGAGACATTTATTTTTTCGTTTCTAGCTCTAGAACGAAATTCAGTCAAAACTCTCAACTGGAGCGAATAAAAAAAAATAGGTAACTATAGATGGGACTACCTTGACTGGCTCAATAAGTGCGAACCTGAAGTGAAGTATATAGTAAATATTGTATTTTAAAACGTTTGCTTAGGCTTTTTTTTATTTTCATTTTATATATAATATAATTTTCAAATTGCTATTTACTTTGCTCAGCTATTATTTTCAAGCTTTCAATTTTTCTATTTTCTATTATTCTTAAGTAGAAATTTGTTCAATTATCATTCTTTATTGTGCTCTTCTTTTTTCAATGCATTTATGTAATTAGTTAACTAAGCAATAAGATTATATAGTTTTATATTTAAGTTACTGCCAGCCTAACTAAGTTTGCACGGTAAAGCTATTTGTATTCTGGATCTAAACTACCTAAACTACAGACTCTCTTTCTGGTGAAGGCAATAATAATTCGCACACGTGTGATCAGTTTAAAGCAAAAAACCCCGTATCTAACGTGTATACGCTATTATATTGAATTTTAACATTCTACTAGCAATTTGTGAATTCGAATATATTCGTCTCTTGACTTGAATGTCAATGCTTTTATTCGTTCTTCATTTTGTAAATGATTTTGTTCGCATTTAGAATTAATTCAACCAGTGGCAATATTCTTGCATTCAAATGCATATCAGTTTCCGATAGATACAAAAGATGTGAATCGAAACATATTATAGTTTTAACAAACAGGTATCGGAACCCAATCAAATAAATCTCGCTCTTTGTCTATACGAATTCGATTCCATCGCACGCGGATTTCTATCACCCGAATTAAATTTTCTCACATTTATAATAAGGGTGTCAATTACTCTTGGTTTTTTCGCGTGAGATATTTTTCCCAATACGCTTACTAGTCTAGACTAAAGTATCTTGCTGGCCAATCTCAATGAATTTCATTCCTCTGTTTTAATATTTCTATGATTCTATCTGGGGATTTTTTCGAGTCTATGCTAATTTTGTGTTCGAAAAACATAAATCTAAACAAGGACGCTGTCGTGAATTTATCGCTTCAGAATCTAAAGTCTGCGGGCCATGTTCGTTCTACTACAGTTTAAGCGACCATTGACATCGCTTTTTCATCAATTAATATGCATATGCTTTGTTTTAAGCAGAAAATGAATAGAAATATTCATTAAGCGACGAAATGTTATGTTAATTCAAAATGTCTCAAAATATCAATAGAATATCTTAGAAACTTGTATCTCTATTCGGTACCAGATGGACGACGATAGATCGGCTACATTTAAGAAAACATTTCCCATTGTACCTGTTTGTATTTTTCACTTCCCGAGGTGAAGCGGTGTTTTTAATGTTGTTGTTTTTTTCGTGAAATATATTTATAGTCAAAGGTATTCTGGAAATGGTTTATTATTGAGCGAACATAAGATGTGTTTTTAATGGTCGATTTCGATTGCTTTTCGTAAAATTATTATGATTCTGAAGAAACCTGAGAAATTTATCTGTCGCGTTTCGGTCGAGCAGCTTGAAATCCATCCAATGACTGAATGTCAAACGGAAGGTTACTGCCGCTCGTACATTATTGGGCAATAAAATTGAATGGCTGAATATAAATTGTGTGTTTTGCAACTTCCTCTGTGTTTTTGACGCACATAATTAATTAGGATGAATTTATGTTGCAGGCAAAAGTAGAAATCGAGTATAGTTTCAACGAATGCATAGAGAGATTAACACAATACAGCAGCATGTATTGTGATAAAAGATTAGAAATTAATGAAAACACATATTTCAATGCACCAACATTTTGACGTTTTTGCATATTTAGAACTTTACTCGAGATTTATGAACGATTTGAGCTCAGTTCTCGTAAAAATCAAAAACTTTTTTATTATTTTTCGAAGAAAATTAGCATTAAAATCATTTTGCATGCAATATGTATGAGTTTTTTGATTAATGTATTATGCATATACCAGCAAAAAGATTAAGTAGAGTTCTATTTGGAGTGATAGTCTGATCAAACTAAAGAGTAGGTCCACATCAAGTTAAATTTAAATCAAGTTAAAGTTAATTTAGTGGAATTTTTGGTGCCCCTATATTCTTATTGAAAGAAAAATGTGTAAAAACTAATAATGTGCGTAAATTATGTAAAATGAAAGCTAATTAATCTTTGAATTTGGATATGATAACAATTTGGAAATTCTTAGCCCTATGTGGGCTCTGAGTGCCTAAAAGTAGACATGAATTTTGTTTTCAAATTACGCTGTGTTATATCTGCAGACAGAAACACCGGATTATCAATAAATTCACTTGGCATACATACTTATATTTATTAAAAATAGACATATGTGACGTTAGATGTGCGTTCAGGCAAACCTGTAGCTACAACAAGTACGTGAAAAAATCCACCAAATCATCGTTTTTCTTAAATTCACACGATTGGTAAATTTTATCCTTTGAACATTTTATAATTCCGTGTCGCACAAGTATAGTAACCCTTCACCAAATTACCTACTTCTGGAGCACTCGAAATTTGAATCGTTGAAATATGACTTTAATACTAGTGCTTAAGTCTACTCAAACATTTATCTATTGGATCAAAATCAGCCATAATAGAATTTAAGATTATTTGAGATTATTATGCCTAAATTAAGTTCTCAAGCATATTACGTCTTAAAAATATTTCTCAATATGTTCTTTATTTTACTTGGTACGCTTAATTCTAATTAAAAGTGGCAAATTTTAATATAACAAGCGATGATTTCCATGAAAAATAAGTAACATCTACGTCACGAAAACGAATAATTCAAATTTATCGCTTGTACAATACAAATTAAACATTTTGTGACTACTATTTACTAAGCCGCCTTTCCTAGATTCAAAGCTTTGGATTTGCATTTCGCAAGCAATAATACACAAACATAATTAACAGCCAATTATATGACGTTAATTTTCCGAAGCTGTCAAAAATTCTTATCAATTTAAGACACAATATTTACCATCATCGAACGTAATTGGAAACTGTAGTTAGGAAAAAGATCGCACACTTAATTTTAGTAGGGTTTATGTTCCAGAAAAAAAATTTTGTTTTTTTGAAAAGCCAGGATAATATTTTTCCTATTTTTAGATAATTCGTTTCATTTGAAATTTTTGCTAGTTCATTTTCAATACTTGTTACTGAGTGCTAAATGAGTGCTCGTATTGCGTTTGAAGAAAATCAAACGAAAGCACTCATTTAACTTTGCACTTGTTTCTACATCTGCTGAAAAAACAAATTAACGTACAGAAAACCAAATTATTATTAAAAAAATAAACTGGAAATTAACATACACATGCAGAGTTTATTCTTATTGTAAAAACAATTTTTTAGACATAATGAATATTAGAAATTCAAGGAGGCAATACTCGAAATTTTCTGCTTTCAGCTGCAAATTTAAATACTAATTGCACTTACAATTCATCACATAGTATTTTTTTAAATTTATCTTCAGTAGATGCCATTGGGTTTAATGTTAAAAAAAAAAAATGCATATGAAGACTAGTATCACGGAGCATGTAATGTTTTTAGATATCCTCATTTTTGCGGTGATAGCGATGCCAAATGGTGCGTTTCATCAAACGTTGCTCGATTTCGAGCAGCGAGAATAATTTTAAGATTTTTTTAAAAACTTGCCAACCAACACAATATTTTCAGTTCACAGTTTTTCATTAGTAATATATTTTAATTTTAATTTATATAGTATTTAGCATGAGTAACCGGAAGGGTAGAACACCGATTGATATCACGTGTAGCCATAATCACACACCCGATTTTGGGTTAACCTAGTCATTAGGAGGCATCTGATTCAAATAAGCATTAAAGTGAGGCATGGAACTTAACACTTTATACTTTTATGCACTAATTATGAACGAAATCTACATCAACCTTAACCCCCAAACACGATGTTTATAGTGAGGTTGCTTTACTTATATTCATAGGGTGATTTTTAAAACCGACATCAATTTTGTTGTGAATTTATATTGACAGGAATTGAGTATATCAAATAATTTGACATTAAACTTTTACGCAGAAATTATCAAAAAGTTGTAACGTTCAGCCAGGCCCGGCCCTAATGTGTTTAGCGCCTGGTACATAGGAAGAATTTGCCGCCCTCAATACAGGGTCTGCAAATATACTATATGGAGCACTACTATGGGTCCTCCACATTGGTGTTTCGGGCAGGTTTGAGAACGTGGGTGATGACTAGAAAAATATCTATCTCCGAACTCATCTCGCTCGAAAACAAACTGTTAGGTGAGCTCATTGTGATGGCATTATTTAAAGCAAAGTAAAAGTAAAGCAATCCCACGACAACCCTCGTACGGGTCTAGGGGTTGAAGCTGGTAGAGAGCTTCATTACACACTGAAAAAAATCCACATAGCGCCCAGAGCCATGTAACATAGCGCATTATTTATGGTCCCATACGCCATGTACATAGTACTCTGAGCCATGCAATATGGCTCCCAGCGCCATAATCTCAGAATCTACATAGCGCGTGGTCTCATGTTACATGGCGCAGCATTTATGGTGCCACACGCTATGTACATAGTACCCTGAGCCATCAGTATAGCTCCCAGCGCCATAATTACATGGCGCAGAAATTATGGCCCCACACGCCATATTACATAGTGCCATGAGCCATGTAATATGGCTCATGGCACTACAATTACAACTCGCAGCCATACTGTGTGAGGGGATCTATAAATGTCAGCAAGTGATACTTGAGTATCGTCGATAGATCGAGAACATTCTCAATCGGCTAAGGGCGCATATTATTGAATGGCTCCTTCGGTGACTCTAAAAGTAGCCAGCGTCTGTTTGTTGCAAGCAAGTGACTTCTCCGTGTGCTCATTTATGGTAAGTAGCACTGTTTTGACTGATTTGCTTCTTCAATGTACTATAGTCCTCCACGCCATGTACTATAGTTCTCCACGCCATGTACTATAGTCCTCCACGCCATACAGTATAGTCCTTCACGCCATGTGTTATAGCTCTCCACGCCATGCACTATAGTTCTCCACGCCATGTGCTATAGTCCTCCACGCCATGTAATATAGTCCGCTACGCCATGTACATGGCGTGGAGGACTATAGTACATGGCGTGTAGGCCTATGTACTTTTCGCCATGTATTATGGCGTGTGGCGCTATATTTTATCACAATCCCTAAATCGACTATGTACATGGCGCCAGAAGTCTATAAATTATGGCGTCTGGCGCCATGTGTTTTATCAGTGCAGTTTTTTTAATCATTGTGGATACGAGTGTGGAGTGATTAGTTCCACGACTCACTTTACCCCTGACTTAAATCAGGTACCTAATCAGAGCTAGGTGAACTCAAAGCTTGGTGCACGGACCCTCGTCCGAACCTGGATTCGAACCAGGGACGCCACACGCAAGAAGCCAGTGCTCTACCCACTAGGCTACTCAAGCTTCGATGGCATTATTTAGTTTCAACCAAATACAAGTAGCTTTGGTTACTTGGCCTACATGATACTTCTAAATTTATTGCGATTTTCTTGCAATGACAAGTGTACTTTCAAATCCTGAATTGCTGCGATATTCCACCAAAAATATTTAAAGTTGGCTATGAAATATGCTAAGTGGTAGTTAGATATAGGGAGTGGCTTTAAATGAATCTGGTTGCAATATTGATTTTATCTAAATTACTATACTATTAAGCTAACAATAAACTTAAATTTTAGCAATTTTCTTCCTAAACCCTCTACAATATGTTCAATATTCGAATCTTCACTTTCCTCTAAAGATCCTAACGCTTCGTACGTATCAAATAGATTTTGCATCAGGAGATTAAAGGCGTTAAGTTGACTTTCAAATCTTGCATCATATAAGGGCTTAAGCTCTCAACATTCGTCTTGAGAATGCGCCAACTATTCATAGAACTGCAAAAATACATAAAGCTGTTTGACAAGGTCAAAAACATCTATTGTATCTAAACAAAAAAAAAACAGTTCACTGCATCGTTGACAGCCGAATTGAAGGTATTTGTTAGATTTTGCACGCTATATTGTCTGCACTCTATATTGGAGCCTTTGTCATAGATTTGCAATTTATAGCCCATTGTTCATTAATTCATCTAAAATTGTGAGTACGGTCGTATATTTGGCTTCTAGAAATCCTATAAAATGCTTTTTGTTATTATATACTCCTTTTTAAAGTGTGCGAACCTGATTACCAAAGGTTGGGCAGAACCTGGTTTTGCCTTCGATTTGACACCAAAACCAAGTTCTGCCCAACCTTTGGTGATCAGGTTCGCACGCTTTAAAAAGGAGTATATAATAACAAAAAGCATTTTATAGGATTTCTAGAAGCAAAATATACGACCGTAAAAGGACTCACAATTTTAGATGAATGCTCCATACCCATCTCGCAATTATGCTTTGATCTCTTCTGACGCATAGGATGCCATTGGTACGGTGCCTTAGGCGGCATCGGAGCACGATTTGAAAGTGCACCAAATGAACTCAAATGAGCAAATACATTATGAGAATTCTAGTATACACAAGTTTTTCTAGTATACACAAATTTCTATGCAAGAATTAGATGAATTCTAGAATTGCATCAGCTAATCTTATGGTGTATGGAAGGTTTTATAGTAAATAACCATACAGGTGCACACTCAAGGTGTTACCGTAAGCGAAAAATGAATAAACTGAAAACTTAATATCTGCAACTTAATATCTGCAACTTATTTTATAAAGGCTATATGGTAGATATTTTAGAGGAAGATATTTTATTCTAGAATTAGATATATTATTCTGCCGCCTTTTGTGCTTGTCTTATGGTGCCGCCTGGATTCAAAGCACCATGTGCACATATAGAAGAACCGGCCTTGCGTTCAGCACAGATCTCAAAACTGTTTTTCCGCCAACAAAGCGGGATTTTTTTTTATCAGCTTAATAACACTCCTCTGGTTGTGCGACACGAGCGACATATTATCCATCCGCGGGCAACTGCTCCAGGCTCTACATTATGCTAAGCCGAGAGGGATAACAGAATTGTCTACGCCCATATCTTCCTGAGTTGCTCAATGTCCTTACCTCTTATTGAAGTTTTAAATAAGAGTGAACTGTTTTTAACGTGAACCAAGTTTTTCCCAGCTTGTAAAAAATATTTTAATTTGTAAACAATATTTTTCTTTTTTAAGCTAGATATATTTTATTTTCTTGACAGATATCGATATTTTGAGGGAAATCTTCTCTCTTCTTCAGTGTCTATCGGTCTTGACACTGACACTGAAGAAGAGGGCAGATTACCCTCGAAATAAAATATATTTAGCTTAAAAAAGGAAAAGAATGGTTTGAAATTAAGAGTCAACTGTTTTCAATCTAACTAAAACTAAGTGTTAACAATGCAAAAATATGGTAAAATTCAGTCTGTCTGAACCGGAATGGGAAATTCAATATCAAACTAGTCATAACTAAATCGATTTTTGTCTCGAGAAGATTCGGATAGATATTTTAAAAGCATTGCATCGACTTGCACCAAAAATAAATGCTTATAATAATAATATATACTTGACAGACTACCTGCAACCCTTAATTCAACTCAGAATTCGGACTAAATGTTGGTGGTAAAAAATATAGACAAAGCTTTGAAAAAAGATCATGGTTTTAAATAAGCTGATTAAAAGGTCAATACAGAATGACCGAAAGAATAAGTAGAGCTGAATGCTATCTGTTAAGTGATCGGAAAGAAATGCAACACCTTTAAAGTGAGGATCGAACATATATCCCTAATGCTGAGAAACCAAAGCACTTTAAATTATCCCATGCAACATTCTAAGAGTTATGTGACTCGTGTACCCAAAATTCAGTTGTTTTTAAAATTCACTCTATTCCCACGTATGGGAATGAATGGAGTTTCAATGAAGTTGTAAGACAACTAAAAACCATAAAACTTTCCGATAAAAATAAAGTAATACTAACACTTGCAATAAATTTGCTAAGAACAGGCTCAATCGCCTTAAGCAATCTTTTTAATAAAAGCTTAAGAACAAGTTTTCCTGAATTCTGGAAAACAGATCCAGTTACAATTATCTTCAAATCAAGAAGGGAAATTTCGTCACCAAATAGTTACTGGTCAATTTGTTTACTACCTATTACAGAAAAAGTGTTTGAAAAAAATCACTAAAATAAAGGAAGAAGTTGTGAGGATTTCTGGATTTTCAGTTCGGATTTGGGCGAAAACTCTCAAAGATCTACCAACTTCTAAAAGAGAAATTTCATATTTTGCAACAATTAGAGGAACGAAAATCCTGTGACATGATATTATTATATTCCGAATAGACATTTGAATTTGACATGGTTTGAGTTCCAAACTATTCTAAAATAGCATACACTGGTGTGAAAAAGTTTCCGAACAAGCTATAATTCCTTAAGGGGGGAAATACATGTAACTGCTAATAAAAATCGATTTTTTTCTATTACATTAAAATGTTTCAAATGCTCTACAAATACACAAAAAATAAAATTTTGAAGCGACATTCGTATTAGTTCTCGAGTTATAGTCAGTTATAGGCAGCGTGGCGTTCTCCAGCCGGTCGAACATACCTACCGCGCGTCCTTGCCTACTTTCTCTTCGGCGCTATGGGCGGTTCTCTAGCTGTGTATTCCTACTATATTCTTCTAAATCCGAAATTTTAAGGAAATATAGATACGGATATAAATTTACACTTGTATATTTTTATAATATACAAAGGGGCCTGTTTTTATGAACCTTGTAGTAAAAACCGTTAGATTGCCTGCTTGAAAATATATTGAAATATCAGCTTACATAGCCGCTGGGATGTTCAACAAAGGCCATACATTCCTCTTGCACCTAATGAATGATTTAGGTATCGAAATAAGCCCCAGCTTATTTAGTTATGCCAACAGAGCCGACAACGACAGGATAGAACGATAGAACCGTCAAAATCTTTTCAGCTCAAAAGAAGCCCGAAATGCTCGCCGTGGCCTTCTAATGCACCAAAATGATATGCACGAGGAAGCTGAAGGGCTGTTGTATAGACTTGGAATCGCTAACTTATGAATAAGCTATAACAAAAACTAATAATCAATGGGCCTTTTCACACTTGTATTCTTGATGCACTCCTCAAACTGGTTTACTGGGCAAGAGACGGAAGAATCAAGGGGAATTCTCTACTTTTTGTAGTACTTTTTGTAGAGAATTCCCCTTGATTCTTCCGTCTCTTGTCCAGTAAACCGGTTTGAGGAGTGCATCAAGAATACAAGTGTGAAAAGGCCCAATGATTTTTATCTACCGCAAACTAAACGCTTTTTTCTCAAAGTAGTACTTTTTCAACTTCCGTACAAAATATCTCAAAAAATATTGAACCGTTCCGGCTCAGATTTATACCACCTCTACAAAAGAGTATTATCTACTAGTTGAATTTACATGTTATTGTAATTTCGGAAAAAATAATTTGTTTATTAATGTTTAAAACGTGATTTTTTCGAAAAATAATCGATTTTTTTGTTTAATCTAAAATTAATGTAAAAATATAATTGTTTTTCATAAATTTTATTGGTTCACTTATTAACTATACATATCATTAGCATATTTTTTTCTCTGAACGTTGCAAGTTCCCCGGAAAAGGCGTTAAGTTGTACGAGGCAGTTTTTGATGTGTTTCTTTCATTCGCTCTCATCGCCGCCATATTGTGTTGAAAAATTATAAAAAAAATATTTTCATTTACTTTGAGACATGTACTTTAAGGATTTAATATTAAAAATGTTCTGAATGAACAATATATATTATTTAAATCAATCCAAAATTAGGTTTTTTTTTCAATTTAACATGTATTTCTCCCCTTAAGAGATCTATTCAAAGCTCTTACTCACTAAATGGAGCCAATTTTCTCTTTTCAATTATTTATTAATCCCTGATAAAGCATGTTAGCAAAATAAAATGAAGAAATTCAACCGTTATTTTAAATAGGAAACATAGATAATTACGTAAAAATTCCAAGAAAATATGTGAAAAGGTTTCCGAACAGCTACAATGATATTGTTTCTAACACTGTTGTGACAGCGGTGAAAACTGATCTGTAGAGCAAACGCATTTCTTGACCGGCAGTAGGTAATTTGATATCGGCTACTACAAATTGTTTCGCGTTAGTGTTGTTGACGAACTAAAGACTTTCAAAGCCCCGTAAAACAGCAAGGAAAACTGATATAAACATTCGTTCTTTGGTGATTTTACATCGAGAAAAAGGTAAAAGTTTCCGTGCGATCGTAAGTATAATAAATTTAAGTACAATAACTGTATTTGATATTTGCAAAAGATACTGATAATGTAATTGTCTTCGACGTTCTATTCATCAATAGAAAATACGAGAAATCGATCAATCTCTTTTAAAGAAAATATCTTCTTAGAGAAATAAAAAGAGATCCAAAACAAAATGCTACTCAGTTAGCTGTGAAATCGAAAGAATTCAATCAAAAGGAATTTTTCACACGTCTACAATATGGAAAGTATTGAATGCGAACAGAAAGAAACCTTTACTGAGTGAAATCAACAGAAAAACGATACCTTAATCCTGTTGAGCATGTCTACGCTCGCTTGAGTAAAAACATAAGGCAAAGACGTGGAATTACAAGTATTCCTAAGCTTAAGACTGCTTTAAAAGAGAAATGGAACCAACTTCAACAAGACTTCATAAAAAATCGAGTAGAGTCGTACGAACTTTTCCAGGAAATACTTAAAAATGTTCGGAAGCTTTTGTTTTGAAATGATTTCTTAAGAAATTATAACCTGTTCGGAAACTTTTTCTCACCAGTGTATCTTGGTATCTGCTTCATGTTATCAGATCCCTCATAGAAAATAGATCGATTGTTCTTAGAGTCAAAAACCATTCTCTCAAAAAAAAATGTACTTCGGCATTTTACTACATGGTCTAAAAAAAGTTAAATATATTGGAACCCAACTTGATTCTAAATTAAAATTTCAAGTCAATATGGAATATACTCTAGGTAAATGCTTCAGCCTAATTGGAATTCGCTATCCGCTACTTAATAAAAACTCAATAGTGCTACTACTTTAAGAAGCTACTACTTTACAAGTTTGTAGTTCTTCTTCGTTTGCATATTTTAAACAGAAAACAATCGCATTGTATACGGTGCAATCTATTATTATGTCTTCAATACAGGATTAAATATTTTGCTGTGCTTTGCAGATATAAATCTCACAATCGAGGTTGTAGTAAAATAAATATATCAATGAATTGTTTTGGCTCCGAAATACTTGAATCAGACGACTTAAGGAAGTAGTACCGGTCAAAATTTTGAAAAAATCCTTTTTTGCTTTTTTTTGCATATATCGATTTGTTATACCTTCAGAAATCACGTCTCAAAATTTTATTAAGATATTCTCAAAAATAAAGAAGTTACGGCAGTTTACGGCAGATCGCTGCTTTTAATTACTGGGGTGGAAAAAGATGAAGAGCGCATAAGTCAGGCAGAAAAAGCGGCAAAGGAAGCGCGTTTAGTCAAAAAAACTAACCAAGTGCAAGAGCAACTGGCTTATGTTTACTCAATAATACTTATGTATGGTCTAGGGATTGCAAACTGAGCAATTGTAGGAGATAAAAACATATTTTTTAAATAATATTCAATAAATAAATGGAAAAAAAACTTTAAACGCGTTTTTCTCGAAATGACGTTTTTTCAAACTGCGGACACTTATTCTCCGGATTGGCCGAACCGATTTAAGTCAAATTTGGCGCACTACTTGATTCAAGTATCTTGTGTGGTAATCTATCACAATATAGGCCAAAATTTAACCCAAAAAAAATTGGCAAGCGAAATAAAGTGAAAAAAAATACGATTTTTTGAAAAAATTTTTCAAATAACCGCCATTTTTGATTATTTTTTTATAAATATTGTGGTAGATTACCACGTAAGAAACATTCCTCTTTAAAATGCGGTTTGGTTTTTTGGTTTCAGATTTTTCGTTCCTGATATTATCTGTCCGCAGTATGACGAGGCATTTTTCGAGACGCCAACTTTGGCGCTTTCTATAAATAAGTAGAAAAATGAAAAAAATAAAGAAATATTTTTTTTTAATCTCCAAAATGTGTATTTTACCCATGCAAATTTTAAAATTTATACAAAATAAAGGAGGTGAAAAAAAATATTGAAAATTAGGCTGTTTTTTAGCATTCTAGCCGGTACTACTCCCTTAAAAGAAAATATTCGCTTCTAATCGAAGGTGTCGCATAGTTAGATACAAAATAATCTATTTTTCGATCTATTCTTCCAAAAACTCTAGTATAAAAAATCACAAAATTATCAGAAAACGAGTTCATTCTAGTAGACAGTTAACCAAAAAGTTGTTCATTTTCGTACCAACAGATGCTAATTTTCTAATGATAAACATCTGCAAAGATAATTACAAACAAATATTAAAATTTTCCCAACTTTGAAAATTTTTCTGAGGGCAATTTCTATTCCCTTAAATTACTTCCGCTGCAGTTATCGGATAAAAGCAAAATTCATAGATTATGTTGATCTTGTCGTAAAGCAGTTATGGTAGATTTCAGGTTTCAGTGCCACCAAAAACACTGAGCATTGTGCCAACACAGAATTTTTGTGAGTTTTGTACTTTTGATGCTACCATCAAATGTTTATATGACTAATCATCCTATAATGAAACTAAGTAACAATTGTTTTACTCTTCTAAATTTTGAAACTCATGTGAGTTGTTACCGTTGAACTGTTATGCTTGAGTTACAATCAATGCAACCAACATTTGCTGCCAAGTTTTGTTGGTGGAACGAGTTACAATCAATGCAACACAACATTTACTGTCATCTGTCACTGGCTATATTAAAGAAATTGCTGTTCGATAATTTGGATCCTTTAAAGTCTCGGAAAGAGATATCAGTGAATATTTTATCCTCTAAAAGCTGCGGAGTATAATGCAAAGCAAAAATGAGACAAAAAAATACAAATTCTGATTGTCATTTACATATGACAGTTCCGATTTCTCGAACGCTCATAGGAACAGGTGGAATTGGGTATTTTGCTGCCATGCCAAGTTTGAGGTATGAGCAAACTCTGCTGCGCAACAAAGTTGTGTTGCATCATTGTAACTGCTCTCATACGTTCTCATGGGTTCAAACTCATTTTGTTGTGCAACAAATGTTGGTTGCATTGATTGTAACTCTAGCTTTATACTGAGAAAAAGCAAAGCTCCAAAGACCATAATCGATATAAGTCTAGCGCTATGTGCATAGTTGATTTCGGGATTATGATGAATTATAGTGGCTAACATCATAATGCATAGCGAATTATTCATAAGAGGAAACGATAGGTATTCAAGCTTGTAAGACCTTTCGCATAAATCCTGGTAAAATACAAAATTTCTCATCGACCACAGCCTTAATTTGAGTCAGGGATCTCAAACTGTAACAACCGATACTCTACTCACTTGACTTTACGAGCTTATTCAATTGTTGTTGCTCTAGAATCTTCTTCAATAGTATGCGCTAAGACTATATGCATAGTAGTCGAGATTATGTGTATTGGAGTTGAGGCTATATATATAGCAGGCAATTCCATAATCTATGGAAATTTTCACTAGAAAGTAATAACCAAGATTTGACCCCTATAGCTATATTTTATAGCTCGGAATACTATTTACATAGCGTATGCAACCATAATTGAAACTATTTGTTGCATGAGAATATGCGATAGTTACATTTAAATAAAAGTGATATTATGACGCTTGGAGCTATATTTTACAGCTCAACCGGCTATGTACATAGTATATGTGACCATAAATGGTACCTCTCGTTACATATGAAATTATCATGTTCTTCATCCATCTTAAGTGTCACTGTTTTGATCTGAATTATTTTAAACTCTTTGCAACTCTTAGAAACAGTAGGCCGCTAATTTGTTAGTTTGATTTGAAAATTTGAAATTCGCCAAAAATTAATCAATAACAATGATGGTATGCATCAACCAGAAAGTGATATTCAGTTGCTATCGAATATTTTGATTTAAAGGTCAATATTTGCATTATTTTGCATATTTCGAAGGTAATCATCCCTCTTTTTCAGTTTAGAAGATACTAAAGAAGAGGTCAGTTTATCCTTGATATCGATATCTGCCAAGAAAATAAAATATATTCAGCTTCGAATTAATGGAAAAATATATTGAAATATTTGGTTTTGAAAGCTAGAAAAAATGGACCAGATCAAATAAAAAAAAATTCAGAACATGAAAATTTGCAAAAATCGTGTTTCACATTTTTAAGTGATAAATTTCATAGGAAAGTACCACGAAGAGGAGCACCAGGAAACAATTTGAAGCCTTTTACAGTAAGTATTACTGCCTGAAACAAGTTCATGCAAATATCTATAGGTCCGTAGTGATACCAGGGGTTTGTTCAATGTGCATGCTATAGCTGCTTCAAAAGCATAGCATAGCATCACTTTAGCAAGTGTCAAAATTTGAAGTAGCTAGGTGAAGCAGCTATGGATATTGGACAGCCAAGAGCTGCTACGAAGGTCAGCAAACTCAAAAATTCTTTTTCAAAAATTTTTTTTTTAATTTTAATATTTGTGTTTTCGTGGATTAGTTCAATACTTCCATTGCACTTTGGAAATTGTATAAAATTTAGGAGCTTTCAACATACAGCTGCAGAAACCATTAAAATTTTCCTAACATATTTAAAACGTACCAATTATTTCCGGCTTTTGACGCCATATATGTGAAAAAGAGCAAAAAATAATCGTTGAAAATTTGATTGCACATGAATCAGTGCACCCGGCCTTTTGCGCTTCATGCTCGCCTGCTAAAAACTCAAGATGAGCTGCACTGTGTGAAAGCCGACTTAACTCGAGTTGAGTTTAAGTGTTTAAAGGCCCGTATTTAATTTATGCTGTCAGTATTTTCAAATTTATTCATCTCCTGTGTCACAAAAGCGCAAAAACTTCTTTTCATTTCAATTTCCAGTTGAAAATGACGTTTGAATTGCATGTCAGCTGTTTACGCACGGCCATTTTGCCTTAGCTACTTTCTTGCTACCCTCCAGACTGCGAGCAGCAAATAGCTGCTACCTTAGCAGCTATACCGGAATCTTGGACAGCCCGACTGTCAAATAACAAGCATCAGAAAGTAGCTATTTCATGACATTGGACAGCCAGAGCTGCTAAAATAGCAGCTAATAGCTGCTATAGCATGCACATTGAACACACCCCAGATAAGGAGATCTGAAGCTAAAAAAATCAATCCGAGATGGTCCCAGACCTTTCTGCGAACTTAAGCCTGTTTTTCAGCTTCTGCTCTGCAACGTGCGTGAGGCTCAAGTCTCGCCGAGGCAACGCTGTTTGGATTCCCCTGTGAATTGTCTCTTAGACTCCCGGTTCCGCCAGTGGTCTGCAGTTAGGAGTCGCAGTTTCATGGCATGCGCTGCTACTAGATAGGGGCAAGTAATAATCCCGGCCAGCCATTTGCAGTCAGCCTGCGTTAATGCAAGCAAGCATTTAGTAGCTGCGAGTTTGCATGAACCCACTTAATTTTGTACATTACAACTTGCATCATATTGGAATGAACTAACCGCATGAAAAGCAATATGTTCTTATGGCCAGAAATACATATGTTTCTGGCTCTTGAATTTTTACAAATTGAATTTTCGCAAATTTAAAATTTGTCGTTTTTGGAAGTAGCCGATGAAACTGTGAAAAGTGCGTGCTAAATGTTCTAAAATCTTACTAAGAAATTATCAAAATGTTCGCATTGACGATACAAAATGAAGGCAAAATTATGGATGCTAAATATTTCTTGGTCAAAGCTCGGAAATGGCTACTTTATCTTAGGTTTACTTCTTTGAAAGTAAGCAGCTTTCTGGCAAGAGCAGATCAGAGTCGTTCATTATCATTTATCGTTCTTAAATAATGTATTTAATTTACCAAAAAGAATTATAGCCTTACTTCTTGCTTGAAGATTAAAAGTTGTTCTTTAGAAAGTTCTATTAATATCTAAGAGTAAATTTATCAATTACGGTACAGGGACTATCTAGCTGAAATTCACTAATGTATTCGCTTATTTTACTGACTTCAGCATTTAATTGTTTTTTTTTTATGATACCCTCTTTGTATAGAGGTTTTATAATATTAAAAATATAATTTTTAATTAATAGGTTTTTGCTTAACTTTTTTTCATGCTTTATGTATCGTATGTTTTTAATGTCGGTCACAAAATGTTTTACGAAAATGACAACATTTAGTCCTTTTTTGCATGGAAAGAATGATTAAATGTATCATCCATGGAAAAAATTTCAGAGAGTCTAACCGTAGAAATATTTTCCTATGCAAAATAAAAAGAGTGCCGATAAATTGAAACTCGTGTAGCCTAGTGATCACTGACTTACCGAGCTTTGAGTTATCCTAACACTAATTAGTTGCCTGAGCCAAACCAGAAGCAAAGTGAAGGCGCAAAACTAATAATTTCACCCTCGTAAAAGTTTCGATTGTGAAAATAGAGTCTCTACTACTTCTACTCCCTAAGACTCCAAATGGGTTGTAACGGAACAGTATTGCTTTTTCGCCGATAAATTCGCGAATGTTTAGTAAAGCTTATTTCAGGTGTAAGAAAACCTTATCACAATCAATTTTCTTTGCGAGTAAGTACCTAGTCTCCGCTTAAAATTATACATGAATTTTTTTTTTTTAATTTTAGTTGTCAACTGATTGTCCTATTTGACTTTCATGAAAAGAATTTCTGCCTGCGGAAACTATATTAATTTTTGGTGTTTCATTGCATATTTGAAATTTGTTCCTTAAATTTACTATTCTAATCATCACTATCTACCTTCATTCTGCCAATTGCGTTAAAGTTGTCCAGTTCGGTTGATTTAATCCTTAAATCCAGTGTGGAATCTTATTGTAACTAACACCGGGCCCTTGGCCTTTTGCACAAAACAACGAACAAATCACCTTAAAAACTAACTATCTTCTCAATATCTGCACATTTTTGTCACACGCACTGTAGCCAATTCAAAACTATTTAGCACAAAAGCTTTGCTTCCGAAAAATCACTTAATTGATTGTATCCAATAGTGTAAAATATCTCTTCAAAACAATCACATTCTACGAAATTCACGTATCTGCAACAGATCTCTCTACAAAAACTTCAATCCGAAATAGACTTTCGTCACGCGGTTACTCGCGGCAGCACAGATACTCTCGAGGTACTGAAACTTAACATCTGCTTCCAGATGTGCTCCGCCGATACAGAATCCGACGATAACCTGATATCCCCTCTTTGCGCTACTCGCTTAACTTCCTACTGTTCACACCAAACGATTGGTTGCCAAGGGTGACTGTAACTCCGCCCGTTCGAAGCACCGTCCAGGAAGAATGTTTGGCGCGTGCCGAAGCAACAATGGAGTCCGATGCACAGGTATTGAGTTCTGGTTTGTTTTGGCCAATCTTTAGAACCCATCCTACTCCATTATCGCCTGACATATGGTCCCACCTTGGAAGAAATCGTTTTTCCCCACACAAATGCTTGGGCGTGTGCTTATGGCTGTCCGGTTTGGGTCTGTAGAGTTTGATGCGCTGAATAGGTGTCGCCGAAATGGCGCTTGAATGAGCATGCTCGGAAGATGAGGACAAGAGATTGATATGGAAAATGGAATGAATGCCATAGTAGCGCTTTGTTTGGATCGTAATTCGATGGAATAAAATATTTATGGAGTAGATATAGGTGTTGTACTTATTTTGCGAATATTTTCCGATCGATAATTTTGTAAATTCGAGATTATATAATACCTACCTATTAGATGTGTGAAATGCTGTTTCATGGATGCAACCAGCCTGAGATATCAGAGACAGAATGTGCTAACAGGATGATATGCATTGGAAGGCGTCAAAAACATGATCTGAGAGATGATTCAATCAAGAAGAACTCAGAAATTTTAGCACTCTCAGCATTTTAAGAAGACGACTTTGAAGAGACATTTTGAAGAAACAAATGTGTTTTCAAAAGGATTTTAGTTTAAGTAGGATTTAGGATTTAAGTTCGTTAAAGGAATGTTTTAGTTCAGCCATCGAATTTCGGATGGGCGAAACATTCATTCATTAGGAGCTGGAAACATTCATATGTTGACAACTGTTGCGTTATGTTCGGTTAGGTATTGATACTTTTATCAGTACAACCTTGGTGGCTCCATAACTAACTAGCAACTAGTAACTTAAACCTGCTATTGAAAAAGTTGAAAAACTTTGGAATTCATGGTAAATTCTATGATTGGTTCTGCGACTACCTGCGAGGACGGTCTCTATTAGTTAAAATTAATAATCACTATTCTTATCCATTTTTCCCTTCCTCAGGTGTACCACAAGGATCACATCTTGGCCCTTTACTCTTTTTAATTTTTATAAATGATATCAGCTTAATTTTTCATGATGTTCAATTTTTGCTATTTGCTGACGATTGTAAGATTTTTAAAACTATTACATCATTAGCTGACATTGAAATTATGCAATCCAATTTAAACAACTTTTACAATTATTGCGTGAACAATTGTCTTGAACTAAATATAAAGAAATGTCAATTTATTGTCTTTAATAGAAGTAAAACTTATTACAATCATACATACACAATCAATAATCTTCCACTTAAGCATGTTGACAATGTGAAAGACCTTGGTGTGACTTTCGATACTTCTCTTAGTTTTATACCTCATATTAAAGATATTGTTAACCGAGCAAATAGAATGTTGGGCTTCATTATAAAGAACACTAAAGACTTTTACAACTTAAATACAATAAAAGTACTTTATTTTTCTCTTGTACGCAGCAAACTTGATTATGCATCAGTGCTATGGAGTCCTTATTATAGTATTCACTCTGATTCAATCGAAAAAATTCAGCATAAATTCTTGCAATATGTTGCATTCAAACTACATGCTTTACCGGCCAATATTAATTACGCTGAGGTTATGTCCCTTCTTAATATAACCTCCCTTAAAGCTAGAAGGAAAACCGCTGACGCAATATTCCTCTTTAAATTGTTAAATGGGGAAATTGATTCATTTGAGTTGCTTGCGGATGTCGGCCTAAGAACTCCTTCTAGGTCAACAAGAAGTAACGATATTTTTTACCTACATAATTTTAAAACAAATTTTAGCCTCCACTCCCCTTTAGAGCCCATGAAGCGCACAGGTAATGAATTATGGAGCTATGTTCATTCGTTTGATGTTAAGATTAATGTGATAAAAGCTGTTTTTAGGCAACTTGAACTATTTCCCGATTGAGTTATTAATAACGAGTATTAACTAATTAAGTTCTAAATTTGTCAATTTATTTATTCTTAAAAGTTATTGTAAGTTCGTATTAAGTTGCATTTATTGTATTTATCGCTTTAATGGACAGCTTGTCCGTATGCTAATAAATAAATAAATAAATAAGTCTAAAACAACTATATAGAGGCTTCTACGGAGCACAAACTCGATTTTTTGCGTTCTAACCCGAAAATATTTTCATGGAGTCTGAAGTTTTCCATAAGTCTGCAAGCTTGAAAATACCTTTCATCGCGGTAAATGTTAACTTTTTGATGCAAGTGTACAAGAAATATTCTGCATTTAAATTGAATTTTAAATAATTCAAGATAAATGTTCGACTTTTTGACAAGACAGAACAGATCAATAAATCAAGGTTTAGATATTTGTTGACAAAAGTGTTAGGTCCTAAGTTTCATCAGACATTCACAGTTTCTCTGTATAATTACACGTGGATTTATACGCACATTATCTACACATACACGAAGCAATTAGATCTTCGAATTTCATACAATATACATATTCCATTAATTAGTCAAGCATGTGCAGGTATAATATGTTATTCATTTACGTCAGACCATCTGTCGAAGTCTATGTTTTAAGGGGACATTCATTTCCAATTATATCAGTAAACAAATTGCATATGAAATTTTTTTGTGATATTTGCAAATTAAACATTTTGCAAGGAAATAAACATTTTTGAATAACATAATTAATTCTATACTAATGAGACTAAATCATTCATATTTTAGCAAGCAATAAATTAAGTCTTTTTACTCTTGTTGAGACTGGTAAGAGGTTGCTACCAATCATAGCTTCCAAATAGTTGCACTAGGGCATTGTTTTTAGAATTAGAATGGTATTACGCTTTAAGCATAGTACTGAGTTCGATTTCACGTGAAATTTTCATACAAAATTTCACGTGAAATCGGTTTCGGCGAAAATTTAGCTTGAAAATAAGCAAGTTTGGTACTGTGTTCTTAGCATGAAAAGTTGCTTCGAAGTCGCTTTCGCTTCGAAAATATAAATGGCACTAAAACATGTCTCCAATTATTTCACGCCAATTTAGTTTGTGCAGTTCATTCTTTCGAGCTAAAAAGTGACATTTGGTGTTTCAATTTGAAAATGGAGTAGTGCAAATGTCTTTCCAATAAGAAAATCGACCGAAAAGTGAAATTCTTGACATTTTATCCGTCAGAAATGAGCATTGTCTCTGCTTTTCTCCATTGCCAAAATTTTCGCTCGAAAGAATGACCAGATAATGGAGACATGTCAAAATTTCACGTGAACTCGAACTCAGTACCAGCCTTTAGATGACTATTCTTAAATCACCCTATCAACGTTTTGTAAATTTGGGCAGTTACAGTGAATCATACTCATATGTCGTTGGTTGCCGAGAATCTTAACCAACGAGCAAAAGGAGAAACGAGTCGACATTTCGAGTGTGAATCTTGAAAAGTTCCAGGCAGATGTGCAGAAGTTTTTGTCAAGTTTTGTAGCAATCGACAAAACTTGGATCCACCATTTTGATCCAGAAACCAAACAAAAATCGATGACCTGGAAGCGACTCTCTTCACCGACGCCGAAGAAATTCGAAGTGTCGAGTTCGGCAGGCTAGGTTATGGCATCTGTTTTTTGGGACGCAAAAAGAATTATTGTTGGATTTTTTGGAAAAAGGGAGCCTCTATACCAGGCTCTTACGACGCAGACCAAATAAGAATGCGGGAGGCTACTAAGGAAAAAAGACGCGGCATACTGCGCGCCGGAGTGCTGTTTCATCAAGTCAACGCACCGTTTGACAATATGTTGCAATAGCTGCAGTTCAAGAAACGGGACTCAAACTGCTTGAACATATGCCCTATTCGGCAGATCTAGCTCCCAGTGACTTCTGCCCCTTTTCTCGATAGATAGTTGAAGATGACAGCGAAGTGATGGCTCCTGTTGGGGTGTTTTGGGAGAGTAAAAACACAAAAACGTTTCTAAAGGTTATCCTGGGTTTGGAAAAAAAGATAGACTAAATGTATTGATTTGATAGGAGACTATGCTAACAAATAAATATTTTTTTTATTTATTGTTGTTTATCTATTTATTTAATTCCACGGAAGAAGTCCTTTTACAACAATTTTACTGTAGTAAAGAAAAATATTTATATATAATTGTTAAAATAGTATAAAAACAAGAGAAAAGAAAACTATACGCTAGCATGATAAATAGTTTCTATGATTAAAAGTTTATAAACAAATAAATTCAAAGAAATACTGTACTAATGTAATTCTATTTAATTTAATTTGATTCCACAGTTTGGAGGTAGCCAGAAACGATTTTTTTAAATTTGGTTGTATCTATACCGAATAAATCAAAATGATTACAAAGTTCGTTCCCGATTCGTTTTAATCTTTCGATAGGAGAATTTACTCGTATTCATGTCAAATATTTCTTTAAACCGTATAGTTCTTGGTGAAACTCTTATAGAAATCAATTGTAAAATTTCGCATGAATCTAATTGATTATTAAGTATATTGACCAAGAAAATCGCATCAGTATAGGTTCTTCTTACTTTTAAGGCTGTTATACACTGAAAGGCTGTTATACACTGGCGCCATTTACATAGTCGATTTCGGGATTGTGATAAAATATAGCGCCACACGCCATAATACATGGCGAAAAGTACATAGGAGCCGGTGCTATGCTTATAGTCCTCCACGCCATGAACATGGCGTGGAGGGCTATAGTACATGGCGTGGAGGGCTATAGTACATGGCGTGGAGGACTACAGTACATGGCGTGGAGGACTATAGTATATGGCGTGGAGGGCTATAAGCATAGCGTCTGCTCCTATGTACTATGGCGTGTGGCGCTATATTTTGTCACAAATCGACTATGTACATGGCGCTAGAAGTCTATAAATTATGGCGTTTGACGCTGTGTTTCAGTTCGCATCCAACAAAAGGCCACGGACCTTCTCAGCTCTGAGCATCTGGAGGTAGAGCAGTTGATGTTAGGTGATGGAATTCTATCGACAAAATTCCCGAGGGATAAATGACATCAAAGACCATTGCCTCTCCCATACTCAAGAATCAATATTCAAATGTCACTTGCTGACATTTATACATCTCCTCACACAGTATGGCTGCGAGTTATAATTGGAGTGCCATGAGCCATATTACATGGCCCCTGGCACTATGTAATATAGCTTGTGGGACCATAATTTCTGCGCCATGTAATTATGGCGCTGGGAGCCATACTGCATAGCTCAGGGTACTATGTTCATAGCGTGTGGGACAATAAATGCTGCGCCATGTTACATAGGACCACGCGCTATGTAGATTCTGACACTATGGCGCTGGGAGCCATATTGCATAGCTCAGAGTACTATGTACATAGCGTATGGGGTCATAAATAATGCGCTATGTTACATAGCTCTGGGCGCCATGTTGATTTTTTTCAGTGCATGATCTAGTGCGATTCCGTTCATGGTATGTCTAATAGGAAGATCTACTTAATGTACGATTAAACTTCATATACTGACATTTTCTTATATTCAATTCTAAACCATTTTGAACGCAATAAGAATAAAAATTGTTTATATTCATCTGCAAAATATGATTGTCAGATAATGAAGCAATTTTCTTAAAAATTTTGAGGTCATCAGCAAATAATAAGAACTCAAAATCTTTGCAAATATAGGATATATCATTGATGAATATTAAGAACAAAAGAGGCCCTAAATGTGAGCCCTGTGGAACTCCAGATGAAGGGTAAAACGGAGTAGAAT
The DNA here is from genome assembly GCA_963978885.1 of Nemotelus pantherinus. Lineage (NCBI taxonomy): Eukaryota > Metazoa > Arthropoda > Insecta > Diptera > Stratiomyidae > Nemotelus > Nemotelus pantherinus. The sequence continues at coordinate 37,203,853 of OZ022263.1, forward strand.
GATTATTATCAATACAGACTCATAGTGAACGATCGCGAATGTAATCGTAAAGCCATGCAAGTAATGATCCATGCATACCAATATTTTTCATATTTTTTCCCAAAAAATCCCAATTAATCTTATCAAATGCTTTACATAGATCCGTATATATGGAACGCACTTGAAGAGAAGATTCGAAACTCGTATTAATATAGTTATGATAAGTTAAATGATTTGTAATAGTTGTCCTTCCCTTGCAAAAACCATGTTGGTTAGGAATTATTAAAGGCCTCAAAATTGGTGAAATGTAGTCAGTTATCAGGCTCTCGATTAGTTTGGGTATGACGGATAAAATGCATATCGGGCGATAATTTTCCACATTAGACTTATTGCCAGATTTTTAAACTGGCATAACATAAGACGGATTCCAAAAATATGGAAAATAGCCAACTCACAAAGATTCATTAAAATGTGTAAGATAGGTTTACTTAAACTAAGTGAACAATTATTTACTAAAATGGGTGAAATTCCATCAGGTCCAGCATTTTTAGTAATATCAACGGAGTTCAATTTATTTATGAGTGAGTCCAAACCGATAGCACATTGTGATAAGCTTACATTGTTATTTAATTCAGGAGGCTCATGGTTGTTAACAGAGTTAGTGTAAACTTTTGAAAAATTTGTAGCAAACATACTAGCAATGATATTAGGTTCGGAGCTATGAAAGTCCTTAAGAAACATATTTGATGGAAATGATTTATCAATATTAAGAGATTTGATGTAATTCCAAAAGTATTTCGGGTTTTGTGGTACAAGAGACTCTAACCTTTGCATATAGGAGTGCATTTTCCCGTAAACTAGAAAATATTTTGTAGTGCTCAAATGTTCCAGAAGTCTTATAATTCAATTGTGCGATCTTTTTATCACGAATAGCTTCTTTCAAGCCAGATGAAAACCAATTGGGAAGGCTATTGTTACATACGCGATTTTTAGGTACAAACGGATTTATAAGATTTATCAAGGTGTTGTAAAAGTGGTCAACTATATCGTTGAGTGATTTGTTTGCGAACTCGTGCAACTAGTCGATTTACAACAGAGCAGAGTTGGTGGCTCCGTAATTAGCTTTTTTAAAGTTAAGAAAATGACTAATATATTGTTTCTGACTACGTTCAAAGTTTGGAATAGTAATTCGTATATCAAGAGTAGGGTGATAGATGTCTAACGGAAGTAATGGGTTTTTACATTTAGCTACTGCTGAAACATTATCAAATGATGTAAATATTAAATCTACCCTTCTTTTCAAAATATTTAGAATATTATTACATTGATTTAAATTTGAGAATGTGAATGTGTCTATTACGCAAAAAGACTTGTCACAGTTTCCAACCTAATATGTTGCATCCCAGTTTACATCAGGAAGATTGTAGTCTCCTGTAATAATAGAATCTGCCTTTGGATACAGTCTATGTAAGAACAATGTAAGAGCTTCTACTGAGTTTGAATGAAAAGTTTGTTAGTAGAAAGTAACCATCAAGTAGAAAACTATCTTTTTACTAAGACGATCTCAGACTGTCAGATTTTCAGCCTGTAAGAAATTAATTGGGAAGAAAATAAATACTCATGATACTAAATAAGAATCAAAAAGTACAGCTATTTTATTAAAGATTTTGCTATGTAAATGACGAAAAATCAAAAAATGCAACCTAAAAATAATCAATATTTTTTAACAATTTGTCTGATGTTAGTTTCTAACTACCTACAAATGTCACGAGGTGGCAAATCGAAGTTAATCTGAACTTTTTATCATTGACGTATCATCTAAATATTTTGAAAATATTTTAAAAATCGGCTTGCAGTGAAAAAAACTGAAGCCCGCAACAAACTAAATCCATTTCCATTTTAATTCTTTTGTAAATCACTTCCACACAAGTATTAAGCAAATTAACATAAAATAAATTGCTCTATTCGGACGCTTTCAGCGAGTCTTAAAATCAATTTTCCATCAGACTAGTCCAGGAATCATCAATTTTTAATGGAAATGTTGTCGATAGTAATGAGCCACTTGGACACTGTTCTCGTAGGTGTTGAGTGTCGGGCTCGGCGACATAGATGGATGGCGCTCTTGAAATTCAAAGTTCCTATAACCAAAGCAGATCTGCATATAAAAGACATTTGAATTTTAGGAGATCTAAGCCCGAGTGCCGAACTGACAGAATTGTGACTTTGTTGGCGTTGAAATTTATTGCTGGTCACTTTATCTTTTCGGTAGCAAAAAGACAGCGACTCGCGACCTATTATAAACTGAGCATATAAATTTGGATTAGAATGTGTGCGACAATATTGCTTTGAAATATATGCGGTTACGAACGGTCTCGAATCTAATGGTGGTCACTAAATTATGTTTGTTGCTATGATATATTTGTGAGCGATGAGGAAAGAAAAATTAGCTGGTATCTGAATTTCAAGCAATATTTCGGAGAAGCTGATCTCGTGCACAATGCGTATTGAATGAAACGCTACTTTTCATATTTGCTTCAATAAAATTCACAGTCACGATTAATATGCAAGTCAGCGTCGAAATTTTATTCTAATGTGTTCTCATGTTGTTAATAGTTCTTTGCTACCAATGAAAAACTATATGATGGCTTCTATCAAATCGATGGAGATTATGATCAATGAATATCATATGAAATAAATCTTCGTTGATACCAATTCAAAGGCTCTATTCAAGTTGTCGAACGGCCAGTTTGAATAAATGATGGACTTATTGATATCTCATTTTGACTCGAAACACGAAGCTATCGTTAAATTGGATCTTCTATTTCGTGTTTTATTCGTGGTGATTAGCGTGTTTACCTAATAATTTTAACTAAGTTCCCATGATATTTCTTGATCAAAGTTATCGATTATTCTAAGTATGTTACATTTCTTTGATTTGACTTTAGTATGGGTCAAAGAGCTTAGATTATATTGCATCCGCGTTTCTGTAAAGACCATTAGACTCAAATCAAATAGGCTTGGATACGCTATTTAAACTAAATGATAGAATCATAAATTTGGTTGTTTTATGTTTCAGATTAGATTGGCCATGATAAAAAAATTCTTGAGGTTTCAATGCATACACATGTATCCTACAAAAATATCAATGACAATAAGTTGAAATTTAGACGCCAATCAAAAATGACTCACGCTGCATGGTGGTTTTTTGAGAATATGAAGAGAGACAGAGCAGTTTATCAGGTAGTACCTCAGAATAGAGAGATTTAAGGAAATGAAACAAGCGTGTACATATACGAAATTTAGTGAAGCAATTTTACTACAAAGATAGAATTATTACCTTAAATATTCCCTTTGGCTTCCCCGATGCCTATATTTTTCTCAGATCTTGGGGTCACATTTGATTGCAAACTGAAATTCGACGTTCACGTTACTATCACTAGAAAAGCTTCTCGAATTGCTGGCTTCGTGGTTCGTTCCTGCCACAATTCATTTAGTATTTCTACTTGTGTCCATCTGTTTATTACCCTAGTCCGTTCTGTACTTGAATACTGCAGTCAAGTGTGGTGTCCTCGTTTCAAATACCTCGCTAACGCTGTTGAATCAGTTCAGCGCAGGTTTACACGTACTTTACTTTTTAAGTATAGTCTGCCGTATTTACCAAATAGTGAACGTCTATCTCTTCTTAACATTCCTCTCCTTGAGCAGCGCAGAGTTTACTTGGATGAGTGTTTCCTGTTCAAAATCTGTCGCGGCTACCTATCTTCCTCATTAGCATTTTTGTTCATTGATCGGGACTCCGTAAGGCCAATCAGGTCCTCCATTTTCTTTGAAGTACCGTATGCTCGTACTGACACTTTCTTCTACTCTTCCGTTTTACGACTCTTTCGTACTCACAATAGTCTTCAACTTGGTCCTCTTCCACAATCTATTGCCATTTTCAAAAATATGGTCCGTAGTAAAATTTTCGATTCTAGTTAATTAGTTTTATTTTCTATTCTTGTTTAAAATGGATTCTTTCTTTTCTTTTTTGTTCTACTTAATTTTACTTTCTTATTTATTACTTGAATTTTTTGTATATTTTTGTTTTTATATATAGTTATATACTTTTCTAATTAGTTTTATTTTCTATTTACTTAATTTTCTTCTACTTAATTTTACTTTATTTAATTTACCACTTTAATTATATATTTTTTTTACATAGCTATATTTATATTTACTCATTTACTTCTTACTATTTTTTATTAGGCCGATTTATTGTAGAGTTGGACATTCGTGTTTGTAATGGATTTTTTTTTTCTTTTTTACTTTACTTTATTTTTTTATTTTTTATTACTTTATATTATTTTAACTTTAATTATTTTATATACTTATATTATTTTATATTATTTTATATTATATACTTATATTATATAAGGGTACGACGCTTAAGTCTAACCTCTTCCATGATGAGTAACATGTGTACCAGCGAGGAAAATCATCCGAGTCGGCTCTTCATTCTCTGGTTTCCAGAGTTGAGAGAGCGATCTCAAATGGTGATCTCAAATGGGGGTATTTGTGGACATTGAAGGGGCCTTCGACTTTGTAGAGCTATGCGAAAGCTCATGGCGTAGATGACGTCTTAGTTGTTACATAACATGCTGACGCAGAGATTGTTGCTGACGGAAGCTGGATCAGTTCGACTAGTGCATCCTAATATGAAAGGTGTAACTATTCAACTTCCAGATGAAGTCAAATATCTTGGAGTTACCTTGGTCAAAAAAACTTCTCTGGAAGAATCATGCCAAAGTGAAGCTTCCTCATGTTTTAGCTTTTCAGTTTGGCCTATGGGTGGGAAACGACGATGTGGGGCGCTGCTCTATTAGGAGTTCGATGAAGAATCCGTGAAGAAGATTTCCCCGAATTTTACTATGTCTTCGGACGCTCGAGTGCTCTTCTTCGACTTCGTGAGGAGGAATGAAACAATCTTCTTGAGGAGAAGTGACTGGGAGGATCTAGATGTCTGGACGAGGGGATACTCCGAAATCTTCTTCACGGACGTCTCGAAGGCAGACGCTAGATCTGGAGCTGGTGCCTATCTGCATTCGTCGAATGACAGGTGGCCCTCTTCTCTCGGAGAGCATGTTTCTGTTTTCAAGCAGAAATATTCGCTTGCTGGGCAATTGAAGAAAAGTGAAGGTGAAAACCTATTGCTAACTGCAGTGATGGTGCTGCAGCCCCTGACTACTTCGAAAATTGCCCAAGAATGTCGCCAGATTCAAGGAAGTGCATCTGCTCTGGGTACCGGACAATTGTGGTGTTGAGGGAAATGAAATTGTTGACGCCATTGCGAAGCAAGATTCGATGCTTTCAAGCTTTCAGCCCGTCTTGGGTATGCCGACTGCATCTGTACATGCCATTTTTTGGAAATTGTTAGTTGATGCTCACAAAGAGAGGTCAAGTGGCCAGACACACGGAAGCTATCCTTTCAGAGCTCAAACATGTGACTGCGGGATTCCTGCTTAACAAGAGCAAGAAAGTTTACAGAGCCATGACAGGCATACTGACTGAGCACAACTGCACAGGAAGACATATGTACCGAATAGGTGTTGCACAGGATGATATCTGTACATCCTGCCTAGAATAGGCTGACTCTGCGGAGCATTTTCTCTGCGAACGTCCATCGTTTGCACGTCTCAAATATCAATGCTTTGGCTGGGGTGTGGCAAACAGGAAGAAGATAGCCTCTTCTTCCCTATCAGTGGTCCTAGATTTTGTTAAGATATCTGGCAGGCTATGGTAAGCTGTGGGCATGAGTACAATAGGTCTTTTGGCCTGAGTGCTTAGAGATGTCAGGCACCTCTCCCCAAACCGACACGCACACACACACACAGTTAGGCCAGCCGCTAAATGAGACGAAGTCCGTGACGTGACGCGAAGTGAATCACTGTGATTTTCTGTGAACAGTAAAAAAATAGACCCGCGTGAATTCGAATACAAGATGACATGAGCAATTTTCACCCATGGTGAGTCTGCGAGGCCTGGTAAGGCTCTGTTTCAGAGTCTTCTGTGAAAGTTCACGGTGAATTACACTGAAAAACACATAGCGCTAGACGCCATAGTTTATAGACTTCTGGCGCCATGTACATAGTCGATTTGGGGATTGTGATAAAATATAGCGCCACACGCCATAATACATGGCGAAAAGTACATAGGAGCAGGCGCTATGCTTATAGCCCTCCACGCCATGGACTATAGTCCTCCACGCCATGCACTATAGTTCTCCACGCTATGTAGATAGCGTGGAGGGCTATAGTACATGGCATGGAGGGCTATAGTACATGGCGTGGAGAACTATAGTGCATGGCGTGGAGGACTATAGTACATGGCGTGGACAGCTATAAGCATAGCGTCTGCTCCTATGTACTATGGCGTGTGGCGCTATATTTTATCACAAATCGACCATGTACATGGCGCCAGAAGTATATAAATTATGGCGTCTGGCGCTATGTATTTTTTCAGTGCATCTGATGTGGAGAATACAAATTTGCCGAGTCCAGGCGAAAGCTGACGAGCCCGAGTGTGGGGACGGCCCAGACAAGCGACTTTGACAGGCCCCGCCGGCGCTCGTGCGACTTCCGATCGGAGTGGGTTTTGAGCACAATTAAACGCGATTTCGTGATGAACTGTCAAATGTCGTCCACATGTTTGCGGTCTCGTCTGACTTCGGCTCGCTGGGCCTCGGCCAATATGTATTTGCTACATGAAGATGATCTAGCCAACAAAAGGCCACGAGCCTTCTGAGTTCTGAGCATCTGAAGGTAGAGGTGATAGGCGATGGAATTCACCTATCATCAACTGCATCAAAGACCATATCCTCTCCTAAACTCAAGAAGCTTGCTGACATTTATACATCTCCTCACACAGTGTGGCTGCGAGTTACAATTGAAGTGCCATGAGCCATATTACATGGCTCATGGCACTATGTAATATAGCGTGTGGGGCCATAATTTATGTCCCATGTAATTATGGCGCTGGGAGCCATACTGCATAGCTCAGGGTACTATGTACATAGCGTGTGGGACCATAAATACTGCGCCATGTTACATAGGACCACGCGCTATGTAGATTGTGACATTATGGTGCGGGGCGCCATATTGCATAGCTCAGAGTACTATGTACATAGCGTATGGGACCATAAATAATGCGCTATGTTACATGGCTCTGGGCGCCATGTGAATTTTTTTCAGTGTAGGTTGCTTAACTATTCATGCTAACGGCCAGCTTTTCTACTGCCATAGCTTTTTGTGAAATAGTACCTATTTGTTATTGGCTTTGATTTGAAACTAAAGAGGTTAACAAAATGCAGCATTCAAACATTTATTAGATAAATCTCAACTCCGAATTTAAAAAAAAAACACAAATTCCGATTTGAGCAGTACGATTTTCAATTCTGAGAAATGTACGAAAAGAATCTAGAGCTCTATAATATGTTTTTCCACACGATCAAATCAGTTTTGGATGTTTTATTGTATGATCACATGATCAAGTTTTGTAATGACGCAATTATTACATCTCAGATATGACATTTTATATGTGTGGGTCAGATGATTCTCAGCAAATTTAGCCTACACTTTTTTTTACCTGGTATGTCCAAAAAATTTACAGTCAGCTTTTTTTTGTAGGATTACATCCATCTTTGCCAATTTCAATCTTGATTAGATCATGAAGGTCCTTAAACTAATCACGATTTAGCTTTTAATAGTTCGTGAACTTGCCATAATCAAACTCGTTTGTCAAAGTAAATTCTCCATAAGATAGTCTATTTTTATTGTTTGCACTTCTTTTTGCTTTTCGTTTCATCCCGGCAATGACAACTAGCATATTAACAAAATTCTCTATATTTATTACCGCTAAATTTCGCAGCTAAACTGCGTATTGAAACTGCGCTGCAATTTGAGGTGGTTACTTCCAATATCGTGGATTCTTTTGTTAAGAAAAGCTTGCATAGGTAAAGAAAAATATGACCAGAGTTAAATTATTTTATATCTTTGAGTTATTTCGTAAAGAAGAAATTAAAATATGTCTAGCTTGTAAAGGAAAAAAATGGTCTTTCAAATAAAATAATGTTTTGAAAATTTAAACGTGATTATTCAAAACCATGTTTTTCAAACTAGTCAGCAACGAAACTCGGATCATTCATACCATTTTCGAGTCAAATAAATAGATTTTCCGCACAAATTCAGAGTATTTTCGAGTCTAATTCATACTTTTTCAGATCAAATTGTAAATTTTCGATGCCAATCCTGAAATTTTTTGAGTCCAATTCATACATTTTTCGAATAAAAATCATAACTTTTTTAAGTCAAATTCATAATCCATAAGTTTAAACTCAAAATCAAATTCATAGTTTTTTCAAGTCAAATTCATAATTGTTTTCATTATAAATTCAAACATTCTTGAGGTAGGATAAGCCGGGGCTCAAAAGTCCAATTTCACTATTTCAAATTATGTTGTGAAAACTGAGCCTACTACATAAAAATGTGCAACGCGAATCTAACAAACAGTTATCTGTCCATGTTTAACTCAATTTTTGGTTGAATAATCTTAATAGAAATATGTCATTTTACAATTTTTATAGACCTTGTCGTCTCCCTCTTGCCCCATAGTAGAGGCAAAAATACACAGCTAGGTGGCAAAAAGGATCCTGCATTTAATTTTCAATTTTAACAAGTTTAATGAAGCAGTAATAATATTCGATTTAATGAAAATCAAAATTTTATATTTATCCCAAAAACAAAAGGCTTTATTTGGTCATTTTTAGCAAAAAAAAAATATTCTTTTTTCATAATTTGAAGAATCATAATATTTAAACATTTTTTTAAACAAAGTATTTCCATGAAAAACAAAAATTAATTTTTTCGTAATATTTTTTTTTAGTTATTTAATTAAAAATTTATTAATTTATTAAAATTTTGTTCCCTTGAAGTTTTTAGATAAGGAGTTAATACTTTATATAAATTATAGAGGAGAAAATTTTCTATAATTTATAATTTACTAATTATTAGTTGCCAGCGTGTATAGTTAGGAAGAATGATGCATCACTAGTTTTTAATATAGTTTTGGTGGACTTTTATACCCATGGACCTTTAAGCCCCGCCCTACTCTAAGTTCAATTTTGTGCATGCAATTTATTTATTATAATTTTAACGTGCGAAAATTATAAATTCGTCTTGAAAAAGTACGAATTTCGATTCGAAAACTTATGAATTGGTATCAAAAAATGACGAATTTGATTTCAAAAAATATTAATTAGTCTCGAAAATCTGTGGCTTTGACTCGAAAATAGTATGTATATACCCAATTAGCTTGAAAATTTGATCCTGAAGTTTTAGATAAATAACCTATCAAAAAATCACGGATTATTTTGATCAGGTAACAATGAGTTTCTTAATAAAAAATTTAATATCGATTTTCTCATAAAAATGTTTAAATGTGTACTAAATTTGCAAAAATTAATATTGTTTCATAATCTCAGCTACTCCTTAAAAAAAAACTCATATAAAATTAGACAATTTTTTTGAATTGATGTAGGTGCTATCTGGTTATTGCTGCCCTGCACACCATTTACCTTCTCGCAAAATGGCGTTTCCGATTGCCCCAATGCATCATCATTATTTTGTATTTTAAATCAAAAACAGCCTTTTTTGTATACCTTATAATTGTAACCTCTCCAAATTCTATTTTAAATGCTTTTTTAATAGTAAAGATCAAAAATCTATAAAAAAAACCTCTTATTTTTTATATTTTTATTATTGCTTATTTATTATTGATATTTTTATTATTCCTAAATTTGAGAAAATTTAAATTTCACCACAGCTAAGCTTTTCGCATTTTCAACTTCGAATTCGAACTATACACAATTATAATACTTGCAAAATATTTTACGATTAACGAACTCACCTATTCAAATAATGCACCTGCCTTCAACACATATTTCAGAAAAATTTTGTACAGGTCAAAGGGCACTCGGCCCGTTATTCTTTGATTAGGTTTCATTAAAACATCACATATCAATCTGCCTACTAAGCAATAAAGTAAATATTTTTATTGAATACCAACTGTGAAACCTATAGCACCTTTTCTAGCAGGTAAAATCATACATGGAAAACCAAGAAAAAAAACCACAAATCATAATAGCAACAAATTTTCCCTCGAATTTTTATCGAACAGGAGCCAAATGTCGGAAAATAAATGCTAATTTCACATGATATGCATCATGTTCAAATATCTTATACTTAACGACTGTATGATGGTTTGTTTCGGGACCTAAATGCTGCAAAATTGTTTTTATGCGTTTTTGAGTGTTTCGCAAGTTATGTTGTGATCTGTCATAGTTCTTTTTTGGGTTGTTAATCAATGGTTTTCAATCCATTTTATTTCTAGAATTACGTAAGTCTCATCTAAAGCATATCGGTTCGATCCGAAAATCGCATCATGTTTATGTTTTTAGCAAATTAACTTCTTGGAATTCGCAGTAATTTCAATATATACTGGATTTTACATGCAACTATTCAACGAAGCCCAAAAACTAACTCCGATTCAAGTCCCACTGCGTACATAGCCCCAGGTGACTCTGCCAAAGAATGATCAATATCTCTAACCCAAACTAATCGGGCAAATATTTAGTGTTTAGTGGTTAGATAAAGAGATAAAGGCAAATAAATTGTGCAGTGCAGGTATGATCTAAGCAGGTTTTGATGAATGACCACAGAACGTCTGGAACTCAAAAATTGGACCGCGCCGGACTGTGCGAGGTGAGTTCGCTTCGCGTCGACGATGAAGAGATGAAAGGTGAGCCTGAAGCGATCAAATAAAAGGCAATTAATCATAACGGTTACAGCGGCAGACCAGCGTCGGCAAATATACATATATTCCACTCGGTCTAAGGATTCTCGCGTGGAACTCCGAAAGGTCAGGTGAAATTAATTTCATTCAATTTTTCACAAGCCATTTCTCGTTTTCTCGAACGTTTCCATGTATGTATGAATGTTCATATTTTGTTTTTCTTATTCATATCCACACGAGAGCGTGTAAAGTCATCATATGCAAAGGCTACAGGGAATAAATTTTCTGCCCGTTGATTTCCAATAAATCACACAAGCGTTTTAATCGAAAGAATGGAATGGTTCGCGTCAGGGCAGGAGAGCTATTTCGAGCTGACTTGCAATGCAAACCAGTTCCTTGGGGCTGACGAATTATGCCTTTGTTATGGCTTGTGCTGATACAGATATGAGATCCGATTTTGAGGTGAACTTTTCATGATGTTAGTAGCGTTCGAATTTTCAGATAATCTTGTAATCGGCTAAAATGATGCTCCCGAAAATATAATTTGGGGTGGTTACTGCTGCTTCAGAAGTTGAAACAACAAATCATTGTGCGTTTTACTGTCGAAATAATGCAGATTGTGTGCACATGACTGTGGTCTGGAGTTGGCTATTTTTTGGTAAACTTGTGTGGTTCAATTTTGAAAATCTTGTTATATCTCTTTCGAGCGCTTCTCAGCATTATTTCATTAGGAAACTTCTTGGAAGCTTATCGACTTGTTGACTGAGTCACATGAAAGTGGATTTTTGATACTTCAAGTGCATAGTAGTTGCTTTCATATCACATTTGTAGGCACATTTGTTTTTTAACAAACCTCATCACTGACTTTCAGATAAGGAAACCAATTCAAAGAGTGAAATGTGGTACGTTCAATTATTTCTAACAGATACTATTCAAAGTTCTAACTTTTTGTACTTACTCAATAGTAGGTTTTGTTTTTCTTATGTTAATATGAGGCAAAGGCGTGCAATTATTCCCTCTATTGCTAAGCCCCTCTTAAAAATTTGTTATTGCACTCTAACCCATACTACACCTTTGCGGTGACTTCACAGTAATTAACTGAAAAACAAGAGAACTGTGTGCCGAACCTAGATGTTTGTCCCTCTATTTCAAAAGCCTGTGCACACTTATATAAATATGGTGAATAATAAAGTTTAATCTGTTCTTTGCAGTAAAGAGTCGCGTTATTCTGTTAAATAATTTTAAGCTTAAAACGGGCCGAAATGCAGAGTGCTGGTAACACTTGTCTAGCAATGCGGCCAAAAGTCTACTACAATTGCTTCATGGTAAGATCAACAAACCGTAATCATTTTATTTTCATCCGATAACTGCTTCCGAAGTTAAAAGGAAAGCACGATTTTTGGGATATTTTACCTTTTAAGTGTTTAATTTTTTTTACGAGCAAATCGTGTAATTTTACCCTAAAAAGACGTAAATTTTGGACGGAAACGCATGAATTTTATGTTGCAAATGCTACTTTTTACGAGTCTTTTAGGATAATAAGCGCAATTTATTCATTAACGTCCATAAAAATGTTTAAAAAAACGATAAAAAAGAATGTTTTATCAAACAAATGACCTCAAAAGCTATCTATTGCGAATAACTTTATTTTAATTCTTAAGCGGGAATTTCAGCTAGCATCTAGCTAAGTTTCAATTTCAATAAAGTTCCAATTGAAAAAATTTAATGATCCAATAGTCAGCCACTTAAGACAGGTAACTGCTATAACATAAAATATTACCCCAAAATTAAATATAACTTTAAATGTTAAAAAAATTCGAGAGTCCTATCCAATCAAGAAAGCAAAATATAAATATTTTTCTTATCAAATACAAAAACTTTTTGCAATTGATTTAAGTTGATAATTTATTTTAATTTGATAAATACACATATATACATTAACTTATAGCACTTATAGCTACACTTCTAACAAACTTATATCTACACTTCTAATTAACTCATAGCTACACTTCTACACTTATTACACAAAAGGAAAAGACTATACCGTGCACTTAATTGCTGCCATTCAAATCTAAGCAACGATCACGAAATATCAGACTCGTTCAGTCTAGCCAAATTACCGTTTTTCGTCACAATGTTACATTAATAATAAGCTTTGGTGTAAATGTGAACAGCGAAGTAGTAAATTTACACTTTTTCTGCTTAAGTTTACAAAACACTATTTATTATTCAGTTGATATGACGTAAAAGCAAAAAATGCACCTTCAAAGTGTAAAAAAAACTGTGATTAATTATTTTATACAGAAAAATGAATATATTTCCTATTATCAAAGAATTAATTTTAGACCCACTTTTTAGAGTGTAGCATCACACCTCAAAATACGTTTAATCGGCTTCACAGTTAGATAAGCCGTCACTGCTTATTTTGTTTTGATCCTTCGACTGCGTTGGGAGTTATAAGAGTGTAAGAATTTTAGGGGTTATTGCCCGCAAAAGTTTCAAAATCGAAATATTTGTTGTTAACTTTCATTACAATATCATTATCATTTGAAAATATAACGATAGCGTTTCTTATTACTTTTACTAATTCAGATTGTTTTGTTTTTTTATTAAAGTGACTGTGTTTCGTGTTTGTTGTGTAGAGTGATTCTTAAACTATGTCAAAAAAGTGTAAAAATGATCCCGACAAGCTCTGTTACATTTGTGGTGAAATTACTTTTATAAGTCAATGGAGAAATTTAACACCATTAGTAAAGAAATTGTATGAAAACTATTTTGGCTTTCCTGTTGGACAACAAGATAAACAGTGGGTTCCTCGTATATGTTGTGTAACGTGCGTGGGACTTCTGATGGGATGGGCAAAAAGATATCGGTCTATGCCTTTCGGACTTCCTATGATTTGGATGGAACCTACAGACCATTTATCAAACTGTTATTTTTGTCTTACTAATACAAAAGATATTACAATTAAAACTAAAAAAACGAGTTAAGTATCCTGACGTGTTAGCTGCCAAAAGACCGATTCCTCACAAAGAAAATCTACCTATGCCAGAGCCACCTCAGCGATCCAATCTATCAACTGAATCAGAAGAAGCAGATAATGCCAGTATCGATCCTGATTTTCAAGTAGCTTCCTCATCGATTGCCTCAATGAAGAAAAAAAACCACATCTACTGTCTCAAGGAGATCTCAATGATTTAGTTCGAGATTTACGTTTGTCAAAACAACAGGGAGAAATATTGGGGTATATATTAAAAGGATGGAATTTATTGCAACCAAACACAAAAATAACTCTTTTTCGGCATCGATACAAAGAACTGAAAAGTTTTTCTCACAGAGTTACAATCTGATATTTTGTAACAATGCTTGTGGCGTTATGAATGTTTTGGGGATACAATACAAAATTGAAGAGTGGCGTTTATTTATCGATAGTTCAAAAACAAGTTTAAAGGCTGTTCTGTTACATAATGGTAGGTAGGATAGGTATGGAAGGAAGAAAAAGTGGTATGAAAATATGAAATTTATTTTGGAAAAGATCGAACATAAAAAACATCAATGGAATCTTTGTGGAGATTTAAAAGTTGTTGCCCTTCTTTTAGGATTGCAGCTTGGGTATACAAAATTCTGTTGTTTTGTTTGTGAATGGGACAGTAGAGATAGAAACAATCATTATTTTAAGAAAAATTTTCCCAAAAGACAATCTCTTACTCCAGGACTGAAAAATGTTTTATGTTAATGTGCTTTAGTAAAACCTGATGATATATTTTTACCACCTCTCCATATAAAACTCGGCCTGATGAAAATTTTTGTGAAAGCAATGGATCGAGATGGTGCTGGATTTTCATACATACAAGAAAAATTTCCCAAAATCAGTGACGCCAAAATTAAAGAGGACATATTTGTAGGTCCCCGAATCAGACAAGTGATACACGATGAATCATTTAAAGAAAAACCAACTTGGGAATCATTTTTAAAAATCACCGAAAATTTTCTCGGAAATCACCGATCAAATGACTACGAAAATATAGTACACTGAAAGAAAAACTCTTGGTTGGTTCAACCATTTTTAATAGTATTGCAACGATTCATTCAAAATCGTTGAACGAACTACGGAAAATAGTTATTTTTACTATGTTAATATAGTTAATTTAACGATATAAAAGTAGTTGGTTCTGGTTATACAAAAAATATCACAACGTTCATGAAATCAACTGTTTTAATTGTTTCATAACCACGAAGAACAGTTGATAAATAGAAAAATATTCATCAATTCATTCAAAACTTCAACGTTTCGAATTATCAACAGTTTTTATGGTACTTAAACTACTTCGCAATAGTTGATTTCAGCAAACGTAATTTGGAATTATTCTACGCAAAGTAGAATGGTTTCAACATTTGGACGTTTTTCATGCTCCGAATGAAATTGTTTATCAACCACGCGTCATGGTGCATAAAAGTAATCAACGATTTTCTTATGGTTGTTTTAACTATAGCCCTAGTTGATGCAAAAACAACTAAGGCAAACTATTGATTTTTCATACTCCTCATACTCATGCTCCTATTCTATCATAGAAGTTTCATATGATACATGGCAAAATTGTGTTCGGTTTGCTGTTCGATATAATTCATATGCATGTTATGCAGTGAAGCCTTTATATTACCTTGTACGACGCTATTTTGTTCACAATACAGCGTTTTCCGCTGTGGCATAGCATTGGGCTGCGGCAAAGCGCAGTCACAAAATTAGAATGCACTGTTTTGTATGGTAACGTGCACAATAGCTGCGGCCGAATTTGCGGCAGCGGCAGAATTTGCCAAATATCTAATTTTGCCGCACCGCTAGCGGTGATACCTACCATAGGTTGGCATCACCTTTAGGTTGAATTAAATCTGTTTGAATTAGGTTGAATGGTCTGGTGGAATAGACAAGCGATGGCTGATGTGTATTGTGATAAGCCAACCTAATCCTCGCACAACAGCATTTAGCAATACAAAAGAAAAAAAATGAATTTGGTTGGTGCCTTGGTTGCATTGACAGCGGCATTGTCGGTGCATTGTGATTCACCAAATTCAACTGCGGCATTCACGCCTCCCCTGCCTATATTTCGTAATATGTATGGAAAAAAAGTAAGCAACCACAAACAATGGTTGGAATACCATTGTTTGTGGTTGCTTACTTTTTTTGCACCACGGACGTTGTTTATCAACCACGCGTCATGGTGCATAAAAGTAATCAACTATTTTTTTATGGTTGTTTTAACTATAGCCCGTAGTTGACGCAAAAACAACTAAGGAAAATTGTTGGTTTTACCAAGATTTTTCTTTCAGTGTAGAGAAACTTTTAGTTAACTATAAGGCATTAGGCTGCAATATGTCCCTAAAAATACATTTTTTACATTCGCATTTGGACTTTTAGGAATATTCCACCGAGATATTTTTACAATAGAAAAACGATACCAAGGAAAATCGAGTCCAAGTATGCTGGCGGATTATTGTTCGGGATTACAACGCGACGTTCCTGATGCAAAGTATAGGAGAAAGTTATAAAGCAATACTTATATTTATATTGTAACATTGATTATAATCTAATTTTTGCTAAAAAAAATTTGTGGTTAAAAAATAATAATCATCTTACAATGAAACTATTCGTATCTAAAATATTTGGCTACTAATTCTACTTTATTTGACCTCGTTCTTAAGAAAATCAGCTAACAAGCAAAAAATTATTTTTTGTTTACCAGTGCTATCACAGCTGGCACCCCTATCCTAATTTTGCAGCCAAAAATCTATTTAATGTGACTTACATAAAGCCCCATATTTGATATCCCCATATATGATAATCTATAGGACTATAGATCTATAGGGCGTATTTTTACAGTTATTTCAAGATGACACCACAGTCACATGAGTTTCAGCATATTTATTAAACTTTTATCAGACTTGGTCTCAATCAAGAACTGGATTTGATTGGATCTGATTTTTATAATAAGTGATCCCGAGCAGAAAATTCGGGTGCTAAAAAAATAGGTTGTTTGGGAATCAGTGATCGTTCTTGTGCGATGATCAATTTTGTACAGACTGTATAGGTAAACCATAGAATTTATCAGACGTTGCTTTTTCGCGTAAAAAGCAAAGAAATTTCTGATGTATCGATGGTTTGTTGATCTATAAAGCTGCGGACATATTATTAGAAACACTTGTAACTTATTGAGAAAAACTCAATTTACCAATGAAACCTTTGATATAACTCTTGTAACTCCAACCTAAGGCTATAGTTTTTCATCTGATTCAATTGCAGTTCAGGGAGGTATACGGTTAGTAAATTCTATTTCTTAAATGACGATAAAAGACAATAAAGTCCTGAAAAACATAAAAATTCGAGCAGGAATCTACTGTTGGAGCATTAGTGAGATAATAGTTCGTTGATTAATTAAGTGGAAGTCGGAAGTATAGAGAGTGATATTGTTGATAGTGAAAAGTGGTTTCGTTAAGTAAATTTGAAAATAAATAAATCAAATTTTGCGGATGAAATCACGAACATTCGCTTTTGTGAGCTTGAATAAAAAAAATATACGCAAAATTGGTGTCAGAAGTAGGATTTTTATAAAACTTACTATGTGAAAAGTGATCAAGAAAAAAACAGTGAAATAAAAGTGAAAATGAAGTGAGATAAAATTAAATAGCAATTGCAGTGAATTTTCCTGAACTTACATAAAAAGTTAATCATAGACATTATTTATAGTGAATTATTATAGTGAACTTGAATTCAACAAGATATTTGAGTCAAAAGTTCCACATTAAATTAATAAGTTAAGTTTGGCTAACTCGATAAACGCGACACTTTATTGTATAGTTCTTAAATTGATATACTTTATATTTTTTCTCCAGGCCAACCTTATAATTCAATTTGTATATTTCAAAATAGTAACAATCTCCTTAGCCAATGCTAAAATTGGCTATAAAAATAAATAAAAGTGTAGGAGGGCGCTCGGCACTGAGAGCGAATATTTAACTACCAACTCTCTAAATGTTTAATTTATTATCTTATAAACTGATTATCTTACAAAATAATTCAGAAGCTAATAAATTTTTCGTACAATTAAGTTTTCAGCTTAAAAACATGTTTAACTATCCCAGCAAACAATCACATTTTTGCCAACATTCAAGTCTCATGAAAAACAAATCCAGCATATATTGAGTGCTATTCCATGGAATGTTTGAAAAAACCCAAACAACTTTACTCATCTCCATCTAGTAACATAATCAATCTTTTAATGGCCATAAATCGCATCACAGGCACAATGATATCCGGTTTGAAAGATGTAACCACGAATAAAAAGTGGCAATGTCTGGATGAATAATGTTTTTTTCATAAAAGCCGAACCGATGCAGTCGGCTTTTGAAACTCTGAAACCGAGATCGTATCAACGGTTCATAATTTTAATATTGGACCAGCAGGTGGTGACAACATAAAGCGATGATCCGATAGCGATTCGACGAGTTAACACCTGATAATTATCTAGAATGCTTTGTTCACATATGTATTGCACGCTATCTTGTTAGTCCTTGAAGCGTCCATCGCGGCTCAGTTTCCCTTGCCGTGTCAGTTTTGCAAAGCCGATGTCAATTGAGGTTTACCCGTTGAGATGAGATTTCAGGGCGAATGCCAATAAAGTGAATGCCTATTTTTTTATGGAGCCATCTAGCCGCTAGACGAAGCCGCGCCATTGATGAATAGAGTTCTCACCGATGACGACGATGACGAGGACGACAGCGATACGATACGATGGTTGGCACGGCAATGGGTCAGAATGAAATATATCTGCACGATCAATCATAGCTTAAATGATAAAAGAACTCATCGAAGATTGATCACGCGGGCCACACGCACACGCCGCAGTCGCGATATTTCAGCCATTCGAGCCTTTCGATCCGTTGCATGATTTATTGAACGATGCGGAATTTTAAAAGTCATCCATTCTCCGTCATTCAGCTTCACAATTTTCTGTTTACGAAGGCGATTTGAACTCTTAATAACCTTTAACACGTTCTTTACAGATATTTTGGTTCGATCGATTCAAGTGATAAATTACATGAGCCTAGCCCGACGCGCGGAAAAAAACGTATTCACCTATGAACTGGCGATGATATTCATGTCTACCTGTCTGAAACGGTGTAGATTATCTTGTTTTCAATGGGAGAGAAAGTCACGTTCATGTTTGTTGGGTTGACGACGATAAAGTGGGAGGAAATACCACAGTACAGGGGAGACATTTCGATTATAAGCGTTTTCTGGAAACTTTACTAGTTTGAATATTTATATTTATCTTATTATATGTCATCTTATTATGTGTCCGAAATTTCTAAGAAATTAAGACCAATCATTGATTAT
This sequence comes from Nemotelus pantherinus, assembly GCA_963978885.1. NCBI lineage: Eukaryota > Metazoa > Arthropoda > Insecta > Diptera > Stratiomyidae > Nemotelus > Nemotelus pantherinus. Next base: position 37,223,048 of record OZ022263.1, read on the forward strand.
TTTCGAATAAATCACTATTCTTGTGGCACGAAAAGTGGATATTTGATTTCGAACTGACTAAAAGTCCCATCTGAACACCTAAACAGCAGTAAAGAGTTAAGTGAAAAACAAAATTGGAACATTTCTGATCATCAAAAGTAAGGCTCTAAGTCTTTTTTAAGTGTAATGCCAAATTTTTCATATGCTTTTGTACTCTAGATACCAGTGTTGAATCTTTATTATCTGAATGGATTCAATGGAGATAATCTTTTCTAGTGAGATCATCTTTTCGAACCCCTTATTTGGTGTCTTTCCAGTTGCCAGCTAGTGTGCCCTTAAGCAAAAACAAGCAAACCTTATTTTTTTTCATATCTGCAATATCTTATTCGTTTCGAAAGACGTTTTCGGAAAGAATACTTTGGTTTAGGCAAATTTTTTTTAGGCAAATCACTAACCCTTTATTCTTTTCGTTTAAGCTTTTTGACGTCTTGGAAGAACGTATTTTGGTATTTTATTCTATCTATTTTCTCAGCTGGCATTCATTCTTTTCACAGCTAATCATTACCGATAAACCTGTACTACTAGCTCAAAGCGTCAAAAGCCTTGGATTAAGCAGATATAGTTGTATAAGCTTAAAATCGTTTGCAGGCAGATGCCAATTCCCTGGTGTCACACCAGTGCTGTAGCTACGAGGTTTAATCAAATATAAACGATATTTTTCTTTCCAAGCAATTAAGGTTAGCAGAACAGGATCTGCGCTTCTAGTCTGTTGGGGTGGGGTCAAAAGAAGTAGAGAGCACTGACAGTTTCATACTCACAACCAATTCGTCAGGAGTGCCCACGATTTCGAAGCAACAGATACACCGCTCTATGGTGCAACCCATAATTATACAATTTGTTGCTCGTGAAGGAGTCGAAGCGACAAAAAAATTTTTGCAGATTTAATGCACAGTTTGGAGGCCAAACATTGTCAAGGGCTCGTGTGTTTGCCTGACATAGAGAGTTCCAAGAAGGACGGAAGCTAGTGAAAAACTCAAAAACTTGATGGCTGCAATCGGACCAGCATCACAAGTGAAAGCATTCGAGTTATTGAAGATGACAGACAAATCGGAGTATTCCAATTTGCTGTGAAGGTCGGTATAAGCTATGAAAGCTGACAAGTGATCATTGCAAATGATATAATGTGTCAGATGAATCCATCACTTTTTGGCCGAAGATACGAAGGTGAGACGTTTGGAGGTTTGTTGGACACTTAAAGTAATGTTTGCTTAAGAAGATTATGCATTTTCGAGATGAATCGTCCTCTGTGACGAAACGTAGGTCTATCATTACATTCTCGATTCGAAAACAGTCAGTATATGTGAAGTGGCGGAAAAAAGGAGAGACAACCCCAGTGAAAGCCAAGACTCTACTCCCAACTGGCAAGGTTCTTGCAACAGTTTTTTTTTCTACCGTCGAGACATTTCGCTCATCGATCTTTTGCATGAGTGACGCAATATCAATGTTGCTTATTACTGCGGGCTCTTGGAATCAGCGGAGGCTGAATATCGACGCAAGAGAGAAAACCAATCGGTTCGTGATTTCATTCCTCTCCATGAGAATGCCTGGCCCATACTGCAACTCTAACAGCCTCAAAGCTTTAAAAAAAGCATTGAACTGCACACGATCATCCTTCCTGCAGCCCATACCTATCGCCCTGCCGCCTAAAGAAGCTATAGGAGACCAGCGATTCGAACATGATGCAAAAGTGTAGGGGCTTGTGCGCAATTGGCTCCTGATGCAACCAACTTCTTGCTGCGATAATGGAATAAAAAACTTTCGTTCTCGCTGGGAAAAATGTATCTCTATAGAAGGGAGCTATGGAGATAAATAAATTGTTTTTTTTTTATTTTTTAATAAATAATTTTAAAACAAAAAATCTATCCCGTTTATATTTGATCCGCTCTCTACTATCCAAAATTGGTGAAGCGAAAACTCAGATATGATAAAACTTTTATCACAGGCGATCTAGACCATCAAATATCACCCAGAATGTGTCAGTCGCGACCTTGCTACATGACAACATTTTTAAGATTCCACTGACATTTCACATTCGACCTGATCACATTGTCCTTTTGTCTCTTTATTTAGGTTAGTCTTCAAATATGTTATCGGTAGTGGTGGCTCACTATCTTATTAACGAAGACAAGAGGGTGGCTCTAAAAGTCCAAACCTTAAAAGATGAGGTGTGGAAAAATTTAATATAGCCCATTATAATTACCATTACAGTCGCATATTCATAGGAATTGGGACTATATACATGGGCATCCAGACCATGTGTATAGCAGAAAATCTCATAATACATGAGAATTTTCGCTTTTTTTTAATTACATTTCATAACATTTTTTATTACATCTACCTACATATATAATACAGTTCAAACTACTATGTACAGCATATGTGACCATAATTTTACGTCGCTGGGCAACATAAGATTATTCGCCATTTAGATTTTTACGCTATATTTTACAGCTCACAGAGCTATGTTTCATAGCTCAGGGTATTATATACATATTTTGTTGCAAAGAAATATGCGTTATGTAGATTTTTTCTGTGCGCTAGATTTTTTGATTGCTCTCTTAAATCTGTTTGTGGGAAAAAGTATCAATTTCAAGCGTTAAAATTTAGCGAGTGCTATTAGGTTGGCAACTGAGTAATTCTGGGGTTTTCGGAGAAAAATAAACGATAATTATTTGTGGAACAAAATAGTTTTAATCAGTAATTTATCGTCCATTTTCATCAATGACTTTTTGCTATCTTTCGGGCAGCATAAAAATTCCACGTACGTGAAACTTCTGATATTTATCATCAAAAAACTGAGCCAAGTGCGATTTGACATCATTGAAATTGTTATTACTAAGAAGTTTTGTAAAGAACGAAATGAAAAGTAATCTGATGGTACAAGGTCAGGAGTATATGGTGGATATGTTCCAATAATTTTTGGCGAGTGGCCAAAGATGTGTGTGGCATTGCATTGTCATGGTGAAATGCAACGCCCCTCCGATTAACCAATTGGGGTCGTTTTTCTTGAAATGTATTATTCAATTTGGGTAATTCTTGAGTGCACACATCTGAATTGAACAGTAGGTTTCGTGGTAAAATTTTCAAGTAGACGATTTGTTTGTAATCTCACGAAACTGATAACATAACCTTCTTTTGATGAACGTCCGGTTTTGATGTTGTTTGAGCTGGTTCTCCTTGTTTTCCTTACGATCTTTTTCGATTGACATTGTTGTAAATGACCCATTTTTCATCATTAGCTATCAATCGATTCCAAAATGGATAATTTTTACTACGCAAACCAATTTGGACACAACTGTTTTTTTAAACAAGTGTCACCATATACAGCACATAACTTTTTGTGAGCTTACGTTGCGTTTTTACCTTTCCACAAATAAAAAGCAAAATATGACGATAATGTTCCTTTTGGTTTTCAATTTTTCAACAGACGCTTAATAAAGCTATGAAACTGAGCAATACAATTTTTTCACTGTTTGACAGTTGATGTACCAACGGTCAAACAACCATAAAAATTTCAACACCCCTAAAAATTTAACTAAAACCATTTATCAGTAAAATCTGCAATAACTTAGTTGCCAACCCAATACAACTGTTTGAACATTAATACTTAATGTATTCAAACGAAAATGATGTCAATCTTTTTGGCAATCAACGTAAAGTAGAAAAGAAAATTGTTTTAAAATCATGGAAACTTTTGAAGATACCACACTTTTAACATAATATTTCCAATATGGAACGGTAAATCACTAATCTGCCCTTAAACATTCTTGAGTACAGCGATACGATCTCGCACTCATTATCGCATCGCATCATCAGACTCATACCCAGAGCTGAGTGTAATGATTTCGAATTTCTACTTATGAAAATAGCTCCAAGCGCTATATCAAAAATCAGTATTTTGTCGAGATGAATACAGAAAATAGCATCCCTCGACTGATATACATCCAAAAAAACCTTATGCTACAAGCATGTTCCCACAAAAATTATACCGACAAGAATGGTTCTTGACTTCTTTTCGACATCACACCCCATACTCTAGGCTTTCAGTGTCAATTGAATCATTTCCATAGCCTGCGGTAAAATTGCCATTCGAATAAATATTGACAATCGACACGTGTGGATAATCCTGTAATGATAGCTCATCTATGTACACTGTTGAAACTGATTTAGTACAATAACGTCAAGAGTACATTACTTCATTCAAATGCCACTTAATTATATGAACACTCTTTGATCACATACGTATGTACGTTATGTACGGTTTAGATTGACCTTTGGTCCTGGGAGACCGATTTTAGTTGCAATACTAAAATTATGAGGTGCCCAGGAAACTCATGCAGAAGTAGTTTTTGTGGTGAGATTTGGTGAGACTGTTAGAAAATTTGTAGATTTCAAATGTTATTTGATTTCATGTTCTACCAAACGTGCTCATTATTATTTATTTATTTATTTCAACTAAACAAGGCGTACAAAAAACGCTTTCAATTAATAATTAATAATTTAAATACATTTAAATACATAAAAATAATAATAAATAAAAAAAAAAATTTGAAAAATATAACCATCTATAGTAGGACGTGGCACCTTGGTTAGAGCTGTTTTAAGCCTGGGTCTAGAAATGGTAGTAGAATAGTATTTTGCGTAGCTGTTGAATATTTTGTGGCACCTGTTGATTGGCTTAGCGTAAACTCGGTGGTGTCAGTATTCATTCAGTAAACGTGTGTGTCTCGTCCGCCTTACTGATTCGTTGAAGGTTATCATATTGGACAGAAACACGACATTGACCAAGCCACTAATAACATCAAAAGTAAAACAAGAGCATATGACTATCCTCCACGAAGGTAGAATTGATAGATTAAAAAGATTTAGTATGTATCTGTTTGAAGGTAAATTATCAAATTAATATAGGGGCATTTCACGTGAAGCGGACAGCGAAAAAAAATCGAGGTTCTGGATTTCGTTCATAATGGTACTTCTAGAGCAGCTATACTCAACTCGCAGCCCGCGAAACGTCCAAGTGTGGCCCGAAAGTGAAAGTTATTGAATTCCAGTTAAATTTTTCATGTTCATAAATGTGCTTTTTGTACAGAAGTACATATCCAAACATGGTTTCATATCCAAACAAACGAGATATCTGAGAAACCTAGGCTACCATTGCAAGAGTAGTGTACAGCCATTGAACCTCCAACCCTTGTCGGGGCATAGAATTGAAAGAGAGCTTACACACATAGCCACAGGGTCTGGGGCCATTGGACTTCGAATAATCTCTTAAGCAGTAAAAGTGAAAGACAAGAGTAGTAGGTTGAAGTTAATAGTAATATATTTAAAAAACTTAATAAAATGGCATACTCTTTAATAAAAAAAAGTATTCAGCTTCTGAAACGATTTGCCACGCATTTGAATATTTTAATATAACTAGCTTATTGTTTTTATATCAAAATTATTTTTAATGTCTGCACATAGCTAACATAAAAGTTCGATCAATTTTGTTTTACTATCAATGTGATTTACCGTTAATATACTTAGATAGAACATACTGTTCGAATCCAATACCAAAAAGGATTAATAGTAAATGCAACTGAATGCTTTAAAAATTTAGAATTAAGTCAGTGTTTGAAGAGTGAAAAGGTTTCGAAGCAAACTAAAGTGAAACAATGTAAAAATAGACGAAAAGATAGATAAAAATAATAGAACATTTAAATTGATCGACTTTGACTCAGCGGCATTGTGCTTGGTGTGGTATAAACTAGCCAATCACATTATTTCTCTTCTTCTCTTGGAAAAATTAATAAGAATCCATTTATTGTTTATGAATGGAAAAGATTTATCAAATAATAGCAAATTTAGTAGCTGTTGTAGTAAGATTTTCGGCTGCACAATATAGTAATATATTGCTACTATCGTAGCAAAGGCTCGACCACTTGCTAAACATTCAATTGTATGATAGCGTTTAGACAATACATTTGTGGCTCATAGTTCTCATTGTTATGAATCAAATTTGAATTCTACAGAAAATAACTTAATAATTAGTAAAAGGTAGACATCACACTTTTTTGGATTCATATTACTGTTATATGATGCTTGCATATTACTACTTGTCTAATTTGTCGGGAATATAATATATTAAAAAATATAATATTGTGCAAATTTATAAAACCAAGTATAATTCATTTGATGAATGTTTTTCGAACGGTACTGCAATTAGATGTGAAAAATTGAACTATTTTAAGAAGTTATCGACAAAAATAAAATTGACTCCAATGACCGGATCAGAAAACGGATTTGTTTCTCTATTAAAATCTAAATACATATTAACAAATATACAATAATTTCACTGTGTGATACACTAAGAAAATTTGGTAACAAAATTGGTGCCTCCCACACATGTATTTTATGTGATAAATGTGCAGATGCTTCGAAACAATTTCTCTCAATTTCACCAGTGGATTCAAAAATTCACCTAGGGAAAAGTTCCTTCGATTAGCAGCTATGTCTCAAAGTCAGCACACTCTGTTAATTTCTATTGGACTGTTTTGAAAGTTTTAAGGATAGAAAAAAAAAATTGGGGTTGCCATTTTCAAAAGGTCCAAAACTTGGAAAGTTGGCATATTTGTTATTTGCTTTCATTATACATCTGAAGATTGAATAGTAGAATCTGTTGATGAGAAAATAACGAGTATGCTTGGTATTGACAGCCCTTTTCAAACACCACAACCAAAATTATTGTGTTCATCAGCTGCGTGAGTTTCGTTAAAATCTGATGATCTCGTCAGAAGTTATAGGGCATAACGAATTAATTTTTTTGAGCAATTTTCCAAGATGATAGTAGGTGTGTTTTTTTTGCTCCGATACAGAAGAGGATATAAATATGCCACAAAAACAACGATCTAGTGCAAAACAGTAGTGCATTCGCTAAGACTGACATAGGTTGTTGTATTCGCTGTGGTAGCATAAAACAGCTGAGAATAGAGGGAGAATATAACGAGTATAAACTACCACAATCGATCGAAAATAGAAAAAAAGCTAACAGAAAATAACCTCTTTTAACTTTCTACACATTATGAGAGCTTTTTCTAATTTCCTAACTACCAAAACATTCCACATAACCTTAAAAAAACCAAAGCCACCTCAGAGAAAAAAGACAACTTTGCATGAGCCTTTTTTTTCTATCAGCACATTCTATAGTTCAGCACATGAACTACCAATGAGGAATAGAATTTCTTTACTAGTGAATTCACTAGTACAGGAGTGTTGTTGTTTCCAATGCGTATACTCTGTTCTCTGCTGGATAGAGGAGCAAAAAAACACGCCTGTATAGTCATCGAACTTCTGTCAGACATGATCTTACTCCAGACCAATACATTCTGTTAATTTCAATCCGATCTGATTATTGGGTTGTGAATTTCCGTGAACATAAAATTCGAGAGCAAAAATATAGGTAAATTGGGAAAGGGTTAGGACAAAGCATTAGATTGATCAATCGTTGGCGTCTTTCTTAAAAAACAATAAAAAAATTGGTAAGGTCCTTGGTTCGAACGTTTCCCGGTCGCGAACCAGACGTAGCTACAGGGGTATTCCTTGTGTCTATTAATGCGCCCTGCAAATTTCGTAATGATCTGATAACTATGTGCGAAGTTATCGTAATTCGAAATTTTAAAAATTTTCTTTGCCTACTTTTAGGCACTAAGAGCCCATATGGGATCAAAGATTTTAAAAACATGCTAGAAACATATCCAATTTTAATTTTATTTTTTATTTATTCTACAAATATTTTTTCCATATCGTTTGTGGTCACAGACGTATAGACGTACATATATTATTCAGCACAATACTATCTCCTGGAAACTACAGCTCGATCGGGTGTGAATTTTACTGTGTATATATAAACGACTTTGTAGACAAAGTGATTCTTATACTAATTTTCCTAATTTTCCTTTACGAAAGGTCACTATATACTAATAACGTCGCTTTTGGTCCTTATGTTTGGACACATCGCCAAAATATATTCTGTTTAGGACTTTTATTCATTTATTTATTTTAGATTATCTCATATTTATGAGATAATAAGTAAAAAAAAATATGATTCTAGCCATCGAAAGTTCGCAATGCAGCAATTTTATTGAAGAGAAAATTAGCGAAATACCGAAGAAAGGTTTTTGGTGAAAAAAATTAAACTGATTTATGTATTCGTAGACAAATGAAATATAGGACAAATCTCGTATTCCGTTTTTATTCAAGGCAAATCCTAAAATTGCAACTACAGAGTAAAGTAGACTACTAATTCGAAAAATAGAATTAAGTGGATTCAGATTCTACAAAAGTCTATCTCGCTCAATTTTTTTCACAGCATGATATTGCTGCGGCAGCAACTCCAGGACATAGACATATCACACAAAAGAAGCTGAAGCAACCAAGAAAAAAATTCAAAGCCATTCGTCTGTACCGGATAATCCAATTTTGCGCAAAAGAACTTCGAAATACTGAACGATGAACAGAAAGCGGAATGCTTATGAACGAGTATGTATTTCATGAGAGAAAACGACAGAGGGAAATCGAAAGGGCAATGGAAAGAATGGCAAAGGAAAAGGCAACTTGCTACGTGCTCGGCATATTGAGACACCCTGTGTCAAGTGAAGAGTGAAATGTGTCCAAATTCAGTTAGCAAGCAAGCGCCTTATTTGCAACTTTGATTTCTGTTTATATTTGTTTGGTCCCGTGGGGGAGCACAAGACAATTCTCTGGCAGGATAACAACCGTAACAATAATAGCAACAACTGTGGAAACTCAGTTGTTGGTTTTTATATGAAACTCAAACGGTGGAAAGTTCTGCCCATGCTCGGGAGCTCCCAAGTTATAGTCAAGGAGTTGAAAGGAAGATTCAGAGTTATTTTCTTCTTGAAAAATAACCTAGCAATTGTTCGCTCGTTCACTGGCGGAAATAAAAGTTATCTTCGTTTTGTTCACAAACGAAACGGATACGCCTTTGAAATATTTCTTCTTCGTTTCGAAATTTGAGAATACTTCCGATATTGTAGATAAACTTATGCTTTTGTCTTATACGGGTTTGAATCGTCTTGAGCTGATATCATGTAATACATTATGTGAATCATAAAGAAGCTTGTGAAAATGTAAAGATGTGTTTGATGGATGGAATAAACTTGTTTTTAAGTCTGCATAAAATTTATTTCAGATGACGTGATTTGAACTTCAAAGAGGTGTACATTCCCGTTTTTTTTGTAGAACGGTTGCCAAGCTTTTACATTGTCTATTTTATTGATACTTTATTTTCCAATGTATAAATCAGATAACATTCACTCTCTTTAGAATTTTCACAATGCACTCAGTTTCAACTGGACAAATCCCCTTCAAATCTATGATTGAATAATATCAGCCCGTAGCCTAGCTACACCATCCCCAATTTACATTATCAGCATTCGTACCGACGGCTATCTACACAGACCGTCTTGATAAAATTTTATCTAACTTTACAGACCTTGGTTGGGCGTATTAAAAACCGAACCAAAATTAAATTTTGTCACAATACTAGGTTGGTTTTACAGTGCCTAGATTTTCACGACAAGCGCTGTGGTCCTCCTTAATTATAACGTGCAACAAGAATAATGCGGTCGATACAATAAAGCAATAAAAATGTTGACAAACATGTCACATTGAATTATATATTAACAGTACACACATCCTGCACGGTTAGGGGGTGCGCAGCCGTACCCTTTTACTTTCGACCGGGCAGATTGCGTACAATTTAGCTGCACGCGGACTATCCACCCACAAATTAAGAGGGTAAATGAAATTACCACTGTTGAAATGGTGACAGGAGTGAATGCATTGAATAATTCTTTTCCGTCGAAAGTCTTTCACAATACCCGAAACAAATAGTTGGATGTTGCAAGTGTGTTTGTTCAAGCGAAATTAGCCTACACACGTTTTTTAGGTATTGATTATTTTTCATAAGCCTGTAATGTTTATATTGGTCGAGTACTTTCGAAGTGTAACTTATACTTTGCGACAAGGAACAAAAATATCGCTTTGAAGAAAATAGCCCCAGAATAACAAAAATTTTCTGTTAGAACCTAAGCTGGTGTGATAAGGCAACAACTAAAAATTAAAACAATTCAGAACAAAAGAATTGATATTTATATATCTCGAATTACAAAAACATTTAAAATAAATCCCATCTTAAACGTTTTTTTTCAGTTATTTTAATTTGATGAGTGGCTGTTAAGCTGCTCGTCGCACATACTTTAGGACCATGATATTATACATAAAAGATATAATGTAATGAATTCTCAATTCAGTAAATACTGATAGAAACGTAATAAAATATGCTGTTTATAATAGTGTAAAATATGGTATGAATACTAGTGTGGCTAACTTCTTGCGAGCATATAAGAGTAGTAAACGGCCTTATGATTATAACGTAGATCCACATAGCTGCATTAGACTTCAGACCTCATCTGGTAGCAAAAGCTCTCTTGCACTCCCCGAAGAGTTAAAAGCTCGAGATAATTTCACTCCGATTTTCTTCCAGATAAGTTTTTTGTACAAGAGTACTTCTAGATATTTGACTTCACCTGAAAGTTGAAGAGTTGTATCCTTCATTATTGAAAGCACTAGTCCTTCCAGTTTTGTTCCTGGTGAACGAAATAAGTTTTGCTTTATCAGGATTCACTGTAAGCAGTGTTCGCAGAGCAAGGACTCTACGAACATACTCCACAGCACTGGCGATAGGACACTCTCTTCCGGACATCCATTTGTCGCCTCCGTTGTCAATTAGCAGTCGGCTTCAGCTTCTGACAGCAAACAATCTTTGCATCTCAGTATCACATGTATCGATTTAGCTAGAGCATCGTCCACGCCATGAACTCTCGCAACTTCAAATAGAGCTTTGAATGGCACTCAGTCAAAGGCTCTTTCAATATATAGCATGTGAAATCAACCCCTTAACACTAGGAATCGGAGAGTGAAGGGTAACTTACATGACTTTCCTCATTGGCACGCATGTTGCTCTTATATAAGGGATTATACTTCAGCACCTTAGTAAGCATGTGCCAACAAGCCTCTTAGACGTTTTAAAAGAACGATCAGCCTAAAGTTCCTCTCACCTGAATAGTTATCTCTCCTAAGCATTAGTATGGAGACAACTTTAGCCTACCACTTAATTGGTAGATTATACAAAGCTATACATGCCCGAAAAAATCCTTTAGGCCTACCAGTTTATTTTTTACCTTACCATAGCCGGATATATGCCATCCAGGCTCAACGATTGGAAATTTTCGAAGGACATGACTGCATTGAAAATGGTCAGTGACTGCGGTACTAGCTCTGTACCAGTATTTTCTACTGCCACAAAGAGCAAAAAGTTTGGTTAGAGATTCAGAAGTATTTTGCATTTCAGTCAATGGAGTATTCGAAAAATGACTCCCCAGTGAAGTCTGCAGAGACTCTTTTTTGGACATTTACACAACCTCGCACAGCCTCGACGTCTCTCTTTGACCTTTAAATCCTTCACAGCATTTCTTCTATTTCTTCTCTGCACTACGGGTGTTTGGTCAGTGGCTAAAGAAAATACCAAATGGCGGTGATCAGAAAGTGAAATCTCGTCCGCCATCCAGTTATTGATCCAACTATTTTAGGCGAATATAGAGATTTATTACCCAACACTTTTGTTTGTTGTATCTCTCATGCAAAAAGGGTCGCTAAAGATGCCATGCGTATCTACGTTGCCAGAGCTGAGGCTTCTACTAGTTTCAACAATTCAAAACGCTTCTGCTCATTTATTCATTCCCTGAAAAAATCCGCCGTTATTCCTCAAAATACGAGGGGCATTCAAATATAAACGAGCCGTTTACTTTTGAGGGATTAGAAAGCGTGTCGAAAATAGGCGGAACATCGGAAAAGGTAGAGAGAGGAGCACGTCTAGATGACTCAAGGCCAAGCCTGCCACCCGACCGGTTTGATTAGTTGTCCTCACAATGAGCGAAAGAGAGATTCATCCTTCAGTTGCGCAACGCATTATAGTAAAGCTTTTAAGGCACGAAGGCGTTAAACCAGCCAACATTCGAAGCCGTGTAAATGCTAAGTTCGGGGAGAATGTAGTTTCATGGCCACGAGTGAAAACCTGGTGCTGCAAGTTCAAAGAAGGGCATGAAAAAGTAGAAAATGTAAGCCACTGAAGACGCCCCCGCTTCAGCATTACGCTTAGTAATGCCACAGCTGTTCATTGAAAGAGATCGTCGCGCCACTGTAACAGCAATCAATAAGGAAACGGGAAACAGAGTATGAAGTCTACAGACCATCATCCGAGACCACTTTGAATTCAGCAAAATCCCGGCGAGGTGTTCTCCACGTTTGCTTACCCAAGAGAGCAAAAATGAGATAATTGAAGTTTATCAAACGCTTCTTGCTCGTTTTCAAAATTAAGGGCAGGTTTTTTTGCAACGCATTGTGCCGTGAGTTGAAACTTGGTTTCACCACTACACTCCCTAGTCAAAAGGGTCTCTATGTAGTAGAAAAAAGAGGAGGAGCTAGAACCATCAAAAACCAAAACTCGCTTGTCAGCCGGTAAGGTGATTTCAACGGTTTTTTTTCGGGGTTTTTCAAGGAGTTTTACTCGTTGATTTCGTTCAGGATCGTCGGACACTAAACGCTGTTTACTACTGTGAGCTTTTTTACTAGGTTTGAGCTGCATTTCGGTCAAAAAGACGCTGTCAAACCCCATTCTGCTGCCCTAATAACCTAAAAATTTTACGGAATGCATTGGGCTACAGTTGATCATCCCCTCTACAGCCCTGACCTTCCAACTTGCGATTTCCATATGTTTGGGCCTCTCAAGGAAGCACTTGGAGAAGGGCGTTTTGCGAACGATCAACAGGTTGAACAGCGCAATTGGTTGGATACCCGCCCGAATTCATTCTTCCAAAACGGCATGAACCAACTACCTCTTCGATGGGAAAAATGCATACTAGGGAGGGTGACTATGTAGAACAATAACTATGAAGTGTGTTTTCTTCTTAAATGTAAAATAATTTTTTTCTTGTAAAAGCCTCGTTTATATTTGAACGCCCTTCGTATGTTTCTTGATGAGATCTCCGCCGCCATAACTGTAGAGACTTGTGAGCTCTTTGCTCGTTTTTTCTCGTCATGTTCTACCCCACAAAACGCTCTTTTTTCTTTACATGTTGCTTTTTTTGCTCTTTCATCGTTTCGCGCTAACCTTGGAACGTTCTTTTCGTTTCGTACAAACCCTTTAAAAATTGAATACTTATTGAGTTGTCTCGATTCTAGCTCTAGTTCTGGCTTTGATGGTGTTCTTAATATACTAAGTCACTATCTTCTTCACTTTGTGTAAGCTTGTCCATTATCTTTAACCTGAGCATCGCAGCTGACGTTTTTCCATCATTATTGGAAATCTACCAATATTTTTTCTATACTTAAGGTAGATAGCCCTGCTTGCATCTCCAATTACCGCCCAATCTTGAATCTTGGTTCTACCTTGCCTTAGCAAGCTACTTGAGAGAGTTGTCTATAAAACAATTTATCCTTTATTCGAGCCTTTCCTTGCTAACGAGCAACATGGATTTGTCAAAGGTTATTACTAACTTGCTATCTTTCAGCAACATGGTTGCTTCTGCCATCGATCAGCAAAGACAAGTGGATTTTCTTTACACTGCTTTCTCTAAGGCATTCCACTCTGTTAATCATGAGCTTCTTCTTTTGAAATTAGATAAATATGGTTTCTAGCGTATGCTGCTCTCCTAGTTTTCTCCCTATATTTCTGCACGTACTTGTTTTGTTACTTTTAACCTCAGCTCTTCTGCTCCCTTTTATCCTATCTTAGATGTTCCGCAAGGATCGATACTTGGCCCTTTGTGGTTCTTAATCTTCATTAATGATATTCCGTGTCTCCTAAACTCCTTCTCCCTTCTTCATGCAGACGATCTTAAAATATTCAGAGTAATCGATACAATTGAAGACTGTTTTCTACTCTAGAATGATCTGCGTACTCTGAGCAACTGGTTTGATGCGAACTATCTTACTTTGAATGTCTTAAAAAGACCTCAAATGTCATTCACGCGTAAAATTGACCCTTTTTCTTATTGAATTTCTGGTATCTCTCTCGATGTTTTATTCCGTTTCTAATTTTAGACTCTAAACTTTTATTCGACCAACGCATATTGCATATAACTGCCAAAGCGTCCAGGCTTTCGGGTGTTTACCTGCGTACACCTGTTTTTCTCTTTTGCCCGCAGCATCCTCGCATATTGTTGTCAAATACGGTGCCCACATTTTGAAAATTTAATTGATGTGATTGAATTTGAACAACGCAGGTTCACCTGCTCTCCGCTTTTCAAATTCAATTTGGGCACAGTGCAAGACCTACTATGCTACAAATTCCATCCCTGAAATCTCGAAAACTTTTTTTTATTCAAATTGCAGAATCGACTTGTACCATCTGTCCTCTGCAACCAGGTTCCCGTTGGTGTATTGGATCGGTCACCTTAACGTTTAATATTCCTTTTGTACGGACTGATACGTATTATTATTCACCGCTGTTACGATTACCTAGGCAGCAAACTAAACTCAGACTTGGTTCTCTGCCACTTACCTTGTTGATTTTCAAAATCATCTTAAAAGATAAAGTAATTATTTATTCCGTTTAATGCATTTTCATCTTGGCTCATCTACTTATTTAAATTATGAATTTTTTTTATGCTTTAAGTGAATTATGATAGTCCTGTTTGTTTTATATATGTTTATATTTATCATTGTCTATTTCGTAGTTGGCTTCGATCTTTTACTTTAGACATTATATGAATAAATAAATAAAACCTTACAATTTATTTACATCGATGTCCCCTGAAAATTTGAGCTCGATTGGGTTATGCAATAATGTATTAAGATGTATGAATTTTCGGACAAAGGGATGCTAATGCTTATTTTCTTCGAAAACCAGTAAAACTCATTAGAAAGTTTTATTAGGAAAAGTTTTTTCCTTGCACATAACAATCTTTTACCTGCGCTGAAATCAATCACCACCACATTTTCCTTAGCATTCATATGCTTTCAAACTAGAATACCAGTGAGACATCTCAGTTTACTACGACTATAAGGACTATACGGAATAAAGATAATCGATAGGTAACAAAAAAACTATAAACTGAATAATTCGATTTTTCAATTTAGATTTATCCGAAGAGCTACATATTCAACTACAAAATGCATTTGCATTTTCATGATATCAACTTATCAACTTAAACTTAACAACTACTTCCTACGAAACATCCACACTCATATCCAAAGTCATATCGAATCATATATATTGATGAATCATGTATATTCAAGATTTTATAATTTTTACTAACATCTCGACGATTCGTTTATATGACAAAGCCAGCAGCTCTACATAAAGCAAATAAAACTTTAATAAGCCTATTTTGTCTTTATTTCATTACGAAAAAAAATGGGTGAAACTATTGGCTTAAAATAAAACGTATTGAAGGAAATTTACCAAAACGCCTATTGAATTTCAAACACATTCGAGAGTATTGCAATATTTATGCCCTGCAAAAAACCTTAGAACAAAACATTTTTCGAAGTTATTTTTCGTTCCACATTCTCTCCCAATTTTAGTGTTTCAAAACTGAAGGAGTATTACATAGTGACATCCACAATCTTAATATCTTACTTCATTCTCTATACTCTGCATTGGCAGACAATAGCGTAACTTTCAACAAGCACCATGTGCTTTCTCCGAACAACTAACTGACCATTTGCAAGTGTCATCCACTTGAGAAAACTAAAGTCTACAAATCTTCCAAAAATATCATCATTGCTACAACACCGAAGACATCGGCTCGAATCAATCATTGTGAAACGTGCCCTATTGCCAGCTGCATTGCATCTTGAGCGTTGGCGGTGACAGTATTCGGCAATATTATACAATCACACATTCTCCATTTGCATTTGAAAAGCGGCTCCCAAGTAGTCACGAACTAAAACAAAATCAGCAGATTCGCCGGCTTCGAAGCTGTAAACTGTGGAGCTTCTCATTTATTTTAAATGGTTTTTATTAGATTTTAACCTTGATTTTTACATACTGATGGATCGTTTGTTGAATGATCCACAGCACGACCATTCAAAGATTTTGATTTTTGAAAGATCGCTCCACGCTGTCGAGTTACAAAATTTTCATATTTGAAGAGTTTGCTTGAGAAAAGTGGAATCGAATATGTTACTATAAAAGAAGAACTCACTTTTTAGTTGTTAATAGTTTGTGACTGTTGCAGTTGGAGTTATCACTTTCGTTCATCATGCTGAAACTTGTAAGTGCATTATTTAGTTAGGACTGAATTTGCTTTGTGAAGTGAGTGTTCTACCTCAAAATTTTTTAGGGTCCTTTCATTTATTTGAATAGTGAATCCTGTGGCTTTTCATTCAAGTTGAAAATGATGTTTGCGCTTATTTTGAATCATGACTCAACTGAGTATTCTAATTGTTGTTACAGATTATTACTATGTTGATTGTAGTACCCTTGCTCGCCGACCACATCGACAAAGATGCACAGATTGTCAACTACCAAGCCGACAGTCATCCTGATGGAAGCTATCAATATGCTTTCGAAACGACAAACGGAATCGTTGGACAGGAACAAGGTGTTGGAGGGGTTGGTGCTAGTGGTAGTTCGCAGTACGTCGCCCCTGACGGACAAGTTATAAAACTAACTTATACTGCAGATGAAAATGGATTTATTGCTCAAGGAAGCCATGTTCCATTGATTCCAGAGGCAATTCTTCGATCGCTTGAATGGAATAAGGCTCATCCAGAAGAAGACGATTACTTACATCCAGAACTGAACGGTGGCGGTGGTGGCGGTGCTGTCCAAGGACTTCCAGCATACACTACTCAACTTCCACCGTCAGCGCAGTATTAGTTTAGGAATAGAAACTTACATTAAGTGATAATTGCAGATGCTATTGTAGAATAACTCATTGACTCGTTACTATTAGAATAGTTTTGATGTCATTCATCACCATTCATGTTCGACTCTTCAGGATTGCAAATAAAAACATACCCTCATTTATAAAATTAGAGTTTGAACTCACTCGATTTACGAAATTAAGGTGAAAATCATTACAAAAAAAACCGTAAAATAAACATGGAAATGATGGAGACCCTGAGTGCCGGCAACACTTTGCTGGCAAGCAGTTTCATAGCAAGCTCAATGCACCCTGTAAATTTCGTTTGGATATGTAAACTGCGTGAGAAGCAATAAGGGTAGAAAAATTTTTAGGGATACCACCCGAGAAAAAAGATCATTTTTTTCGAAATTCAAGTTGAACGGTAGCATCTCTCGGTCAAAAAAGGAAGCATTGTCCTAGTTTTTTAGCCAACTTGACTTACACTAAGGCTCAACTACTGTGTGAATTTCGTTAAAATCTCATGACTGATATGATGAAAATAGGGCAGAAGTCCTTTTTGATACCACCACTGGCACAAAATTGTCTACATTTTCAATTTTTTCTTTCCGTGTTGGTCAATGTTAAATACCATACGTATGAGTTTTAGTTAGATCTGATTTTTAGGCCATAATTTCGGGTATAAAAATATAGGTGGCTGGATGAAACAATACCGTTCTAGTTCGATGAAGAGTTTTGAAAATTTGACTTTATAGACAAAGCATCAAATTTATCAATCATTGACATTTTTCAAAAACCGAAAAAAAAATTAGGAAAGCCAATGATTTGAAGGTTTTCTGTTAACGTGCTCGCTGTAGCTGCAGGATTGCCAGCATATTCATAAAAATGACGATTCGAGTATAAACCTATTGAGCGTTTATACGTCCTGTGAATTTTGTAATGATCTGGCAACTATGTTGGAACCTATCGTTATTCGAAATCTCGCAAATGTCCTTTGTCTGTTTTTAGGCAACAAACGCACGCATAGGGTTGAAAAAAATTTGAAAACGTTATCATATCCATTTTTGAAAAACACTCAAAATTAATTTCAGATTCCTATTGTTTTTTTAATGTCATATGTTGATAGAATTATAGAGGTACTTCACATATCACTAAAATGTCTGGTGGCGCCATAGGGTTAAAGATAACCAACATTTGGCGAGAATTGATCCTATTCTACGGATACGTCAATACATCTGTAAAAAAAGATTTTAGGGAACTATTTATAATTTAAATAGTGAGTAATGCATCTAATATTTCAAATAAATAGCAGATGGTAGGCTGTTCCACAATATTATTGACTTCGATAAGAACGAATCGTAAAACTTAACGATACGACCAGCACTGACGAATAAGTTTTATAAGTGACAGCCTTGGGGGGCTCAAGTGTTGCACCTGGGAAGTGGAAAAATGTTCATAATTATAGCTATAAGGAAGAGGAAGAATACTTATATTACTTTATTGCTCAACAATAAGCTTTAATGCTTTGCGTTTGACTTTCTCTAGTTCTGCTAAAGCGATGCCATATGTAAGAATCATACTGGAGGCTTGGGATGAAGATGTGTACTATGTCTAATGGGGTGAAGTATTTTTTACCTCTCTGAAGGAAACCCATGCATTTCATGGCATTTATCGCCATTTGGAAAATGTGCCCGGTCCAGATAAGTTTATTGGAGATATTGACACCTAATAGGTTTAGCGAGGATCCTAGCAAACCAAATGCATCGTAATTAATTCAAAGTAATATTTTACGAATGTTTTTGTCGTTAACGAGCTCGCAAATGAATCTAAAACGATTCATTGGTCCTACTAAAATGGCCATCCGAGAAGGACCATTTTTAACGATTTGTAATTGAGTTAGAAAAAATTTGGTTTTAGCGAGTATATATCACCTATATACTCGTTAAAAGTGATAGTTTAATGAATTATTAGCGATAGTTTTAACGATTTCAAATATATTAGCTTTTAGGAATTGAAAATGAGTTAAAATTATCTACTCATAGTAGAGTAAATTTGAAAGACTGGAAGAATGAAGCAATATAGGCTACTTAAGACGAACATAAAACATCGTAACATAAGAACGCTTTTCAACACAGACGAATTCACAGCACAGTCGAATTAAACTGAAATTTCGTTTGGCATATCGCGACCAGCAAACATGGGGAAAATGGGGAAAATCTATGTAAAATCTGTAACTAAGCCGCATAGGCCATAGGGCACATTCACACGGCTTGCATTATTTATTGCGTCCGTCATCATCGTCGGTCATCCTTTACGAACAGGCTCGGTTTCGTATGAGGGATATGTCTGCTGATTGTCGAGAAACTATCGTTTTTAGTGAAGGCTCACTAAATTGTTTGCTGGGATGGTTCAAAAATACCTACACCATCAACGAAAGTAGACTGGATAGTAGGAGGAAGGTGAAGCTTGAGTGGAAGAAAAAACTGTTGGATTTGAGATGCATTAAACACAACACGGTTCGCCGACGCTCAAGCGTAGTAAACATGCTGCATCTACTCTGAATAATGCTCGAAAAGCTGACGAGGCAAACATGTTATCTCTGCAAATATAAGTCGCTTTTCCACGCCAGTTGACCCCTTTGTCAAAAAGTATTCAAAGTCAAGGGTGCAATTGCTCTACCGAAGGTTAACTCCACCTTGACATCTACTTTCTATGATACTCTTTAATACCATTGACTTTCTTTGCCAAGAGCTCTTCATTCATGCAATATAACGATCCAACCCACCACAGCCTATTACCGACATTACTTATGGCTCTGCATGGCATGCATGCCTTGATTCGACATATGATGGATGAAAATCTGATGACCTGGGCATTGGACTTGCTCAAAAAAGGCAAAATGAGGTCTCCATTTTGGGGGCCAATGCTGGGAGAATAATCAGAACAGAGGAATCTTTTTTGCTCCTTTCCTGGATCTTGATACTCAACGAGATATTGCAGAATTTAAGAGCCAGTAGTTTTAAGGCAGTGGCATATAGCGTTGACATTGTGGTACTTGTGAGGGGTGCGTGTTAGTTTGCATAAGTATCAAGGATACATTAAGAATCTCCCCAGCAGCTGGGCTGAAAACTGTTTATTTATTTATTAACATATATACTCAACCGATAAAAATCCAATTAATGGATATTAGAAAAAAAAAACTTATTAAAAAACAAAACCAAGGTGAATATAAAGAAAAAAAATATTATTAAAATTATTATACAAATTAAAAATTAAAAAGAGAGAAAAAACTACAACGAGACGCTACTATTCAAAACATGGTGTTTAAAAAAAGTTTTGAAAGCTTGTAATGTCAGCGTTAGAGGACCGAACTGAAGGTTATTGTGTTGTCTCAGTAAACCCAACAGTAGAGAACAAAAATAGGTATCAGTGTTGCGCAAATGGTACGCTAAACACAAAGGAAGAACGCGTGCCATGCACTGATTGACGAGCAGAAACGTGGCTACTAGCACCAGAACCAACCATCCTGTAAAATAACTTAAAGAGTAGGCACTCATCCAGGAAAGGAACGAAAGACGGTCATTGAGAGCACGTTAGGGAAGCTGAAATTTAAAAAATAAGGTACGAGAAAATCTGCGTTGAACAGACTCTATCGCAGTATTTAAGTAGACATAATGAGGACACCACACTTGACAGCAATTTTCAAGGTCATTATGCCCAAAGGAGAGAAAAAGATGTACACAGGTGGAAATATTAACAAAGGATTTAGAGGACCTAGTAATAAAGCACAATAATTTAGATTCCCTGGCAGTAATATATGAAATATGCTTATCAAATTTAAGCTTTGAATCAAATATTACTCGAAGATCTCTAAAATTATCAACAACGATAAGCTAGAAACAGAATAGGAGAACATCAAAGGTGACATTTCACAAGTAAAAAACATTTTGTGACATTTCGCGATATTCAAAGTTACAGCATTGGCATCACACCAAGTCTGTAAGCTATTAAGATCCTTTCGTAAAACCGTACTGTCGTCTTCTTACTTCAACCACTTGAAACATCTTGACATCGTTGGCATACAGACGACAAGACGATCGGATTATAGGAGGGAAATCGTTTATGGACAATAGAAAGAGAATAGGACCAAGAATAGACCCTTGCGGAGCACCTGATGCAGGATAAAAGGGAATTGAAAAACAGGAATTAACAGTTACAATACAGGTTCGACAGTTGAACCAGGATAGAAGAGGACCAGCTAAAATTAGTCTGGGGATAATGCCTCTGGATCGATTGATCCTTAAAAGCCAATACGCGCCAAAAAAAGAAGATCAAACATGTAGTATGATTCAGATCAATGAGATCGTTGATGAGGACACGGACCATGTTAAGAAAATAATACCTTGACAGGAGCTTCGGTGACGAAAACAGGACAGACTGTAGGGTAGGCAGAACATTATGACCATTACCCTATTGAACTAAAAGCACGAAACTGCTCAAGCTCAACAGAAACTGCTTGAGAGCAACGATTGGCTTGCTCACAGGGCTCTGCCTCACTGCATCTCACGCAAATAGAAAATGACTGACATCCAGTAATTTATGCAAGTGATGTTAGAAGGAGAAGAACACAATCGAGCATGCTCTCTGCAATTGACCGGCTCTATATATTAAACTCCTCAAGATTTGAGATTGTAACAAATTTTCAAGAGTTAACAGAGGTGGCTAATACCGTTAGATTGAGTTAACTGATTCAATTCAGCGGAGTGGTTACTTGACAGCTTTAACTAGCCAGCGGAGGGTGGCAAATGGGCCGGAATTGGTGGCCTAGTGCAAACCGCGTAGGTGATGATCCTTTTCTATAACCTAACCTAATTTTTGGGTGAAGTGGAATGGCGGCTTAGGACTGCAATACGTAATTATATATAAAACTCTGAACGATGAGATGAGGCTGATTTTTAGCATCCATTTAACATTCCCATTTCAAATTAAGTGTAATTTTTTAATTAGAAGATAGTGATAATAAAGTGTGCATAAAAAATCATATTAATGTTGAATAACACTCTACAGATATGTTGCAAAAAATGTCTATCAACAACAATAGGAGCTAGCAGGTGAAAAAAATAAGGGGCGCTTCATTTATTCAATTTACTCAATTTATTCCAGTAAAAAGTAATAGCGTTAATTCAGTGCAAATCGTATTCAGTTCTCGTAGATATTCATACTATGTGCTGATTCAATATAAATGAGGCTGATTTCTTATCATATAATGGGGAAATTATGAGTCAGCAGAAAAAACATATGCAAATTGTGGCCAAAAATAATCAAAAAAATTATTGCCTCTACGCCTAATTCCAAGCGAATAAATCTGAATAATAAAAGCCTCTAACTCTTTCTGTTGTAATCTGTAATCTATAATTTATATTTTTTTTGCTTATTTTCACACCATCAATTTTCTGTTATAATAATAAAAACTTAACTAAATAATAAAAATTAATATTGTTATGGTGCCCTTGACCGTTGATGGTTTGAGTTGTTGAATTGATGCGTATCGAATTTTTATGGTAATTTTATGCAAGTGTTGAGTTTCAAACTGAATAGTAAAAATGCATTTAAACAAGGAAAATAAAATATTCATAACGCATTTAATTTACACTGCAAAAAGATTTAATTTACATTGCTCCGATTCTAGACGTCATCGTCTTTTTGGAGTCATCGTCTGTGTTTAAGACTCAGTCTAATATTGTCATTGAAATCAGAGGTATTTGTGGAAAGGTTTTACACAAAACGGCTCATTTTTCGTTCGAATTGCCGCCACATAAATAAATAGCTGAAACAGCTGGAGGGTGAAAAATCCAATTTCTGCTGCGCAAAGTATTCGCATGATAGAATTTTTAAGAAAATTTCTTGGACACGGAATAATATTTTGATATTACAGAGACCTATCTAAGAAATGTTGGTATGCATGGATATTTTAAGCTTTATCCATTAACATTAGGTATCAATAATAGTGTATTAATCAATGAATCAATAAACTGAGCAGGAAAATGCCGGAGAAAAAAACTTAGAAAAGGAGGCAATTAATGGCTTCATATTAGCAAGCACAGTACATTAGATATTATCAAATGATTTTTTTTTACTCCCAGCCATTAATTTTTATTTTTTCTCAAACTAAAGCATAGACCGAAACCCATTAACACTTTTACACTAGAATATTGTGGTATTCGCAAAATCACTTAATTGAGTTTTGAGCTGAGCTCATTCAAAGATCACTTTTGATGAAACTGCGTTCGCTAAAAATATGTTGCAAATGATTTTACATATTCGGCCGTATTTTTCGCATACCTAATCCATTAGTTTCGTAAGATAAATCACACATTCGATGTCATTATCACCGGTACATATAAAAGAGCTATTGACACCATCATCAGCATCATTCGCTCCAGTTCAGCAGCTCAGAGAAGAAACACTTCGCATTATACCATCATGTTCAAAATTGTAAGTTAAAAGCTTTAATTTCAACTTAATATTTTCTAGCAAATTTTTTTAAATCTACTTTGCAGATTGTATTATCGGTTGCCGTAGCTGTGGCTCATGCCGCTAGCATAGAACACGATGCACAGATCGTGAATTACCAAAGTGATATTCATCCAGACGGTCATTATCAATATGCCTACGAAACAACCAACGGCATTGCTGCTCAGGAGCAAGGAGTCGGTGGAGTAGCCGCCAGTGGTAGCGCCAAATACGTTGCTCCCGATGGTCAAGCTGTCCAGCTTAGCTACACTGCCGATGAAAATGGATTTGTTGCACAAGGTAGTCATGTGCCACAGATTCCCGAAGAGATCCTTAAGTCACTCGAATGGAACAGAAATCACCCAGAAGAAGATGACTACCTTCATCCAGAACTGAGCGGTGCTAGCCAACAGCAATACGTCGCTGCCGTACCAGCTCAAGCCTACCAGCAACAAGTTGTCCCGATTCGTCCCCAGGTTTACTCAACTCCTCGTCCATACAATTATCGTCAGTAGAATATTTATTGTCAAGTAGTTTGTAAGTTTTTGATAGAAAATGAAGAAAAAATTGTTGATTAAATCAAACGTTTTTTTTTATTTTCTGGGACCGATTATAAACGCTCATGATATTTTCCCAGGAAACGACTTATTCACAGCATTTAATCTTACACAGTTATTCTCTCAAGTTGCGTGTGTGCTTTCACTTTGGCTAAGCAATTCGCACGTTTTTCGAATTTATCAACTCGAATGAACTTTATGGAATCATCTAATCTTGGTTTTTCGTAATGTGCGAGAAATTATTTGAGCCTCGTAAAAGACAACTAACTACATTTGACATTGGTTCACAGTCGCCCCGAGGAGGTGAGTTTCAATAATGTACCCTGTACAATTACAGATTAATGGCACGTGCCCATTGCAAACTAGTCAGGCGTAAAGATTAATACGTTGAGGGATGTTGTGGTAGCCTATCATTAAAATCGAATCAAATCACAATTAAGGGATTACTGTTCTTGTGAAGGCTAGGCGAGTTAATGTGCTCAAGTGCATATGATCTGAAATGTAGCAATGCAGCTTGTTTGATGTATGTGACAATGTTTCGAGCTCAGTATTTTTTTAACGAGATAATGAGAAGAGTGCTATTGGCTCGATCATATACAGTAGAAACTCTTTATAGGCAACTAACTAGCTGCCGATTTCGAGGTTTTGCCTATATAATGTATAGATAATTGGTTTTTGTAGCAATCAAGAGACACATATAACGCATATATAAGTAATTAATTTAAAAAATATATAATTTGAGAAGAGTATAAAACATTGTCAAGATATCTAGATATATACTACTGTATAAAGTTAGTTTTTTGAAAAATATGAAGTTATTTTAGCTTGGCTCAATCCGTTTCTCTCATTTTCCTTAATTGCTTTATGCTTAATTGAATATAACATTAAAATTTCACTTAGTGGATAAGAATTTTCTTCAGCCCAGCTAACCACAAGTTCAACACTTCTTAAAAATGGATTGAAGGTTACAGTCAGCTCCGAATCTAAATTTCCAGATCCTTCGGTACTTTCGGAATCAGTGATTTTGACATTTTCAGCATTTTCGTTAGGTATTTGTTGCTTGTATGAGTAAATTTTGGAGTCGAAGAATTTTTGCAGCCAGGTCACGTTGAAGGTTAGCCAGAGGAATATTATCTTTCTCATCACAAGCTTCATAATCAATTTTTATTAGTTTTCTGAAACATTTTTTTATGGGTTGGTTCCCAAATCATCCCACGCTTTGGATAAGAAATAGATTGCGTGCTTCAGCGTTACCTTCTTCAAATCATTTTCGGTAGTTTCGCTGCTAATCAAATGAGTCAGTATATATTTTTTGTATGATTTCTTAGTTACACGAATGGCGGTCTGATCCATTGGCTGAAGTAAAGGAGTACAATTTGGTGGAAAACACATTACTGATATGCAACCATCGTCGCTGCTAATTGGTTTTGGATGGTAAAGAGCGTTGTCGATTAATAATACCGCATGTGTTGGAAGATTTTTCGATCGAAGATAATTTCGAACTTCCGGAACAAACACTTCATAAAACCATTGCACGAATATAACAGACGTCATCCATGCTGACTTATTGCTTTTGTAATCAACCGGCATCTTAGATATATTTTTTAATGCTCTAGGTTTAGCTGACTTTCCAATCACTAAAAGTTTAATTTTAAGATTTCCTGAAGCATTTATATAAGCCAGAAAAGTGATTCTTTCTTTTGCCATTTTTTGTTCTGGTTCTGATTTTTCCCCTGCTGTAACATATGTTTTATCTGGTAGCATCTTCCGAAAAAGACTGCTTTCATCAGCGTTATAAATTTGGTCATCTGTAAGTTGAGATTCGCGTATGAGGTTTTAAAATTTGTCTACAAATGGTTCCACGGCATCAGTATTGGAGGACAACTTTTCTCCGCACACTTTTAATGATCGTATTTTCCGACGTTTTTTAAAATTCGCAAACCATCCATAACTGGCGTTAAATCCTCCTTCTTTCTCAGGGTTCAAATTGTAGATCTGAATAGCTTTTTTCTTTAATATTTTACCGGAAACAGGTAGATTCTTTTTCGCTCTCATGAACCAATCAAATAGTTTTGGCACCATTTGGGGATATTCAGGTTAATGTAACTTCCGTCTATATCCAATTTTTGATGCATTTGATCCAACGAAAACTCGGATCTTTTTTTCACTTTTCTTAATTTTAGATATTGTGGCTTTGTGAATATTATATTTTTCGGCAATCGATACGTATGATTCAAATCGACGAACGGAATTTAAGATTTCTATTTTGTTTTTATAGATAACACGTTTCGCCTTTTAGGAGCCTTAGTTACCTTGATTAAGAATAACACTATGATTTATTCTTAATCTAACGATACATGTATACATGCCTTGCTAAATGGTTTCAAATAATAATTTTATATCCACTTTAGCAGAATCAAAAACATGCACGAACCGCAACGAAACTAACGAAAACTGCCTGCACTTGCAAACAGACGTGCTATCTTTTAAGTGAAAAATAGAAAAATGCTTAATTCCAGGAAACAAATGACACCAAACGGAACAGTGGACTTTTTTTTATATATTTTTTAATGCATATCTACTTATTTGGAATAACTTTTTGTAGTTTGCTTAGTGAATCCAATATCCAGTTGCTTATATCAAGTCAAAACTTTTTGCCCGTTGCCTATATAGAGTCATCAATGCTGAAAATTATGTCCTGCTTATATCGAGTAGTTGCCATTAACGAGGGTTGCCATTAACGAGGGTTGCTTATAGCGACTTCCTACTGCACATTTGTTTAAAATATTTTGTTCATTTAATTAAAAATTTTTGAATCAAAAATGTTCAAATATGATTTTTTTAATTCAATGATGAAAAATTTTGATTTGAAAAAAAAAAATGTTTATAATAAAGTGGAATTCAAATAAGATTCGCTTTTTATTTCAAAGTGATTTCAACTTTTGATTTAAAGTGATTCTAAAAAAGTGTTAAGTGGTGAAATTTTTCTGAGTGTACAATTCATGTAACAGGATGTATTTTTCTCAATTTTCTGCATCAGACTTAAGGCCCCCACTCACGAGCAGTCCATCAGTCCAAATGGCCTGAGGCCAGGCCAAAATCTCACCGTGTGTGGGAGAACTCGGAAGGACTCATGGACTCAAGGAACCAAATTAGATTTCCAATCAATCCAAAGTCCATGGACTCAGGCCATCGGACCATTTTTTGGCTCGACCGTGCGTGGAAAATTAGTAGGGCGACTTTGGGGGCGATAAAATGGAATAGTCGTGTGTGTTGAAGCCTTAGTCCAAACAACGTGGCAGTCTTGCTTTGCACACTGACCTGTGACAAGCTCATTGACTGTTTCTGTGATTACTTTATTTAATCGAAAAATTCCGCATAATGGATAGTGGTGGCCATGGTTTTGTTTTGGAAGTTATCGAATAATATAGGTCACATGAATGTATATTATATTATTTGATCCAAAGCCTGCAACTGCTTGGTAAGTACCGCAAAGTAGCAGTCAATCTTTCGCGAGGGTTGAGAGTTTGCCTCATATTTGTATCCTTTCGTTTGATAAATGGGCTGACACACTATAGCAACGTGTTATATGTCGTATCATTCATTCTTAAATAATTTGGACAATCAGAAGGCTCAAGTGTGAGCTCTTTTACCAAATCTACAATTTTCACCACTTCCTTTTTGGCTATCGTTGCTTTATGTAGATACAAGTTGCAATTGCAAAAAAACTCCTCCATATGCTTCTGATCCATTAATAGATTAAAAATATTTTTTTCTTCAAATGTATCTTCATTTTTTTCTAAATTAATGACAGAAAATGAAATGGACTGACTGGATCGAGGCTCTATCGTAAGTGGCGAGCTAAATTGGACTTAAACCAAACGGACTCAAGCCAAATGGACTCAGGCCATTTGGACTGCTCGTGTTTGGGGGCCTTTAAATGCCGTCATTGATGTTTCAAGTAATGTCACGAAAAAGTGACGAGTAATCCTTGTATTTTATTTAACCCTTCTAGGCTTTTGAGTACAATAAACTATTCTGATGCGAAAAAATCGCCTGATGCTCACCTAACCTGACATTAGATCGTGTCCAAGAGATTTCTTATGATTCGTTTCTGTTTATAAAACTGACAGTGTCTTAATTTGAGATATAAGTACTCACAATTCTTTGTATAATGAAGTGACCAGATTGACATAATTGTCATAATAAATTGAACTTTCAAGAGAAACGCGAACAAGCCACTTAAATCGCTATTACCTCTTACCCAACTACTGCATCATGATATGGGCTACGTTAGGTTTTATCAGCTTTTTACCAGTTTCAACAAAGAATCTGCAGCCTTTCATTGCTTCAAATGGAACTATAAATATTTAAAAGAGTATCTTTTTTACATTTACAGCAAATTTTCTGTTTCAAAATAGTTGCTTGGTGTTCAACTCGGCCAGAGATTGGCCTAAATTTAAAGTTCCATCGCGGCCTTTGCACGAGATTAAAGCCCGTAAATAACAATTAGTTTCTGTTAGTTCAATAGCACGGCGTGTGCTATTGTAACTTTACATTGGCAAAACTTAAAAAAAATACAATTAATATAAGTGGGAGCAATAATCATTATAAGGAACCATAATCATCATAATAATCAGTAGAATATATTACATTCATTGTATTGTTCTATCCTGTAAGAAATTAGTTTCTTACAGTTCTCACACTAAAAGTCAAATTTTTCTTGCCCACGTTGGGCGCTGTTTAAAGATACATATTTTCTCAATTGTTTAGTAATTTATGCCTTTGTGATTATGCGTGAACTATTTTATATAAATAATAACATTATTTTTTTATAATTATAAATAAGTGTTTGTGATTAATAAATTTATTACAATCTTGATAATCCAGCATATTTAATGATCCGACGTTTTAAGAAAACATGTGTCATACTGTCTATTTAGCCGTCAACTACCCTCTGCGATGGATATAAACAAACAACCAGGCTCTTTCGCTTCTCTCCTTTTCCCTTTTCTCTATCTACTCATTGTACGTTTCATAGCGTCCTCTTCCGTTATTATTGTATGGTTTATGGGGTATATCTAGTATAGTTATCTAGTGTGCAATGTCAACAAAATAGAAACTAGTAATTTAAATTTGCATCAATAACAGAAGATTATAAATAAAATGTCGCATAGAAAATGTCGCACGAAATTATGGCGCTGGCAGATTCACGATCTACGACATCAAAGACAGCCGCGATAAAATCGTTCAATTCAATAGGATTGCCGAGAGGGTCTTGAAGAAAAGGAAAGCAGCTAAAATAGGTGAGTGCCCTTAAATGAAAAACACCTTATCCACTTATTTTAGGGAAGATCGTGTCAGAAATATGCAGTTAATAGAAAACATTCATCGTGAAAAGGCAAAACATTTTACGAAAAAATAAAGAGAAAGGATTATTTTTGAGCTAACGATAGCTGGTTTTTTACTTCTCAGAAAGGATACGTTGTTAAGCTGCCATAGAAGAGAAATTATCTTGTGAGGTTTCGGCCTCGGACACTTCTCGAAAGAAATTTGAATGAAAAACTCAAGAATTAGGTCTTCTACTAGAATAAGTTTATAGCGCGATTGAAAGCGGTTTTTTTGGAGGGTATCCAAACCCAAGACATTTGAACACTGTTCTGAGAAAAGTTTCCCAGGAAGAAAAATGTCAAAAAACAGATTAATATTCATGCCTTGTACGAAGTCTGCTGGCACTAACAAACTTCCTTTACTGGTTGTAGGCAAAATTAAGTATCCAAGATCATTTCAAAACGTATCTTCCCTACTAAAAAAAAAACTTACTTACTACTAAAAAAAATAAATTCAAAAGACCACGACATTCCTGCTGAAGATTTGCTTTTTCTGGATACCATAAATGAGAGGAGCTACACTTGAAAGACTGACAGATTCAAATCTTTTGCTTGCCCCCAAACATGAAACCACTCTTGCGGTCCATGGATCAAAATGCAATCCAGCAAATAAAACTGAATTGCGAAATTATACTCCAATCAGGTATAATCAAACCAACTGAATAGAATTTTTTTTTTTTTAAGGTAAAACATTAAAAACTTAGTGTTTATCTTGCGCACATCTATCATAGAGCAAAAAGCGACAGCATCCAGTGTACTTGGGAGAAGGTCTGGCCAACTTTACTATTGAAGTTCTGACAAAGCGAACTTCGCAAAGTAAAATTTGCAATTGCCTACTACACTTTTTCTTCTGTCCAAAATTTTCGCAAGAAGTTTTTAACAAAAGTGAAATGGATTTTACCCTGATAAACGATGACATAAAAGATTGGCTTCTGAGCACAAGCGTGGAAAATTTGATGAAAAAATGCTCAGCCAAATTCGTTTCACAGATGAGGACGAATTTAATGATAGCCTGGATGTTTCAACTCGGCGAACTGTGGTCCATTCAACGTACTCAATGACTGCACAAAATGGACAAAAGACAACGGCATTGCTTAAGCGGTTGCATGAGTGCATTTTTGATAGAGTGTTTAAACAAAAGATGAGATTTTGCAGTTATTTAGATTTGATATTATCTGTTCATATTTTGTTTGTTTTTTTTTTTTTTTGTAAGTACACATTTTTCTACCTGAAATATAAATATACATAAAATATGCAAAACTGTTTTTTATATTTAGGTTTTAGTCCTCATAATTCGGAAAAACACCTTTCGCCATATGCTCAAAATGGGCTTCAGCTCGGTGCGTTTTGTTCGCACTATTTACCTAAGAGTTTCTTTTCTGATTATTTCCACTGACTTTTTTCAGACTCAATTTAGATTGTTTCAGTAAAGATTTTCAAAGTGAAGGATGAAGTTAGAAGTAAATAATTAGCATTTCTAAATTTGTTTTAGATTTTATTTGAAAATTAAAAAACAGTGCATGGTCCGAAGTAGTGGATATGAAATTTGAATGAAGACTTTCAAGAACTGAGCTAACTGTTATCATGTATAACATAGCATACGATGTAAAGAAACACTCTTTCAATTCAATTAAAGAATAAAGGTACTACTATTTATTCATTCATTGACCAATCGATAATTTGTCGCATGCTTTGAGAGCCATGTTTGAAAACTTTCCAGTATTCAAATTAGCCATAAAAGTTACTTTGGATATTAATTGGTTCACGCAAAATTTTTTTCATAAAATATATTTATAATCATTGGTCTAACGGTACATTACAGCCTCTCAGATTTTCATATACATTTCTACAACATTCAGTTTTTTGTAACGACGAAGTAGAAATAAAAATTATCGTTTAAACCAACTATTGCAAAAGTTATTTACTTTTTTAGAGTTCCTCTTTTGCTATTTCTTCGATGATGAGATGTATTTTGATACATTTTGCAAAAGAATTGTAATCTAAAAATTTCACCTTATACATCATCGAACAAATAGCTATGGAAAAAAAAAATGATATGAACAATTTCATTAAAAAAAACACTGTGATAAATCCTAAGTGTTACTACAACAAGTGTGTATCACTTTGAAGCGGGTTTTCTGCGCTAAAAATTTCAATTTATTCTTATTTTTCTTTTACCGGAAAAGTGCAATACATTGTGGAGTAATTTAAAATGCTACCATTTTCTAGCGTTGCATATTTTTTAACATAATTGTTTTCCAAAATATATTTTTTTAAACTCTAATTTACTATAGTGATTTTACTATGCTTATACCAATGTTTATTCAAATAATTTTAATGTTTTGTATAATTAAGTGAATTAGACGCGGATGACCTAGGAGGGAGGGAAACTAAGCAGGTACACCCCAGTGTGTAGAGCACTGGCTTCTAGCATGTGGGAGTCCTGGTCCGAAGTCAGGTCATAACATTAGTATTAAATTCACTTTGGCCAAAAATTCATATTTTTATACACACATATATATATATATATATACATATATATATATATATATATATATATATATATATATATATATTTATATATATATATATATATGCATCATCAAAAATTTGCAATGAAAAAATCTCCGATTGAACTGAAATTTTCAGGATGGATTGGTGTATATGCAGAACAGTGGCGTGGCGTGACAATTTACTTAAGGGAAGCAATTGGTTGATGTCCATGGTTGATTAAGCTTTCCGCAAATTCGTTACGTGTAATAGAACTTCTCTATAAAAGCACCGAGAAATTACTAACAGGGACGTGAGAGTAGACATTCTGTATTCTTATGAAAATAAAAGTAATTTTCGAATTCGGTTTTGATCGGTCCTGGTTGATGATGTCCTTTTTTTCAGCAAATTACCGAGATCTTAATGAAATAAAATTTAAATAAGTTGACGAATTCTAAAATTTTGACTCACAGAACAAGTGAACACATTCACCTATTTCAACCTTTTACTATTTCAAATATCAATTAAAAGTATCATGCAATATTACACAGTAATTTTACACATTCAATTCTGTACAATTTTAGTCTACAATTTCACCTTTTACTACCAAATCCTATAAGCTATGTTCAATTGGCGAAGACTAAAAGTCTTCGCCAATTGAACATACAAAAATAGAACATACAAAAAATAATGTCATAATATAAATCATAAATAAAATACATAAAATAACGACTTATTGAATCCACAGCCTCTGGCAACGCTCTTCACATATCGTAGCTCAAACTCGCTCACAGCAAGTATTCTTCATTCACAAAAATCTGTACAAGCAAAGTAAAATGATAGCAATAACAATTTACCTAGCTACTATTGAGGGGAACGCAGGAATATGTTCCACCAATAGTCAGTCATTCTCTCTCTCTTCTCTCTCTTGAGAAGATAATTTCCCCTAGGAAGCAACATTTTCATTGCTTCCAAACAGATCGTATGAAGACATTTTTTTTAATGACGTCACAGTCTAGTCTATATGGGGTCAAATAAATGGTCGTAGAAGCAATTTTTACTTTGCTTCCAAGCCGTGGTTGTGCCACAGCCACAGCGTAAAGAGTTAGTTCCTAACCAGCGTGCGGACTCCGTATATGTATACGGTCCAAAACTTCCAGTGATCTAACCTGAGATTGTATTGTTAGTCAGCCTGGAAAGTTGGAAGAAATCGTATGGAACAGAAAGAGGTGCAAGACAAGATTCGACAACTACATACTCAGACTAGATTTTTCGTTGCTCACATACGACTCACTCTCGCAAAAAATACCACAAAACTCTCAGGTTGCTTTGACAGCTAATGCATTGCGTAAATGGAGGCGCAATTTCAAGGTCAAAGTGTTTTTTTCTGGAAGATGGAAGGAGTTCACCCACTTATCATTCTATACACTTTGGTTGTGCTTTCATTATTTTCATTCTGTGGCGTTACCAGATCAACTGTGTGAGATGTTCACAATTTGATTTGAGAAATTTTTTTTAATAAATGCTAATACGCGATTATTTCACGATTTCGAGAAAAAAAAACAATTTAAAATCTATGTCAGCCAAATGTAAGGGAAGCAATGCTTCCCTTGCTTCCATGAACGCCACGCCACTGATGCAGAATAGTGCCTCGTCTCACAAAAAGTTAATAATCTTTAACCCTTTGGCGCCAGCAGCCATTTTGGTGATATTTTAAATATGCCGATTATTCTGTCAACAAATAACTTTTGCAAAAACGAAGTTTATGGAATGAATTTCAAACGTGGTTTTAATGAGAAAATGCTAATGTTTATGAAATGTTTAACCCTAGGTGTGCGCTAGGCGCCTAAAATGAGATTGGGAAAAATTTTAAAAATTTAGAATTGCGATAACTTTTGACCACATTATTAGATCATTATGTATTGTAGACTCGTGTAGTTTTTATAAACGTGCTGGCAACCCTGCAGCTATGATAGGCATTGAAAGTGAAAACCTTCGAACCATCGACTCTAATGAAAAATTTTCGTCTTTTACAGTGAAAAACAACTCATATAGAAATCTTATGCTTTGTCCATACAACCAGAGCAGAACTTATGAAATTTCACATCGGACAAGAGCGGTAACCCTCCTCCAATTTACTTATATTTTAAACATCAAAAATTTCTGTTCACGAGAACTCACGACCCAATTATCAGATATAGCTGAAATTCACAGAATGTATTGATATAAAGTAGGACGAAGTCTGATAGAAGCGATTTGGGAATGCGAGCAATTCTGTGCTAGTGGTGCCAGCTTGAAAAATTATAAAGAAAAAAACTGCTTTTTGTCCTATGAATTCTGATTCAGCTACCAAATTTGCATGAAATTGACTCAGTAGCTGAACCTTGCTCTAAGCCGTGTTTGGTAGAAATTTGGTTGAAAAATTCAGTTGTTGATGCCATCTATGGTCATTTTGGGGTCTTGGGTTTTGAAAATTCGCCCAGGAAAATAAAGCTTTTTTGCCCTGCAGCTTCCAGTGCAGTCATGCAATCAAAACGAATTTCATATGATAAATGGAACTTATTATAGGCATTATTCAGAAGGAATTTGGTTGATAGGGTTGGTTTTGTATTTAGTTGTAATATCTTTATTAGGCGTTTTTATCGTAACATTTTTAAACGGTAATGATCTCGTTGTGACACTAAACAACAAATATAAAGTTTTCGAAAACTTGAAAACTTTTGCAACTGGTAACTCTAAATTTCTTTATACCCCTACAACTTCCAATGCAGTCATCGGATCAAAACGAAATTCGCAGGGCAGATTGATTTCAATGTGAGGCAGGTGTGATATATTTTTGTTTATGATGCTAGCGAAGGGTTGCCAGCGCGAGGCGTTTTCTGCTATTTTTGTATCAATAAATGCTTACATTAAGTATTCATATCGCTAACATTTACAATGAAAATAATTTACCAATGTTTACATTTTGTAAGTTCTAAAAATTTTTCGGTCCAAAACATCTTTATATCCCTTTAACTTTCGGCGAACTCATCGGATAAAATCGAGATCGATAGAGTTATTTGATTTTGACGTGAGGCAATTGTGGAGACTGTTAGTAGCAGTACTGGTAAATTGTTGCAAGCACTAAGCATTTTCTTTGTTATGTTATGTTATGCTGCATTCAAAGTTGTCTTGAAATTTACGCAAGTGGTAGTCCTGAAATCTTTTCCACCCTATGAGTTTAAATGCATTGTTAAGATCAAAGTGGTTTTGCACTCGAAACAGGTTGGAGCACGTGTGGTAGAATATGCACTCAAATTCTGTAGCATTCTTCTATTGTTCATCGAACATTAGTATTTCTAGCGATTCAGGTGCGCTAGAGTGTTTAACTTTGCTTTTGCAAACATAATAATAACAAATTAATTTTTACCACCATACCTCAATTCTTCAAAGCTTCCTCTGCAGTGATTGCAATTGTGGTAGCATTTCACTTCTTTCGATCGAACATTTTTTTTTATACCAATGCAACCAATAAAGAATTATGCTGCATCCATACTTAATTAGATTAATACGTGATTTATTAACTATATTTCACAAGCACTGTTACTTATTTCAGCAGAAATTCTGCAGCAGAAGTCGAATCTGTCTCATTTAATATCGTTGCGAGCATAAATTCATTGCAATCTGATAGAATGTGGTAATAAATAAAGAGCCATACCGTAATACTGCCGCCTGGCAACCTGCTGTGATCTTATTAGTGCTGATATCGCACCTCATATTCCGAATACCGACAATACCGCTCCTCACAGTTTTTGGGAACGTCCTTTCATTTATTCACCAATGCAACATAAATCTCGTCTGTCGCTTCTCGTGGGTGCATCGAATGGCTTATGGTTGTACCGTAGAGCATAACCATTGCTTACAGATCAAATAACGCATACTCCATCGCATATATATTTGGTGCTCTGGACAGTGATTTTGAATATCATAAGTGCGGTGCAAGTTCTGATATGAGCCGAAGTTCAACTTAAATTTTAATTCTTCAAAAAGTTGTTAGAATATAAAATGATATTTTCAAAAAAAGCGAATAAATCTACTTTATAAAACCTTTTGTTAGAGTTCATCATCTCCAGGCTTATATACTCCAATACTAAAGTTACATTCTGATAAAATACTCTTACAATGTATTCCTGTAACGCACAAAATGCTGTTTAGTCAAAACAACCCCCAGTTTTGTAGCTTACAAAGAAGATCAAACTACAAGAGTTCCTCCTTAAGCAACTCGAGGATATTGTTCAGCGACCGTCAAAAAGTTTCATCCAGGCACAAAGCAAAAGGGACACCAAACAATGAGCCATAATTTGATTTCTCTCGTAACAAAGTGGAAAATTTGTGGGTGGTTCGGAATCACAGAATACGTAAAGATGAGATGAATCAAATGTTTGCATCATTTGAATCTGTCTACGGGCAAACGACTCGTACGACCTAAGAATTCGGCGCAGGTTAATGTCCTCTTTCACAAATCATTTCTCTGTGTATGAGGCCATACAATCGTATGCACAATACATATGAATTGTAAAGGACAGAGGCTAACGTTCACTTTGCGCTAATAATTCGGTACGATTGTTTGCTGAAAGTTTTATTGATTCAGCGATATATGAAACGGTTCGTTGGGTCTGAATAGTATTCAGGCTGGCGGCTGCGAAGGATGAATTGACGTAGGCTTATTCGTTGCGAGATCAAATTAACAACAATCGACTCGGACACGGTTCGTACACGATATCGATAATCTGATTATATAGTTTCAATAGCGGATAATCATATTTGTGATTCTGTTTCGCAAATTATTATTATTATGCAGGAGAAGGGTTTAAAGATATGTGCAACTTTAATAGATATTATCACAGTTTTGTTTTGGAACAATAGGAATACGCACCTTATGTTAGCGCTGCAATTTTTACTTAGTCGGCAAAACAGGTATTATTCTACGATGGAAATACTTAGTCATACATATATAAGAATTATAGCACTGGCTATTAGCAATATTATACTACATGTAAAATTTCCTTCAACGACTATATAAATGCTACTTTGAACCCGTTAAGACAGCCTGGGAAAGGATTCTAGTCAAGCATGGAAAAAGCAAAATGGGCAGCGGCCCCTCACGTCTTGCGAAAAGAGAGTTTACTGATTCATTGGACACAGTTTAGCCATCGATAAAGTGTATTATCATTGTGAATGATTTCAGTTCTACAGGCTTGTTCTCATTGAATTATTTTTCGCTCCGTTGTTCTCAGCTTCTCCATTTGGTGTGAGGAAACAGGGAAACCATGGAAAATGATAGAATGAATTAGTTGTGTAGCACGTAAACTTGACCGATTTCTTGAGGTTTGTGCACTCAAAAAAAATCCACATGGCACCCAGAACTATGTAACATAGCGCATTATTTATGGCCCCATACGCTATGTACATAGTACTCTGAGCTATGCAATATGGCTCCCCGCGTCATAATGTCAGAATCTACATAGCGCGTGGTCCTATGTAACATGGCGCAGCATTTATGGTCCCACACGCTATATTACATAGTGCCATGAGCTATGCAATATCGCTCCCAGCGCCATAATTACGTGGCACATAAATTATGGCCCCACACGGTATATTACATAGTGCCATGAGCCAGGTAATATGACTCATGGCACTCCAATTATAACTCGCAGCTATACTGTGTGAGGAGATGTATAAATTTCAGTAAGCTTCTTGAGTATAGAAGAGGTTTTATTGTAGTAGATTAGTTGACTGAAAACATCTGCAATAAGATTGTTTAGCTAATAGAAGCACCCCAAATACAATTAGTCTGCCAAAAAATGGACGAGGAAACGGGAGAAAAATTGATCAAGTCTTCGTGATACATTGGCAAGCGATCTTCACGCTGCGAAAATTTCGATAATCAATCGAAAAAACTGAGATCCGGTTGTCAAATAATTTTTGCAAACGAGTTTTAATCGAATAAAACTTCAATTCAAAAATAAACTGCAAATCAATCGTAATCATTACGCTCGAGAAGCATGTTATTACACTGAAAAAACACATAACGCAAGACGCCATAATTTATAGACTTCTGGCGCCATGTACATAGTCGATTTCGGTCGATTTGTGATAAAATATAGCGCCACACGCCATAGTACATAGGAGCAGACGCTATGCTTATAGCGTACTTAAGATAGTTCGGTATTCAACATTACGCCCAGGTACGTAACAATGTTATGCCTAGGGATGGGATTGTTGTTCATTCTTAGGGTTACCGTGGGAAGGAGTCGTCTGGTCGATCGGGGAAACTTAATGTGGCGTCAAATGACGATGGATTCGGATTCGCAAAGGTTGGCAATAAGTTGGCACGAGAGAAAGTAGCTATGAAGTGTTGAGGTACGTAGATATATGCTCCGAGTTTATTTTCAGGCTACGAGCAGGTAAACAAAGAATAAGGATTAAGGAAGTGTACATTTCTTCCTATTGATAGATAAAGTAGAATAAGTGATAGAAAAATATTTTTATTGTTTATTCTAGAAGATTAAAAGTATACTAAACTTACATGCTACAAACATCAAAAATTATAACCATTTGAGCCTATTTGGTGTTTGTTTGAAGTGTGAAGTGTTTGTGGATTGTGGATGTGTATTTATATTGTGTATTAGGTGTTCCCACAAGGACATCAGTAAAGTATAAGATTTTGAGAATATTGTTACTGTTTCATGATCATCGTCACCCTTTTCAGTCTTGTTTTTTTTTTCCATCTGATTCGATTTTGAAAGAAATCACAGTAAACTTTTTTTGAACGCCAACAATATCAAAAATCAGATCAAAATATGGCTTTCTCATAATGTTTATCGTTTTTTTTTGCATTTGAATTGATAATTAAAATTTCATATTAATTTATAGACTATGAACACATAAAATTTTCAATGTCAAATCAACTATGACTAAAAGTTAGTCACCGCCATTGATATAAAAGTATAGAGGATATGCGAATAGCATATACGTATACTGTCCGTGACTGTTGCCAGAAACAATTGTATTAATATGGGTGAGAATGCAGTGTTCTGACCATTGATATAAAAGTATAGAGGATATGCGAATAGCATATACGTATACTGTCCGTGACTGTTGCCAGAAACAATTGTATTAATATGGGTGAGAATGCAGTGTTCTGACAATCTCAGGTGTTCCTGCATCGTTCCAGCAACTGAGATTGTCAATTTGAGTTTGATTTGTTGACATTTTTTGACTCGAGATTGCCGTCGCGATATTTGAAATCGATAAAAGAACGTGAATTAAGGCCTTTATTGACATCAATCATAAGTTCCACTCAAAAAGTACAAAGTGTGATAGTAAGTGAAAGTGATAAATGTTCAAGGGAACAAGTTATATTGTGTTTTTTGTTGCAGATAAATAAATACAATGCGGTGCTGCGTGCTTGGTTGCCCAAAAAGGAAGAGTTTCGGTGTAAATGGAGTTTCGTTTTTCAGGTAATGCATTGTTATAAATTAAAATAAGAGTTCCTAAATGTGAAAGCGTAACAAAATCGGTATAGGATAGTCAGAGGCTTTTAAATTGTAAATTGAATTAGTGCGTCTACTAATTTGTTTACATTTAAATGACAAGCCATGTTGTTCTGTTTCAGTTGGTCAAAGTGGGCGACAACTGAGTAACTGCAAGGGGCATTAGGATTTGTGTGGATATGAAATTATATGAAAATATTTTACGTTTTTAGGTGAAATGTTCAATATATATTTGTTTCTTGCTGAAAATTGAAATAACGACTGAATTTTTAAAATATTTAGCAATCTGTTGTATTTGAAATTAACTACGAAAAACTTAAGCAAAAAACATAAGGAAAATTATATTGAAGATTCTAATAGGTTTGTTCAGATACCTGAATCAATTATAATATAGGTGCGATTTTTTGCACCCCCGAACAGATCAAAATTTGTTAAGTGTACTGAATACAACAACAAAATCGTTGTTGTATTCAATATACTTTACAAAATTTGATCTGTTGTTAATGTATTCAATATACTTAACAAATTTTGATCTGCAAGAAAACGCACCTTATTTTAAAATAGATTCACAGCAAGTCGTTTTAGTACTGTTGCTGCAAGCAAAATTTTGACACAGAAAGAAACCAGCTGCAAAAATATGTTGCTGCTGCAGTACGCGCACATACCTAATCTTTCACATATTTTCTTACTACAGGTTTCCTGGCGATATTACCCGCAGGCAGGCGTGGTTGGACTCAATCGGATTGACGGAGGTAAAGAAAACTGCTGTTGTTTGTTCGGACCACTTTTGTGAAAGTGACTTAATCAAACAGCAGCGGAGAGTAATTTTGACTGCGAAAGCCGTACCGAAGGTAATTTTTCTTTAAATTATATGCAAGTAGTTTAAACTCATGATTTGCAGATGAATTTGCAGGCAGTCTGTGTGTTTGCAAAGACAGATATCGTCGAAGAACGAAACCAAGCCGTGTGTCCAAAAAAGGTAAGAGTACGTTTTTACAACACATATGTTTATGTTTAGCATGGTGCTGATAGGTACTGGATATGGAACGCAGAGCAAAGCCTTATACTGCAAGATTTATGGCAAACGATCAGGTATGTATCGAAACAATGGAAATGATTCAATTATAACCAAAAATTTAATTTTAGAGGTATGTGCAAGAGCTTGAAGAGCAGAATACTATGTCGCGTTACCTAAATCGTTCCACAATGACCGTAAGAAACAATTATTGAAATAATAGCAATAAAGTTTATTTAATACACTTCAGGTTCCCAAAGAAGTATACAGCGGTGATTTCACGGTTGATTATACATCTTCTGCGAATGATATGTTCGAATCAACATGTGAAATGGTATTTTAATCTTAATATTGCCTATTATTGCATGTATTGTACGATTTGTTTAAGGATATCTCTGACAATGACGAATTTGATAGTGGACATTCGAGCAACCGAATGGTAGTTGATTATGTGAGTATTAAAAACGAGATTGATAAAGAACTTTTTAAGAATTTGAAAATATTTCAGAATAATTCTTTCGACGAAAGCAAGCCAGTCAAAAGTTTGCAGGAGCAAATGCATGTTGAAAATGTGAGTAACTATATTACTAATATAGTTTTATTTTTGTATACATCAATATAATATTGATTGAATACTCCACGACTGATAAAAATTATTTATAGGAGCATTTCAAGACTTCGAAGTCATGCGGTGAAAAAAATCTTGTTTCAATCGTAAGTAAAACTGTTAACACGATCTGATCAAAAATAATAAGTAAGAAAATACATGATACATGATTTCGACTCGTTTTTTTAATTGTAAAAGTGACGTTTTTCTTTTTTAAAACGCCGTATCATTACAGATTTTTTCGTTATGCTATCCTTTCAAACTGCTGATTTAAAACATAAAATTTATAAATGAATTCAGTAATAGCTAAATGAATTGACTGCCTTCTTGTTTATTTGAAATATAATGTTTGAAATGCATTGGCAGTCTGAATTTTGTTAAATCCACACTAAGATATTTAAAATGAGAAGGAAATGGCGAGTCGGAACAACACGATACACCTTTCTTGTGCAATGATCAAATCAATGCTATCAAAACCGCCTTTAATTTCAATTACTTTATATTATGCAAAGCATTACTTCTTGCAATTTTAATTATTTGATACTATACAAAAACCTTAATCAGTGCACAAAGATAACACTATTACACGGTAGGATACCTGTGTGAAAATTGCTTAGTTGGTTATGAATTTGATAAATATGCTATAATTGCGGAGTTGACTCGTTACTGGTAAAAGTTTGTAAGTTGTATTTAAAAGTATTATTATGCTGATTATCAACGCTTCTTAGCTGCTGGCGCTAACATTGTGTTTGTTAAGTTCAAAATTTATCCATGCATTTGAAAATTCATGTATTTGAATGAATATAGGGTACAAATACAAATCAAGATGAAGAATCCCATGCATCATTGTTGCGTAAAGCCAATTCGCGAATTAAATCTCTTGAAGCGCGCCTGGTAAAGAAGACAATACAGCTCAAAAAATTAAAAATTAAGGTAAAGCGCCAAGAACGGAAAACCATTAGCTTGAAGCAGCTTGTAAATTCACTTACTGAAAAGAATTTGATATCTGCAGAACAAAGTGATTTCCTTAATTATTTAAGCGAGCCTAGTAAGCACATAATTGAAAGGCAGCTTTTTGCCACCAAACTTAAGAAAGTTCCAAGGAAATATAGCCCCGAGTTGAAAGCCTTTGCTCTCAATCTAAATTTTTTTTCACCCAGAGCCTATAACTTTGTTCGATCAGCATTTGGTAAATGCTTGCCTCATGACCGCACAGTTAGAAAGTGGTACCAAAATGTTAATTGTGGACCCGGCTTTACGCAAGAATCTTTTGCTGCAATTAAAAAAGCAGTTGAATGTAACGGCGGCAATGGACAAATTGTTGTTAACCTTGTCTTCGATGAAATTCACATTCGCCAACATGTGGAGTGGGACGGAAAACAAGCATATGGATTTACAGACTTTGGTGGCGCATATTCTTCCAGTGATGTAATAGCGACGCAAATGTTTGTTCTGATGGCAGTCGCAATTAACAAATCGTGGAAAATACCCCTAGGCTTCTTTCCGATCAATAGTATTACAGCCGAGCAGAAAAAAAATTTGGTTTCACTGTGTGTGGGCCTTTTGTTGGATACAGGAGTATTAGTGTCAGGGATCACTTTCGATGGTGCATCATCAAATCTCACATTGTGCAAACTTTTGGGATGTGATATTCGAAATACATCTTCGAACGGTTACTTAATGTTTGAAAATTCTGCTGAAAAATATGCGATTCATCCAGACCCATGCCATATGATCAAACTAGTTCGGAATTCCCTAGCAGACCTTAAAACGCTTAAAGACAGTGAAGGAAATCTGATCAAATGGGAGTATTTGATCAGACTGGTTGAATTACAAGAAAAAGAAGGCCTGCATTTGGGGAACAAAATTCGGAAAGCCCACATATTCTTTCAGCAGCAAAAAATGAAGGTCCGTTTGGCTGTGCAAACGCTGAGCAAATCTGTTGCTGATGCTCTTGACTTTTGCCGAGAAGTCCTTCATTTAAGAGAATTTGCTGGCAGTGAAAGTACGTCCAAATTTATTAGACTCTTCAACGACATTTTTGATGTTTTGAATACTAAAAAATTATCTGAATGCGAATACAAAAAAAAAGCATTATGTGACTCAAATAAATCCAGTATAGATGATTTTGCGAAAATGGCTATTGAATACATAAGGCAGCTAACACTCCCGACAGGAACGTTAGTCCTTAATTGTCGAAGAAACACCGGCTTCCTTGGAATTATCGCTGCATTGCGAAACATAAATCTACTATATGAGCGTTTTATTGTCACAAAAATTCTCAAATTCATACCACTTTATAAACTCAACCAGGATCATATAGAGCTGTTTTTTTCTTCAATACGTGCGGGACTGGGATACAACAATAACCCCACAGTTAGACAATTCATTGCTGCATATAAAAAAATTTTGTTTCGATGCCAGCTAAGAGAAAACGGAATTGGAAACTGCATCCCACTTGAGGAAATCAGCATTCTCAACACAAACCCAATCGCAGAAATTAACCAAACTGTCGCTAGGCATGCAAAGCACGATCCGGAATTACATTTTTACGACGAACGTTTATCCGACACAAAT
Source organism: Nemotelus pantherinus (assembly GCA_963978885.1). Lineage (NCBI taxonomy): Eukaryota > Metazoa > Arthropoda > Insecta > Diptera > Stratiomyidae > Nemotelus > Nemotelus pantherinus. The sequence goes on from OZ022263.1 coordinate 37,266,705, forward strand.
GAAGATTCATTTGAAACAGATATGCAATGTCTCAACGATCACTTTTTGCAAGAGCATGACTACGCAGCCGATCCAATGCATTTATCGTCATTCGTCAACAGTGTTGTTGAATATATATCTGGCTTCATTGTGTTTAAACTGTGCAAGAAACTTCAATGTGAGCATTGCATTTCTGCGATTCAAGGAGAGAAAAATATAATATCTTTGATTTCATACAAGAGTAGGGGCTATTTGAAAATACCATCAGAAAGTGTGGTAGCTGTGTGCAAAATTGCGGAGGGAGAGATTCGCAAAACTATATATTTAGAAGATAAGCAAATTTTGAAAACGGCACTTTTTAAAAAAAATTGTTATTCTGTTCAAAAGAGTTGTGTTGGGAAAAAGCTCTTCATGGAACATTCACAACACATGAGCACATTAAACCACTATAGCTTGTTAATCAAATCAATTGCGGAAAAATATATTCAAACAAGATTTTTTTTTATCGCTAGAAAGGATTCAGAAAAAATATCCCTTAGACAAAAATATAATAAACTCCTCCATTTTAAAGGCATGTAAATCGCGTCCATTTCCAACATTACAAAATTATGCAAAATTTTCAATTAAAACTACTCTCTTTTCTTCTAAATAATAGCCCGGATTATATTATGAATTTAATTATCCAAGGGAAGCCGTAAATCCGCCAAAGCCGGTCCCAAGCCCGGTTGCGAAAGGAGGAGGGGGCTTGTAACTTAACATTTGGTTTGTGGTAAGATTCGTATTTTAAAATGCATTTTAACTACTATGAATTTATGGTTAACAATTGAGTTAAACAATAGTTATTATTATCAATAACATTGCTCTGTAAATTTAATAACGCGCACTGATTTTTGTTGCATTTTTTTTGTATAAAATTCAGAAATTTCATCGATATAATTTTTTTTATTTGAATGCATCATAAATGTTAATAAATAAAATTTCACAAGCTTTGATTGCAAAATGTTTTGTATTTCATCTCTAACCGTTCATAGATATTGTGAATGTATTTTACTATTAAATTCTTCCACTTAAATCGAAACACCATTTTAATATATTTAAAATAAATTGGCCCCTTTCATTATACGAAATTGTATAATCACTACACCTTTGTATTTTTAAGCCAGTTGCATGTATTCACTACAACTATCAAACAATCCAAAAAATGGCAACATAAATTTCGCTATGCCCATATCCTCTATACTTTTATATCAATGGTTCTGACAATCTCAGGTGTTCCAGCATCGTTCCAGTTACTGGGACTGTCAATTTTCGTTTCATAAAATCGATTGTCTTCAAGCCGCGCATTTACAAAACGCTTTATAATTCGTGATCGGGAGCTGCATTCAAAAAAATATTGCATTTAGTGTCGTGCGCATATGAGTGGCAGTGTCGAGTGATTATTTCATTAAGCTAATGTGTATACAGAATTAGGTAAAGCAGGTTTTATGTAGTGCGGTTTGGTTGTGGTGAAAGAAAATAAAGTTAATGAGTGAACGGTTTAATATTTTTAAAATATAGCTTTTGTTAGAGAATGCGTGAAGTGTTTAAATTTCAAATACGCCTGTTTATTTCGTTTGCGTGAATGATAGCTTGGCAATTGTCGCGAGAACGAAAACATCACCCGGTTTGTTTACATTTTAAGCAGTGTGACATGTTGACTTTGTAAGTAGGTCAAAGCGGGTACTAAACTAAATAATGAAAGGGGGCATTTTCAGCATATGCTCAGGTACATGAAAATAGAAAATGAAATAGTAAAATTGTAGTTTCTGAAGCCAATAAATAACAGTTAATTATGTAACGAGCATTGTAAATCTGCCATAGCCGGTCCCAAGCCCGGTTGAGAAAAGAGGAGGGAGGTGCGAAGCTGTGAGAATAGCTGAGTTTTTGCACCTCTATCGCAAATATGTGCAAATATATACATAAATAAATATATATACATATATATGTATACATATATATATATACATATATATATATATATATATATATATATATATATATATATATATATATATATATATATATATATATATATATATATATATACATATGCATATACATATACATTTATGTATACATACATTTTTATGTATATAGATATACATATATATATATATATATATATATATATATATATATATATATATATATATATATATTTATATTATATATATATATATAGATATGCAAAGATCATGCACACGTAAATGTATTGTAATGTCCTTTAGTACTCTTATAAATGGTCTATATTTAAATGAATGTTTTGAAATTGTTGTTTGCAGAATATGTATTCAAAATCGTAGCCTTAACTGTCTTGCATACCGCAATTGCATCATTATAAAAAGTGCAAATTGCATTAGTAAGTGGAAGTGATAAATGTTCTGGGGAATAAGTTATATTGTGTTTTTTTCCCAGATACTGGAAACTACGATTGAATTTTTAAAATATTTTACAATCTGCTGTATTTGAAATTAACTAGCAAAAACTTACGCGAAATCATATTGAAGGAAAATCATATTGAAGATTCTAATAGGTCTGTTCACGTACCTGAATCTATTATAATATAGGTGCGTTTTTTTGCACACCCGAGCAGATCAATATCTGTTAAGTGTATTGAATACAACAACAAAATTGTTATTGTATTCAATATACTTAACAAATTTGGATCTGCTCGGGTGTGTAAAAAAACGCACCTTATATTAAAATAGATTCACAGCAAGTCGTTTTAGTACTCTTGCTGCCACCCAAATTTTGCCACAGAAAGAAGCCAGCTGCAAAAATATGTTGCTGCTGCAGTACGCGAACAGATCTAATCTCTCACATATTTTCGAATGTAACTATTCTCTATGCTTCTAAATAATAACCCGGATTATATTATGAATTAAATTATCCAAGGGAAGCCGTAAATCCGCAAACGCCGGTCCAAAGCCCAGTTGCAAAAGGAGGAGGGGGGCTGGTAACTTAAGATTTGGTTCTGTGGTAAGATTCGTATTTTAAAATGCAAAAATGCAATAAATGATTTGAACAGAAGTTATTATTATCAATAACATTGGTTTATAAATTTAATAACGCGCACTGATTTGTGTTACATTTTCTCGGGATAAAATTCAGAAATTTATTCAAATCATTGATTCAATTTCTTTTATTTGAATTCATCAAAAATGTTAATAAATAAAATTTCCACGTATTTCATCATTAACCGTTCATAGATATTGTGAATGTATTTTACTATTAAATTCTTCCAGTTAAATCGAAACACCATTTTAATATATTTAAAATATATTGGCCCCTTTAATTATACGAAATCGTATAATCACTACGCCTTTGTATTTTTATGCCAGATGCATGTATTCACTACAACTATCAAACAATCCAAAAAAATGGCAACAAAAATTTCGCTATGCCCATATCCTCTATACTTTTATATCAATGGGATATGGGCATAGCGAAATTTTTGTTGCCATTTTTTGGATTGTTTGATAGTTGTAGTGAATACATGCATCTGGCATAAAAATACAAAGGTGTAGTGATTATACGATTTCGTATAATTAAAGGGGCCAATATATTTTAAATATATTAAAATGGTGTTTCGATTTAACTGGAAGAATTTAATAGTAAAATACATTCACAATATCTATGAACGGTTAATGATGAAATACGTGGAAATTTTATTTATTAACATTTTTGATGAATTCAAATAAAAGAAATTGAATCAATGATTTGAATAAATTTCTGAATTTTATCCCGAGAAAATGTAACACAAATCAGTGCGCGTTATTAAATTTATAAACCAATGTTATTGATAATAATAACTTCTGTTCAAATCATTTATTGCATTTTTGCATTTTAAAATACGAATCTTACCACAGAACCAAATCTTAAGTTACCAGCCCCCCTCCTCCTTTTGCAACCGGGCTTTGGACCGGCGTTTGCGGATTTACGGCTTCCCTTGGATAATTTAATTCATAATATAATCCGGGTTATTATTTAGAAGCATAGAGAATAGTTACATTCGAAAATATGTGAGAGATTAGATCTGTTCGCGTACTGCAGCAGCAACATATTTTTGCAGCTGGCTTCTTTCTGTGGCAAAATTTGGGTGGCAGCAAGAGTACTAAAACGACTTGCTGTGAATCTATTTTAATATAAGGTGCGTTTTTTTACACACCCGAGCAGATCCAAATTTGTTAAGTATATTGAATACAATAACAATTTTGTTGTTGTATTCAATACACTTAACAGATATTGATCTGCTCGGGTGTGCAAAAAAACGCACCTATATTATAATAGATTCAGGTACGTGAACAGACCTATTAGAATCTTCAATATGATTTTCCTTCAATATGATTTCGCGTAAGTTTTTGCTAGTTAATTTCAAATACAGCAGATTGTAAAATATTTTAAAAATTCAATCGTAGTTTCCAGTATCTGGGAAAAAAACACAATATAACTTATTCCCCAGAACATTTATCACTTCCACTTACTAATGCAATTTGCACTTTTTATAATGATGCAATTGCGGTATGCAAGACAGTTAAGGCTACGATTTTGAATACATATTCTGCAAACAACAATTTCAAAACATTCATTTAAATATAGACCATTTATAAGAGTACTAAAGGACATTACAATACATTTACGTGTGCATGATCTTTGCATATCTATATATATATATATAATATAAATATATATATATATATATATATATATATATATATATATATATATATATATATATATATATATATATATATATATATATGTATATCTATATACATAAAAATGTATGTATACATAAATGTATATGTATATGCATATGTATATATATATATATATATATATATATATATATATATATATATATATATATATATATATATATATATATGTATATATATATGTATACATATATATGTATATATATTTATTTATGTATATATTTGCACATATTTGCGATAGAGGTGCAAAAACTCAGCTATTCTCACAGCTTCGCACCTCCCTCCTCTTTTCTCAACCGGGCTTGGGACCGGCTATGGCAGATTTACAATGCTCGTTACATAATTAACTGTTATTTATTGGCTTCAGAAACTACAATTTTACTATTTCATTTTCTATTTTCATGTACCTGAGCATATGCTGAAAATGCCCCCTTTCATTATTTAGTTTAGTACCCGCTTTGACCTACTTACAAAGTCAACATGTCACACTGCTTAAAATGTAAACAAACCGGGTGATGTTTTCGTTCTCGCGACAATTGCCAAGCTATCATTCACGCAAACGAAATAAACAGGCGTATTTGAAATTTAAACACTTCACGCATTCTCTAACAAAAGCTATATTTTAAAAATATTAAACCGTTCACTCATTAACTTTATTTTCTTTCACCACAACCAAACCGCACTACATAAAACCTGCTTTACCTAATTCTGTATACACATTAGCTTAATGAAATAATCACTCGACACTGCCACTCATATGCGCACGACACTAAATGCAATATTTTTTTGAATGCAGCTCCCGATCACGAATTATAAAGCGTTTTGTAAATGCGCGGCTTGAAGACAATCGATTTTATGAAACGAAAATTGACAGTCCCAGTAACTGGAACGATGCTGGAACACCTGAGATTGTCAGAACACTGCATTCTCACCCATATTAATACAATTGTTTCTGGCAACAGTCACGGACAGTATACGTATATGCTATTCGCATATCCTCTATACTTTTATATCAATGCCATATCCTCTATACTTTTATATCAATGGTCACCGCAAACTGAATCAGCAAATAGCTTGCCTCAGATGAATCGCAAGTTCGTCGAAAACACGTGTTTTTCGATAATATTTTAATACCATCAATCCAAAAATACTCTTAAAATTTTTTTCGCTACCGTGATAAATTAGCAACACACTAACAGCGGGTTACGACAAACATCCAAACATAAAAAACGCCACCGATTTCAAATTTTAATGCAAATCCATTTCGTCGATCGCCATAAAAACTCCCAGTTACAACATAATTCGAGCTAAAGATCAATGTCAACTCGCCAACTTTACAATGCACACTATCAAACCAACACGAGGCGGTAAAACAACGCAATAATGATTGTTATTGATGGCTATCAGATGATTCCACCGGCTTCCAACTTGACTCGTAGTTCCCCCCAAGCCAGTGCTGATTGCGCCATTAAATAGGCCATCAATCTCCCGTGAGGCTACCATATTTGAGGTCCTGAGAGCGTGTGCGTACTCGATCCACCTTATTAATGACGCCATTGCTTGAGGGCAGCAATACGATATTGGTGCAATGATTTTTTCCACTTTTTATGCGGCCTATCATCGATTTATTGCCGATCGCATAAATATACACATCGTTTTCGTTTGCGATATGTTTGAAAGGTAATCGAAAAATTTCATTAACTGAAGATTAGATTTTGAGCCGCTGGAAATGAAAATCGATTTATTTATTTGACTGCCGAGTTATAAAGACGTTTCGAATCAGCGGTCACAAATCATATCTGGAATTGGCCCGGTTTGATCTTTCGTAGCGAGAAGGCGGTAAGGGCTTCGAGTCAACGGATCGTTTGTTTTAAACTTGTATTGAAATGAAAATATTTTGTTGATCATGCTACAAAGTGGTTTGCAGAAGTCAATAAGTACGCCCAACTTTACCAGTGGGCTATAGTGAGTGCTGCCAACCTGATTAATCCTACTAGCAAATATCTCCAGAAAACTTTTAAAATATATACTGCTCTTGGTAATTTGACCATTTGTGGCCCTCATATCTTGCTTTTTGCGACATCACTTCAAAGTCGCAATCGTATCTCATACCAAACATTGTAAAAATCCTGACAAATGATTTAATTCTACCAATTATGGACAAAACCTTCCAAAATAACTTTTTTATTGGTTTTAAGCTTCAATAAAATATTTTGAGGCATAAAATCGTATTGTTCGAATGGTAGCTCTAACAAGCACCTTACCTCTTCTGTTAAGCACTTGCATCTTCAGATCGACCCTGAACTGATAGCTCCTTCTGTATTTAAACAATCAATTAAGTGACTGGTAGGGTTTTTGTTTGCATCTTAAGTGTTATTTCTCTTGTGTACGTAATGTTTCAATATCTTGATTTATAGTTCCGACAGAAGTTTTTGTTTGGAAATTGGAATCGTGTGGCAGGCAAATGAAGTTATCTCAGTTTCAATTAAATGAAGAAAGTGGCGCATGTGCTTAAATAAATTATATTTCTTCTTATTGAGTCGTAGAGCTGAACATTGCGAGCTTGTTATTAACCGCAAGCTGATCGTAATAAAATGTTAAAAAAAAACAGTTATTATCAAAGCTAATTTGAGTCTGGTTGAGGTGTTTACTTTGTAGTGTTTTTTTCACCCAAGAATTTAAATGGCGACCACAAACTTTGAGGTATTGATTTCATAAAGCATTTTAAATGATTTTTCTGCCTCAACACCTGTTGAAACTTATAAATCACTCTTCTTTAATATAGTTTCATTACTCAATTGAAATAAAGTTAGCCTTTGTAGTAACACAATTAATTTGAAAAGTAGTCAGTTTATCACCCAATTTAAACTCACAATGTTTTGCTTTGTAGATTTAGAGCTCAATTAATAGCACCATCATAATCATCTATGGCAATAATATAGCCCAAGTCGGGCCTTGATCTACAGGATAAAGTTCCACCAATAAAGTTCCATCTCCAGCAAGGATCTTCTATCAACTTCTATCGAGGCTTCCCATCGTTTGCTCGGTTTTCCTACTGAGCACTTCACTTCTGCTCTACCTTTCAACGTTAACGTTCTTCAAACACTACCACTGCCTTTTCGGGGTCGCTCGTTTGGGACCATGTTTTGCTTCCATATAGCACAGTTTTAATGAGTGATTTGTAAATACGAAGCTTATTTGTCTGAGAATGGGAAACACAGAACAATCGGCTATGTTTGCAGCGTTTGGCTCCTGAGTATATAGGCGTGCCCAGGACTTTTTCATTGAAGTACTGTGAAGGCACAATAGGTGAAAAGACAGTTTGCGGGTGTTTTTTCAAAGACAGTTTTGCAATACAAGGGGCGATTGCTCCCCTTTTCTTTGTCTTGGCAATGAATGTATAAAGTTATTTATATTTTTAAGGTCGTAGGGTTCTTCCTCCTCTGAGTCATGAATTTAGTTTTAGTCTCATTGACTCGAAGGTTTATTGTTTACTTCAGATTCTGAGCTCAAAACTACACTTTTGGCATCTGAGATTGATCGTGCCGTAATGTTGTCAGCATATGCTACCAGTGGTGAGGACTTGAAACTTAACGTACTTGTGGTGCCACCTGATGTCTTCTTGATATTGTCTTCTTGATATCACAGTAATATTGAAGAGTATTCGAACGAGTACATCCCCTTGTTTTAAACCTGATTCCATTTTGAAGCCGTCCGTTAAATCACCATCAACGTTGACCTGAGGCTCTTTGCTCAGCATTGTGACCTTAACCATTCGAATCAGTTATGTTGGGACCCCAAGGCCTTGAATTATTTTATGCAAAGCATTTCTGTCGATGAAAATCTACAAATAGCTAATGCAAATAGCTAATGCAAATAGCTATTCCTAGCACTTCCCGAGCACCTGTTTCACTGAGAATACGTTTTCAGTTGTAGAACGTTCGCTTGGAAGACCAACCTGATACTCTCCAATAATATTTTCATAGTACATTAGGTATACGTCAAATTTATAATTTAATTTAAGTCCAATAAAATATTTGTTTGGAAATGTTTGTTTGGAAACAGTAACAATGTCACAAGCTCTAGTGAAAGAACATTAAATGAACAACATCGAGGAAAAAGTAGTGAGTGTGGGGCTAGTGAGGAGCTCTGGCTGTTAGGTAGGTAGGGCAGACCCCGGAGCAGGCATACAAAGAGGGATCATTGTAATACCGCATTTCATTTAAATGTAACACATAACATATAACGCACAACCTTTTTGAAGTTAAAAGACACCCCGAGATCTTGATGAACTGGGTGATACTTTTCAGGTCCATCCACGCTACTTTGGTTTGACTGGTTCCTTCTTCTAATAAGGGCCAGACAATCATACAAGAGGTGACGAACTGTTTCATGTGCCTCTTCTGATCTACAGCTCTGGTAAAAGTCGTTGCAGGGGGCACGTAGCCACACTGTATGCTTGACGAACAAACAATGTCCAGTTAACATACCCACTGACGCGCGGAGGAAACCCCTTCCCAATGCTAGTAGTTCTTCCGCCGAGTAGTTAATAGCATCCGTTTGATGTTTCCGTCTGATAGTTAGTTTAACTGAAACTATCGGAATGCCAGCTACGAAACTGCTGGGCAGCTTTGGCAAGTTCGTCTGGTTCACGATTTTCCACAATTTCCCAATGTCCTGGCATCTAATATAGCTGCATCAATATGACGTTAAGGGACGTACGGCATTTGAAGATCAGCTTCGAGGAGGTGTTAGCTCTAGCAAGGAACTGTGTAGCTGCTTGGCTGTCAGTAAGACGCAGATATGCACTTTAAATATCTAGTTACGTAAGACACTGCAGTGCTCCGGCAAGCGGAAGGAAAGCTTCAAGTTTAGGTAAGTGGACAATATACCGTATCCCACTGACGCTCATTTTGGAGCCATCAGTGTATATTTCCACAGCACTATTCCCTAGCCTACCCCCTTATGCTTGCGATTTGGGCTTCGAACCCTTGAGTCAGATATGGTGGGACAGAGTCGATGTCTGCTGGAATTGGCATTTCTGCATGGCCCAGGTCTGCCATTATCCAACAATCACCACAATGTGGTAGATGAAACAGCATCAGGAGTGCTTTCGTTGGGGTAAACGGAGTTCCCTTGTTATAAATAAATAACCTAAACACCTTCTCTATCATTTTCTGATTTACATCCCTAAATATGGTTGGTCACTATTGCTTCGTTCAGCAAATTTGTTTCCACTATACAAGTGTAAATTCAGGAGACGAAACGAGGTTGCAGCCCTTAAGTTGCTCCTACATCATATTTATTTAATTATTTAACCACCAACAAGATTTATCGTAACAGAATAGTGATAAAAAAAAAAAATTAATTAAATTAATAAAAATACAAACAAAATGTAAGTTTAGTTAGTCAATTAAGTTTAGTCAGTATAAATATACAGTACAGGTATATTAGTGCAATTGTAGGATGAGATGACTATGATGAGAGAGCCTTGATAAGGGTTTTTAAGGTTCTTTTCAAACCATAAGGAAGGAGTTTCGGCTCATGCTGTTGAATTTGCAGCACCTATTTACTGGCTCATTTGCTGAGCAGTAACTGTAAAAAGAAACACAGTGTTTTGCGATACATTTCAGCTATATTTTCTTTCCACAGAAGCTTGTAATCCAGGATGAGTCTCAGCTATTTTATTTTGTTTGTGAGCTTCATTGAGCTTCAGTAGATATTTTTTCTCGTAAAGAGCGGTAGTTCATTTTTGTTATTTATTTTGTTCATTTAGTTTTGTTGTTTGCAAGAGAATATATAAGGAATGATTTATTCTCTTTAATAGGATCGAGATAAATTTTTCTTATATGGCCATAGCAATTTCATCTGCGTACACTATAACTCCATACTCAGTTTAATTAAGTTTCCTTAGAAGCTCACCAACTGTTAAATTCCATAACAAGGCAGACAAAACACCACCCTAGGGAGTGTCTATATTTACCACTTGCTTGATGGTAAGTATATTAGTATATTACTACCCAAAGATGAGTATATTACACGATATCTGAGTAGCTGGTTTAGAAGGGTTACCAACTGGGAATTGGCATCCAGGTTTTGGAGAGCATTCAGAATCGCCTGAGGGCGGACATTATTGAACGATTGGTCGATGTCTAGAAATGCAGCCAGCGTGTACTCCTTGAAAGCAAATAATTTTCCAAGGTAAGTAGAGCTGTTACCCGTGTTGGCCTAGTATAAGCATGCTGTGACTTCGAGATCAGAGTAGCGTCTCTGTTATCCAATACTCCTCAGCTCTCTCTGAAGTCTTTAACAGAATGAAGCTTAGACAAATCGGCATATAATCCTTTGGTTTAGTGTGCGAGGCTTTTCCTGACAACTCTCGTTTTCGATGAACTCATGGGAATATACGAAAGTCTTAAGCAAGCATTTACCATCAGCCAAGGCACTGTGCCCTCAAATATCCGCTGAGTATCAGCCAGGAAGACATAATCTGGGTCTGGTGGCTTGAATGCATCAAAAGATTAAACGGCCCAACATATGTGTTCACTAGAAATGACACGAGTCGAAATTGCATTCCTACATGATTCTATCAGTAATATTGGACATGTCTCCTCACTACGAGGAAAGTTAGTTTCCATCAACACACTAAGGATCTTGCAGCTGCTTTGAGTCCAACTGCCATTAGACTTTTGTATGCAACCCAGACCTGAGCTTAGAACTAGCTCTATTGATACCTTCAATATTGGCACACAAAGATTTCCATGAAGCTCTTTTGTGAAGGTAGGTTCATTGCCAATGTTTGCAATAGTAAGATTGATAGTGTATCAATGAACTCATATAATGAATCAAATCTTTCGTTGGTGTCCAAACTGCCCCATAACGGATTATGTGCGTTCGCATCTGCCGCTAATGTTATCGGTATCTGCCGTAAATTTGTGGCTGCTGCCAATTCTCTTAAATGGTTAATGGGAGGTAGCAAGTTTTCCTCGTAAAATGAAGCATTTAGCGCTCCAGAAAGGTTTTGCAACAAAATAGCAACAATGTCCATGTCACTGAAGTTTGAAAGAACGTTTATAGAGAAAGATACAGGTTTTGCCGATATGGAAGAGAAGAACAGCAGTAGCTATCTTGGAGCCGTAAAAGTTAATTTGGATAACTTTCACCTTTGTTAATTAGAGTGCTATCCAGATCCGAGTCATATCCAATGGCCACCTCGCCCTCGCCCGATTTGAAATCTAGGACGATCATGATCGCACTACCTTCACCGTCCGATGCAGATATTCCTGAACAAGGTTCAGGTACATCCGCCGGCCGTTTTCTACACAAGTAGCCCACTTATCTCCACCTTCTGCAGAGGCTAAATTCTTCGATAAGGAAGATTTTTAGGTCTCTCTGTAGACCTTCCCGTGAACAAAACCGAACACGTAACGTATCGTGTAGCCACAGTCCTTTAAAAATGGAAGGCATTCCCCATTTATAATGATGAGGGTTCGGGGTTGGTCACCTTATAGCTCGCTGACACTCTAAACCTTCCAACCGTTTACAGGCTGGTCACTGTTGCTCAGTTATATGATCTGCATAATGCATTCAGGTGAAGAAAGTTCAGCAGCGATCCATGACCTGGATCTCGGCTTACTCGGAATCTGGTGTTTTTGCACCACCTCCAATTGCTTATATTCCTCAGAGTTGAAGAACTAATAAAAAGAAACAATACAATCACGTCAAAAAGTGTAAAAATTTCAATACATGCTGTTGATCTATGAACAGTATTGCAGAGATTCTTAAACATTCAATTCGTTTCCCTGCAGACGACTATTGTTTTGGTTATTTTGCTTAGGTTAGGTTAGGTTAAGTGGCTGTCACTTGAGAAGTCATATCGAAAGACAAACATGGGCACATTCCAGACCCGTTGTGATACCACGCATATATGCTTCCTTAGCTGCTGTACCCTGGGAACCATTGGCTCCTTCGATGAACTGTACAATTCTTCTTAGTTCGATAAAGTACAGGGTGTTTTTTAGACGTATAGAGCTTTAAGTTGGCAACACTTTTTAATACTACGTGTGGTGTGACAGCTGTCATGCGTTTTATTGTTAGTTTGGTTAGCCATTTTATCATAATACCATTTTATCTGAGAAAGTCACTGTTTGGTGTGTTTTATGGGCCGGTGGAATAATTGGTACATATGTCTTCAAAAATACTGCTAGGAATAACATTACAGTCAATGGTGACCGCTATAGAGCCATGATCAATGACTTTCTCGTTCAGAATTTGACTCGCCATAATGCAGAGGACCTCTGGGTTCAACAGGATGGCGCGACATGCCATACAGCTCGGGTAACCATCGACTTATTGAAAGAAGCATTTGATGAGTGCATAATTTCTCGTTTTGGACCTGTGAACTGATCTGCAAGATCTTGTGATTGAACACCGCTGGACTATTTCTTGTGAGGATACGTCAAATCACTCGTCTACGCCGACAAATCCGAGACGCTTGAACATTTGGAAGACAACATTCATCACGTTATTGGCGGGATACGGCCCCAATTATTGGTTAGAGTGGTCGAAAATCGGACCTCCCGTTTGGACTTCCTCCACGCCAGTCGTGGCGCTTACATGCCCAAAATCATATATAAAAACGGCAAAGAATTATCTTTCTAATAAAACCAATTTCATGGCAATCAAAAGAATGTATCCGTATTTTATTTCCTTTCAACGTTTTATAAAAAAATGCCCTATAAACTAGTAAAATCTGAGGGGAACGGCGCCCTAAGAGAAACCATTCTCTTCCTGGCGGGAAATGGACGCTGGCACAGGAAGTGAAGAACGAACTCCTCTTTATCTTCTAAGCCACAGGTCCGACAGAAGTCGTTGAATCCTGCGCCCAACCGCCCTATGAGACAGTGGCTCGTGAAAACGACCACAGCACAGCTGACAGCGCTACCAGTGAAATTCAACGGCGACCTGGTACCACATGTATTCATGGATGTCCAGATCTGTCTTGCTATCGCACAGGATGATTCTTCAGTCCATGACTTCTTAGCGTCCTTGAGGTATTTTTGTCTAACGGCTAGTTTGACCGATGACGTCAGTGACCAGTAGGTTTTTTTAATTTGTTCCAAAATTCTCTATTTGATCGAGGTCACGAGAAGCACTGGACCACAGTCAAGATCTAATTCATTAAATTTATTTTATGCATAATTATGAAATAGTATAGGGTTTTAAACTTAAAAACGGAAACTAGTCACACTCGCAAACGAAATATGGTTAGATGTTTAGTGAAGAAAATGTGTTATGCGGACTATGATTCTGATATCTAATTTGAAGGGAGAAGTCAAGTGACAAAGAAAAACTTGCTTTTCCTCATATCTTTTCTGAACTCAAAGCAAAGTGGGGAGATTGAATGTTTCATATCCGTAAATCTGGTCTCCACCTTTTTGTTATGTTATATTTATAACAATCAGTATTATTATTTAAGTTTGCCTCTTCATGTTTGGAAAAACTGGGCTTCATGCGTAAGTTCAATATCGTGATTTTTTTCGAAACTAATGTTAGCAGTAGCTGTATATTTCCCAGTGTGATGTACATCAATTGTTTGTTTTTCTAGCATTTAAAAATATTGTGACATAGTTCTTTTTTTAACGTATGGTAGATAAAGTCCTATAAATACGAAGTCTCACAACTTAAATAAAAGCAGCTGCTCATGCTATATATAATTTTTGGGTTTGATGTAATAAATAAATGAAGAAAAAGATGATCCAGTTTGTTTCAACATTTGCAATATTATTGCCTTCATACAGCCATGCATTTTAATCCACAGTCATTAACATAGACCGCGTTTAAATGCTCCATAGCAAATTCAACTGTATTTAAGATATCTATTTGGAATATTTGAAACGTTTGAAACAGAAGAAAGCAACATCAACAAGAAGCAGCACCAGTCCTTGTTTGAGAATCGCGCAGGCTCACCGTCTGTCAAAGAAAAGACGTCATAGCTGCGAAGGTAACAGCCACGAACATCTCCGTTCAAAATAACTTCACGAAATTCCCAGTTTAGGGACTGAACGCTCCAAGTGAATGTAGACTGTCGGGAAACAAACATAATCACAATATCAAAATGAGTGTAATCAAAGCATACGAGTGGATCAAGACGATGTTAATGATGCCCCTAACACCTAAACACTTAAGGATTTCCGCAATATTGATCGCAATTTACCAAGTGGTAAGTTTTTTGTCCAAGCACAATGCGATGGTAATGCAATTAATCGAATACATTTTCAGCTCGTTGCACACGTTATACTCTTTGTAATGCTGATGGGGTTGGCTCATGCAGAGGAAATGCGGACAATTCTGGGAATCGACATTGCAGACCAGAAGGAGCGAGAGGACTACTATGAGGTGGTCACGAACGCAAAGGGCGAGTCCGTAAACCAGATTCGCTTTCAATCTGCAACACACTTGGCGTCCTTCACCTTACTGATTCTCTACATTGGAACGGTGGTGGCATCGGTGAATCTCTTCAGTTCCCTGGGTTTGTTCGTCGGAATATTTAAGAACAAAACCGAGCTGATGCTTCCCTGGCTCGTAGTCGACATGCTGGGAGTCATCATAATCCTAGCGACTATGATTTTCGTTTCGAATGGAACATTTGTGGAGTTCATCGGTGGACAGTGGCAGTACAGTAAGTTCATTGCTTGCATTTCAATTCAAAGCAACTCTCAAGAACTGAAACTCTCTGCCCTATTATAGTGACCTTATGTGCTGTCTTTATATTATTTGATGTTATCATCTGGTATGCCATTTACTGCTACTACATCAGCATAAAACAAATCAGGAAGCTCACAGAAATCGCTACGGTTGCAATACCGTGCCCACCGCCAGGATCGGTATGACTTAATCTATGAAATTATATGAAAATAATTATTATTTTTTAGATTCCATTCCACTATCGCAAGGAAAATATGCATTTAGGTAGTGGTGGTTACAAACACGTTTTGGCTGATTGCGATCCAAACTATCAAGCTTAGATAAATTATGGAAGAAAAATCAAATGTTAATATGAACAGATGCATTTAGCTATGAAATTTCAACACAATTGAAAGCATTTGGACATTGTTTACCCAGCGTTACAATACTAATCTAACTATTTGAAATGAATTTAATGGAAATAATATGCATTTTGATTAAACAATCGAATAATGTGATAGTCTAACGTAGTGAAAAATAAATACCTAAGCTTATTTATTTTAAACAAATTCATGTTTATTTTGCAAATATTAGAACCGAAGATGTATTTATTTATTTATTAAGAAAAAATCAAAATAATCATTGATAAGTAGCAGCAAAAATAAACAGCAAGTAAAACAGTGAACTAAAATATTTTTCAGCTAAGAGTTCAAAAAAAAAAACTCTAGCGCACCTGAACCGCTAGAAATACTAATGTTCGATGCACAGTGCATGCTTAATCGTGCAGATTTTGAGTGCATATTCTACCACACGTGCTCCAAACTTTTTCGAGTGCAAAATCACTTTGATCTTTACAATGCATTGAAACTCATGGGGACGAAAGGATTTCAGGAATTTCAAGATTTAAGAAAGCCAAACACTGGAAAAATTTGAAAGCACCGTAACCTAACATAAAAAAGAAAATGCTTAGTGCTTGCAACACTTTACAAGCACTCCAACTAAAAGTATCCCATAATTGCCTCACGTCCAAATTAAATAACTCTACCGATTTTGATTTTATTCAATGATTTCGTCAAAAGTTACAGGGATAGAAAGATGTTTAGGGTCAACAAACGAAAGATGTTTGGAACCAAAAAATTTCTAGAATTTAGAAAATTTAAACAACTGGTAACTTATTTTCATTGTAAATGTTCACGATGTGAATACTTAATGTAAGCATTTATTGATACGAAAATAGCAAAAAATACCTCACGCTGACAACCCTTTGCTAACAGCAAAGTTAAAAATATATCACACCTGCCTCACATTGAAATCAACCTACCCTGCGAATTTCGTTTTGATCCGATGACTGCATTGGAAGTTATAGGGGCACAAAGAAATTTAGGGTAACCACTCGCAAAAGTTTTCAAATTTTCGAAAACTTCATATTTGTTGTTTACTGTCACTACAAGATCATTCCCGTTTGAAAATTTTACGATAAAATCGCTTAATAAAGATATTGCAAATATATACAGAACCAACAATAGCTGGTAACCCTATGATGATATTTTTACCAGATTCCTTCTGAATAATGCCTGTAATAAGTTCCATTTATCATATCAAATTCGATTTGATTTCACGACTGCACTGGAAGCTATACGGCAAAAGGCTTTATTTTCCTGAACGAATTTTCAAAACCCAAGACACTAAAATTAACATAAAGGTGTTATGACACTACATTAATAATGCCATTAATAATCCGAGTAGAGAGAGACAATGAATAAACATGGATATGTGCATTTTGTATGAGCGAATAGGCCTCACTAGCCAATAATGTTAAACTGTTAAATATTAATGCCATAATTAATGTGGTGTGCTATAATAATGCGGCCGGCTTCGCATTATTCAGCTGCTAGCAGCTGAAATTTGGACAAGTCGGAAATTGAATGTGTCATATTAGAATATTTGAGACATTTTAGCCTTGATTCCAGCAAACCTTCGACATTTCGATAACAGTTAATCGTCACTGTCAAAACGAACAGTTGTTTTGACTGCACTCACCTACTTGTCTCTTTCACACTAAATATTTCGATCTCTGTTCTTTTCGGATTAATAATGAGAATATTAATGCGCAAATTAATGCAGTGTCATAAGACCTTAACTGGCAGCACCAACCGAATTTTTCAACCAAATTTCTACCAGCTACATGAAAATCAGATAACTGAATCAGAATTCATAGGGCAAAAAGTAGGTTTTTTTCTTTATAATTTTTCAAGATGGCACCACTGGCACAGGGTTGCCCGCATTTCCCAATCGCTTCTATCAGACCTGGTCGTACTTAATACCAATACATTCTGTAATTTTCAACTGTATTTGATAATTGGGACGTGAGTTCTCGCGAACAGAAGTTTTTGATGCTTAAAATATAGGTAAATTGGAGGAGTGTTACCGTTCTTGTCCGATATGAAATTTCAAAAGTTTTTCTTTGGTTGTATAGACAAAGCATTAGATTTTTATATGAGCTGGATTTCGCTGTTAAAAACGAGAATTTTTCAATGCCTGCCGTAGCTGCAGAGTTGCCAGCACGTTCATAAAAAACTACACAAGTTAACAACTTAATAAGAACAATACGTTTTTTCTAATAATCTGGTCAAAAGTTATCGCAATTCAAAAATTTTCAAATTTTCTCAATCTCATTTTAGGCGCCTAGTGCACACATAGGGTTAAAAATTTCAAAAAAATTATCATATTTACATTAAGAACACGTTCAAAATTTATTCCAAAAACTTTATTTTTGCGAAAGTTATTTGTTGACAGAAAAATAGGTACATTTAAAATATCACTAAAATGGCCACCGGCGCCAAAGGGTTAAACATTATTAACTTTTTGTGAGACCTGGCACTATTCTGCATATACACCAATGTATCCTGAAAATTTCAGCTCAATCGGATGACGCGTTCTTGAGATTTTTTCACTGCAGTTTTTTGATGATATATATATATATATATATATATATATATATATATATATATATATATATATATATATACATATATAGAAATATGAATTTTTGGGCAAAGTGGTAGTACTAATGCTCTTCTTCGAACATTAGTAAAAATAGTGTGCGCAAAAAACTCTGGAAACAGTTGCGAATAAGTTTTAGTAGTCTCACTGAGGAACAAAACGGAGATAATATAGCACATGTTGGTGATAAAGTTTGAAAAGAAGACATCTCTCAAGGCATACTTTGTGTGATTCATAAGCCTGCATTGGATGGATTCCAATGCAACAAGTTTTTTATAGTAATCGCACTGTTCTATATTGATCCTAAAACTGCACAAATTCGGACTTGTTGGATCTTTACTAAGCTGGCTCAGTAAACGGACATACTAAACCAAATAATTAAACTTTATAGCTGCAGCAACATTGAAACATACATATCACATCATACGCGACATTCTAACCTGTTATATTATCCGCGTTTTTTACGCCTCTATCGAGAGATGGTTAGGATAATAACATTGAAAGTAACAGCAATCTTGTCCCAGTTGTTTTCAAATCTACTATCCTAACCAGCTCTCGATAGAGGCGCAAAAAACGTGTCTATTATATCCTGTTCGATAAACCAAGAAAAAATTAAACAGCTGTATTCTCCTAAAAAACGAAAAACTATTACTCACCAGGAATTATCCTTCCAATCAATCTAGCTTATCAGTCTATTTAACATTCCTGGCGGTAATGACGATCGGTTGATGTTTTCCGGTAGAAAGAGGACTTCTTGCGAAAACTTAAAACAAACACCCGCAAGCTACTTAACAGTACATTGACCTGCAGCAGACGATGACCGCACTTCACTGCACACCGCCACATCTATCAGATAAATAGCGGAAATTTTTGTTGTTGTAATCAATTGCATTCAATATGGCACTAATCATACACATTATGCACATCTAGTAGCCGATCTACCCCGAAAGTGAATCAAGCGAAATTGCTACTGTTTTTTCCCGCCAATAATTATGTCAAGTTATCATACTTCTTATTCCAGCGAATGCAATTCACGACCGCGATACAAGTCAGACAGGAGCAAACTGCATCGATTTCGATACTGCGCCTCGCCGCAATTAATTACTAGCGAAAACAGTAGCAATTTCGCTTGATTCGATTTCGGGGTAGATCGGCTGCTAGATGTGCTTATGTGTGTGGTTAGTGCCACATTTGCTGCATTTAATTACAATAACAAAATTTGCCGCGATTTATCTGAAAATCGTGGCGGTGTGCAGTGAGGTGCGGTCATCGTCTGCAACAGGTTGAAAGTTGTGTCTACTAATTTGCGCGTGTTCTAAGAAATATTCATCTCGTAAGAAGTCCTTTTTCTTCCGGAAAACAACAAACGTTCATCATTACCGCCAGGAATGTTTCGCGTATCTTGTTTTTAATCAAGTGTCTGATCAGCATGTGTATTTTCGCGAAATGAAAGTAGAGTGCAATTGCAAGGAACATTTTTTTTTTGTTCAGTGAATGGTGTGTTAGTTATTAGTGCTTTCTTCGGTAGAAAAATGCTGCTGAGATTTGGTATCTAGTAAGTGAGTACGTGTGCGTGCGATATTCAGTATTTACATACATATATGTATACATAGTGTGACCGGCACTTTTTGTTTGGCAACTTTACGATAAATATTCATCGGTATTTTGCTAGAGTTCACTGTACCGCATCCTAAATTGCTTCAAGGCGCAAGTGAACAGCTGCAAATCGATCAATTATCGAACGATAAAGATCAAAAATGATACGATAGCAGCTTGGGTGAGATTACTCAATATAAAATGTGATGAATGCTTCAAGAAAGAGCGCCAACTTGCATGGAAATGGAAGTTTCATTTTTGTAGGCATTCAGTAGCTCAAAAAAGAAGTCGGACATACAGTCTGTCAAGAATGAGTTTACACATAGGAAAAAAATTCAATTTTTCATCTTTCTAATTATAAAATACTACTTTTTATTTATGTAAATGAATGTTTTTTTCTTAATTATAGTTATTTACATTATTTCCAACCGATATATACAAAAAAAAGTACAACTTTAATGCAAAACAAGAACGAAAAGACCAACGAAAACAATTATTGCAATTCTTGAAGTGTCAAGAAACTCTTTACACAAATTATTATTGTATTTAATATTTACATATTTACAGGATATTTAATATTATTTTTTATATTTAACATTTGGTATGGCCACCTTTGGCATCCACCACTCATCGCAACCGATTTTTCATTGAATGAACCAACTTTTGCAGGTCATACGTGGTTGGTATTTTTTGCCATTCTTCGAGAATCGCAATTTTTAAGGCAGTTCGGTTTTTGGGTTGCCTTTTAGCGCCTTGTTGTTGTAAGTAAGCCCATAAATTCTCGATGGGATTTAAGTCCGGACTCTTGGCTGGCGTATCCATCACTTTTCCGCAGTTGTATAAGGGCCATGTTCGCTTTATGTTTGGGATCGTTGTCCTGGTAAAGCTTAAAATTTGGTTTGCTGTTATGCATAAACCCGAATTTCTGCGCACTGCTTGCCAAATATGTTTTAAGGATATGCAAATATGGTTGGGCGTCCATGGTTGACTCGATGGATGCCAAGTCTCCTACTCCTCTGCTTGAGAAGCACCCCAAATCATAACGGACAACTTACCTAAAGGCTTGCGCCACACTCTAGCCGGTCCATCATTATAGTACAACATCATTTTCGTCTCATCGCAGAATATGACGTCGTCCCAGAAGTCAACGGGTTGAAAAAGGTGCATCATAGCGAAAGAAAAACGCTTTTCGATGTTTAGTGCAGAAAACAGTGGTTTCTTTCGTGCAGCTCTTGATGAGAACTTATTTCGTAGGATGGCCTGTCGTACTGTTTCATGGGAAACAGCAGCATCACACTCTTCCTTGAGTTCCCTAGCAAGTGTTCTGGTCGAAGTCCAGGGGTTTTTATCAAGCTTCCTTATTATAAGGCGCTCTATAAGTTTAGATATTTTTGGTTTTGAGCCACCTCCACACTTTGGCTCCAATCTATTCTCATTTTCAGCACAATTTATAACGTTATAGACTGCCATTCGTGCTACACAAAACATTTCCGACAGTTCCTGTGCACTTTTACCTAATTGGTGATTATAGTATATCATCTGAACTAACTCAATGGATAATCTTTTGCCTGGCATTTTAAAACACAATATCTCACTTATTTATGCGTATTAGCCAAAAATTAATCACACACTAATGATCAAATTTATAAAGCTTTACAATACAGACCAACATACAGTAAATTTACCGTATCGTTGCAGTAATGCAAAAAAAAAACTTTTGTGTAAAGAGTTTCTTGACACTTCAAGAATTGTAATAATTGTTTTCGTTGTTCTTTTCGTTCTTTTTTTGCATTGAAGTTGTACTTTTTTTGTATATATCGGTTGGAAATAATGCAAATAACGATAATTAAGAAAAAAAAAAATTATTTACTTAAACAAAAAGTAGTATTTTATAATTAGAAAGATGAAAAATTGAATTTTTTCCCTATGTGTAAACTCATTCTTGACAGACTGTACACCTACTTACGCATTCAAGGAGAGAATAAACATTCCAAGAGTACGCTTCAGAGAAAATATGTTTTACTAACTCTACATTGTTTACTTATGGAAAATAGAAAACTCAATTTATAAAATGTTAAAATTCAGAATTAAAAAGAAATATGAAAAGTGAAAATGTAGCTTGGATAGCATAAAACTCAGACACTTAATTTTTAATGCAATTTTAAATTTTTATTCAATATTTAGAATATTTTGTTGGTAGTTCTTTATTTTTCACTATGGCTTTCAATCTGTCGATCAATTTTTGCCCATTCTCTCTGATATGCTGATTCCAAGTCTTCCTTCCTACCAATAAGCATTATTTTTGAACTGATTCTCAAAATAAACCCTTAATTGCTCGATAATATCAGCAGATTGCGGAGATATATCCAACACAAGCGGGCAATTATACAACAGCCACAAACGCACATTGAGTGCTTTGTGTTATGGATCGTTATACTACTAGTATACTACTATTCGCAATATTTCAGCACTTTCCAGCAAATTTTGCTTCAGAAAGTCTAGACACTTTGCGTGACCTATAATTTCATCGATTACCCAAAGTTTACCTGCATCGAATAGCACAGTGTTCCCAAAAACAAAAAACCTTTATTTTTACTAATGTTCGAAGAACATTAGTATTAAAATCGATTCGGCCAAAAATTCATATTTCTATATATATATATATATATATATCATCAAAAAATTTCAGTGAGATAATCTCGGGAACGCGCCATCCGATTGAGCTGAAACTTTCAGGATACATTGGTGTATATGCAGAATAGGTCCACGTCTCTTTAAATGTCAGTTATTGTCAACCTTTTGGCGCCGGCGGCCATTTAAGTGATATTTTTAATATACCTATTATTTCGTGCACAAATGATTTTCGCAAAAATAAAGTTAACGAAATAAATTTCTAACGTGTTTTACATATGAATTGGATAATGCTTTGGAATTTTTTAACCCTATGTGTGCGCTGGGTGCCTAAAAAGAGGACGGGAAAATTTGAAAATTTTTAAATTTCGATAACTTTTGACAGAGCTATTCAATCATTACGAAATTTTCAGGACATATTAATATTATTTAGTTGTAGATTTATGTAGCTTTTAATGAGCATGCTGGCAACCCTGTAGCTAGGGCAGGCACTGAAAGTGAAAACCTCCAAATCATCGTCTCTCTTGAAAAAATGCCGTTTCTTCAAAAAAAACCCACTCATATGTAAATCTTGTGCTTTGTTTACATAACCAAAAAAAAAAAAAGATATGGTATAACGGGCACGCCTGGTAACCCTTGCCCAATTTACCTATATTTTTAGCATCAAAAACTTCTGTTCACGGAAACTCACGATCCGATGAGCAGAATTATTTGAAATTCACAGAATGTATTGGCCTTAAATAGGACCAGGTCTGATAGAAGTGATTTTGAAATGCGGGCGATTCTGTGCCAGTGGTGCCATCTTGAAAAACCACTAAAAAAGATAACTGTTTTTAGCCCTATAAATTCTGATTGAATCGTTCGATTTTGACGAAACTCACACAATTGCTGGACCTTACTTTAAACCACGTTTGGTAGAAATTTGGTCGAAAAATTCGGTTGGAGTTGCCAGCTATGACAATTTTGGTGTCTTCATTTTGAAAAAAAAAATTTGGAAGTGAAAACATTCAAACCATCGAATATTCAAAAAAATGTCCGTTTCTTACAATAAAACCAATCTGTATATAAATCTTATGTTTTATCTACACGTCCAAAATAAAACTTTGGAAATTTCATGTCGGACAAGAACGGTAACCCTCTCCCAGTTAACCTATATTTTTAGCATCAAAAACTTCTGTTCACGGAAACTCACGAACCAATAATCAGATACAGCTGAAATTTACAGAATGCATTGAACTTAAGTAAGACCAGATTTGATAGAAGCGATTTTGAATTGTGGGCAAGTCTGTGCCAGTGGTGCCATCTTGAAAAATTACAAAGAAAAAAAACTGCTTTTTGCCCTATGAAATGTGAATAAGTTATCAAATTTTCATGAAATTGACACAGTAGCTAAACTTAACTCTAATCTCTGTTTGGTGAAAATTTGGTTGAAAAATTTGATTGGTGCTGCCAGCTATGGTAATTTTTGTGTCTTTGGTTTTGAAAATTCGCTCAGGAAAATAAAACTTTTTGCACTATAACTTCCAGTGCAGTCATGAAATCAATACGAATTTCATACAATTAATGAAACCTGTCATAAACATTATTCAGGCCAAATTTGGTTGAAAAGCCACGATAGGGTTGCCAGCTATTGTTGGTTTTGAGTTTAATTGCAATATCTTTATTATGCGGTTTTATCGTAGAATTTTCACAGCAAATATTAAGCTTTCGATCATTTGAAAAAACTCGCTGCAGGTAACCCTAAATTTCTTTATACTCCTATAACTTCGAATGTAATTAAACAACGTGAAGCAGATTTGATATATTCTTGGCTTTGATACTGGCGAAAGGTTGCTAGCACGAGTCGATTGTGCTACTTTTGTATCAATAAATGCTTACAGTTAGTATACATACCGGAAACATTTACAAAGAAAATAAATAACCGATGTTACAATTCGCAAAGTTCTGCAAATTTTTCGGATCGCAGCCCCAAACACCAACTTCAGTTACAGTGCTGCAGGCACTGAGCATTTTCTTCATTGATGTTATATGAGATGCTGCTTTCAAAATTATGTGAAATAAGCAACTGATAACGAATATAATTAACCCGTGTTTTGCTCTCATAAACGTTGAAATTCATGCCAGTGGTAATATCTGAAACCTTCCACTATATGAGTTATAATGCATTCTTAAGACGAAAGTAAAACGTGGCATTTGAAACAGTTTGGCCGTAATAAGCAGCACATGTGGTGGAATATGCACTCAAAACCTGCACGATTCTTCTACTGTTCTTCGAACATTAGTGTTTCTAGCGGTTCAGGTGCGCTAGAGTTTTTATAACTTTTTGCGATTTTGAGTTTCTTTTCCATACATTGTACTTGTTCAGGAACGGTTTTTCACAGACTTCTTCCGTGGAAATTGCTTTTTCTCAAAACTAAACAAATCGTTTCGACATGCAAGAAATATGAATTGTCGGCAACACGATTGTAATATGTATTTTCTTCGATAAACCACTTTGAAAATTGAAAAAATAGAAAATTTAAATATTACTAATAGATGTAGTTGGAGAATAAACTGCACTAGAACTACATTTAAATATTTTGAATATATTCTTCTTCTTTCCCAATGCGAAACTTTCTTTCTTTCAACTTTCTCCAAAGAGATTATGTATGATATCTAGCTCATTTAAGAATTACTGACCAGAGTGAAATGATCATCAAGCGATATGCTTATGATTGAAAATTAAGTTTTATGACATATGATCATTTACCGGTGAAACACACTGGATCGCAGTCTACGGTAGCGCAGCGTCCAGAAGTTATTAGAAAAATTCATGAACTGGGTTTCCCATTTCCCACAAAAATGGTAAAACAAAATTTTTGCTTACCAGATCCCCAGGTGACATATCACCACGGGCTATGTGAGGTTTGACTCACTAAAACAAGACCATCTACAAGCCCACGAAGTTCCGAATCGGGACCCGCCTAAGCATTGCTTCAACCCGGTCGTGCATACTCACCTATCGGTAACCACGAAGTATAGAAACTACCATAGTTCATGGGTCGTTAAGGCAAACCTCCTACCGCTTTATACGCAGCACTTTTGCAACGTATTTTGAAACTGCGCACCAGTTCTTCTTGTTTCGCAGCATTGCATCCACGATTGTCTCAGGTGTTACCAGGCCGATCGTGCACTCAATGGTGCGCCTCAAACTTACGAAACGACTGCACATAAAGAATGTGTCCTGAGCATCATCGAGCTCAGGCACACAGTACCGGCAATACGGTGTGACCACCTTACCCATTTTGTTCAGGTATTTCCTGAAGTAACCGTGCCATGCCAAGAATTGACAAAGGTAAAATTTTACCTCTCCGTGACACCGCACTCAAAAAAAAAATATATCGCTGACAGATATAAAACGACGGAAATATAATATATCTCACATGAGTATATGGGTGTGTTTTGAAAGCCATAATATATTCACGGCAGATATAATATAAATATTTATCGTATGCACGCAGAAAAAAGCTCAGGGGATTCCCCTTTGAAGCGAATGCTTAGCCACGGCGGTAGGGAGACACATATGGGAGAAGCCGATAAGAACTATTCCATTATTCTTCTAAGTACCACATTTATTTCTTATTTTTTAAAGTGCTAATGTTATGCTTAGTCGCTACTAAGGCTTTAATGTGGCACTTAATTAATGGAGCGCTGGTATTATGCCCAGTCGCTGACTGTTAAGACAACATAAGACGAACAAATACAGCCATGGGCGCGGCGGGATTCGAACCCGCGGGCAGTAGATCGCTGCTTCGGACTGACGCGTTAGCGAGCTAAGCTACCGACCTCTCTGCAAGCTCAATCTCAAACTATAAACAAAAGATGCCCCATAATTAGAAACGAAAATAAACCATATATCTACGAGAAGCATATTACATTGTTCAGTGGTCATTTTATACCTGTAGCATATATAACATACCAACTGTATGGATTTCATATCTATCGCTACCAGAAAACAGAGAAACCCATATAGAACTTATACCTGTAGCGTGCATAATTATGATTGCTGTGTGCATATTTTGTGTACCCGAGGTATATTTTTTACGTGAAAGCCGAATTTTACTTAAAATGAGTATAAATCTGGATTTCCATATGCTCATAATACCTTTTAAATCAATAGTTATACCTGTTGCTGGTATATGTTATGTATCACACATAAATAGAACAAAAATATATTTGTTAGGGCAATTTTGTGCCCACTACGGTTAATTATGGCTATTACAGATATTATTATTTTTGCTGCACATATAGCAGAGCGAATTTTTTTTTGTGTGCGGTTAAGCCAATGCTCAATAAGACCAATTAGCTTAGCGGTCAAGCGTCCTTTATCACTTTCATTTCAACGTTGTTGCCAAAGTTGGAGGGTAAGCGTACGCGCGTGCGTCAGACCCTCAGTCCTGCCTAGCTCTCAGCGAAAGAGATACCCTTTCTTGCGTTCTCGCACTAGTAGGTCAATCGGGATTTATCCCGATACCAACATCATAGACTCTTTCGAAACCGTGTAGTACCTACAGGCCATTCGCAGAGTACTCCTGTGCTGGACTCTGACAACGCGCTTCCGAAACTTCTTAGTTCGGGGCACATTTCCCCAGATTTCGGCTCCATATAGCAAGATGGAATCGGTCGTTACCACCAGCAGCCTCCGTCCCGTCTCACTGGGTCCACCAACGTTAGTCATTAGCCTACTCAACGAAGTGACGACTGCTAGAGCCCTGTCACATGCCCTGCGGATATGATCCCAATGCGTCAGCTTCGTGTCCAGGGACATTCCCAGATACCTGACCGACTTGTTGGTCTAGACCTCCACAAAGCCAACTATCATGGGTATGTCAGTTGGTATCCTCCGCTTCGTTAGCATAACAATCTCTGTTTTAGAGACTGTCAGCTGGAGGCCGTACTCGGTCATTCACCAATTCACTCTCCTTATGACTTCGTTAAGCCTGAGTTGAACGAATTCGGCAGATCTGGAAGCGATTACCGCTGCGACTTCATGAACGTAACATACCAAAAACACATCCGCAGGCATTTCCAGGCGCAGCAGATCATCGTTCATGATGTTCCAGTATCGTGTTCTGTATCGCAGCTAAGGGGACAGGTCTCCTTTTGACTCCTTCGTCGATGTCGTAGAGCAGCTATCGGTCCGCATCATGGCTAAAAAGTAGCCAGGGACACGAAACGTCTGCTCAAGGGCGCCCACCTCGCCGAGTTGAAAGCGTTTTTTACGTCCAGCAGGAAGACTGGTCTGGCTTGATGGCATGCTTTTTCCGGTTTTACTGCAGCTCCAACGACCTCTGAGATGGCATCGATTGTTGAATGTCCTTTCCGGAAGCCGTGCAAGAAAGATCGCCAGCGGATCTCACTGCTGACAGCAGCCGTGGCTGGAGCAGCCCTTCTAGAAGCTTGCCCGCTGTGTCCAGCAAGCACAATAGGCGGTATACTGATAGATTGGCCAGGTTACCGTTCCCCTTTCTACAAATACCGGTCGAGCTACTTTCCACCGCGACGGGAAGGCCCCCGCGACTAAACATGAATTATAATCAGAAAGGTGTTTTGTACACAAAACTTCTAAAACCAGGCGAAAGTGACTGCCGATTGCTGCAAACAAGAACTATGCATTGATAGAAACAGAAGACTCGAGAAAGTAATCTTGCAGCAAGACAACGCCCAATAGCGTATAGCGAAAGCCGTTAAAGACACCATGTCTGCACATTTTCTCTACCAGCCGTATTCACCAGACTTGGTCCCGTATACGCAAACGCGATTCCCATGCAGCACTTGAGCAATTACAGCGATGTCGAACCATATATCGATGACTAGATCATCTCAAAAGATAAACAGTTTTTCTGTAAGAGAATCCACAACTTACCTGAGAAGTGACAGAAATGTGTAGCAGGCAATGGTGAATATTTTAAATTAAATATTTTATACACTACTCGCAAATTAAACGTGCATTATTTAAGAAAAAATCAAAAATTATTAACCGCCGCACCTGTTGAATCGGTGAATCACGTAAGAAGATGTTTGTATGATATGTTTGTAATTTTATGGTTGTGTTCGTTTTTGGGGATGTTTTTTGTTTGTTTGTTTATCTTCGGTGTGTTAATAGTATTTAAACTAAAAACTCTACATCAACTAGTGAAGAAGCTTATGTTAATATCGGTATTCCACAGGAATCCACTCTAGGGCCATTGCTGTTCCGAATTCATGTAAATAGTGTACAAGATGTAACCCTAACAAGCTGTGTAGTAATGTTTGCAGAAGATACTCTTCTTTTATGCTCTGCTAAGAACGAATCATCAATGAGCAGCATTGTTAACACAGATCTCCAACCATATGCAAATCGACTAGTACAGAGTACACTTTTTATGAACACAGACAAAACGATGTATGTAAGAACAAAATCCCGGTCAACCCACAGTTTAAATTTAAATGCATGCACCGAGATACAAAGAATGGAAATATAAAATATCTAGTCCTAACGATGGCCGAAAAAACAGCACATCATACATAAATAATATAAAACCCCCATGATTGGAGCATTAAAAGACATGACTTTCCACCACAGGATGCTAATTTTACAATATTTAAGGCCCGTATAATGTCGACAATCACTTATGGAGCTGTTATGGTGCCAAGTCTCTCAACAAAACTTTAAATGCACCTTCAGACTGACGGCAAATACAGTTAGTCATGTTTGAAATATCAACCTCAACGGTATGCCCAACATCAGGTTTACTTAATTTATATCAAATAATTTGCATGGAAATGACAAACCTCGCTTATAAAATAACGAATGATAAAATAAAATCAGCAATCATTCCCAAAACGGTAAGGGAATTAATCAAGTTTAGTATACGTTGCTCGGAAAATTTAGTTATCTCTGCTCAAAGAACTGAGTGACTTTAAAATAAGAACTGAATGACTTAGCTCGCAAAATTAAGTTATCTCTGCTCAAAGAACTGAATGACTTAAGTATACGTAGCTCGCAAAATTAAGTTATCTCTGCTCAAAGAACTGAATGACTTAACAGGTCAAAAAGAATTTCAATACAGGTCAAAAATCGGACAACATCGTTAATTTCCACTGTTACGTGAAATATTTCATTTTAAAAAGCTGTTTTTTTTTTAACTTTTTGCTTGGTACATGTCAGGATGACACAAACCTAAATACGCAAATGAATTATTGACCATATGGATTTGATGTACTTTCCCTGAAGATGGTAAGGAGATACAATATACCCAGGAGGTTCGAGTGCTATATACCTTTTGAACCACTCCATGCTATCAATCAATCGATATGGCAAATTCTTAAACAAGAAAAATCGTAAGCATCTGAAAAGAAAATATATTGCTAGTCTCATTATGAATAACTAGATTTTGTAAACGCTTTCGTGCCGTCTTCGACTTCACCCAATCTGAAAAGTAAATAAAATACACAAAAACTAAATTCAATGCACGATTGCATGCATCAACCAAGGACATTCTGGAGTTATGCCACTTCTTTGATGAATAAACATATCGTCGCTGTGAAATCAAACCGGCATATCTGCAAAAATTGAGTTTTTGAGTTTTTGGTATCAAAAAATTCCTTATTTTCCCCTCTATTTTTATGTCGCACCGGCATATCGTAAAGTTGAATAAAAACCCGTCTAATGGTGTTTTGCCGCTTTGCATTCACGTGGAAATAGCCCACATACGAGAACTTTAAAGCGCTCTAGTGAAAAATGTGTATTTTGCAGATATGCCGGTTTGATTTCACAGCGACGATATGTAGTAAACGCTATACCATTTAGTGTTCAAGCATGCACAATTCAAAACGAGCATACATCACTCGAAACTGGCAAGAAAAGAATATCGATGAAAATCGTATCCTCAGCAATAATATCTTAACAAACTGAACAAGTACAAATGAAAAACATGAGCATAATAACAAGTATGTAACGATATAGCAACCGTTGCACGATATATTTTTGATGTTTGGTCGAATTTCGAGCATTGTTGTATGAACGAGCGGCATCGCTTTGTTTTTCTCAGTCAAAATCATCGCTTTATTTTTGAAAGATCTTATTGAATTCTCTTCATTTAAATCCAACACGAAGATGGAAGAAACCATTGAATGGCCCAGTAAACGTATACCGCATGGCGGTTTGTTTCATCCGGCAAAAGTGAAATACAGCAAGGAGACACATGATCTCATAAAACGTAAGTTTGATAAAAAAAAATAAAATATCGTTCGTGGCTCAATGAAAATTGCTGGTGTTTGCTTTAAGTTTTGATGGAAGAAGCAAAAATGACCATGTTGCAGCGGAAGAAGATGAACTACTTTCTGCGTAACGGTGAGCCATTGCCACCACCGGAAATAAAGCCACCTACTCCGGAACAAGAAAGACTGTTTGAGCTTGATATGAGAAGAAAGGCACGCATACCGAGACGAAGAACTTATGATTCGATTAAAGATAGTGGTGCATTTGAGATACCGAGGTCAATACCGAATGAATTAATGGAATTACCTATTCTATAACCAACACCTAAGTAAATTTGAAGAAAAAAACATGAACGTATCCTCATTCTAGATATATTCCCATGCCTGATTCCCGTGAACCCGTCGAAAAAGCTAAGGTTCGCCTACAGGAAAAAATGTCTGGAACTAAGCTATCAGGATCTTCAAACGAGCGTCGTAAACGCGAACGAAAAGAACCGAAGATTGTTCAGATTGATCCTAAGGACCGCATAAACGAATGTCAGTCGAGAAAAAAAAAACATTTTCACCACAACTTCAAACGCGGCTAATTATTAAATTGTTATTTCAGTGATGGCACAGATAAATGAAAGAGCTGAATGGTTAAGCGAGATGGATGCCATTGGTGAAGGAAAGCAGTATCGAGTTATGATACAATCTCAAATTGCGGAACGATTACGTGAAATCAAGTCATTGGAGAAACAAATCGAAAAAGGAGCTGGTGACAATAACGCTATTAACGAGGAAAGTGTATATCAGAATTAAGCTTATACATGTATCATAATTTTAAATTACTTTTGACTTAACTAAAAATTATCTGCAAATAAAATTTCGATTATATCATGCTGTTTGAAGATCATTCGTATAGAAAGTGTGATTTGATTCCTATTGCAGAAGTTATACAAGACTTGTATCAATTCGTTTTTCTTTCACTTTTTTGTCAATCCAAAAGTTTTATAGTCGGCAATTAACAGATTGAGTGCCATGGCGGTCGCATACAACAACCTGATAAGTATTCTTGTACGCCCTAGAGGTCGTAGGCGACAGCCAAGCTAAACTTATACCCCACAGCATGACGAAAGCTTGGCACCAGGGGCTGTTTTGAACATTTTACCTTGGCAGTCAACAAGTTAACAAAAAACTTAAAATATTCACATCAACAACAGACATTGATAAAAATACATTTTTATTTGCTTTCGGGCAAAAACTTCGAGGGGAAATAAATAATATGTAGATGTGTAAAATGGGTCATATATTTGATTAGCTTGAAATATTGAAGGATTAGTTTGAGCTGCACTCTTTAACAGTTCGAATGATAAGCAAAAATTGGATTGGATCCATCACGACCGTTGTTTCAATTCCGCGCACTGACCGGACTGTCAACACGCTGGCATGTGCCTGAGGAATTCGCTGGCAGGTTCAGCAAACCGATTTCGAAGCAAATACGATCCTATCACTTCTGCAACTTCGTGGGGTCGATCTTCATGCACTGCATGACCACAGCGAGCTAATACTTGCATTTGGAATTTTCCTAAAATCAAAACGATTTCATTATAATTACAATTAAAGAAACAAAATGAAATAAATTTACCTTGCATTTGACCTACTGTTAGTGTTCGATCGAGGCCATCAATACTAGCTAACAGCAATAGTTTTGGAACTCCCAGGTTTAAGAATTTCTCACTTAAACCTTCAAACCAACCAGTCCAATATTTTTCGGATTTTGATAAGTCTATTCGCCAGGTGTACCTTAAATGCACGATTTCACTTGTTAATATTGGCTGAAATTTACAATTTAACAGTCAAAATGAAGAGAAAATGACACCAGGATATGGATTTAAACAGCAAGTACAAAATTCTACAGTATTTTTAAAAGAAAATAATACTAACTGTTTAATACTGTCTGGTTCGGTTGGTGGAACTTTGAAACCGGCTGCATCATTCAATACGTCATTTGTTTCCAATTCGGCATTTTCATCAATACTGAGTGGATGTTCAAAGGATTTTGGGGATGTTGGTTCTTGTTTATCTTCAATCTCTAGTGGTAGTTCATTTGTGGCCAATTTGTTAGTCTTGCAGCTGCGTTAAATAAATAAATTGTAAGAATTGAATTCATATAAATCGTAACCAGTTTATTACTTGATGATTTGTCCAGGCATGGAAACTTTGGCACTATCAAGATTTCGCACTTGTCCGCTACGAACGCACCATTCGATTGCATGTGGAATGCTTTTGAAGAATTTCGGACGACAACGCAAGAAACTCTGCATGCTGGAAAGAGCTTCCATGGCAGTTCCTTCGACGACATCTATCACTGTAACACCGATTAGTGTTGGCAGAAGTTCCATACTGGCAGCATGCACAGCAATCGCTCCACCCATAGAATGTCCAATCAATAGAATTTTTGGACAATCCTCTGGATACAACTTTGCTACGATTTTACCGACATCACTGGAAAATAATCAAAGTATAATTATTGAATTTGGGACTTATATTTTCCGGAAATTATATCGAATACACTGGATGTGCCTTCAAACCTTTGCTTCGTTACATTGAATGTTGTTATTGGTTTCAGAACTATTGCTACTCTGTTAACTACTCTATTACTGCTTAGGACTGTATGACTGGGTATATGTGGTGCCATGCTTGCTATCCCGGATGCGGCCCTTGATGCGCTTGTCAATCTGCTCTCTCGGCATTCACATTAAAAGTGTGGCAATGAATTCTGCCCATAGACTAACTCAAATTGGCCTAAGTATTGGAAACGATGATGTGGGGCACTACTCTATTAGAGGTTTGATGCGTGAGATCTCACCGATTCTTGACCGCCAATTCTTCCGACGCTCAAGTGCTCTTCCTCGACTTCAGAAGAAAATACGAAGTAATCTTTTTGAGCAGAAGTGACTGGCAGCACTCAGATTTCTTTACGAGGAAGTACTCTGGGATCTTCTTCACCGACGGAAAAAGTCGCTATCTTAAGAGCTGCCTGTTGGACGATAGAAAATAAGAGGAGGGCAAAACGTATAGCTATTTTCAATGACAGTCAGATGTGCTGCTGACGCCACGTAAACCCCTGATTACATCGAAAATTGAACTCTTTCGTTAGATTCAATAAAGTAAATCTACGCTGGGCGCTAGGGCACTGTGGTGTTGAGGGAAATTAAATTGCTGACGCTATTGCAAAGTAAGGTTCGGCGCTTATACTACAGGGGGCTGAACCCGCATTGAGTGTCCCGACCGTATTTGCACAAGCAATATCTCGAAAGTGGATAGTTGACGAAGATAGATGGATGTTTTCTGATGTGGCCAGGTACACTAGGATATTGCTTTTAGAGCCCAACTATGCGACTGGGGGGAGAAAATTTTGCAGAGCCATGAAACGCATACTGCCTAAGCGGGATATATGTACCGAATAAGTCTGGTACATGATGACCTCTGTCCATCCTTCCTAGAAGAGCCTGACTCTGCTGAATATTTCCTCTGTTAATGCCCAGCATGTGCGCCTCTCAGATATGAATGCTTTTCTGGGATGTGGCACTTTTACAGAATTTAGCCTTTTTCCCCCTATCATTGAGTTTGGATTTTGTTAGAACATTTCAAAAACTGTGATAGGCTGGAAGTATGAGTACAATGAGTATTTTGGCTAGAGACGCCTCTCCAAATCCGCTTCGCACACACATCACTGTTTATTCTTTTTCGCAGAATTGGTCAAGAAAAGCGTTTCTACAATTCTGTGTCTTACCTACTGTACTTATCTATGAAGCATAGTTTATTTTTATATGAGTATGAGTGCTACAAGCATTTCAAGTCAGAAGGCTTTAGATACAATCCATAAGATATATACGATTTGATTTAAAATTAATTTTTTTTTTTCTATGATAATTCCAAAGCTCAGGGGATTGCCCTTTGAAGCGAATGCTTAGCGATGGCGGTAGGGAGACACATATGGGAGAAGCCGATATCAATTATTCCATTATTCTTTTAAGTGCTACATTTATTTCTTATTTTCTAAAGCGCTAGTGTTATGCCTAGTCGCTACGAACGATTATACCTTCGAGATATAAGGCTGAGCTAACACTTAGGCACTCCGCAAACGGGTCGTTAGTCATGCGATGCGTTTGACACTTGTAAAGCTTGCGAGAAAGCGATCCTCGTTGCATGTCCGCACACGGGTCGTTAAGAAAACGTCAGTATGCTTCGTAAAGCCATACAATTCGGGGCATTTTCCCACCTCCCCCACGAATCGTACGTTGCCGTCATCCATCGCACTAGCAAAAACGACTAGTCAATCGACTTGAGGCCTGCAATGTACAACGCTTGAAACGCACTCAAAATGAAACGACTACGCTTCTCACTCTTCACGATTGGCTAACGCTACGTTAGCGGTCACCCATTGATTTACCTAGGTTGTGACGACCAAGCGTAGAAATATCGCATCCACGACGATATCTCAACGACTTGTGTGCAGATTGCCTTAATGGTTTACAAATAAAAGATTAGCTTTGATTTAATCTACTGACTGAAAATTTTTTCAAAATAGTACTGTATCTGCTATCGGACCTTTCTGAATTAATGCCTTCGTCTTCAATTGATTATAACTAATTGTGACGTCAGCGGAATAGCTGAGCTATTTTAACAGTTCGCAGTAAGCTAAGGCAATGTGTTCAAATTCGTTTGCTTTGCTTAGTAACATTACTTTCAAACATTGTCCAAACAACTCCAAGTCAACTCACAACTGGACTTTGTGACCAAGCAAACGTGATGTTCAACAGTTAAATGGGAGAGCAAAAGATTGTCTGGCGCGGAGCTCAGTTTTACTGAAGCCAAAGGTCCAATTTCTTGTCACAAAATGTTGGGTATCATCTTCCTGCAGCGCTTTCCATTGACCAGAACGGCATTACCACGCTCAATAATCATAACAAAATGTCGCTCGTTGAGGACGCATTAGCTATACGATTACATGAAGGTTTTCATGCGACAATTTTGGTTGTTTACATTGCCGCCGAGGGAAAAACACACCGTCTGGTTACGAAGCGTAGTGAAGGATACGTCTGTGCCCAAGCTAATTACGGCTAAGCTGATGGTGTCCTACTCGAACGCTTCAAACACTCTGTCTCTCTTAAAGGGACAGCAAAAACTTAAAGCTAGTTCAAGTACGAGCTAACAAAAGGTTGACCACTTCTGACTGAAGAGGATTACCATGAAGATTGGCATGGAAAAGGCGACTGAGGCCAACCGAAGTGCGGGCGATCCAAACGAAATTGCGCCATAGCAGAGAGACGACGACCAATCTTCTTCGACTCTTTAGTCAGGAGCACAGTGGCATCGCGCTGATACAGGAGCCATTTCTATATAAAAACGCGGTCTGTGCACCCAGCGCGAGTCTCTGTGTGTTTCAGCCAACAGCTAGGGACCAGGCAAGGACTTGTATTGCCACCAAAAAAGAACTTAATGTAATCCGTTGTGACGCAATGCTCACCAAAATATATAGTGAAAAACCAAACTAAACGACATAGACATTGTTATTGCGATGGCAACTTCAGCTATAAAAGAAAGCGTCCACCGCTGACAGATGTCTGATCTGCCGTCGCTCTTGGGCCATCAATGATTATGCTGGAATATCGGTGGTTCCGAAATCTTACTCAAAAGAGTTCAGAACCCGAGAATAGTACAATGGAAGGTTTATTCCAGAAAAACAGAGAGATACCTCAGGGTACTATACGATCAAGATCTGACGAGTTCTGGGCGAATTGACGAACCTTTTAGCCGGGATCTTGGTATCAGGAGAAGCCGTAAGAAAAAACGCCACCCTATGATGAAACGGCGAACTTATGGAGGCTAAAAGCCGCTCACGAAAGTCGTTTAATAACACAATGATATTTAGAAACGCTGAAGACTGGGACTAATATAAGTAGGACTATTGCTCATCAAAAAGAATATACAACAGGATAAATGCGACTCATGGAAATAATTCTGTGAGGACATCGAGGAAAATATAGGAGCTGTTAGAATCATAATCTCCCGGCGTACCTATGCTTCTGCATAAGGATCCGGTAGAGGACCCAAACCAGTGCTTGCACATGCTACTCAAAACTCACTTCCCGGAATCGGCTGGCTAACGGAGCGTCCAATTGCAGACATTCTACACGGCCACCGAAAATGAGAAAAGTATCAGTTTCAAGCGCGAAAATTTATCGAGTGCTAACATCATCAATACCAGGGCTGTGGAGTCGGAGTCGTGCCCCTGTATATTTAAAGCGGACTCGGAGTCGAACGCAACTCCGACTCCTCTTTAAATGTACAGAGCCACGACTCCGACTCCACAGCCCTGATCAATACTTAACGTATTCAAACAAAAATGAAGTCAATTTTTTGAAAACTCAATTGTAAGAAACCAAAAAAAAAATTTTTTTTAATCCCTAGGTACGTTTGAGGATATCACAGTTAAAAATGATAAAATCTCCAATATGATGCGATCAATTGCGCAAACGGCTAGTCTGTTCTTAATTCCAACATCGAAAAACTGAAAAATGAACATTCTCTACTGGATAACAAAGAGTGGCCAAACCATTATCAAGGGTAAAACTTGACTTCGTGCCCCCCATAGCCATTAGATAATTTTACAGATTGTGTCTTTTTGTATTTTTGTGGTTGTGTTTGTTTTGAGGGTGTTTTTTGTTTGGTTGTTTTTCTCGTTGTCGTCACATATTTTTTGTACGTTTTTGTTAGTTATTTTTCAATTTTTGATCCCTGCTCGTCCGCTGGTGGTAGAACAGACAAAAAATTGAAGAATAACTAACAGAAATACAAAACCATCCCCCCCAACAACAAAGCCAACCACAAAAACACAATCTGTAAAAGTGTTTAACGGCTATGGGGGGCACGTAGTCGAGTTTAGCCCAAATATTGATTTGAAGATAATATTTTATACATGGATCTTTCAATTGATTCAGGAGAAGGTAAAAAAAGATTCGGAGTTTAGGGACTCATCTATGCCCACTTTACGAATTGTTAGGTGTGTACTTGGTTAAAAATTATGGTAGAATATACTAAGATGCAAAAGTGTCTGGAACGAGACGAGTATTTAAAACAAATCAACTTACTTTGCAAGAGTTTCTGCCGACAAATCAGTATCGTCTTCTGTAACCGAATCGCCATGACCACGTAAATCAATCGAAACACACTGACAGTGAATGATGCTAGTGACTTCGACCTAAAAAAAACTCCGATTAATAAAATTACAAAAACTATACTTTGGCAGAAAGTCAGATACACTGAATTGCGCCCAAGTAAGTGCTGAATAGCCTCCGCCGTGTAGCATCAATATGATAGGTCCCGGCTTTCCCGGTGGCTTTGATTTATAGACACGAAATATATTTTTGTCATCCAACTCGACATCGATTTTCTCCGAGAAGTATTCATCCCACATTATAGGATTATAGTCCCTTGATCGACCCGCTTTCATGTTGTCACTGAAATAATCAAAACATTTTCGTTACATAAAACTATAAACAGAAACAAACCAGTTGCATACGCTTTTTCGGCCCGGCTGAAGTTACCCGATGGCGGCAAT
Organism: Nemotelus pantherinus; assembly: GCA_963978885.1. Classification (NCBI taxonomy): domain Eukaryota; kingdom Metazoa; phylum Arthropoda; class Insecta; order Diptera; family Stratiomyidae; genus Nemotelus; species Nemotelus pantherinus. The sequence goes on from OZ022263.1 coordinate 37,305,207, forward strand.
TTCGATTTCATCATGGTACGTTGCATACGCGACATTATGTTCAATCTCGATTTGGTGCTGTTTAATAAAATCGATTTTTTGCGAGGAACCAAAGAAAATTTTGGCGAGAATCCTGTTTTTCCCGAAATGTCAATGAAAATAGTTGACGGCTGTCTGATTTGTTTTTGTGAAGTCTGCATTAATACTGCGTTTCAATCCGAAGCTCAGCAGTGGCATACTTTTCTCTTCGGGTTGCTGCTTTTGCTAAATATAGGTTGCAGTAAACGATAAAATAATGGGATTCCCCGTCTTATTTATCTAAAATAGAATGCCGTTTGTTGTGCAGTGAAAAAATAAGCCGAAAGTAATGGGAATTATAAAATCAAAAGCTTTATAAATATATGATTTATACATTTATCTATTCAATAAACAGTTTTTACATAACGTCTAACTCTGACTACGCCTGGTGACCAATACTCCAAGAACTTTACTCCCTTCTTTTCCACGCAAATTTCCTTCTGATTCTAGTATTTCGAATCTCGATCGATTCTCCCTATATTGCCTGTCGTCAGTGCAGTGGTGAATATCAGGATGTTGAAATAACATAGTTTTATAGATGTTTTTCGTTTTATATTTTGGATTCATATATTCGTTTGATCAATTTTATTGTATCTTGTGTGATAGGAAGGATTGTGAGCGATAATTATTGACCAACGATATGCTACGAATCGAGGAGCAAGATTTTCAGTTTGCTAATTTTTTCAGCATTGTCTTTATTTCAAGTACAGTCAACCTCGGTTATAATGGACCGTGAGAATTGGTTAGTTATAACCGAAGTTCGTTATATCCAAATAACTAAAAACCAAGAAACATTTTTTCCGTAAGTTTATTTAAAGCAAAATAATAATATTTTCATTAATGAACAAAATATATATGTATGTATGTACTTCAAGATAATACCAAAACGCACACTCAATTTTCAATTAATTCGAAATATAATATCAAATGTCCATGAATACGTAAATTCGTTAAAATACTCTGTTATTTTTGTATGAAGCTCTTGAATTTTCAGTGTGTCTGTATAAGTTCAATTTCTACCAAATTATATAAAATATTTTGTGGTACATCATGAGACTGGAAAAATCGAAGAACTTCTGTTTGTTTTTGCACTATTGATGTAGTAGTTGCAACTGGACCTTCAGTTAACTCGTCCTCAGTTTCACTATCAGAGCTTCCATTATTTTCCATGGCTGGAATATCAGCAACTAACTCGTCATCCGTTAAAAATGTCGTGGTTAAAAGACTGTCATCCGCAGTAAGGTAATCCAATAGGACATGGAAATCAGTTTGTTTGTTTATATTTACTGCTGCTTTGACTGCTTCTTAATAGCCATTCATTAAGTGGTAACAAATCCTCTTCATCAAATTGATCGTTACTGTTGGTCGCAAATAGTCCTGCATGTTTAAATGCATTTTTGATTGTTTCAGTAGGTAGTTTGTGCCAAGATTTGTGCAAAAGATTGATCGCATCAAGTTATGTGACATTAAGGCGTGTACCAGCATCAATGCTTTGAACAATGTTCAACAAAAGTGGGCTTCGATGCGCTTTTCAACGAACTGATGACACCCTGATCCATGGGTTGTAATTTTGAACTGGTGTTCGGTGGCATAAACACCAGCTTTAAGGAATTCAGCTGCCCAATTTTTGGATGCGCAGGACAGTTATCAACTATTAGTGCGATTTTTCGTTTTTTCTTTGTTAGCTCTTGGTCCCATTCGCGTACATAATTAATGAAAATTGCGGATGTCATCCAAGCTCGATTAATAGCACAATAATCAACAGGCAACCTTTTAATCGAAATAATTTACTCATAAAGGTTATGGATTTGTGATCATTGTTCCCTTCTTGTCTATAAATCAGCATAGACAACGTATATCGTCTCTAAAACTAATCAAAGCAGAAAATATTGATTCGGGAAACTCGATCGTTTCGCGGAATAAGCCTCCGAAGCCGAATCAAATTGAAATTGTTTTTGCGGGATGATTAAAATTGAAAAAAAAATTTTATTTACATAGAAAATTTTTTATTTGACAACACTTCGCAACATTCAAAGTAAGGGAATTAGCAGTGCACCAGTTAGCCAAAGTATCCAAATCGCTCTGCAATATGGTACAGTCACTAGCGGATTCAATCACTCTGAAAATTTTAAGATTATCAGCGTACAAAAGGCAGGGTTAGTTAAAAAGGGAAGGAAGGTCGTTAGTAAACAAAAGGAACAATAAAGGGCCAAGAATGGATCCTTGCGGAACTCCTGAGGTAGGAAAAAAAGGCGTTGAAGAGCAAGAGGTAACAGTAACGACACAAGAGCGATCACAAACGTAGGAAGAGAACCAACAAAAATGGGCACCAGAGAGACCAAACCCAGTTAGCTTTGATAGAAGAATATCATGGTTCACAGAATCGAAGGCCTTGACAAAGTCGGTGTAGAGGACATCTACTTGCTTTTGCTGGTCGATTGCGGAAGCAACGGTGTTTGTCAAAGTCAATAAGTTTGTAATCGTTGACTTACCTTTGATGAATCCATGCTGTTCCCTGGCCAGCAAGGGCTGGAAGAAAGGGTACACTCTATTGTAAACGACTCTTTCGAGAAGCTTACTAAAGCATGGTAAGAGGGATATGGGGCAGTAATTAGAGATGGAAGAAATATCACCAGCTTTAAGGATGGGAAATATGTTGGTGGATTTCAAGAGGGAAGGAAAGGTCCCGGTTGAAATGCTGAGGTTAAAAATTATTGACAGAGGAATACACAAGGAAGATGAAAGTGATTTTTTGAAAAAATTTGGAATGCCGTCAGCACCGAAGCTAGTGCTTGCATCTAGAGACAGCATTAACGATTCTACTTCTAAGGGATTAGTAAAAAACGTAGAAAGGGTACAATCAGGAACTGGAAAAAAGGTTGAAGGCGAAGAGCTAGTATGATGGGAGGTGAAAGAAGAGAAAAATTCAGCAAAGAGCTCACAAGAATCTTGAGGTGAGGACGCAGACGTATCATGAAGATACATTGCAGAAGGAATGCCAGAGGAAGTTTTAAGGGATTTAATATAGGACCAAAAAGGTTTACAGGGTGTTTGGTACTCGGAGGATACTTTTGAAAGGAGGTATTCCTTGATATATTTTGAGCAAAAAAATCGTTCTACAGGGTGGTCCGGTTTTCAAAATCTGCGAAGTTACTGGGTCGTCAAGAAAAGTGTTTCGGACCTGTACTCTGACTCACTTAAATCATTATATCTTCAAAACTATTAGGTTGCTGCAGATGAAATGGCCGATTTAGCAATGACATAAAGTTGGCTGCAATTTTAGTGTATTATGTTGGCACAAGGCGGCGCAAATGATATGACATATTGAAGTATAAATACTGCTACCTTGATTTATGGAATCATTTCTGTTTTGCACTTCATAGTGATCGTAAAAACAAAAAGAAAAAGTAAACATGGAAGTGAATCAAAAACGGCAACTTTTACTATACGAATTTAAATCAGAGCACAACGCAACGGAAGCAACGAGGAATATCAACTGCGCATTTGGGCCTGATACAGTTAGCGAACAAAACCGCTTGGCGGTGGTTCGAAAAATTTCGATCCGGAGATATGGACCTTGGAAGTGAGCCACGTGGACACCCAGGACCATCGATCGATAACGACAAGCTGCATGTATTAGTGGAGTCTGACCCCCCGCCAAATCACAAGGGATCTTGTCGAGAAATTAGGCGTTCACAATTCGACAGTTTGCCGCCACTTGCAACAACTTGGAAAAGTGAAAAAGCTTGACAAATGGGTTCCGCATGATCTTACCGAGCAAAACATGACGTGTCGAATGGAGATTTCAAGTTTTCTTCTTTCCCGCAACAAAAAGGAACCGTTCTTACACCGAATTGTGACCTGCGATGAAAAGTGGATTTTATGCAATAATCGTCGCCGATCGGCCCAATGGCTAGATGCCGATGAAGCGCCAAAACACATGCCGAAACCAAGCCTTCATCCAAAGAAAATAATGTTAACTGTTTAGTGGTCTGTAGCTGGAGTTATCCACTATTCGTTCCTGCAACCTGGCGAAACCATCTATGCTGAGAATTACTGTGCTCAACTGGATGAAATGCATCAGAAATTGACAGTCTTACAACCTAGGCTTATCAACAGGGATGGAGTGATACTGCTTCATGATAACGCACGACCTCATGTATCGAGAACAGCGATCCTAAAATTAAACGAGTTGTGCTACGAGACTCTTCCTCACTCTCCATATTCACCAGACCTCTCACCAACAGATTACCATTTCTTTAAACATTTGGATCATTTTTTGACAGGAAAAATATTTAATAATGAAGCTGCTGTCAAAAATGCCTTCGAGGAGTTTCTTCGAACCAGAAACTCGGACTTCTACAAAACTGGAATAAATGTACTTGTATCTCGTTGGGGAAAAGTTTGATGCATCTATTGGTACCTATTTTGATTAAATAAATTGTCTTTATAAAAAGTTACAGCAGTTTAAAAATTTATTACTAGATCGGCCATCTCATCTGCAGCAACCTAATAATAATCATAACGCAAAGTTTTATTGCTTATGGAATCAAATTACCTTTAATTTGATGTAACATCCTAAATTGTAACTGTACCTGATTTCGAGATATTTACTTCAAAACACAAAATGTTGGCACTTCTACACAAAATATTGGCACTTCAAGGCTGCTCCTCAAACTTGGGAACTGACTGCGCGCAAAGAATTTATAGTGAACATTATCGTACTCATCAACCCACTACCAACAGTACGGTATACCCACCTTGCCCATTACCTTCTGAAATAACCATGCACCGTTAGGAATTGTTACAGGTAAAAGTTTACCTCTGCACAGCCACGGCTAATCAATGGGTCCAGAAGGCCTGTCAGTTTCGCTGTCTTTTTGCTTACTCTACAACGGTGCTGCCAAAGCTGAAGAGCTCACGTACGTACGTGGACTAGAGCTTCTATTCTATTCGGCACAGAGCGGGTGAGGTATCTTTCTCTGCATTCTCGCGCAAGTAGATATATTGAGCTTGCCTCCCAATACTACCAAAATGGCATCTTCATCAACTGGCGATACACATTACACCTCTACGCCAGATGCTGGCAAACTTCGACCCCGTAAAGCAAGATGGAATTAGTCGTTGCCATCAGCAATCTCTGATTCGTTTTGCCGGAGCCACCGATATTGGCAACCAATCTACTCAGCGATCTGAGGACTCTCAAAGCCCTGTCACATACCTTATGGGTAAGGTCTCAATACGTCAGCTTTGTTGCCAGCATAACTCTCAAGTACCTTATCAAATAACTAGTGTGAACATCTGCGAAGCCCACTGTTATCCAGACGGTAATCAGTATTCGCCGCTTCGCCAGCATAACGATCTCGGTCTTCGACAGCGCCACTTGTGGGTCATGCTCGATCATCCCACGTTCCACCCGCGTCATGACTTGGTTAAGTCAAGATCGAGCTAATTCAGCCGTTCTACATGCTGTCACGTCATCAGCGTAATCCAGGAAAAGCACATCCATTAGTATTTCCAGGCGCAGTAGTCTATCGTAAACGATGTTTCATAGATCAGCTCCGAGAATATTCCCCCGTGCTTCCCCTGAAGTGATAAGCCTCCTCTGAACACCTTCGTCGGTGTCAGCCATCGTTCCTTCAGATATACACTGCATCATGATGAATAAGTAGCCAAGAATGCGAAAACTATGCTTAAGGGTCCCAAGCACATTTTTGCACCTCATCGAATTGAAGGCATTTCGAACAACTAGTGTTGCCGGCAAAATAACAGGTCTGGCGATTTGGCATGGCTCGTCCGTTCTTGTTAATACCTCAATTGCTACTAATTAGGTATCAACAGTCGAATGCTCCTTTCAAAAACCGTACTTGCTGTCAGAGAGATTATCAGCTGATCTAATTGCTGACAACAGCCGTCACTACACCAACGGCCGTGTCTAGCATGCAAAGCAGACGGTATGTGAACGGGTTGCACAAGTATCCCTTTCACTTATCGTTGAGAGCAAGTTGGGCAACTTTCCATCGCGCCACTAAGCACGAGTTATATAAATCCAGTAATACCGCGGTTGACTCTTCACTGCAACTTAAAGTGCTTCGACCAGTACTCCGTTAGGGCCAGGGGCCGCTATTCTTAATCTCAGGCACGGTTTCGATTAAATCCTCCTCCGTAAAGAGAGGAATGCCCCCGAGTCAACGATGATGAGATCATCCGTCTTTGGCAGATTAATGGTCCCTTTCTTTGGATAGTCGAAAAATGTAAGGATCTTGATGTTGTCTTTGTCCTCAAACCTGAACTTGACAAGCTCTTGCTGTACATCACTGCATCGGCATCACGATTATTTGGTTTCATTTTCAGGTTTTCAAAGCTTTTTGCGAATGTATCCATTCCTGTTCACATTATCCTGTTGACAATATCCTTGAGTGTTGCTTCCAAGAGCGAAGTCCTCACTATAAGAATCTTTTGCGTCCTTCAAAAAAAATATGTCGTTTTAATTGCACGCTCTGCTCTTTGCTCTGAAGTTTTCGTTCGTCAGTTGGATTGCTACAAGAGATTCATAACTGACTAACGAATATCTTGTTAGTAGAGCTATCTCCTTGTCTATTAATTTTTAGTTTAACTTTATAGCTTTTTATACTTTGGCAAAAATTACCGTTTTACTTATTTTCTTATTTGTATCGGGTTTTCGTTCTTATTATCCTTCCTATTTACTTTCAATCCATTTTTTTAATGAAATAATTGGATATGGTTTTATAACATATTACTCAAAAAAATAAGTAAGCTATGTATGGGTGTGAAGTAGTTAGCTCCAAAACTCATTTTACCTTTGATTTAAATGAATTAACTTCTGACAACTTGTTTAGATCAAAGATTGGCGTGTGAATGTGGTTAATAGTTCCTGGTTGGATTTGAACCAGGGGCCCACGTTCTAGCCACCCGACGACACAAACATAAGTCACGACCTTGGCTAATTTTGATTTATTCGAAATTAAGTTAGTGAAATTAATTAATTTATTTTTTAAATCTAAACAAAAAAACCGCAGCCAAGGTACGTTTTGAGTAATGTTGAAAATAGTATTAGTATCTGAAATATAGATTTAAATTATTTAAATAGATCAATAACCAGCAAAGCAAAGTAGAATAGTTGCCAAATCCGGAAGTCATTATTTAAGCTACTCCTTGAATCAAATGTAAACAAAATAATTTAGTAACATAAATATTTTATATTTTTTTTAGCCTAAAATAAGAAAATAGTATTGTTTTCTTCTAGTATATTTGTTGATTTGTTATTAACATTATTTAATGACGTTGATCCTCAGCACCATATTTGGTTTTAATTATTACTCGAAAGCCAATTCAACTACAAGGCTTTCTGAGCAACAATCAAAATTATATATGGACTGGTTGTATCCAGCTCGTATTACGGTAATTTAATCAAGTTTTAACAGACAGTTATTTCAAAAATATAATAGAAATCAAACGTAATGTTTGCCTACTTAATTGTTCGACACCGTTCATACCTTTGTCATCTTACCTTCATCCGCACAGTCTTTTTTCCCATCACACGAACAATCACATTTCGAGATAGACTACGTGGAATCGGCACTCTTCAAACATTTACTTAGGAAGCGGTTTAATTTAGTCCTCTGCGATTCAATTCATTTTAAAATTTGTATTTGAAAGTTCTTCCGTGCAATGAAAACCAAAAAAAAAAAAAACGAGAAGTAGCCGAAGACGTTCAGCGAAATGTTACATTAAAACTTGCACCGATTTCACAGTCACTGAAGTGCAATAAGTATCCAAGCAATTCTTCGGTTATTACTTTATCACTGTTAAGCGTTAGGAGGAGGAAATGCAGTAGTTTAAATTTCTCACTAGATTCGATCTGATCTCGGCTGAATCTACTTGATGACTGATTACAGCATTCGAGGAGCCACGAGGACCTTCTTAACTCACATGGTCCTTATCTACTCACACGACGGTAATTTCGCGCAAGCTTTTGCGGCTGCATCGAAACTGGATTGTTTTCTGTTGTGAGCTTTATACCTGTAAATAAACTCGAGTCGGATTCAAGTTCGCATCCGTAAATCCTGCGATTACATTATTCACTATCAAAACGCCTCGCAGACAAACGAACAAATAGAATCAGTTGCCGTCAGGATTTGTTGGTTTTTTGTTGCTTACCTTACCGTTATAATGCCAAAAATTCGACTCGAAAGCGAATAGCCCATGTACAACTTTCAGGACGGGTAGTGGGAGTTGGACGGCCTACGGAATTTCGAATAGGATTTTTCTGTAGAGAAATTTAAATAATATGCGCGCATTGAGCTGGAAAAGCCAGTTGTCGACGGATACCTACCTTTGTTGTGATGCGTGTGTCCACGTGGGCTCGATATCCATTCTCAATGAAACAGTGATTGTACTGAAATGGTAACACTCGAAGAGCAAAGAAGGATTAGTGCCGGTTTAGAGTGTCAACGCCTTCCTTCCGAATTGATAACCAATCGTATATTATAGAAGCAATTCGAACAATAGATTTTAGCTTTGTGTGTGAGCTGGAAATTTAACTGGAAAAGATTTCCGCTATTAAAAGCTTCGATCTAAGCAATTGTTTTAATATTTTTGTATGAACATACATTTTTTATGTTCCGGAAAAACAGTTTGTTTGTAATGATTCAGTCCAGTGGGCAATTTTCCATCACAAACGCTAAACAGATGTAATTCCAAAATATCCGCTGAAATTGTTTTAATCACTCAATTTGTAATAATTTGGTGTGAGAGCAACAGAAAGATAAATTGTGACAACTTCCGCAATCCGACAGATAGTGCATTCCCCCAGTGTTGATACATAACGGATGACAAATTGCTCACTCAGTCGCCAAAAGTGAAGTCAGGAAAGTGATAAGCTAATTTGAATTGATTTCGAGTAGAAAACACCTATGTAGGGCAAAACTGGTGTGAGTAGGCATGAAAGTTTGAATAATTTTCATTACAGGTTGCTCAAACGATGATTGTAGGTATGTGCGAATTTAATTTTACCCTCGTGGAATTTCAGATGATTATGTAAATAGCGTAGTAGAGTATGCTTGCGGAGGTTAATTTAAATAATGCGCTAGGATATAAGTTTATGAGGAGTATCTTTGTACCCGTAGTCTGGATAAGGATTCATTATATTATATTGTAGGAGTTCGAGTATTCATTGAAGTATGTGACATCTTCTCAATGTGCGAGGATCTAATTCGAAAGTCGGAGTTTGCTTAATTTGTGTATCAATCGAAAGCAATAGGTATCACCGAATTATCAACACAAATTCTGTCGTACAAATGTGTTCAAGAAAGGGTGACATTGTTATAACATTTAGTTGGGTTTTGTGGGCTACACTTTGTTTTGTTCGATTGAAATGTACTTTTCATACCATTGACTGGTATTCAAACTCAATGAACAACCTCAATCAACGCAACTTACAACAAAAAAAGTTGAAACTCAACAAAGATTCAGTTGTCGAATATGTACAAAAATTTCAGTTGCAATTTTCATGGTTTAATAAATTGAAGCACCGAAAGTATTTGACTACTCATATTAGATATTTATTGATGCGATAAATCCTGAAGAAGATTCTTCTATTTTTCAAGAGAATGGGAAAAAAATTATCTAGATATTAAGCTTTCCACATCTTACTGTATTTTTAAATTCAATTGATTGATTGAGTTTTCACAAAAAAGAAAAGCAGCGATGTACTATTTACTAATTTCCTAGAAATATTACCGCGTTCCGTAAAAACACCCCTTTTTAGTTTAGAAAAAGACAATTGCTCATTTTACGCATTCACAACCGATAATTGGAAGAAAATTAAAACGGTTAATTTCCTGTATAAAAAATTAATTCCGAAGCAAATGAATTAACACTTCTACCATTTGACTCAACAAAAACAAAATGTACAGATTGAGTTTTTTCATGCCAATCAACAATTTTCGTAACTTACATATGCATCTACATATATGCATCATTACAACTCATGTGCAAGGAAAACACATAACTTTCTTATGATAATTAATATCTGAACCAAAATATCAACAAACACTGTGGAAGCAAAACTGTAGAATGCGAATGACGAAAATTATTTACACACAAAATGTTAAGAATTTAGGACTTAGCCCATAAATTACTATTTTAGTCATTTTTACATTGGTTTTCTCTGCTATCTGAGACTAATTCAACTAAAACCCTTCGCACATTGAAAGTGAAAGAACATATGAGATTAGCCAGTCCACCAATTGAATGTGTTGCTGTCCGTGTCCCTTTGTCTCGTAAATCCTCGCTGTTTGTTGCGTCCTTATATATCCTTTGCAACAATCCCTTCTTGACTTCTGATCTTTTCTTTTCTGCACTTTCCTCATATCTTAACAGCCAATTTCCCTCGTCGACTATCATCTGTGGCATCTTTAATATACCTTCTATACTATGGGACTCCTATTTTCACCGCATTGTGTCTGCCAACAACCTTTCTATTGCCTTATCTTCTTTTCTTTTTTCTTGCTCACTTTCTCAATTTAACTGTTTCCCTGATGCTAATAAGAAAATCCTTGACCTCATCCTCTATAACATTGAGTCTTCTTCCTTTTTACTATCCCCTGTTCTTGACCCCCATCATCCTCCGCTTTCTATTAATATGCGTATTAACTTTTCGAATTGCATTACATGTTCCACTGTGCGTCGGTTTAACTTTAAAACAAAAACTAATTTTGAACACTTGTCTGCTAATATGAATTCCATCAATTGGTTTAATTGCTTCCGGGGTCTCGATATTGACTTTGCTGTTTCTAAATTTTCTGAATTTGATTTCGGGATAAACTCCTGTTTTCTGTTCTCGTAATACCCGTGATCCTCCTTGGTTTACTGAATCTGGAGAAGTTTATGCCACCTTCTCCCGCTTACGTTCCTCTACCATGAAAGAAATAAGATTTGCTTTGCTCAACTATTCCTCGTCTGTTGAATCTTCCTTGAATTCTAATAATCCTAAAAGTTTCTGGTCCTTTGTCTGTTCCTTAAAAACCGCTGCCTCTCTTCCTAATTCCCTAGTATTTAAAGCCCTCTTGACATTTGCAATCTCTTTGGTATGTTTTTCCCTCTCTATACATCATCCCGTTGACTCCTGCTTCTGACTGCTTTTCTTTTGCTTTCATTGCTTGTGTCTTCTCTGTTGTGACTAACCCTGTTGAGGTTGAATTGCTTCTGTCCTCACTTGACTCCAGCTTTTCCCCTGTTCCGAATGGCATTCCCAATTTTTTCGTAAAAAATCTTACGTCTTCCCTTTGTGTAACCTTGGGCCGTCTTATTCAATGTCAGTCTCTGTGCTGGTAAATTTCCGTTCTCCTACAAGCGCTCTAACATTTTTCCCATCTTCAAATCGGGTGAACGCCCTATCTCCACTCTTCCTTGCCTTTCAAAAATATTTAGAATGCCTCGTTTTCAATCGTATCTTTGATACCCTCAACTGTGTCATTGCAGCGCAACAACATGGCTTTGTAAAAGGCCGTTGCTCCTCTACGATCCTTGTTGAGTTTACTCATGTAATTTGCTTCTGCAATTGACAGCAACAATCAAGTTGGTGTTATTTATACTCATTTTGCTAAAGCTTTTGGCACTGTTAATCATAGACTGCTTCTTGTCAAACAAAAGCATTATGGTATCCGTGAACCTTTGCTTTCCTGGATCTCCTCTTTTTTAACTGATCGCACTTGTGTCCTCACCTTTCTCCCCTTCTTCTGGTGTACACCAAGGTTCCATCTTAGGACCACTTTTGTTTAATCTTTTTGTCTATGATCTTCACAGTTCTTTGAAGTCTTCATGCCTTCTATATGCTGACGATTTAAAAATTTTCCAGGTGACCGAAAATTCTTCTGACTCTCTGCATCTTCAGGATGATTTGTATGCTCTCTCTGAACGGTGTAATTTGAACTGCTTGTCCCTTAATGTATCCAAGTTTTTTTCTATGTCCTTTTCCCTTAAGCTTCACACTCATGTCTTTTCTTATGCTATTGATGGTACTATCCTTTTTTGTATCGAACATTTCTCAGATCTTGGGGTCATATTTGATAGGAAACTATAGTTTGATATTTATGTCCTAACTGTCACTAGAAGGGCTTCTCGTATTGTCGACTTCGTGGTTCGTCCCTGCCACAATTCATTTAGTATTTTTGCTTGTGTCCACCTGCTTATTACCCTAGTCCGGTCTGTATTTGAATATTGGAGACAAGTGTGGTGTCCTCGTTTCAAATACCTCTCTGACGCTGTTGAATCAGTTCAGCGCAGGTTTACACGGAGTTTACTTTTTAAATATAAACTGCGATATATACCCTACGCTGACCATCTATCTCTTCTTAACATTCCTCTCCTTGAGTAGCAAAGAGTTTACTTCGATGAGAGTTTCCTCTTCAAAATCTGTCGCGGTTAGCTACCTTCCTCTTTAGCATCTTCGTTCATTGCGCGGCAAACTGTAAGGCTAATCAGGACCTCCATTTTACTTGAAGTACCGTACCGTCCACTCTCCTACTTTGCGACTCTTAAGCACTCATAACAGTCTTTAACTTAGCCCTCTTCCGCATTCTATTGCCATCTTTGAAAATATGGTTCGCTGTATTTTTAATTCCTATTCTTGTTTATAATAGATTCTTTCTTTTCTTTCCTTTCTGCTTCACTTAACTTTACTCTATTTAATTACTACTTTAATTATTTTTTGCATACTTATATTTATATTTATTCATTTACTTCATATTATTCTATGTTATTCATTGTATCCAATCTGTAATTGGGCAGTTTTCCTGTTGTATTGAATACGCAACAAATAAATAAAGAGCCATAAAACCGCCGCTGGTCTTGAACATACGCATCTTTCTCGACTCATGAAAGGTATCGGACAGAAGGTAGAGAAAATTAAGGAAGCCAGTCATTTCTTTGCTGCTTAATTTTTGGATATTCTTTGAGAGAACAGCAAAATTGGATAGTATCGAGATGAAATAACGAAAAATGCATTCATTCTTCGAAGGATGCATTCACCTCGACTAACGAATAAACCTACAGTCAAAGATACTTTGTCATACACATTAATTTACAAATTGTTGTAGCGGGCGTCTCGTAGCAATATTCATGTTCATGAAGGGCACAAAGAATGCGTTTCTTGAAGAGCGGAAATCACTAGGGAACCAATGACTGGAAGATTTAGTCAATGTTAGAATCGCGAAGAAATAAGGCTATGGATGTGTTATTGATTGTGACTAGAAATGGAAGCGAAAGGTATTACCAGGAATATGTACACCAAACGATAGCTCCCACTGGATCATCAATTGCTGGCAGATCTCCTCGTTATTGGAACTGAAGAAAGGGAGGGAATCTAAGTAGAGACTGCTGTGAAGAGTATGGGCCCAGATACTACTAGATATTCCCAGCAAAATACAAACAAAACAACGACTATAGACGGTCCTAAAAAAACATTTTTTTTAAAACAACGGGAAAGAAACCAAGTTCGAAAGCCTGGAATTCCGCTGCAGAAACAACTTCAATTAAGCAAATGAAAGAATTTGATCTTATTATATATAAGATTAAGAATATAATAGATCTAAGAACAAAATAACAAATTTAGAAAGTTAAAAAAGTAATAGAAAGTAAATGCTAAGAAAAGTTCAATACATGTTTCAAAATTTACTTAAACTCAAGAAGCAAATGTCGCAGAGGACTAAGCCTAAAGGCATTGTACTTCCGAAGAAAGCGTAGGTATTCTGCTCGCGCAAAAAGGATCAAGAATACGTTTGATGATTTGCTTGGCCGATTTGAATCATGAATGATTATTTGGGAGTCAAACTATTTTAAACTATTATCAAAAAATTCTGATAATAGTTTAAAAAGAAAATACTCAGCAAGGAATACTGTGCGTGCACTCTAAAAGGGTATGTGAAGGATGGAAAGACGAGAAGAATAGGGACGATAGGGAATGTTGAATTTAAATATAAGAGAGCTGAACCGATTCAATGGCATCAAATAGGTAATTAAAATGAGGGGATCATATTTGACGCGAATATTAAAGAATACTACGTACTAAGGTAAAAACAAATGAATAAACAGGAAAGTTTAGTAAATATGTAATGCCGAAATTACACACAGGCAAATGTTGGCGAGCTGAGAGTGCAAATGATCACCTCGTCTATTATTCTCTGTTTTTTTCCTATGCCAAAACAAGGTTAGGTTAGGTTAGGTTAGTAAAGAGGGCTGCCGGGAAACGCGGCTTGCATTAGGCCACCAGTTTGGGCCCATTTGCCACCCTCCGCTGGCTTTTAGAGCTGCCAAGTGACCGCTTCGCCAAACTGGATCAGCTGACTCAGCGTGACGGTACCAGCCACCTCTGCCAACCCTTGAAAGTGGTATGCACCAAAAATTTTGAGGCGTTTATTATTGAGGGCCGGACAATCGCAGAGAGTATGCTCGATGGTGTCCTCTTCCATCTCGCACCTCTTGCATAAACTGCTGGATGTCAGTCCCATTTTCTTCGCATGAGATGCGGTAAGGCAGTGCCCTGTGAGCAAGCCGACCGTGGTTCTCAAGCAATTCCTGCTGAGCTTGAGCAGTTTCCTGCTTTTGCTTGGATCAGGTGATGGCCATAATGTCCTGGCCACCCTGCAGTCCAGCCTGTTTTCCCATTCGGACTTTAGTTTGGCCCATATGGCGGCATCAAGTTTGTTTGTGGCGTCCGCGATTGACCGAGGTACAGTGATGCAGGGGCAGTTGCTAGCTCCTGAACCTTTCCTCGCCAATTCATCAGCTTTTTCGTTGCCTATGACCCCACTATGCCCTGGCACCCACATAATCCGGATAGGAATATGCCTTGCCTTTTCATTGAGAGCCACTCTGCAAGCGTTAACAGTTTTTGAAGAACATCTGTAAGACGCAAGAGCGAGAATGGCTGCTTTACTGTCGACGCAAATGGTCATTGGTCTGGTTGATATTCCGCTAATGGACTCAACTGCCATGCGTATAGCATGTAATTCAGACTGAAAGACGGTAGCATGGTCCGACAGTCTACACCACAGGTTAAGGCTCAAATCCGTAGAAAACACGCCCGAGCCAACTCCTGTGTCCGTCTTTGACCCGTCCGTGTAAATCCAGGCGCCCCTATCGGTGGTAGCTTCCTTTTTCTTCCAGTCTGTTCTTGTGGGTATCTTGACCTGGAAATTCCTGGCAAGATGTATTATTTTGCTCATGTGGTCCGTGTCTTCTGCAACGAGTCCAAATCTTTTGCGGCATTCTATAAGAATACCGCTGTGGCCCCACTGTTCTGAATCGTTCCACATGCCAGAACTTTTAGCGCGTATCGCCGCTAAGCTTGCGCTTCTAAAGATGAATCGATCTAGGGGCATGAGTCCCAAAATCATTTCCAACCCAGCCGTTGGGGCGGTTCTTAAAGCGCCCGTAATACATATGCAAACTAATCTTTGCAGTGTTGTTAGCTCCTTGATATTAGTTTTTCTCTCCGCTGCTTTCCACCACACGACCGCTCCATACACCAAAATCGGCCTGACTACACATGTGAATATGTAATAGGCCGCCCTAGGTTTAAGACCCCAGGTATTGGAGTAGGCGGACCGGCAAGCGAAAAGTGCTGCGCGGGCCTTATGCCAAAACAAAGAGGGAAGTAATTTTACAACTTGCTCGACGAAACGTTCGGGGAGACTGAAATTGCGCCTTAAGAAGAACCCAAAACAAAGCCAGCAACTTTCGAGGTCTTAGTAGTGCATAACATGAAGATCAAATTCCATTTTGGTATCAAAAATTCTACCAAGATCTCTAAATTGCTGTACAACAGATAGCAAAATACCAGACAAAGAATAGGAAAATAAACAGGAGGTATTTTTATGAGTAAATGACATCTAGTGGCAATTCGAAATGTTTAAGGGGAGTTTATTGGATTGTCAACTTAAAGTTTGTGACAGTCATCCATAGGTTTAATTGCTCTATACAGCTTTAGATCATCCGCATAAAAAATCAAGAAGAGTTGATAGCAGGAGGAATATAATTGACAAACAGGATAAAAAGTAAATGACTAAGGATAGAGCCTTGAGAAATTCTGGGATTGAGAAAAAAAGAAGAAGAAAAAGAGCCGTTAAGGATGATTTTAGAGAGACGGCTAAAACACAGCAAGAGAACTAAAAGATAAGGAACCTGAAAATTCCGAAACGTTCAAGTTTTTTAAAAATCAGGCTATGGTTTACGGAGTCAAAAGCCTTTGTCAAGTCGGAATATATTACATTGACTTGAAGTTGGGAAGTTTGCCGTTGTGAAACGGCCCTAAGTAAAACTGTGTTGCTTGGAGACAAGAAAAGGTTGATGTAAAGGAAACATTCTGTTATAGATAAGGCATTGAAGGTGTTTGTTGAAACACCAAAGAAAAGAAATAGGACAAGAGTTAACAGAGGATGGATCACAAGATTTAAAATTAGGGAAAACATTAGCAGATTTCTGCGATGGAGGAAATGCACCAGAAGCAAGACCAATATTGAAAGTTATTGATGACGGAACTCAGAGTTAAGAAGAAAGTGATTATTATCAAAACTGTCAGGGCCGAAACTAGCATTGGAATCTAAGATCTGCATTAGGTATTCAACTTCCAATGGCTCAGTATTATTCAAGGACAGGGTAGGTGAATTAGTAGAAAAATCTGTAGGATTGGGAGGTGTGTTTTTAAAGAAGGAGGATATATAAAAATATTCAACAACTATTCCCAACTACTGTTCCTCATCTATTTCCTAATCCAGTCACAAAGTTTCATTATACACCTCACTTAGTTTAAGTAAACAAATTACATTTAGCGCCGCTGAATAGGAAACTTAAATAAGAGGACCTAAGGTGTAACCTAACTAGAAAGAAGTTCGCAAACAGGCCTGGGCTGGAACACGAACTAAATGCAAGTCCTTCAAGAGAATACATTAGGTTAGAAAGATAGATTAATAGAAACAAAGAAGCACATTTTGAATCTGCAGCACCTCGATTCCGCACAGAAAAAAATAAAGAACCATTCAAATTTGAACATTAACTGAATAGAAGAGTACTGTGGTTTAAGAGTTTAAGAGCAAATAGAGAGTCGAAGGTCCTTTGTCCGAAACTATAGCGGACATAGTGTGATCAATCAACTTCACCACATCGTCTATCGAATGCAGCAGCATCGGAAGTATCGGTTAAAGATGAAAGTTGTCCATCTAGATCATCTAGACGTACCCTGGAGGCAACATTATGGAGACAAACAATTCTAAAGAGAGGGGGGGGGGGGTGTACTGCTGCATGCATACATTTGTATCAGCTAGAAGCTTCCAGGGCCATCTACTCGAACAATTAATCAAAAATAGACCAGACAAACTTATTAAGGCGAAAAACTAAGACAAGTACCATATGTTTAAAATTCTCTGTAAGATTTGATCTATTCGACGGGCAAATAGTCCTTCAAAGAATTAAAACAGTTTAGTCTTAACTAGCAAATCAAACGAAGAACTGAGAATTATTTAATGAATTTTGAAAGTTTTATATACACGGATATTTTTTGAGTTTTAATTAAAATTGAATCGTGTGTGCAGTTTCAAAATTAAACCAGTTCATTTTTAAAAACGCAGAAAACTACGACCTTGCTATGTGTGTTTCAGGAAAAATACAAGGATTTTTTAGAAATGCTAATTGGTTAATTATAGGTACAGTTTTTCTGTTGAAGAGTGGTAGTTGTCTAATCATAATTTCTAATCATTCAAACATAAAATCAATACAAACATAAAATCAATACAAACATAAAATCAATACAAACATGGTACCGCGTTCAAGTAACACTACCAGTGCTATGCATACAAGTAAATTTTGGAAAGCCTACCCTAATCAATCTCCCTAAAAAGCACTAAGATGTAGTTAAGATCAATCATCTAGATACTTAGTGAATATCACGAAACATCCTCTACCGTTATATTAACCTAATAACAACTCTAATTGACTAATAAGGCCTTATACAGATCTATCTTGTGAATGTAACCTTTGTTTCGCCGTTACTTCCCGTTCAAGGGCCTCCTCATCTCAGTCCAGTGTAAAAGTTGGCTCACACGAAATGTGCCTGAATCAAAATACCTGTATCAAAGTTCGACATAACGGGACAATTCTACTTCGGTCCCGATATAAAAATCTCAAAAGTCAACATTCTAAATTCTGCCAGCTCTAAATTTGTAAGCGAATTTCCCGGATCGCATGCTGTGAAGTAGGTTGACATGACATTGATGTCTCATCATCAGACACTTAATGGATAGAGAAATTTAAAGTAAGGGATGATAACGACTTTTACAGGCAACGGATGTTTATAGCTGTTGAAAAGGGGAGCATGCAGCCACACGACAGACGTCGCACTCAATGATGAGGAGCACCATCCGCAAGATGCTGCCGAACATACAGCATTAAAGATTCATTCGTGTTACCCTATAGTCGTGTCGTGAGAGACTTCTTCTGTGCCGTCGTTTGTGTATTCGTGCGTGCCAATACACGAGGTAAATTTGAATAATCCGTTCTTTGAGTGGTGAGCATTTTAAATTTCGATGGTAATTCGGTCAGGTGAGCTTTAAACATTGATTTTCGACAAAGAATCAATCTTATTTTCGTTGGTATATTGAATTTGAGTAGTTTGACATGTTAAAAGAACAGCATGATACAGTTTATAATAAAATGATGCATTAACGAAAGATATGTGTGCAGAGGTTAGTTTTATAAGAAATTTATTGAATTTCGACTGGCAGAGGAAGTCAAATGGAGTGAAAAACCACGAAATTTCTCGCGCCGATATTGATAATTCCTACTTTGAAATACTTCTGACACTATACATATGGTTGATTTCGGGATTGTGATAAAATATAATGCTTGCCGCCATAATGCATGGCGAAAAATTCAAAGCGATAAGCGCTGTATATTATACCCCAAAACACCCTACATTATAAGCCTAATAAAAAGCAAAGTAATTGTGAAATTATTTTCAATTTAATTACTAATCTAATTTTTAAATTGTTACAAATAAATCCTGCTGAAATCTGGATTCGAACCTGTGACCATACTCTTTAAGAACCAATGATCTGCCCGCTATGGTAATATAGCTTATTGAAATGCTGTTATTATTTAGCGTACTTTAATGAGGCTAGGTTCATAGTAGTTGGGGCTATGTTACATGGGAGTTGAGACTATGTACTTAGCAGAAACACCCATAATGTATGGAAATTTGGCATTTTATCTATATTTTATTGCTCAAGGTACTATGAACATAGCGTTTGCAACCATAAATACTGCGCTATGTAGATTTTTTCGGTGTTCCTAGATATAAACAGAACCAAAGAAAAGGTATTGAAACGTATTTTTTGGTTGGTTCACACGAAATGTGCCTGAATTCACATGAAATGTGGCAACAAATCTACGCCAAGAGCATTGTTGATTGCTCCGAAGTATGTGGAACCGCTTGAGACGTACGTGTTTATTAGTTTTGCCATTTAAAATCTAAGAAGCTCTGTCTTATATTTATTGTTTGATTTATCTAACCATTGTCGGTGGTGGCAATTCAGAGCTCTTGCTAAAAAAAGGACGTTCATGATCAAACAGTTTCCTGAGGTCTAGAGTGGAGATGACTCAATTGGATTTTGCGAAAATGGTCGAGACCTGAAAAAATTCCACATACTCTTCTGATTGATGCTTCCATGTGCTCGAAATTACGGGTTTCAATGAGGAAGTGATTAATGTATTTTTTCAGAAAAATTTTACCTACACCTCCATCCGTTAATCTATCGTTCCATAACATAACAATGCTATCCAGAACAGTGAATTCACTGGGACAGGAGTTGTTGTTTTTGTTTCCAATGCGTCTGTTCTGGACAGCATTGTTCTGTTTTAGTTAGAGGGAACAAAAAAACATGTCTATTATTGAGCTGGAAAAGCTGAAAACATTCCCTGCATCATTTTCGTCATCATTTTCTGCATCATACTTTGAAATCGATCCTGTATTTTCCAGAAAAGCTGCTCCATTGTAGCTGGTACTGCAGTATTGGACACTGGATGGAACATATTACGTTTGACTCTCGGTATTTGTGGTGTTAGTGGTGAACAAAAGTCTGCCTGAGATTTTTTGGTTCTTCTGGACAACGCCAATAGCTGGCCAGGTGGCCATTACCGCAGTTGACATCTTCAACTTTTTTTCCGCGTTGGATGATACCCTTTAAAAAGTGGTGGCGGCCATGCAGCCAAAGTTGTTTGTGGAATGAATAAACTGTTAGCAGCTGAGACACTGCAAATGTCTACCTTGTGGTCGGTGAGCTTTAAGTTTGCAAATCGGCTAACAAACGGCTTGAATATCAGTTTGGCTTCTAAGGAGAAAGACGTTTAACTAGTTTGAAGGTTTCGCTCACCGCTGTATATCACCTTTGATATCTTCAAGGCTGATACCGCAGAGACCTGGAATTACTATGTTCAGCTTTCCCATCGATTTCTTTTAAGCCCTCGTTAAAACCGTCTTTAAAGCTTACCTAAATTTCAGAAATAATAAAAAAAATAATAATTTCTTAAATTGTTAAATTGTTTGTTCCCTAAATATTCAATATTATAATAATATTATGTTATGCAAATCTACTAGCCCGCAAATTCTCTAGTCCATAAATCCTTTGGCTTGCCTTGGCTCTCTATTGCTGTCTCTGTTACTCTCCAAAAAAAAGACAAGACACGTTTAGAATATTTACGCAACTCATCTGAACAATTGCTTAAAGACTTCCGCAGATCCCGATAAGAGCATTTTACGCAGAGGTACTTTGCTCATATAGAGACCTTTTTCCTTTCTTATCATTCTGAATCCTTCAGGTCCGAAATTAATTCCCGTAGAACTTCTATACACTTTCAGGGATAGCTTTACCTTAAATAATGATGCTGCCGCTTGTGGCTTGTGCTGCAGCTATTCCTCGACTTATCCTCCTCTACTTTCACACTTTCAGACGCTCCCAGTCGTTCCAATAGGAATATTCACTCGCTTTCGTCAACTTGTCTTGAAGCTCTTATGGTCTTTCCTCCTGAAGTTGAAATCTTAATATCCCTTTTAGACCCTAATGCCAGCAGTAGCCCAGACGGAGTTCAAATATGTTTTTTAAAGGTTTGTCCACGTACCTGAACCTATTATAATATATTAAAATAGATTCGCAGCAAGTCGTTTTTGTACTATTGCTACAAGCCAAATTTTGCCACAAAAAGAAACCAGCTGCAAAAATCTGTTGCTGCTGCAGTACGCGAGCAGACCTTAAGTAATTTTCCTTTTCTTTATGTATTCTTCTTTATATTTTGCTCAATTTAATACTGGTGTCTTCCCCTCTGTTTGAAAAATTGCCAATATTTTTGCGATCCTAAAATCAGGGAACGTTAAAAATGTTTCAACGTCCTATATCATTTCTCTTCTGTTTTTCGAAAACCCTTGAACGAATTATACACTATAAGCTCATTTGTGCCATAAGCCATAGCATCTCTAAAGAGGAGTATGGATTCACCAAAGGCCGTTCTACATGTACAAACTTGGCCGAGTTTGCTATGTCGTGCCTGGTTCGTTGGATGTTGAACAACAAGTTGACATTATCTACATGGCACAGAATCAATAATGACGCGTTGTTAGATAAACTTCGTTAATTTGGCATTTCTTATGTCCTACGCACCTGGATCTCTTCCCAAATTGTTAATCGTGTTTGTCGTGTCATCTTCAAGGCTTGTTTCTCCACCTTTTTATCCCTTACTGGTGTTCCTCAAGGTTCCATTCTTGATCCTCTCTTGTTCATTATGGTCATTAATGACTTTCACAGTTGCCTCAATTCCTTTTCCCTCCTACACGCTTATGACTTTAAACCGTTAAGCTGCATTGCATCCATTAATGACTGTCTACAATTTCAGTTAAACTTAAATTCTTTAAGCATTTGGTGCACTGTGGATTCTCTTTTCCTGAATAATCCCAATTGTGGTGCTATGTATTTTATTAACAAACCTGTTCCTATCTGTTTTCTGGTAGTCAGTAGTTATTGGGGTCCTTTGGCCTGGGAACTTGTTCGGGACCGTGGGAACTTTTCTGCTGACATTAAGATGACCTTGAAACTGGTTCGTTAACGTGAGATATCAAAGGAAATTCCCATTTGATTTATTGTTAAGTTGAAAGAGGTCAATTACCTTTGATAATTAGAGCCTGGGAAAAATTCTGATGACCGTGGGAACTTCTTCTGATGACCTTAAGATGACCTTGAAACAGGTTTTGTTGACGTGTGACGTCATAGGGAATTCCATCAGGATCTGTAGGAGTCATGGATGATTGATTACCTATCGAAATGGTTGACAGGTGTCATTTGAGTGTTTAATTACCTATCCTGGTTAATTAGCATAAGTCATTTAGATTCCTGTTGGTTAAAGGGTCATTGATCTCTGTTTTTTCCCATATTTTTACAGGGATCCTTTCGTCTCAAGCTGGTAGTGTCGCAGGGAATCTGTACTGGTATACTGATGACGTCACGGGGGAGTATACTTATTTGGTAGAGGGGGGGGGACACAATATGTTAACTTTTCGAATCTAACCTTTCAGGCATTCATGAAGCAGTGGAACGTAATCGACTATCAAGCACATTTTTGTGTAAACAAAATGCATACAAACTATACCTGTCTTATCCAATAGCAATATATGGCGTATGAGTATATATATATATGTATATATAAGTAGCCATATCAATTACTCATCGCCGATCATGCATTCAAAATATATGGGACATGCATGTATAATAAGGCAAGGCGAAAGCAAAACGATCTGAATACTATTAATATACATATGCAAGAACTTGAAAATCTACACGCGCGATTTGTTTATCAGCAGAAAAGTTCCCACGGTCCCGAAAAAGTTCCCAGGCCAAAGGGCCCTAATAACTACTTTAGTCTGTTATCGCATCTTGACCATTATAAAAACCTTGGCGTCTTCGTTGCCCTTGTCTAAAATTTGATCTTCATGTACAAAATATCACATCTAAAGCTTCAAAGATGGCATGATTTGCTCTGCGAAGTACTTATTGTTCACTCAATATCTTGTGTCCTTAACATCTTGTGTCCGTCTTTTCACAACGCTTATGCGTTGTATACTTAAATACTGTTCCCAAGTTTGGTCTTTTTCTTTTGTTTGTTTGTCAGATGCTGTCGAATCCTCTCAGCGTAGATCTATCCGAAGTCTCCTTTAGAAGTTTGATTTTCCCTATTGTCCTTATGAAGAACGCTTACAGATCCTAAGTGTTTCTTTGTTGCGTACTCGCAGGTTTATCTTGGATGAATGCTTCCTTTATAGACTCTATGTTGGTTTACTTTCCTCGACAATTCCCATTTCCCACCTCCTACGAGTTTGTGATTATTCTACGACAGTTCAGTGGACATTTTCTGTTCCTTTTATGCGTACAGAGGTATTTTTTTTCATTCGCCGTTGCTCAGGATGCCTAGAATTCACGATAAGCAGCAGGTTGGTTGTTTTCCCGAACCCTTCTTTAATTTTAAAAGATGTATTCTACGGATTTTGTCTGAACGTGATCGCCTATAATGTATTAATTTTTTATTGTTACTATTTTAGTTCCGTTAATTAATTTTGTGAAATATGTCTGTTTTTTTTTCTTTTATTTTTTGCTTTACTGAAGTTTCATTATCTTATTGTGTTCTACCTAATTTTTACTAGTGTTCAAAGAAGAACATTAGTATTAAAATCACTTTGGCCAAAAATTCATATTTCTATATATATATATATATATATATATATATATATATATATATATATATATATATATATATATATATATATATATATATATATATATATATATATATATATATATATATATATATATATATATATATATATATAAAATCCGATTGAGCTAAAACTTTCAGGATGCATTGGTGTATATGCAGAATAGTGTCACGTTTCACAGAAAGTTAATAATCATTAACCCTTTGGCGCCGGCGGCCATTTGAGTGATATTTTAAATATACCTATTTTTCTGTCAACATATAGCTTTTGCGAAAAGAAAGTTTATGGAATGAGTTCTGAACGTATTTCAAATTTAAATATGATATATTTTTTGAAATTTTTAGCCCTATGTGTGCGGGAGATGGGAATGGGAATGATATGGGAAAAATTTGAAAATTGTTGAATAGTGATAAATTTTGAACAAATGATCAAATCATTACGAAACTTACAGGACATATTGCTGTTATTAATTTGTAGGCTCATGTACATTAATTTGTAGGCTCTTATGAACGTGCTGGCAACCCTGCAGCTACGGCATGGATTGAAAGTGAACATCTTCAAAACATCGACTCTAATGAAAAATTTTCGTGTTTTACAGTGAAAACCTACTCATATGGAAATCTTATGCTTTTTCTATACAAGCAAAGAAAAACTTTTTAAATTTCACATCGGACAAGAAAGGTAACCCTCCTCTAATTTACCTGTATTTTAAGCATCAAAAACTTCGGTTCACGAGACATCAGATATAAATGAAATTCACAGAATGTATTAGTATTGAGTAGGAACAAGTCAAATAGAAGCGATTTTGAAATACGGGTAACTCTGTGCCAGTGGTGTCGTATTGAAAAATTATAAAGAAAAAAAAACTGCTTTTTGCCCTATGAATTTTGGTTCAGTTACCAGATTTTCATGAATTTGACCTTACTTTAAGCCGCCTTTGGTAGAAATTTAGTTGGAAAATACGGTTGGTGCTGCCAGCTATGGTAATTTTGTTATCTTGAATTTTGAAAATTCGCTCAGGAGAGTAAAACTTTTTGCTCTATAACTTCCAGTGCAGACATGAAATCAAAACGAATTTCATATGATATATATAAAATAATTAATATAGGCATTTTTCAGAGGAAATCTGGCAACACATCATTATAGGGCTGCCAGCTATTGTTGGTTTTGTAATTATTTGCAATATCTTTACTAAGCGATTTTATAGTAAAATTTTCAAACGGTAATGATCTTGTAGTGAAAATAAACAACAAATATTAAGTTTTCGAAAATTTGAAAACTTTCGCCACTGGTTACCCTAAATTTCTTTGTACTCCTATAACTTCCAGTGCAGTTATCGGATCAAAACGAAATTCACAGGGTAGGTTGATTTCAATGGGAGGCCGGTGTGATATATTTTTGGCTTTGACGCTAACAAAGGGTTGCCAGCGCGAGGCCTTTTTGGCTATTTTCGTATTAATAAATGCTTACATTAAGTATTGATATCGCGAACATTGACAATGAAAATAAGTTACCAATGTTTGAGTTTTCTAAAATATAGAAAATTTTCAGTTCGTTTTTTTTACCCTAAACCTCTTTCTATCCCTGTAACTTTCGACGAAATCATCGGCTTAAATCGGAATCGATAGAGTTATTTGATTTTGACGTGAGGCAATTGTGGGAGACTTTTAGTTGCAGTGATGGTAAAATATTGCAAGCACTAAGCATTTTCTTTGTTTATGTTATGTTATGCTGCTTTCAAAGTGCTGCAGTGTTTGGCTTTCCTAAATCTTGAAATTCCTGAAATCCTTTCCACCCCATGAGTTTAAATGCATTGTTAAAATCCAAGTGATTTTGCAATCGAAACAAATTTGGAGCACCTGTGGTAGAATATGCACTCAGAATCTGCACGATTCTTCTACTGTTCATCGAACATTAGTGTTTCTAGCGGTTCAGATGCACTAGAATTATTTTATTTATCGTTGTAATTGGATTATTGTATCTGTAAAATGTAAAATATTCAATATGGGCAACCCCAAACAATAACCACTGGAACGTAACAAAGTTAGCCGAATTTAAAGAAAATTGCTCAGGGCTCCCTTCATCTAATAATTATTCTTTAATACAGTTTACTTTAAATCTTCTCAGCTCTCCGATTTCGTTTATTATCATCAACGGTATTCCTGTTACTCTTGGTATTTTGTTCAAATCTGTTTTCACTCGAAATTGAACTTCATTAGCTTCGATGTATGTTGCTTATATTTTATATGTTCTACAATTATTTTCAAATTTTTCCTTGCTTGGTCATTTTACGCATTTAAATGGTTGTCTTCAAAATTTTCTGAGTTAAACGTCTCTCTATATATTATTCAAAATATTGTTTCCAACCTTTCAGCTTGGAACTATAAATAACTTGTGTAATTGATATCCATATGGAGATATTGTGTATAGATATAAACAGAGTGGACGACATGCATGCACGTTAACCACTACTTCTAACTCTACTTAGTCACTGAAGATTTAATTTAACTATGTTCATTTTATCGATATCTTATGTATCTGTAACTTTACGAATAATTGTTTTCGCTAACTTGCTATACCGTTTACAATTTTTTATTAAAATACCTGTCAACGAATCACAACAAACACAATTTCCCTCTTAACATTCTGATGAATATTAAAAACGACTCTTTCGGACAACGAAACAAACTTTTTAAAGCTTATTCGTCGCAAATATATAATAACATGTGAAAATTTTATTCGTTTTCGCCAAACAATATTTATTATAATTTCCATGCGAAGTTTTTATCATTTGACTTAATTAAATTGTTTCTACAGTAATTTGAATTATAGAGATTCATAGAGATTCTATACTGTACATTACCCGAGGTTTTGAATAAAGTTAGTATTCCTCTAGAAAACTAATTTATACCAAAATTTCATTCCTTACCTTTCACTCATCTAATATTGAAAACCGTGTGACAATCTTTTATATTCCAAGCACATGATATGGTTTCCTGGTAATTCATCAAAAACGGTCATCCATTTACCGTCTCTTGTCCAAAATCATCCACTGTAAAAAAAAGGTACTCAGGATTCAGAGTGAAGTAAATGTGTTGAGAATGATAATGAAAATTGAAAAAAACTGTGAATTTTTCATGATGCTAATTCGTTTGATTTTCAACCATGAGAATTGTTTAATACTTTCTCGTAGTCCCGTGCGACACACGCTCGCCACATAGACCAAGGTTGGACGAAAATTTCCACGACAGATTTGCAATGCATATGGGAGGAATTCACTAAAGTAAGTTTTAATTCGCATGCATTCCTACCAATTATATAGCTGGCTTCAGTACCAGCGTCAGCTCCACTCCTGTAGTAGTTCAACGTTTCGTTGACGTTACGAAGCTAGCGGCGGCTCTAGAACGATTCGAATGCGTCATTTTCTGAATATTTAACCTCGAGTACATGGAAAGTGCATAAATCTGTCGGTGAGAGGCAAATTGTATTTGTATGTTAAGCTATTAAGTTTCAATTAGAAGCTTCTTGGTCTAATTGACTCGGTGACACCGATTCAAAAATGCATTCAACCATCAGCCGGAACCGTATCCGATTGTAATGCATATCTGCCTACGTTTTGAATGACAATATTACTCTTAAAATTCGAAAAGTGATTTGTTGATGAAAGGATAGTTTGAATTATTTTGAATGAAAATATTCGCTTAGATAAATTATTCATCAGAATTCAGCAATGTAATTTTCATATTGTTTGTTTAGTGAAATGCCAGGACAGGAACGAATAACATAATAGTCGAATTTCTCAACACTCAATGTAGGATATTAGTTTATTGAGTGTCGATTGCATAATTTGTTCAAAATTCTGACCTGTAATTTGATATATATTTCTCTATGAATTGCAAATGCATTATGAACCGAAATTGGCTGAAAGATCTACATTTTTCGTACTCTAATTTATTTTCTTGCACTATCGGATTCCTAACATTATCAGTTAATCCGCAAATAATTGATTGATAGTACTGGTCATGTTGTTAGCATTTTTCACTGTTGTAAAATTAAATGCACTAACTAAAGTCACAATTAGTCTGTTGTCTATAATACCAGTAAATATACTGAATGATGGAAAAAAATAAACTCAAAATATGCCACCGTAAGCTATTCATCACTGCAATGGTGAATTAACAATATTTTTTCATACATGTCAATTTAGGTGCCTAGTCTTATATCCGAATTATTCGCTTCCCTAAATCTTTTTTAGGTGTAAGATACCAAATCATTAGACTCGAGTTTTTAAATACTACGCAAGTGATTGGTTTTTTATGAAAAATATGACGTTATTTAGAGCCTCAAAGAAATGTTACAATTGTGAAAATATCACTTTTCAACATTTTTTGTGGTTTTTTGGAAAATTTACATTTTTTCACCCTTTTCTGACTTTTCATAGGAAATTTAACAATTTCCTGGCATTTTCACCCTGTTTGTAGAAATTATCAACATTTTTCCCAATTTATCGTTCATAATTTGCTCAAATCAATCGAAAATATAAATATAGTAC
Source organism: Nemotelus pantherinus (assembly GCA_963978885.1). Lineage (NCBI taxonomy): Eukaryota > Metazoa > Arthropoda > Insecta > Diptera > Stratiomyidae > Nemotelus > Nemotelus pantherinus. The sequence goes on from OZ022263.1 coordinate 37,333,646, forward strand.
ATTCATATAATATGAAAGCCTACCAAACAATGTTTTTTTTTTGTATTTACTCAACAGAAAACTGAGAGCGTCAAAATTTCATTTATTTTATTAAATAAACAAAGATAAACTTCAATAATGATTTAATGATGATGAGTTCAAACAAACTGGTACTATTGCTGAACATTGTTTCATGAGAAATTTTCTCTTTCTAAATAGACGAATAAATGTGCATCAGCTATGAAAAATTTACTCGCTGTCATCAACGAGACCGAATCGAAAAAAGTCTATCAAAGAATCCTGATGTAAATTTTTACACCGACCTACCAGTGGATCACAAAATCAAATCAAATTTTGCACCAATGACATCAGTAGATGCGGAACGTTCATTGTCCTTATTTTATCCAGTAGACGTCACTCTCCCACTCAATCCAGTGAGGTAGTAGAAATGGAGAGGACATGCCCATAAGATTTACATTGAAGGGGATGGTAGTAATTTTTTGGCTACTCATCGTCAAATCGAGTCAAATCCAAGTAGTTCCCCTCCAATTTGACAATGAGGTCGAAATGGCGTAAAGGCAGCTTTAACATGCTTTGTGCGCGAGAGGATTGAAGGGGCTAATGGTGGAAAGTTATACCGTCCGTGTCCAGGGGCTGACTCAATCACACATTGCAATGCTCAATATCCTTCAATACAATAATTTTGTTGACGGTAAAGATGATTCAGAATGAAAAATGATACAGAATGAAATTTTTTCTCTCAGTTTTTTATGTTTGTTGCTCTATTTTATGAACATTTGAGTAACATTTTTCATAACAATTTTTCTTATACATAACATTTTCACAAAATTTTCAGCCCATTTTATTTACTTTTTTTTGTAAATTTATAACTTATAACTTTAAAAAAAAGCTAGCCCGCTTAGCTGTTGAATTATTATATTTCAATTATTTGGTTTAGCTGCTTTCAAGGTCTTGATATTGGCTCCGCTGCTTTGAAATTCTCTTTTGCTCTTCTTAAATTGATATTATACCACAATTCAGTTTTCCGTTCTCATAATCGTAGGAATGTTCTTTGGTTTCTCGTCCGATCACCGAAGTTAAGCAGTGTTGGGCCCAGTAAGTACTTAGATGGGGCACCGTTTGGGAACACCGCGTGTCGTTGGCACGTAAAACTTTGTGCTGTCCCTTATACCAACAAACCAGTTGTCTGGGAGCTCTCAATCCGACGAAGATTATATTTTATTTGCTCATTTACGTTTTTTTGTAATGTAGAAAATAATTTTATTTTTCATTTATTGTTTATTTTATTTTTCATTATGTAGAAAATAATTCTATTTTTCATTTATTTAAACCTTTTTGGATTCGAACGACCCTTAAAAATTACTGGTCTTTTGTTCGCTCCGTAAAATCTTCTTTCTCTCTTCGTGACACTCTTTCATTGAATGATTTCACTGCCTCAAATCCTCGCGATATTTGCAATCGTTTTGCAATGTTTTTTTCTTATGTTTATTTTTTTCAGCCTATTCGTCCTTCTCACTGCGTTTGTGGACGTTCCCCTTTGTCTCGTGACTAACTCTCTTGAAATTTAATTTTTATGCCCTCATTTGATTCTAATTGGTCTCCTAGCCCGGTTGACAATCCCAAGCTTTTTTTTTTGTAAAAAAAAAACAGGCATCTTCCATCGGTGTACGCTTATCGATTTATTCAATACCAGTCTCTGCGCTGAAAAATTTCCCTCTCCCTTGAAGCTGTTGAGCGTAAATCCCTTTTTCAAATCTGGCGAGCTTAAGCTTCCTTCTAATTACTACCTTATCTCGATTCTACTCAGCTTTTCTAAAATCTTTGAACGTTTCGTGTTTAATAGAATATATGATGCCGTCAGATACGCCTTCGCGACTCGCCAACATAGCTTTAGAAAAGGTAGTTGCACCTCTTCTAACCTAGTTAAATTTTTTCATGCAGTTGCTTCTGTCCTTGACAGCAACAATTAAGCTATCTATACTAATTTTTCCAAAGCCTTTGGCTCTATTCATCACAACCTCGTTCTTTACAAGCTAAAGCATCATTGCATCTTTGAGACATTGCTTTCCTAGATTTCCACTTTTTTAATGAATCACACTTTTTTCTCTCTCCCTCTTTGCCTTTGGTACCTTTCTCCTTTTCTTCTGGTGTACCTCAAAAATTCATTCTTGGGCCACTTTTATACAACCCTTTCTGAAATGGTCTTCCCGGTGCTTTTTGTTATTATGTTTTCTCTACGCTGATTATCTAAACAGTAGCTTGAATTCAGTATCCTTAAATATTGTCCAAATAATTTGACTTTTGACCCATGACTTTTTTATCTTATTTATGATATCATTCACGCCTCTGTTGAACATTTCAAAGATCTTGGCGTAACCTTTGATCGAAAACTGAAATTCGATATTCATGTCCTTCAAAAAGAGTTTCTCAAATTGCTGGATTTGTTATATACTTTAGTCATATTTTTTTATACTTCCACATGTGCTGCTTCTTTATTACCCAAGTTCTTTCTATACTTTTTAAGAATGGTATATCTTATCTGGGTTGGTACGACCGGACTTTCCTCGTGAACATGTGAACCTGTTCGAAGGACGCAATTTCTTGAAGACAGATCCTATGGTGAAAGTATTCTCATTGCATGACATACATACAAGGGTTAATCCAAAAGTAATAATAATCAATATAAACCAAGGTGATTAAACTTAAAAAAAAATATTTATTTTTCAACATAGTCTCCTAACAAGTTAATACATATAATCTAGAGTTGGGTCGTACTAAGATTTTCACATACTAGGTATAACTAGTTCGAGTACAAAAAAATACCTGTTCCAAAACCTGTTCCAAAAATACTAGCAAGTATTTTTTGAAGTATGTACATATATACATACATACGATTTGCAGTGATGTAATGAAACGGTGTGATATGCCCTCCTCCACCCTTCAGACACAAAGTTCCCAAGCTAGAATAGTGATGGTGGAAGATGACCTTCAAATGCTACCGAATCATTAGTCCATGAAGCTTGTCCGTAACTTTCCAATGGTCGGTCATTTATTTGGCAAGTCTTTCTCCAATTTAGGAGCCGTCTAAAGGAAAACAATCAAATTCAATCAATTTAATTTGAATTTGATTTTATTATATGCACAAAACAGCTCCTGTATTCGTTCAAATGACCAAAGTCGAAAAATTGACTAAGATATGGCCAACTAATCATGTTGCCAACTATATGACTTCTCATAGATCGATCTCTGATACCAAACTTTTCCTGGCTAATCTAAAACAGTCGGTAATATTATCAATGCCGAAAATCAAAAATTACATAAATATTCAATTTTTTCCACAATTCCCAAAACGCTCGAAACAAGTACCCGAAGAAAATCACTGTAAGTACGAGTACTCAAATACAACCATTTTCTAAGTACAATATCATATCAGCAAGTGCTACTTACTCTCAAACATAAAATATTCACAAGTATGCTAGTATTAAATACTCGCACGTATGAAATACTAGCTAGTATGAAATATTCGCAAGTACGAAAATGCTCGCAAGTACGAAAATAGTAGGTACGGAAATACTTGCAAGTACGAAAACGCTCGATACAAAAATACGAAAAGACTTGCAAGTACGAAAATACTCGATTCGAAAATACTTGCAAGTATGAAAATACTCGATACGAAAATACTTGCAAGTACGAAATACTCGTGAGTATGAAAGTATGAAATACGAGTATGAAAGCACTTGCAAGTATGAAATACGATAGCATATTAATATTAGGATACTAGTACGTCACTGTTTAATCGAAAAGAATCAAGTGGAGAAAATTTATTGGGCAAATTTTTGATTACATGTATAGTTCACAAAAATACTCGTACCTAGTATTTTTGAATTTCGTGCTAGGTACTGGCTGTTCCGAAAAAATACCTGTTCCATATACCTATTCTAGTATATACGCTTCATCTCTAATATAGTCCATGTTTTTTCCAAACCAAGGATACCCTTGGAGAAAAGTGATTTGTCTCTACTCTCCCAAAACGCCTCAATAGCCGCCATCACTTCGCTGTCATCTTGAAATATCTTGTCCCGAAGGTGTTCCTTGAGCCGAGGAAAGAGGTAGAAATCACTGAGAGCTAGATCTGGCGAATACGGCGGATGTTCAAACAACTCGAATCATGTTTCTTGAATTGCAGCCATCGTAACCGATGCGTTGTCTTGATAAACGAAAACTCCGGCTTGCAGTTTGCCGCGTCTTCTTTCCTCAATAGCCTCCCGCAATCTTTTTATTTGATCTGTGTAGTAAGAGTCTGATATAGTGGCTTCCTTTTCCAAATATACCACCATAATAATTCCTTCAGCGTTCCAAAAAACGGATTCATAGCCTTTCGTGCCGAACTCGACACCTTGAATTTCTTCGGCGCTGCTGAAAAGGGTCGCTTCCATGTCATCGATTGCTGTTTGGTTTCTGGATCAAAATTTTGGATCCAGGTCTAGTCCATGATCACGAAACGTGATAAAAAAATTATCTTGATCTGCCTGGAACTTTTTGGGATACACCATCGAAATATCAACTCGTTTCTTCTTTTGCTCGACGGTTAACATTTTCGGCACCCAATGCGCAGAGACCTTCTTCATATGTAATTCGTTGGCAACGATTCTTTGAACACTGCCATACGAGACCCCTGTAACTTCAGCTACATGCCTGATGGTTCCTCTTCGATCTGTCAACACGACATCTTCAACTTTTTTCACGTTTTCTTCAGTGAGGGACGTGGATGGACGTCTTTCGCGGTGCTCACCTTCAGTGAATGTTCTTCGCAGACTAAAATCCTTGGCCCAGCGTGCAACCATAGAGTATGAGTAGAGTCCCTTAATGTTTCCACCAAGTCGCTGTCTATGTCTTTGGTAGACATTTTTTCAATTTTTTTGATACTTAATGACAGCTCTAATTTCGTCTTTCTCCATTTTGATGTTCTCTCTTCGATGGTTCGTATTCAAATGAATGTACCTCCCTGGAAATGTGACCTACTTATATGTGAAAATTTTCGCTCGGAAGAATGACTAGATAATGGAGACATGTCAAAATTGAGCTTCACGATTAACTCAGTACCAAGTTTTGGCAATGGAGAAAAGTAGAGACACTGCTCATTCCTGACGAATAAAATGCCAAAAATTTCAATTTTCGATTGATTTTCTTATTGGAAAGACATTTGCACTATTCAATTTTCAAATTCAAACACCAAATGCCACATTTTAGCTCGAAAGAATCAACTGCACAAACTAAATTGGCGTGAAATGATTGGAGACATGTGTCAATGCGATCTATATTTTCAATGCGAAAGCAACTTTTTATGCTAAAAACTAAGTACAACTCCTGCTTATTTTCGAGCTAAGTTTTCGCCAAAATAGATTCACAGTACCAAGCTTAAAATCGAACACAGTACTAAGCTTAAAATGATAGTTTCGAGCAGGCACGAAATCACACATTGATTCAACGGGGTACAAAGGGTATGTGTGCATAATGTGCGTTGGGAAGTATTTCTTGATAATGGTTAAGCACTGAGTGGAAAGCATGGAAAGAACGATATTGTGCGATATTTGCATGATGGAAGAGAATGGCAGGGAGTGAAGGATTTACCATCAGCTGGCACCTAAGAAGAACCAAAACCAAAACAAGTTCACTTTATCATATACAAAAGTGAGAAAAGCATACTCCCAAACGACAGGTGAGAATGTATATATCCGTGTTGCTAGCTGAAAGGTGAGAGTGTGTTGGCATGCGTATAATGCCACCAAGAAACAGTGAGCGCAGCGAACATTCGCTGGCAATAAACGAAATTCTCTTTAGTGGATTGCATAAAAGATATACCATTTGGCGAGTAAACGGAGATATTCCGTTTACTCGCCAAATGGTATCGAAAGTAGTATTCCGCGTTAACTATCTTATCACTTACCATTTTTATACTCAAAGTAGGCTTTCAGAAAATCAATATTGCATAAATCGCCATTCGTTAAAATAGTCTCTTTGGCAAAGCACATGCATATTGCCTAGTGGGCATGATAAACGTATCTGATCGTATAAAGGGAGCGTGTTTTATCTTGGTGGGGTACTTTCTGTCTTTTATGAACTTGGACTTGGATATTGCTACCTACTTCTTGCAATCAGTGGGGAAATATCGCAAATTGTATCGCAAATAACGTACTTTCCGAGCTATATATAGTATTTAAGCTATGATTGAGTGGTGATTGGTTTCTCATGACTCAGCGGATATTTTAGCACGTTTTGATTGATTCACTCTTGAGCTGCCCATCACTACATATATGACAAGTAATATTTGTATGCCGGAACTAAAGGAAAATCGGTAAAATCAAAGCTATGATCGATGTTGGTGTCACAGTATAGAATCTTTAGTTCGACTGTCAGAACAATTTTAACGGTACTACTTTCGCGATGTGCTGATCAATGTATTATTGCATGCCAATTACAAATTCGAAAACAATGATTACACAACAGTCCTATGGTCCAATCCAATATAATAAATTAATAGTAAAAGAAAGACGCTGTCCTGGTACGCTCAAGCCCGGATTTAAATATTATTGAAAATATATTGCATATTTTGAAGCCTAAAATCGCTGAAGACACTAGTCATGATATCAATGCCAACATTTTCAAAAAATTGACTGTTTCAATGCTTAGGGCTACAATCGCGCGAAATTGAAGATCTAACGAAGTATGGGGGAATTATTGAAAATAAAACCAACATTAGAATGTTCTGACATTAGAAAAGCAGTGACCGCCTGGTTTAATGAACTACCGGCGGAAAAGTAGCATATGGGAATTCTGAAGCTCGTGAACAGATCCGACAAATGTCCAACTGAAGGCGATCGTTATGGAGAGGAGATATGTAACAGAAATGCTTTTTTCCAATAAAAACTGTGTTTTTAAACGGTCTTTATATTCCAGATGATCATCGTATATTTTATTCAGCTTATATAGCTCAAAAATTCAAAAATTTCATATTCAAAACTGTAAAAACTTTAAATTTCTATTTCTAAACTTTTTAAAGCATTTAAATCAACGTGTAAAAGTATTTCCCAGAAAAAGCTATCACGAACTCATAGGAGGATCGAATTTATTTTTATATTCTTTACTTAAACACTTCATCCAAACAATCCATTACGAAATCATACACCTTTGCTAATTATTCAAAGTCACATATCATTTTGTTTATTTGTGTGATTTGACTCTGATGGCAGAGTATCGCTAGCTGCAATTCAAATACATAATTCACACTGAATACGGAAAGACATTAGCTACAATGACACTGCTGCTTCAGCCTTCCACCAGTTTCTCCATGTTTCGCTTTCGTGTCACGACAATGCCATTCCGATTTCTTCGAAATTGATTTGTAGATTTGCCGCGCGGCGAAGGGGTATCCTCGAATTCGTTGTTCCTCCAAGGGATTTCACCGGTAAGACTAATGCTGAGATCAATTCCTAAAGACATTCTGTAGCTGAACTGTTTTGAGAAGTTGCAACTGAGCTCATACAATATGTACATATGATGCTTTACTTAAGTCACCTGGATATCCTTTGTTTGGCCGCAGAAATCGAAATCGAAATATACTGACATTCTGGCACTCGAACTGCCAACTGTTTCGGTAGGTGCCAAATTCGGAACTCACTTCGGTAATTAGAAAAGTCAATCTGTTGCACAGAATGCATTATAGCTATCTATTATTAACCATTAAGTTTCGTAGCTTGGTAGATTCGCAGGATAAAACTTCTAAAGGACCAACAACGAATGACATTTGCAGCTAAGTAGTCAAGTTTTGTTTTGCTTATCGAAGAGAAAATCGAAACTGTTTCTTATTTTTGTGGAATATTTCATGTGCTTAAAAAGAATTTGTAAAATGTTTGATTGACATTGTTCGTAAGCAAACAATTAACTATTTCGTATGCGGAGTAGAAGTTGGGAAAAGTAATAAATAAAATATTTCCTCTAGCATTGATGCAAGAGATAATTTGCGCAGCAGCAATATTGAAATTTTCAATTCAAAAATAGATTAGACTATTCTATTCTACTAATTCACCACTATATAAATGTAACTAAAATCATTTTAATAAACAGTGATGGACAAAAGTGTTCACACATAGCCGTTTGCTAGCTAAAACAAGTATTGAAAAGGGTCAAAAAAATATTTATTTCATTATTTTGAGAAAAAAATTATTCATCCTTAAGCTAATATATCTTTTCAAAATAAAGTTAATAATATAATACCCTATTCTGGAAAAAAACAAAATATTTTAAATTACAGGTTTTTGTCCAAACAAAAGTTTTCACACACTAAGTTTTAAAAGATTTCCTACATTAAGTAAGTTGTAACACTGGCAAAACTGATATTGATAATATGAGGGGAAAGTTCTGTAAAATATTTGACAGGAGTTAAAATCTATTTGCATGCATGGTTTATTTGTAAAGTCATTAAAGACGTGTTCATGGTTCGCAGGCAGAAGGAAACAACTCAAGAATAACGTAAAATAATTTTGAATTTATGTAAACAAAATAAATCGTATGGAAGAATTGAAAATATAATAGGTATATTCCCGTATTTTCAGTCACTGAATTTTCCTGAATCATGTGATGGGGGACATTGATAAAAAGTACGGGAACGCTCCATTGCATTTGCTAAAAATTAAAAAAAACGAAAGTGTCAGCTTTTGGGAGAACAATAGTAATTATAAAGTCATCCTAAGCGGTGTTAAATTATCGCCACAAAAATATTCGACCTACATAACAACATTACGCAAAAAATATGTTGCTTGCCGCGCACATTTGAAAATATTTACTCGCGCCACACCGTTTGATACTTTTCAGTATTTTTCAGTAGCTCAAACCCCACTGAAATTTCATCGTATTTACTGAAAGAAATTTTCAGTTTTCAGTAAAACGGCGTACGGGAACGGCTTCGTTGTAATTAATTGCAATTAATCGCAATTAATTGTAGTACGGAATCATACCTAATGGATAGAAGTCGATTTATAATTTGCAGTATTGTAAAACGTTACAAAAACGGCGCAGAATTTGAAAGTTCAACACGATATGGACGCTAGAAAAGAAGCGCGGATTAGTTGAATACACTTTATTTTGGCTTATGAATCCCATTAATGAATTACAATTACTAAATACAGATTGTAAGAATCATTAAGAAAAAATCCAAGACAGCATCATCAGAGGTGGCACCTCAAGTTAAGGTCAATTTTATAAAAAATATTCTCCTCAATATCATACGCAGAGTCCTTCATCAGAATGGATATAATGCACGAGTACCTAGACAAATAACCTGTAATTAGTAAAACTGATAAAAAAAACCCTAGCGCACCAGAACCGCTAGAAACACTAATGTTCGAAGAACAGTAGAGGATTAGTGCAGATTCTGAGTATGTATTCTACCACTAGCTACTTAAGGCGAGCCTAAGTAATATTAGACCCTACCCTAAGCCAATTTAATTTCGATAACTTCATCAAAAGTTAAAGTGATAGAAAGGTGTTTGAGGTTGCCATCCGAAAAATGTCCACACCTTAGAAAATTTAAACATTATTTACTTACTTTCATTGCAATTGTTCGCGATGTGAATACTTAATGTAAGCATTTATGGTACAAAAGTAACAAAAACGCCTCGTGCTGGCAGTCTTTTGCTAACACCGAAGTCAAAAATATGTAACATCTGCCTCGCGTTGAAGTCAACCTGCTCTGCGAATTTCATATTGATCCGATGACTGCATTGGAAGTTATAGGGATGCAAAGAAATTTAGGGTTACCATTCGCAAAACTTTTCAAATTTTCTAGATCTTAATATTTGGTGTTTATTTTCACTACAAGATCACTATGATTTGAAAATTTTATGACAAAATCGTTTACTAAAGAAAAGCGAAAAAAATACAAAACCAACCATAGCTGGCAACCCTATCATTGTTTTTCCGACTAGATTTATGCTGAGTATTTCCGGCAATAAGTTTCATTTGCCATATGAATTTCGTTATGATTCCATGATTGCAGTGGAAGCTAAAATTCAAAGAGCTTTATTTTCCTGAGCGAATTTCCAAAATTTAAGACACCAAAATCACCATAGCTGGCAGCTCCGACCTAGTTTTTCAACCACATTTTTATCAAACTTACCTTGAAGTAAGGTTCAGCTACTTTGTGAATTTCGTCAAAATCTGGTGGCTGAATCAGAATTTATAGGGCAGTTATTTTTCCAAGTGATTTTTCACGATTGCACCACTGACACAGAGTTACCCGAATTTCAAAACCACTTCTATCAGACCTGGTCCTACTTAAGACCAATATATTCTGTAAATTTCGACTGTATCTGATTATCAGATCGTGAGTTCCCGTGAACAGAAGTTTTTGATGTAAAAAATATAGGTATGTTGGGGAAGGGTTACCGTTCTTGCCGGACATGGAATTTCCAAAGTTTTACTTTGCTTTTTTTTCTCAAAAGCAAAAATCTTTCAGGAGGGTCGATGATTTGAAGGTTTTCACTTTCAGCGCCTGCCGCAACTACAGCGTTGCCAGCACAACTATACAAGTATAAGTATAAGTATACAACTTAGTAACATTAATATGTTCTGTAAGTTTTGTAAAGATTCAATAGCTCTGTCAAAAGTTATCGCAATTCAAAAAATATCATTTTAAGCACCTAGCGCACACACAGGGTTAAAAATTTCCAAAACTTTATCAAATCTTTTTCGAAAATACGTTGAAAATTCATTTCGCAAACATAGTTTTTTTAAAAACTATTTTTTGATAGAATAATAGCCATATTTACAATATCACTAAAATGGCTGCCGGCGCCAAAGGTTTAAAAATAATTAACATTTGGTGAGACGTGGACCTATTCTGCTTATATACACAAATGCATCCTGAAAATTTCAGCTTAGTCACTGATTTTATATATACATACATATATATACATATATATATATATATATATATATATATATATATATATATATATATATATATATATATATATATATATATATATATATATATATATATATACAGGGTGATTCATTATGAGGTTTGATTGTTAATAGGCTTTTTTTCACAGATCACGCGTGGCACATGTCAAACTGTAATGTAATTTTTATTCAGTATTGTTTGACAAATAATCATGGAAAGACTTACACCGCAACAAAATTGTTAAGCTGTATTACGAAAATCAGCGTTCTGTGAAAAATGTTTTTCGTGCTCATAGAGCAATTTATGGTGTGCGCATTTTTGGCTCAATATACATCAATAAGCAGAATTGCCTTATTTGGGCTGATGAACAATCTGAAGAGCTTCAACAGATACCACTACAGTCACAGAAATGCACAGTTTGGTGTAGTTTATGGGCCGGTGGAATCATCGGTCAATATTTCTTTCAAGTCCGGTCAGAACGTAACCGTCAATGGCGGCTGCTATCACATCATGATAACAGATTTTTTGCTACCTGAAATTAAAGCCCGTGATATCGGTGAACTTTGGTTTCAACAAGACGGCGCTCCTTTGCATACAGTGAGAGAAGAAACAATGGACTTATTGAGGAATCATTTTGGTGAGAATCTGATTTCACGTTTTGGACCAGTAAATTGGCCTTTAGATTATTTTCTTTGGGGTTACACAAAGTCTCTGGTCTTCAGGGATAAGTCAGCTTCAATGGACGCTTTGGAAGCCAACATTACTCGTGTCATTCGCGAGATACCGATCTGGAACTCGTCGTCCCAAATTGGACCCTCAAATCGTGTAATTTGAAATATTTTGTTGTTTTCCACAATAGTATATTACTTTATTAGTTTTATTTTTAAGATATTTAGTAAGTTAAGGATGAATGATTTGTTTCTTAAAATAATGAAATAAATATTTTAATACTTATTTAAGTTAACAAACGGCTGGGAACACTTTTGCCCACCGCTGTACATGCCATCTTCAATCTCTATTTTTCCATAGGAAAGCTCAATGGAAAGAATAAATTAAAATTAAATTTTCGTTAGTTCTTATAAATAATCATCGAATTCAAAAACAGAATACTTGCTTTAAGGCTTGAATCGGGTTAAGGTCTTTACAAAAATGGAATTCAAATTTTTGTGAAATGCAAATTGAACTCAATTCTAGTCGTATAAGAGGAGCTACCGAGAAATAATTAAAATTCGCAAATCCTGTTATACACATAATTAATACAATGTCTACACTGATTGGCTTAGTATATATAGTAATAACCTTTTTCGGGCTAGGCGTTGGAGCTAGAGAGAGCTTCATTCACAAATTTACAATTGATGTGAACACGAGTATGAAGTGATTATTTTCAAAACTCATTTTACTCATTCAAAGCTAGGTAAACTCAAAGTTCGGTGCGTGGTCTCTTGCCAGGACTGGAACTCACGACTGAAACTAAGTATAGCACCTAAGCAACTATAAACTTCAAAAATGAGTGCCATCAGTTGAACAAAAATTTCAAATGCATAATAATTGTTTAAATGCAATTTATACTGCTCATATGAATGTATTAGGACAACAATTAAATAATTAAAATTACACCATCCAGTTTCAACCATACTTTCTCAAGTTAAGTTGCGATTTTTTTCATCCTTTGCTGCCATCAACTTTTGTTGGGAATCCGCCTACCTTCGAATAGACTTTGCTTGAAAAATTTAAATTTCGCCCAGCTTAGAAAAAAATCAGAGCTCAACTAGTTGGTGAGTGGTTAAATTTAATTAGTAGGTATGTAGTTTATTCAATTTACAAGTCAATGTGGATAAATTGAGTGGAGTAATGATGTTTACTAATCTTAAGGATTTTATGACTATTGCTTGGGAATACTTTTATTTATTTGAATTTTAAGTACAATAATAGTTTCGTATAATAGTTAGTTATCTAGTGTCGTATTACACTGCAAAAAAACCACATGGCGCCCAGAGCCATATAACATAGCGCATTATTTATGGCGCCATACGCTATGTACATAGTACTCTGAGCTATGCAATATGGCTCCCCGCGCCATAATGTCAGAATCTACATAGCGCGTGGTCCTATGTAACATGGTGCAGCATTTATGGTCCCACACGCTATGTACATAGTACCCTGAGCCATGCAGTATGGCTCCCAGCGCCATAATTACATGGCGCAGAAATTATGGCTCCTCACGCCATATTACATAGTACCATGAGCCATGTAATATGGCTTCAGTTGAAGAAGATAACTGCAATTATAACTCGCAGCCATACTGTGTGAGGGAACTTATAAATGTGAGTATCAACTGTAGAAGCACTGTGGCCAGATTTGGCTGATTGCCACCAATTGTGCTACCTAAGAGTTGAATTGGCGGCGGGAAATTTTTGATTTCGCGGGTTGGTGGCCTTAGGGCTATATAAGGTAATTGAAAAACTGAATTTGGGCTATATAATATTTATGAAAAACTAAGTTTTGGCTGTATATTGTTTTGAAAAACAATGGTCCTCCACGCCATGTACTATAGTCCTCCACGCCATGTACTATGGTCCTCCACGCCATGTACTATGGTCCTCCACGCCATGTACTATAGTCCTCCACGCCATGTACTATAGTCCTCCACGCCATGTACTATGGTCCTCCACGCCATGTACTATAGTCCTCCACGCCATATACTATAGTCCTCCACGCCATATACTATAATCCTCAACGCCATGTACTATAGTCCTCCACGCCATGTACTATAGTCCTCCACGCCATGTAATATAGTCCTCAAAGCCATATACATGGCGTGGAGGACTATAGTACATGGCGTGGAGGACTATAGTGTATGGCGTGGAGGGCTATAAGCATAGCGTCTGCTCCTATGTACTTTTCGCCATGTATTATGGTGTGTGGCGCTATATTTTATCACTATCCCTAAATCGACTATGTACATGGCGCCAGAAGTCTATAAATTATGGCGCCTGGCGCCATGTGTTTTTTCAGTGTATTATATTAGAGATATCCAACAAAAATTACAAACTACCTCTGATAAAAACGTTCATAATGGTTGAAAAATATTTTGAAGCTATAAAAAGTTTATCGATAGACTAAAAAGCACCAAACAAAGAATAAGCCAGTAAAAATAATAATATCGGCCAATGTAGGACACATAAAAAAAAGCATTCTAAGATATTTAAAAACAACTAAGTTAGTGATCGCTGGAAAATCATTAAAAAGTTGAACTGTAGGCTTCTCAAAATGTTAGTGAAGGAGTCGAAAAAAAAGCCTTGCTAAGACTGACCCCTGATTTTATACAATATGAATAATTTTCTTTATATACTCATTTTCAGTGGTGTGTACAAGTGGGGGCTAAGGGAATGTAAAAATGTTAAAAGAGTAAAATAATGCTAGTCATCTCGAAAAGCGCGTTTAAAAACTATTTCGAATTTTATAAAAGCCGCTGGCATAAGTATTGTTTCAAAAGGGGCCTATTTTGAGGGGGACTAAATAAATCTTGACCATAAATTGCAAAATTATGTGTTTTGTTCGTTCAATAAATTCTGGGTCTTCTTTTAGATTATCTGATCTAGCGTTTTTATATTAGTGGCACTAACAATTTTTGATGCGAAATTCAACGAATGACTTCAGACAATTTAATTTCCAACAATATTTTTTGGGTAAATCCCTTAGACCATCTATGAGTATTACTAAACGTTAGCTGGATACCTTGGGGTAGGTCGTAGTCTTCAATATGGTACATTTACCTATATTTTTTACCAATTAGGGTTGTCTCGATCGTTGACGCATCCAAACTCTAGACGAATCATCATGATGTATGATATGTTCACCTGTGCTGTACGCGTAGATCACAAGCCAAAGCATGCAAAGAATGTCTTAGCTTGTAAACGCTAAACTCAAAGAAAAGAAAATCGACTCGTCCATTGCCCATGACTATCGACGGGGAAAAGCACACATAGCTCACCACTCACTTTTATGCCTAGTACTATACTCTTCGCGAAACGAATTCAACGGTCGAATCCAATACAAAAAGAGCTTTTCAATTCGTCAGTAAAGCTCTTTTTGTATGGGATTTGACCGTTGAATTCGTTTCGCGAAGAGTATAGTACTAGGCATTACAGTATAGCTCCTGAAAAAAGCATAGCATAGTCTGCGAGCGAAAGCTTTCGTTCGACGAGACTTAAGAAAATGTGTAGCAAACAATGTACTAAGAGTACGACGCAACGCTGTAAAAACGAGCGATGATGGTAAGCTATGAGCGCTTTTGACCATCTTCACCCATGACCAAAGAATCAATATTACGATTACCCATGGCCAATGTTGCTCCTTATCTCACGTATTTCATCCATTGATTATACTTTGAAATTCAATGTCAATGACATATAAAGTTCAAGCAAAAAAGGGTACATAATGATCAAACAAGTCTTATCTAAAACAACACTCTCATAACATAGTTTGTACAAACTAAAACGAAAGACTCATGCCAGTAACTTTCTACTTTGTTAAAACAACTATTGTCTATAATGCCTTACAACATACGAGTAGCACCATACCACTAATTAATATCTGAGCTCATTTTCTATGGCTGGTGACCTATTTTTGTCCTCCAGAAAACTCACTATATTATTCACCCTTGTTCGCATGATGTCAAATGCAAACTTACTGTTACAAATACCGACCCTCATACAAGCGCAGGATATTGATTCACTTCATGGATGAGTCTCTGCATGAGAAGGCGTTGGTCAACAGCGGCATGCACGACCGATTATAATTATAGAGGCCGAGTCTCAAACCAACCAATGATGTTTCAATTCGACAAAGTAGCCCTGATAAGGTTTGTAAATTAGGGGAATATGAGTATGCATTTGTTGAATTTCAAAATGGAGTCGGATAACGGATTGTATTATATTTTGGTCAAATATTAAATTAGCTGGCATTGATAAAACATGAATAAAATATGAATGAATTAAATGCAGTCACTGTCGCAAAGAAACTTAAAATCAATTGTTGAGTTATAAATTATTTTGATTCGTTTAAAAAACTATTGATAACTAATTAAATGAGTTTTATTCATCTCTTGCATGCGTAAAAATTTGTATGTATTCCTTCTGAATACAATTCACGCAGTACGAAAGGGTTCGATTTTGATCGTTTCGATTTTATTGATTCTTTTTATGACCTAGATTAAAGCGTGAAAAATTATACTAATCTGTGAAACTAGTCAAACTATATAAGTAAAAACAATAAGTATTTATTTATTGGTTGCATGATGTACTCAATATTTTCCAGATGCAATTCTGAGCCAAAATTAAATAGTATAGTACAGAATAAATAAGAGTAAATAATTGAACGAAACTGTCATATTATCATTTTAATTACTCTTATGCAAAGAAATATATGTTGTATAGTGATCAAAAGACAAGCCTGCTAACCTTATGAAAAATGAGTACATTAGCTCTGGACGATGTAAGTTGATTTATGGATATCAGAATAGTTAGTGCTAGTTTCAAAATCTAATTTACAGCTAGCCAGATTTGGAGTAAATATGCTCAGCTTTAAGCAATATGCTCAACAAGATAGTGAACCTCTAGAAATATATAATCTTTAAAAAAAAATATCTGCAGTGATGTGACGGAAAAATTTCTGAAATTCTCTGATAAGCGCCGTATTTATTTTATTTTTATTTTGTTTAACTTTTATCTATAGTTTTTAACTTTTGCGTTATTTTATGAGGTTTTATTTACTTTTGAGAGCGTCTTATTATGTGTTTACTAATGGGGGTTATTAAGGTGGTAATGTGGTAATAAGCTCTTCGAGCTCACAGGCACACACTAAACCACAATCTAAGCATCTACCTCAACGTAAATGATAAGCGCAGCACCCCGTCATTAATCTCCATGCGCCTAACATGCTGATACATTTCGATAAGTTTGGCTTTGTCACCGTTCCTGATAAACAAGTTTTTGCGCTGCTTGACGCACCACCATTGCATATTGTCGTACCTCCTCGCCGTATTATCATTAGTCGCGTAACTGATGGAGTAACTGCAGATATTTTCAAATTTATTACGTTTCGGTTTGGCTTTTTCACCTAGCATTTTATCCTGCGTCAAACTGACGCCCGAAAGCTTACCAGATAGAGCTATTGCCTCGTTCAAAATTATTGTATCCGCTGGTTTAGACGTCATACTTGCTCCGGAGTTTTGGCCTGCTGGAATCCTCGTTAAAAAATTCAAACTATGCCAATGGCAGCGTCAAATAAATATTACAGCATCAAACAAATATTTATTACCAGAAAGTCCACAGTTTGAGGACCAAACTTAATGAAGTCCTGCTTGCGAGAATTCCTACCGTGTCACTTCGTTTTCCGGAGAGATCGAGACCGTGTTGCTTCTTGTAAAGCCGATGGCGGTGGTGTTTAAATCGGCATCCGTAACACTCTTCATAGAGCACTATGTGCTGAGTTCGTTCTTTCTCCTCCCATCGAGTGTATTGTTGTACATGCTATCCTTTCTCCAACTTCTGATCTACTGGTCTGCTGTATTTATATCCTTTTTGATTCGTCTGTCGCCACATACATACGTTGTTTCACTGAGCTTTCTAGCTTCATTCTCTCTCGGTTTTCTTCAGCTTTCCTCCTTATTTTTGGTGACTTCAACATGCCTACTGTGTAATAGAACTCCAATAACCTCAGTTGAATATCCTACAATCGTCTCTCTGTTGCAACTTCTTCCTTTCTTTCACTTTGTTATTGTTCTCAAATTAACTATCTTCGCAATACCCACAACAAAATCCTCGATTTAGTGCTTTTTAGGATTCCTTTAGATTCCCTTTCTCTCTGTCTTGCTCCTTTCTCACATGTGTAATGACCCTTCACTCTTGGTTCATGTTGACCTTAATTTCCAGACAAGGAATAAATGTCCTCCTATTCAGCATTAAAACTTTTGTAAAACGGACTTTCAGAAAATGCCCACTGAAATCTTTCTTGTTACTTCCGTACCGTATGACGCAACTAGGTCAGAGCCATTATACATATATGAGAATAAAACTTTTCAATAGCTTGCCAAGGTCCATCAAGAGAGCTAATAATTTAGAAATATTCAAAAAAAAACTTAAAGAATTATATTACGGGAGTTAACCATAAATTCGCTTTCTCTCTCACCATTCGTAGTTTTTGGTTTTTGCTTGGCCTTGAAATAATAATATCTTCCATGCTTTAGCTAGCGGTGTGTTTTCATTGAATTGCTTCTATTCTAACTTATTTTATATTGTTCTAGCCATTAAATTGTTGCTCTCATTCTATTATTTCCAGTTTTTACAAGGCTTTGCGAGTTTTATTTTATTGTGGCTAATATTTTGTGTATTTTCTTTTTCTTAATAATTTTGTTTTTTTAAACTTTAAATATTATTTATGTATTTATTTTATAATGAGCTGGAAGTCGTTTCTTTTTTAATTGTACAACTTTGAAATGAAAAATTATCTTCAACTCCTCACTCCTAATACAAGGTTCCTTACCTTAAAAGGAGGAAGAGTGTATTAAATTGAATTGTGTAATTTACTGTCATGATATGGAAATAAAGCACTATATATAAAAAAAAAATATAAACAGGATATAAAAAAAAAAAAATCAGTCTTATCAATTGGTACTCTTTTTTCAAACGATTCGATGTTGATTGTTCATTGTCCAAGTTCTACTCTCTCCTTCTGTCTGTTCTAATCTTATCTTTCGCTTTACTCCCATCAATCGTCCTCTCAAACCTAATGATGTTCATTGGTTTACAATGAAAGTTTCTGATGCTCTAAAAGCTAAGGAAAAATCTCGTGAAAAGCACAAGAAGACGGATTAACTCACCGATCTTCAGCAATTCCATAGTTTGCGTTCTGATGGTAAAATAGTGCTCTAACAGGCAATGCGTGATTACTGCTGAAACAATGTGCAGCTGTCAAAAAGCTAAAATCACAGGATTCCATTGAACCAGTTACAATGCGTAGCCCACGGAGTAGGCCAACATTCTACTTCTTACCCGGCTACAAATTTGACAAGTCGTATATGACATGTTGTGGTTATGACATTTTGTGGAATTACTGGCGGAAATGGAAGTTTTGAATCATTCAATGAGTACACCGTATAAAGAAACGATTAAAGCTTTTAAAGTTCGTGTTTTGGTATCTTTAACCGACGGAACATTTAAAAATAATCAAACTTTGACGATTATATGCTTCGAATGCAAGCTTCATCATTGTGCTGCAGCACTGCACGTTGCCCGTTGCTGCAGCACTGGTAGCGGGGTAGATAATCGCGGGCTCGGCAGGTCGCAGCTGCACATTGTGTTCCAGCAGTTACTTCTCGAGCATTGAAGCTTCAATTTGTTCTAATCAACCAAAATTTTGTTGGTACCATATCCGTTCCCTCAAGTCCAATTCCTCAGTTCCTGATTCTATGCATCTTGATTATGTTATTGCTTACAGCCCTTAGGCTATTAGCGATTTATTTGCTTCGTTTTTTTTGCCCCTCCTTCTGTTTTCTCGCGTTTCTCTCCTCCCTTGGAAGTTGAAACTCTTATGCATCCTTCAGATTCTAATGCTAGTTCAGGTCCTGACGGTGTTCGCAATATGCTTGTCAAATCCGTCTCATCTTCTCTCTGTCTCAATCTCTCTGTGTTCTTTTAGCTATCCTTTTCAGCATTAGCCTTGCATCTGGCGTATTCCCTTCTGTATAGAAATCCACCAATATTTTCCCAATCTTCAAATCTGGTAACCCATCTGTCGTTTCAAATAATCATCCTGTATCCATCCTCTATTGTTTCAGTAAACTCCTTGAACGTCATGTCTATACTAAAGTTTATTCATCTCTACAAGCTTTGCTTGGTCCTGAGCAGCATGGTTTTATCAAGGGCCGCTCTACTACGACCAAACATATAATGTTCACTAATTTTGTCGCCTTTTGTCTTCCACCTTCGATGATCAGCGTCAAGTTGATTTAATTTATACGGACTTTTCGAAGACTTTTGATTCTGTAAACCATAACCTGCTGCTCAATAAACTTAATGAGTTTGGTATTTTCGTTTCTCTCTTCTCTTCTGGTTTTCCTCCTATCTTCATTGTCGTCCTTGCAGAGTCACTTTAAACGGTTCCATTTCTTCTTCTATATATCCCACATCCGGAGTTCGTCAATGACCTATCCTAGGTCCCTTATTTTTTATCTTGTTCATCAATGACCTTCCCTCTGGTATCAACTCCTTCTGTCTTTAGTACGCGGATGATTTAAAATTATACAGGGTAATCAAGTCACCAATTGCAAGCTGATTTGTTTGCCCTGAATCACTGGTTCCAATACATATAAAATTGCTCCACCTGTGCTCTCTTATTCCTTGTCTGGTGTTCCCTTATCAGCTATCCAGCATTTTAAAGACCTTGGCGAGGTGTTTGATTCTAAATTGAAATTTGATGTTCATATCATGAACATTACGGCCAGCGCTTTGTCTTGCGTTTTCCGTATATGTTTACCGACATTTCCACATGTACGAGTATTCGTTTAGTTGTCTTCTTAGTATGCAATATGCTGGAGTACGCATGCCATATCTGGTCTCCTCAATTTCAGTATTTATCTGACGCCACTGAATCAGTTCAGCGTAGAATCACTCGCTCATTGTTTTTTAAATTCAGCATCCCCTATTGTCCCTACTCCTCTCCTCTTTCCATTCATCATATGTTCTCGTTGGAATCGCGTAGATTGTTCCTCGATTATTGTTTTTTTTTTCGAACTTTGCCTAGGCTGTTTTAGTCAGATCTTGGTTCCCAGATAACCAGTTATGAATCTAGTCGTCCTAGTCGATCATCAGAGATTTTTTCTATTCCGTTTGCACGTACTGAAGTCTATTTTCATTCGCCTTTGTTGCATCTTCCTAGAATGCACAATGCTCTTAATCTTGGTCCTCTTCCGCAATTTGTTTTAAATTTAAAGAATTTATTGTTGGAAATGTTAGCTTGAATTGCAATTTAACCTTGGTTTTAATTTTTGTCGTTGGTTTTAAATTACTTAATACTTTACTATACTTCTTTTTTATTCTTAATGCTGTAATTGGATGATAAATAAATGGATAAATAAATAAATAAATAAATAAATAAGACTTCTACATACATATTCTGCAAAAGATATCCCTTATCTAATATTTGAATGTAAAGCTATGATACATTCTTTTAGATAGATAGAAGACCAGTAAATATAAAGCTTCACGCTTTTCTACAAAATCGGTGCGCGGTGGACGACAAATTCCATGATTCAGAAGGCCTTTTTCTCGTTTTTCGTAAATTTAAATCAAGTATAGGCTTAGCTGTATTTATGGTGGTTTAAACAGATAGTTAAACTTATTTTTCCCTATGAATTAGGGCTAGGTTACGAGTAAAATACAAATTATTACCAATTATTTACTTCTTAGCAAAGCTAAAATCCCTGCTTTCGGCAGTTGATTTATTAAATCAAAGCTAATTTAGTAAAGGTAATTGAATTTGATCACGGTTCCCTTCTTGTCTATAAATCAGCATAGACAACGTATATCATTTCTACAGCATCGAAGCCGAGCATATTGAAACGGGAAATAGAATTTTCAATGTAGATTAAACTTTTTAATGTTAATAAAAAGTTGTTCAATTTTAATCATCCCGCAAAAACATTTCCAATTTGATTCTGCTTACGGAGGCTGATTCCGCAAAACGATCGAAGTTTCCCGTTTCAATATGCTCGGCTTCGATGCTGTAGAAATGATATACGTTGTCTATGCTGATTTATAGACAAGAAGGGAACCGTGATCAAATTCAATTACCTTTACTAAGTAAAATTATATCCATGGATATAAGTCGGAGATGTTAAAATTTGTCACAACTAGCATAAATAAAAATGTAATGATTTCCACCTGCAAGTGGTCACGCCAGTCAAGTATGCACTGTGTGCTGGTGTCTGATGAGAAGCAGTGCATACTTTCGAAACCACTTCGTCAAAATAGAATTTTCAATGTAGATTAAAATTTTTAATGTTAATAAAAAGTTGTTCAATTTTAATCATCCCGCAAAAACATTTCCAATTTCAAAGCTAATTCCCTACACCGACGTCGAACTCCATCATATTTCTTTTGCTATTCAATAAAATTAGCAGCTGCCATTCATCGATAATTGTAAAAGGAGCTAATAATAATGAGTACAATCCTACTGGAGGAATATCAGTATTATCCGATTTCTTTTGGTGTGTAAAGATTTATTCTTGACATACTTCACACACGAAACAACCTTTCGTATTCGCAATATGATTTTCGGTGCAGTTTACGCATTATCTAAGGGAGATATATTCCTTAGTGGACAGTTTTTGATCAATCTAGCTTAGAGATCTATTCACAGCTATCAACTCACGACCGCTTTCTTTGCATCTGGATTATTAAACTATAAATATCATTGGCCTTTTCCACTTTCCATAGCTCAGCACCATTTAATCCATTTAATTGTAATGCTATGGATGTCGAAAGCTAGCAACTAGAATTAATAAACCCTTCGTGATGCTCAAAATAGTAGTTTTATCGAACTTTTAGATCAAAATACGAATTTTTGCGTTATTTCCAGTAAGGGCCCGCTGTATATTTGTATTCTCTAATGGGCGAAAACAGTTTGTATTTTACTTTCACTAGCATCACTTTTAAAAGAATTGGCATTTATATATTGGATGGATTTCATTTTTTAAACTTTTATTTCCTCAAAACAGGGCTTTTGCACTCAAAAGGGCGTACCAAAATGCGAAAATGTTCTGCTGTTTTTATGCATCGCCAGCGTGGCTAAGGATATTTGGCATTTATCTTCAAGCCTTTTCATTTTTTTAAAGTCACTTTAATGCACTTTTCGAATTTTTTACCAATATTCTGCAGCTATCGTTCTTCCCTTTACCCAAAAAAGGTCATGACTGAAGACTCGTCTGTTGGATAAATTTAATAAAATTTTCGTCGCATCTGGTTTTGATAGCATAGTTGCGGGTTTAATGTTGACTATTTGAAGCTAAATAAATGCCCAGAAAAAATCATCATTTGAGGGGCCTCGTTAAAATTTTCTCAGAGTTAAAATTGAAGGAAATATTCGTTCGAATCTGTATTTAGCTCCGTAGCTTTCTTGTAACATTTAACACTTTGAATATCTAAAAAGATAGTTATTTTATTTTGTATCCACATTTTGAGTCTATAAATAAATATCAATGGAGATTTTTTGATATACATGTGTCAGCGTTACGACTATTATATTTTTTATCCCAATCAGGAGATTGAGATCGAAGGAACTGTTATTTTCGACTAAAATATATATGAGTTTAAAATCGACGCTAGAAACTGAGCAGTACACACCAAGATACAATAGTTTTAGTGCAATCTTATCATAGGCCATTTAGAATGCTACCTGTCAAAAGCAAAGAAATGGTACAATTAGGAAATGTCAAATTGATTATTGGAAATGCAATGCTGAGTTGGGGTTTTTGTGTTTTCAGCAGTAGCAAAATAAGCATGATAGGCTCATGGATATCAGAGAAGACTTAAGCCTCACACTTAAGATCTTTCAAACACCTTAGTGTTGCGGGGGTGGTTGACTAGTATAATAGTTTGAAAACCATAGACAGATACATATGTTTCCCAGAAAAGGAACTCCTATCGTTTGTGATAGCTTAACACTTCAATAAATTGCCCAATCAAAAAGAATTTAGCCACTTTAGATTAAAACTTGAAATTCGTTCAAAATAACAAAAAATCTGGACTGTGGTCAATCAGCGTGAAACTGACCGCCATTTTGTCGGACTCTAGCTCCCAACGCACAAATTATTCCACTCGATTCAATTATATTATGATGTTGTGAATTCAGTTGAATGGCTTATTATGCAATAATTAACACATAATTAAAGCAGAGTACACTTGTTGCAAATTTCTGATCCTGAATTCGATCAAATCTTTCATTAAATCCAACGCAATTGCTCATAATCCTCTGAATTTGTGGCAGTTTAGCTTATGTTGAATGTTCTATGGGATAATGCTAACATTCAGTACACATAGAACAAACAAAACAAACACGCTGATTAAAATAAAAAAACATTTTTTTCAAAATTACTATTCGAGTTCCTGATAGGACGCCATTACTGATTCACTCGCGTACTTCCAAACACTTGATTCCCTTCGTTTTCATGGATGTCATCGCACTTTTTTGGTATTTTCCCAACTTCCGGCTAGCTGTTTTCGTAAAAATCTTAATGTGTTTCTAGACTTTAACTCAGTTTCAATAAAAAACAGTAAAATTAAACAGTTTTTAGGTTACATTAATGGACAAACATACTGCTCACTATTGGTTAAAAACACTGTTCCGGCGCATTGCAAGCACTTTCCACACCCACACACTCATGTCCCGAAAGCACGCGAATGGTACGACTACTACGGACAGAATCCCATTGGATTTTTCTCCACAGGCGAAGACACGACTAGACTAAACGGTCCACGGATTTGTCTACAAAACGTGTAGAAATCGAGAACGCACGCAAGTCATTTGAGAAATTTTAAAGAACCGTGTTTTAAGGGGTGCGAATTTCAACTAAATCAAAAATCATCCCTTCGCGGCTCGCTGTGACGAGCGCAAAAAAAAAACAGTCAAGCAAAATTGAATTTGAAATGTTGAAACGGGTTGTTTTGAAAAGTGGGCACCGTAAGTAGGTACAGCGTTCCATTCACAGTACTCGCATTCGTTCATGCCTCATGGGTGGGTTAGAGGGTTACGTACGAGAAGGGAAGGATTTGCTTTATCCCTTTTTTACGTGTGAATTTCATTCTGATCCGTTGAGCTAGGAGCTGTACTGATCGAACGCACAAGAGTGCAAGTCTGAGTATCTGGCAGATTGGATGACGAGGACAACTTCAACATCAGATGGGCTTCGTTTTTTTATTATTTTGATTTTTTAAAGGTTCACGCACCCCTTCATCAGCAGACGATCAGACGCAGATGACTCGACGGGTATTGTACAGGAATAAAAAGCTGCGACTGTGATGTCGACAATGCAATGGTTACCGGTAATTCCTGAATTTCTTGCGCAATCATCGTTGTTCGAATGATCAGCAAAAAGCTGATCTTCTGACGAGGGAGATTAGGAAGAATGTATAGTTTGTAGCAAAAAAAAATATAGCGTGGCAGTAATGATAATGTTTTTCACATCATTATCGGGAAATCTGGTGTTTTGTTAAATGAATTTATCAAATGGTACTTACTACAGAAAAATTTCCAAATCCACCCTTAAAACTACCAAATGAGAGAAAAATTAGACGTTAGCTGTCAAATATTTTTATATTTTCATACTGTATTTTCATTCGACTTACAATAAAATCTTAATTTCGACGCAAACTGTCGGATAAGTTCAGGTAAATCACCTTGATATGATATTGCATCAAGAGGTTTTTTTTACGCTACCTTCACATATTTACTCTTTGACTGGCTGTGAGTAAAAATACCATCAGCTGCAGCGATCCAGTGTTATATCGTGATGCCGTTAAGTTCGTTCGTAAGTAACAAGCGCCGATAAGAAAGGATCATGAAACCCGTTGCGTCGGGAGCCATATCCAAATTGTGTGTTTCCTGTAACGGATAAGAAAAGTGTTTGTCATTCAGGTATCCGTCGCGTAAGAAATTGTGGTTAATATGAACGTACCTTTACAATTAAGTCCACAAGGGTTCATTTCAAGGACTTTTATTGTTTCGGTGTTATTAGTGTGCAATGTTGCGCATTTGTTAGTCGGTTGATTTGAGTGTGCGAAAATTGTTATAATTCCTACTTGACTATATTGGAGAGTGTAATGATGTGCTTTATGATTTGTTTAAAAAATCCATAGAAAATTAAAACAAATGACGTAAGGCAAGAGGGAATTATTTTCAACTGTTAGCGTGGTATCCAGCGGATATTTTTTTCGTGAATTTGACATTTCTACCTTTGACAGTAATTGATTTTGCATCCCAAAGCAAGTTGTCAGTGCGCATTACTCATAGCTGTCTTGTCATCTTTGGCCACAGTGCTAATCATTCTAAATTGATATCGCTTTCTGTAACGAAAAAGAGAATTGATATTAGAAAAATCAAAAGCATATGATTTCACTAATCGATTTTATATATTTTGACTACTCTTTATTTTCTAAAATAAATGCTTACTTGTGCAGTAAGCTTACTTCGAAAAACAAAACAATAGTTAACGACTGAAACTTACATGTAACCCTCTATGAATAGTGACTAGTTTATTTGTAAAATTTACAATATTGATATTCAGCATAGTAACCTTGGCATAATTATATTTTGTTTTACTGATTTTCGAAGAAAGTTTTTAAAAAATAATCGATATGTTAACTTTATGCTTTATTTGCGCAGTAGGATAAACATTTTTTAAATTGTTCATCGTATAAGAACAGAACCCGTCATCAAAAGACCCCTATTTTTACTGCCCGAAAATTGTGTTCGCGAGAACTCAGGACCAGAAAATGAGGCCCCATTGAAATTTGCAGAATTTATTACTCTTTAGGAGTACCAAGTCTGATATAAGTGTAATGAATATTCTGGTAAAACTGTGATATAGGTGCCGCGTTAGAAAATCGTTCAAAAACAAATATGCTTTATTCCTTCTAACTTCCGGTGTAGCTATCAAATTTAAATGAAATTCACACAGTTGATGGACCTTGTTGTAAGCCATTTTGTTTTAGTTGGACAATTTGGATAAGATTTTCTGCTATCATATATATATATATATATATATATATATATATATATATATATATATATATATATATATATATATATATATGTATATATATATATATATATTTATATATATATATATATATATATATATATATATATATATTTATATATATATATATATATATATATATATATATATATATATATATATATATATATATATATATATATACTTTTATATATATATGGTAATTTTTATCAATTTTTTACGGAGAGGAATTTGGAAATGACGATGATTTGTAATGAAAGTTCCACCATTCGTTTCAGGTTAGTTTAGTGACTGGCAGACACAAGGTCACACATAGACCTATCTTCTTGTAAGGGTAAGAAGAGCTGGAAATAAAAAGGTTCAGTTCAAGTGGCCATCGAAAGCCACAGCCCTCTTCGTAAGCTATAGGTTCGTCAAAGTAGTGATGTTTAATTTTCCCCAGCACCGGCTAATAACACAGGAGATGCTGAATAGTTTCTTATACTACTAGTTCTTGACACTTCCTACATGTGTCGCTGATTTGAAATCGCAGCTTCATGGCATGTGCTGCTACAAGTCAGTAGTCAGTAATGGTGCCGACCAGCCGTTTGCAGTTAGTCTGCGTTAATTCGAGCAGATACTGCAAGATTGTATGACCCACACATGATGTTGGTTACTCTGCAGGGCTGAGTTTCTCAGCATCTGAATATCGCAGCTTGCATCATTTTGGAGTTAATGAAGCACTTCAGCATTTAAATAGGAGCTAGGATGTTTGTCAATCCAAGAAGGGGGAAAACTGGTTCCATGCTGGGCCAATGAATCCATCCTCTCAGTCCTATCAATGCTCTTAAGACCGGGAATTCAGAAGATACTAACCCTTCTGTTGTTGCCAAGCCTAATCAGGGCCTGAATTCTGTTGTCCATTCCTGCCCATCTCGCTTGATATCTTCGCTCGAAGTAAAGAAAGCGACTGAATAGTCAGTGCACTCTGCATACCCCGGTTCAATAGTGCTGTGATCAAAGGACCTTGACTCTTAGTGTCCCGACTCCCTAGGCTAGCTTTTGCGGCAGTTCCTTTAACAAAAGAGGTCAGGGGTGGATCCAATGCGTTAGAGCAGTGCTGAGGACCCACATTTTGCCCAGCACCCTCTTGCTGGCGACAATTACGTTGCTTGCCCGCTAACTCTTTCCTCTTAATTCATTTTCTTGCTGTCCAGAATAAGATCCAAGTACTTAGATTACAATTTGAGACTTAACCTAGCGCCGCCCAGCCAGATTGGGTCTATTTCAGTAATTTTGTGTTTCTTTGTGGAAAGGACAAGAGAGTTGATACCAAAGCCCACGGTACTGGTCCAATCATCAACCAGCCCCAGAGCATTCTCGATGAGCTGGCCAATGATATGCGGGAATCTACCCGATATTAAGTTTGCCATGTCATCAGATTAGGCCACAAACTTGAGTCCCTTGCTATTTAACCTGTTTAAAATTGTATTTGTTACCAAGTTCCACAAGAGACAAGATAGAACTCCTCCTTGGAGTATGCCTCTGTGGATTTTCCTTATGATTCGTGCTCGTCCTCACTCCACTGATATGAGCCCTTGCTTAAGAATGTTGCTTATGCAGCTTCAAATAGCAGGTTAGGTGTTCGCTCACTATAATGTATGTGGTACGCACATTATTGAAGTAACCTTCAATATGTAGAAAGACCTAAAAAGTGTATTTTTTGTGAAAGGGTGCCTTTTCTTTTTCAAGAACTACCCTATAGAGAGCCATCTCAACAGATTTTTTTTATACCTTATACAGATTTATTTCAACTTTTATCAATTTGTATAAGCCAGGAAACGTTGAGTATTCCTATCTTTTTGAGCATGAGATGCAAACTTCCATCCAGACCTGCGGAATTGAAGAGCTTGAAGGTGTCAACTGCCCAGCCCAGTGTCTGCTTGGTGACAACTTTACAAATGGCTTCCATATAATGAAGGTCGGACACCTGCTAACCAGTGGAGGAGGTAGAGTTATCTAAACAGCCCGGGAAGTATCTACGAAGATATTCAGCGTTTCTGAGCTGTTAGTTGTCCGCTCTCTATCTGGCTTACATACCAGGTTTGGTGTGATGGGGCGTTTAGCCAGCATTTTCCTTTAGTCTCGCTGTTTCGGAGGTGGTTTCAATTCTGCCGCACAGCTCTTAGGAGCTTCACCTAACTTTCCTTATTATCGATTTATAGAGTCTTATGACGTCCTTGTATTCTCCCCATTATTCCCTGTAAGTATGCTTTGGCTAATTTGAACAGTTTGCATACTTGTCTTCTGCGACAACCCAGGTCCCTGTTCCACTAGGATGGCTTAGGTGTGCTCTTAGGACAGATTTTGGGACAGGAGAGCTTTTAACGAGTTTGTGTGTAAGTGTTTTTACTACTACCTCCAGGCTTGCTACAGAATCAATCCTGGGAGGAGGACCTATACCGTTGACCGCTTCTCATTTAAAGTTATGCCAATAAGTGTTTCTGGGACCGCCAAATGATCGAAGAATGACCAGAGAATGATAGGCCTTCAAAGGTCCTCCACTTCGCTATCAATTGTTCGTTGAACTAACACGTTTTCGGGGAGAGGTTCCCTATAAGTAGGGATATATCTCCGATTTGCTAATATTAAATTTTAATTAATAATACTAAGTAAAGGCCGACCTCTATTGTGATTATCCTTCCTACTCTAAACGGCGTGTTGCGCGTTTTCATCCACCCCCAAGAGCAACAACTTTTCTTTGCTTAGCACCTCTGCGGTGTGTCTCGTAATTTCCTCCGGTGAAGTGTCTCTATCACGAGGTGTGCGATCTGCTTAGCAAATTCGTGCCAGCTCAGCGAACACTTGGTTTTCAAACTGGGGCGTCCCAAATCGGTAGTAATATCTATACTGGGCAATCCAAAGCAGCTAATTCATACATTGACAAGCGCGTCGATGGATGATTTTGCGGTCATGTTTCGGAGCGGAGCAGCCTCGGGTCAACTTGTGAACTTCTTGATGATGGTCATGCATTATGGATATCGCTCGTTTAGTAATAATGTCCCAATTAAATCAACGTTAATATGCTCAAACCTTGTGTTTGGAAGAGTTTTGCGTTGGAGTATTGACTTCACGTGGTGTTCGACCTTACTTCGTTGGCGCGCGATGCAACTTTCATTGAGTATTAGTTAGCTTGCGCAAGAAAAATTCTAAAGGTGATGTTCCAAACTATATTGTCTGATGCAGGAAAGCTCCAAGTGCTGCGTCTGAAGCGTCTTCGAATAATGACCAAATTGCTGATGAAACAGGATGTGCTAGCAATGAGACATTGCTCATATCTGCCTTGTAGCTCTCGAATGCTGTTGCATCTTTTGTCCATTTCAGTACTGTCTTATCGTAGTTTTTATTTTCAGTTATCAAACTGTTCAGTGGGCGTTATCTCTGTCGAGCGTACGGTAGGAACCGCGGAGAAAACTTTAATTGATGGGTACTGCTGGGCTTCGGAATCGCGAATATGTCTTCTGTTTTTTATGTTCGCTTATGCCATTGATGGTAAAGCCCACAGGTAGTCTAAAGTGTGAAGCTGTTTGGAACAGTATTTTAAACTAGAAGCCAGTCCATTTTTGAGCCTAGATCGCTTCAATTTGGTGTCTGAGTCGAATGTAACGCCAAGTGAAATATTTCAATAAATTCATGAACTCTCACACTCAGCAGCAACTATACTCTCAAATTATTTTGTTTTTAAATAACGTTGCGCATATTGTCTTGGTCAAAAAGTGTTCCCAATTTAATTTTGTCTCGAATATCATGATATAATTTCACAAAAAAAAAATATTTTCCTATCGTAATGGAAAATGATATCAAATCCACTTCAATAGAAAAGCACATCTACAATTTGTCACGCATCGATTCCAGTCAACCAAACATAATTGAAGGAACGTTACAAATATTTAGTAGAGAAGCCTCTTTTCCTCTTACATACGACCTTTTCACACAATTCGTGTTTTCGAGTTTCCCTGATTCCAAAATTTTCGATCATCCGAAAAAACTACGATTTCGAAAAGGGATTTTCTCTCCCAAAATTGTGATCATTATTTTCGCAATGATGAAGGGGACTGATATTGGAACAATAGATAAGGGTTGATCTTCCACACATATATGTATTTCCACGTTTTTTCTGACAGATTTTGCAAGATAATTTTTTACAGCTTCTGTTTTTTTAGTGAAGTTAAAATGGGGGAAGTGGAAATTTTTGAGTACGAAAAGTTTTGAGTTGAGTTGATTAACTCAGTAACAGTCACGTTGAATAATGATCTTCAGAAAGTTTGTGTGTAATATTTTAAAAGCAGTTGATGCTGCAATAAAACAGTAAGCTCTGAACGCACGCTCTCTGATGCTCTAGAACGTATTAATTCATAGTAAAAGATAGCTGTTAATGATATATTTTGTTAAGTTTTAGTTGACACAGAATATCACAACTTTTTTGCTATTCAAAATGTATTATGTTATCAATATCTAGCTGCATTTGAAAGAGTTTTAGACAAAAGATCGATACAATTGATACTCTCGGACAAATTATAAACAAAAATTCATACGGTTCAATAGTTAGTGCTTCGAAATTTGAGATCTTGATCCCTGAATTTTCTGTGTCCTTCCCAACACATAAACATTTTGTGCAATCAAACGAAATCGCAGCAAGATAACCCGATAGACATCCGGCCGGTGAATACTATTCAATTTCCGTGCATTCTACGATACTGCACACCTTTTCCTCTTCGAATTCAGTCTGTGAACAAATACAATCAGTAAAAAGTGAATTAAAAACAGCGAATCGCGTACGCTGAAAGTGTCTTTTATCTCGATGAGATGTAATTTTCTTCTCGTTCACCCTATGTGGAACGCTTGACTTGAGTCTAGGTCGTGTTTTATAGTACACGTACGCAGTGTTCAATTGTATGTTGCTTTTGTTAATCCAATCCCATCGCAACTGGGCCCGACTGTGATACAACTGGCACCCGGTTCCTGTACCCTATCCTTTATAGCCTTCAATTAGGTGACGGACCCCTTTTTTATCGCTTCGTATCGCGCACCTTTTGCATCATCTAGGACAATAGTTCGAAATTTCGGTTGAGTACTCGTAGAGGTATTGATGTTATCCTGGTTTAAAATAAATAAAATTGTTTGAATGAATGATGTGGATACATTTTGGAATTGAAAGATATTTCAAATCAGAGCGTAAAGAACGTTCTGTAAGAAGAACAGTTGATGCATTGATGCAAATGAAATGCAAGTTTACAATTATTTCGTCAATTGAAACTAGTTTGGACAGTTAAAAAAATAACTAAGGTCAAAGGATGAAGAATATAACTTAACTCATTTTTAGACAAAACATAACGATATGTGTCAAGGGCATCTGAGAGGTACTTTTTGCTTCATTTTTTTAATTGGGGCTTTCAATAAGGACATAAAAATTTTGTATTTAGATAAAAAACAGAATAAATGATTCATCGGGCTGATATTCCTTGTTTAGTACACATGTTACATTGAAGTTCATATCACCACTGCGAGGACATTTGCAGTGATGGATGCTTTGAAGCCAATTTTCCATCATTCCAACCGGCACCTAGCGGACACATAGACTTAAAAATTTCCAAAACGTTATCATACGCATGTTTGAAACACGTTCAAAATTTAAATCGCATACTTAATTTTTGTTTAAATTCATTCGTTGATAGAATTATAAGGGTATTTAAAATAACACTTAAATGGCTGCCGGTGTCAAAGGGTTAAAGGTAACTAGTATTAGGTGAAGTACATTCTGAGGCGTTGCCACTAAGGCGGCTCGCCGTAGATTTCTTACACAAAAAAAAACTTTGCAATAATATATATTGAAATTCAAAACAAATTAATTGATTTTATGTGATAAAATATTCAAAATCATACAAATAAAATACCACAAAGCACCGTTGATACAATACGCAGAAAGTTTAATTTTGTAACAGCCAAAGTACACAGCTTTAAAAGTAACTTTAAAGCAAGGAATGGAAACAAAAGCGTCTTAGTCAAAACCTTAAAGGTTAGTACGCTGGCGAGCCTGAATTCCGGACACTCGGTTGTGCTATTTATTTCTACACGGAAAAATTTTCGTGTAGAGAAGTGTAGAATATTACAAAGTGACAGTTAATTGCTCTCAACTTTGGCGGCATGGAATTTAGAAATTAGCTTTCTTTGAAAATAACCTTTACAATCTACCAACTGTATGTGAAATACTATGTTACTATTCCATCAATGCTTCTTTCAGCTCTTCAATTTTAAATTCATTCAGGTTTGCTGCCTCATCATACTGCTATATTATGAACCAAAACAAAGTTTATGAAAGAAACCAAGTTCTAGTAGCAAATTTTAAAAACTACTTTCACTTTAAATTCAATAAGACTGAATGAAAATAGGCGTAGTTTTTCGAAGTAAAACAATTATGTAATCTATTTAATAATTGTTTATTTGATATATATTTCCTTCACATGAATGCATAATTTCCATCCATGCATTTCATATCGCGTACACATGCGGTGTTGAAAACTTTAGGTCTGTTCGCGTACCTGAATCTATTATAATATATTCAAATAGATTCGCATAATTGCTTCAAGCCAAATTTTGCAGCAAAAAGAAGTCAGCTGCCAAATTATGTTACTGCTGCAGTTTGCTGAAGTACGCGAACAGATCTTTTATAACGTCGCACTAATTCAATTAACCAACAAGCTAATTAAAGTGCTTCCTAGCAAACGTATCTGCCAAAAAAACCAAATGTGCTGGAAAATCATTGCTTCAAGTTCTGCACGAACTATCCTACGCATAAAATTAGAAGACAGAAAGTTCCGGCGTACAACAAATTTCAAATTTTCAAACAAAATTCAAATTTGACGCGCGGTCAAAATGGCCAAAATGATTGCTTTCCGTGACCAAATAAATAGCAGACCATTTAATTCAGGCACCTCGTGCCTGAAAAAACTCTACACTTGTGCTGCAGAGCCACCTACGAGCGAAGAGCAACACTGAAATTCTGACACTTTTCAGGCAACGTTTCAGGACGGGCAGCGTACCGATTTTCTCAAGTGACCTGAAAAAAAATTCAGGTCCGGAATTCCGTCACTCTTTTCCCATGCATTTTAAAGGGGGACAGGAATTCAGGCTCGGCAGCGTACTAACCTTAAGACTGGCAAAGCATATAAGCAAGAACATACAGTTCATCGCAGCGCACTGAGACATGCTATACAAAACACTGAAGTGATCTTTTGTTAATGCACCTTGTCATTATGTTCGCATGATGTTAACAAGCATTGCCTAATTGATGGCTATGAAAACTCATAGCGTGGACGTGGCTCAGCTCATCGCGTCTTTTTGAGAAGACAATTTAAAAAAAACTCGTTGCCTATCCGCCCGCTAAACGGGCGGCCCAGAATTCTTTGTACATGAATGCAACAGGATTTTTGGCGTTTTCTTTTCCGGTTTTTGGTTCTCTACATCATATTCACTACGGAACTTGAGGCATTGCTTTGGACGCCTAAGTTTATTATATTACCCTTATGTTTGATTTCTGTAATGGATCTATAGCTTAACATATACTATGTATTTATCATTAAACTCTAGAAATTAGTGTTTAACGTATGTAGATTCAAATTCTTTTGATTTGTCTGTTTTGAATTTAAAAAAATTTCCCATTTAGAAATTAAATCGAATGGAACAAGATCGGATGAGTAGGCTGGATGAATCATGATTCCCCATTTAAAGCTGTCAAGTATTTGTCACGTGATTACAGTTACGTGATGTCTGTCATGAGAGTAAAAAACTAAGAGGAGCGGCCTACCTCAACCTTCTGGACCTACATTCCTGTCTGTGTAATAGGACAAATAACGCGCTCTTTTATTCTCTCTGGCTTGGGCCTGGTTGGCCTTAGCTGTCAAATTTTGCTGTCAAATGTACGCGCCGCCGGTTGTGGTTTCAGTGGAAGCTATTTAAAACACGATTAATCGTGTTGTACTGCAGTGATTTTAAATCGTTTACAATCGTATTCGATTTTTGTGTTTTAGTGCGTAAATTGCGAAATAGCAATAAATATAAACAAGAAAATCATGTAAAAGTGGGCAGATAGTTCTTTCTAACATAAGCAAGGTTTCAGCGTGATTGTAGTTTCTTTTTGCAAAAAAAATATTCAATATGCAAGTAATACGGTCTAAAATTATCTCAGTGAGCAAGAAAATCCGCGGGTTTTCTGCAGGTTTCGTGTAAAATGAAAGAAAAGTTTGTGCACCGATGAATTGTTTACATTGTCGGAAGTGACTTTTGCATCGCCGTGGTTACTATGGTTTCGGTCAGTGACGCAGCTCGTCATATCTTTATGAAGCTAGATAAAATTAAGTAAATTGCTAAAATTAAGTAAATAAAATAAATCAAAATTAAACAGCTATGATATAACATGTTTGATTAGCTTTCGGTAGTTTTAATATTTAAT
This sequence comes from Nemotelus pantherinus, assembly GCA_963978885.1. Lineage (NCBI taxonomy): Eukaryota > Metazoa > Arthropoda > Insecta > Diptera > Stratiomyidae > Nemotelus > Nemotelus pantherinus. The sequence goes on from OZ022263.1 coordinate 37,368,914, forward strand.
AAACTTGTTACATGTCTCTCATGTACGTTGGTTTTACTTCTCATGTAAAATCAACGAGGTTGAAATTAAAAATGACCAAATTTCACTGAAGTCGGTCCCAAGCCCGATTGCAAAAGGTAGAAGAGTGCTACAAATTTTATAATTTCTGAACGTTAGACTCCTGCCGTATATTTTCAGACAAGAAGACATGTGTGTTTGGTTTCAAAAACATGCTGCTTAGGTGCGATTCGGGAAATACTTATGCTACGTGAAAGCAAACAAATGAGCATTGTGCCGACATTTGAAAATTCTGTTGAATTTCAAGACCTCACATAGTAATAAAATGTGCAAGGTTCAAATTTTATTCTCTGCTAAAACACGCATATATTTAAAAATCAGCAGACAAGTTTATGTGAGAAAGTTTTGTTTCAAGCAAGGACATAAAAGCAAACATGCAGACACAAAAGTCGTATTCAAAGTTTTGCGCCTAGCATTTCAAGTCACGAAAAATTTAATTAGCTACGCCGTAGTCATTTTCACGTTTTTATGTTTGTATGCGATTTTTGCCCTGTTGGTTTTACTGATGCTCCTCTCCTCATTAGTTCTTTACTCTCATGGTCTGTTATGACCTTGATGAAACAAAACTACATCTCATTTATTCAAATTGTCTGGCTTCCTATTTACATGTGTATGTATATATGAATGTAGGCCCCTTTTTCAGAAGGTTACTCTGCAGATAATGTAGTTGTTGTTATTATACTTCCTTTACAATCTCATCAAATACTCAGCATAACGCTCCGTCGGTGCGAATATGCCTAGAGCTTGCCGTCGATGTTTTCCGTTTTTTGACAGAATTATCTTTTATGAACCAGGTTTTTTGGCTATTTTTCGGTTACAACTTGTTCCGAAAAAGCCTTGTGAACATTTTGATTCCAAAACGGAATACGTACAGAGTGAAATGACTAAAAACTTACAACCACAATACCACGTAGAGGGAGTTTCATCTGTGCAGTTATGTGGGTTCAACAGCTACGACAAAAAACTTTTGCATGGGTTTCATGCAATTTTTCTTCATGGAATTCTTGTTAGTTTTATAGACAACAAAAATAAGCAATAAGAGCCTAGCCAGACAGCACAGCCTAAAGGATCATTTGCCGTAAATCATCATTTAAGTGCTGTGTGTCATATGGTGTTTTGGACTAATTACCACTAAATGACCAAATTATTAATCATTAAGCAAATCGCTAATGATCATCAAACTTTGGTCATTTATTCTTAAATGAGTAGAGTTGCCCGATATAATACAAAATCGCTTTTCGCATTGAAAACGAAGAAAAAGACAACTTTTTTGAGATGTCAGATTTAAATTCGAGATATTTGAAGAATTTTAATGTAGTTCTTGCGCCGTTGGTACTCCAACTTCATCAATTAGAACATAAAACAGGCAACATACACTTAAAACACTTTCAATTTCTCCATTTTTCAAAAACTAATTGCTTTGAGTGGCAGTGACAGTATTTATCATTAATTATATTTATCAGTACGCAAAATACTAATTTAGGTATATATTATCATTAGTAAATCAGTAATTTAAATGCCAGTCTGTCTAGGATCTTATTTTCATGCCTCTACTTTTTCCAAATTTTTACAACGTAGTACATCAATAACTTGACGTCCCAATATGTTTTAAATATTGACCACGAAATACGCGGGAATATTAATATTTCAGATATTCTATAATCGCGTGTTTAAATAATTAGACCAGCCATTATTTTACATAAATTTCAATAACTTTGCAACTAAACTGCTAGGTCTGGAAAAATTTGAATTTTTTTCGCATTTCCTTTGTTCAGGGAGAGTATGAGGATTTTTCTACAGGATTATTTGAGAGGAGTAAAAATAACCAAACTTTATATGCACAAATCTCCTTGCAGGATTAATTTTCTAATGTATAATATTTTCATGAGGAAGCTGGAATTATATGAATTCACATGATATAATATGCCATTCATCAGGTGGCCTATTTTAAAATGATAAATAATATTTATGCTGAGAAGAAATCGCAATCCTAGTCCCATCATCACTTGCAATTCAGAACGTTCTCCAATAACAATAAAATTGAAGTACCGCTCGCTAATGATACCAGATAAGGGTTAATAGGAAATTTATCAATTTCCCCGTTTTGAAAGTAAGAATAACGTGTATCCGCTAAATAGCAAGGACAATTGAAGACATCACCATATTTTCACACCATTACGCCACACTTCTCATTTTTGACAATGGTGAGTAAATGGAAATTTTATGTCGTTTCCCTTGGGTTTTGGCTACGAAAAATCTGTAAAAAACCCGTGTGTTTTAGTTCTAAAAGATTATAGTCTCCGATTAGGTACAGCTGCTCAAAATGTGTCTAGAAATGGTTGAGTAAACGATGCGAAACCTACGAAAAGGTCAATAATTGCCGAAACTGGCGAGAATGGAGGAATCGAAGAAAATTTTTTTTTTTAATTTTAAATTAATTATATAACAGCAGATCAACAAAAAATGAATAAATGAATTATTTAACTAACATGTTGTGTGTCAGAAATCAGCAAAATTCTTACTCCATCGTTCGCACACCTATACCACCACTTTAGTTATGAAACTATATATGCAAAATGCCAAAAAATGGAGACTTATCCAAATTCAACTTAACGCTTTTTTCATATGAACCAGGCAATAGTTTCAGCTGGTATATTTGGTTTAACCACTAGATAATCTTTTGTATTAACTAGATCTTTTTGGTTTTTTCCATTTTAAATGATCCAATCCAGAGATATCGTACTCACCAGTGGCGACTCGTGTCTGTAAGACTCGGGGAAGCAGATATATTTTTCCATATCTTTCGAGAGTAACAAGTAGGAATTTCAGCGCAACAAATATATTAAAAGTTGCATTCAATTTCCAATTGTCTGATTCAGTGACTTTTCTACTCACTATGATCACCATCTATCTCACAAATGTTTAAATGGTGCAAGATTACAAACTACAATCCAAGACATTTCAAATTAGAACAATTTTTTTTAAATAAATACTGAAATTAGTGTTCCTTGTCACCACGAATCTATGAAGTACCTTTTTCTTCTCAAATAGTCTAAGAGGAAAATATTCCAAGACAAAATGAATTAAACCTTCGGCATACAACGTGAAAATAATTCCTCATCCATACAAGGTGGAGTTAGGCTACCTTAAGACATTGTGTAACAATTAATGAAAACTAGTTTGGCATGTATTCGTCTCGTATAACAAATTGATTTGCAGTTATTGTTAATTTTTTTTTCTCCTTGTAAAAGACAATACAATTTTTAAGGGAATAAGAATTCTTGCGGCCTGTAAGATATGTAACATATGGAACTTAGTGAAATTAAGTACAAAATATGCCACATAAATCGATTACATAAGATATTTATCACTTTTTGAGTATTTTGTTGCAATAAAGATATAAAAGCAGTAGTTTAAATTGTTTCTCAAGCAAAAATCGAATAACACTATGCATGTTTATTTCATAAAAAAAGTAAGTGTTCATTTCATAAAAAAAATTGTGTCTAGTATGATCTATAACGCACTAATCCACGTTTGCCGAGCGAGTTGCGTACTATTTACCTTTCAATCAAATTGCGATATGATGATAATGCTGATGCGAGTTTGATTTCGCATTTTTATGCGTGTTACAAACAGCAAAAAGAATCCACATTTCGCAGTCGGTAGGATTCGAACCTACGCTCCCAGAGGGAATCTGATTTCTAGTCAGACGCCTTAACCGCTCGGCCACGACTGCCACTTGTGACAAGCGAACATTATTTTCTACATTAACCTTTATTTTATTAAGACGAAACTTGGAATAATTAAATATTTCGGTTTTCGCTAACACTAAATTATAATCTGATTATTGCAAACAAAAGTAAATATAAATATCCGTAGTATTTAATCGACTAAAGTTACTATAGTATCTGTCCTAAGTAGAAAAATTATGTGAATCTCTTCTGACTGCTAAAACTACCTGGGAAATAAGCAAATTACCTCGCCCAGGTACATATGTCGTTGCTTCGATATCATTTTAAATGGCCATATATTTATAATTCCATAAACAATTTTAATGTTAGATATCTTGAGATTGTGAATTTATGTTAGGACGAGTGCAATCAACGATAACGTGAAGGACCCGTTGTAAAAAAAATTAGTAAAAGTTTTCTTTGCAAAAGTGCTGGTGGATTTGGTGGCCGGTCTGCTGTTCAGGTTTTGTAATGTATGTCCACATTTCGTACGCTACGTTGAACTGCGATGAGCACTAAATAAAGCTAAAATCGGTCAATTTAATAAATACTTGGCATTTTTAATGAAATTAGACTAGAGAAGAATGAAATTTCCTAGATTCCGGTCAACATTTTCCTAGATTTTTGTGCGATATTTGTAGTTAGCTACCAGGTAATATACTATCTAGAGAAACATATAAATGTGTTAAACGATCAAATCAAATTTGTTATGATTTCGTATCCGCACACAATATACGGGGCATTTCACATAAAGCGGACAACGAAAACAAGTCGAGGCTCTGAATTTCGTTCAAAATGTGCCTAATGGTATCTACTTCTAAAGAATATGAACGTGGATACGCAATTTTTCTTTTCTATGAGGCTTAGTTGCCGAGCTATGGGCTTTTGAATAAATTCACAAAATTGATGAAAGGTTTTTTGGAAGCCGAATCTGAGACTCGAAAAAAATCTGAAAAACATTAATTATAATGATTGGTATAGAAAATTTTCTGTTGTTTTTAATTTTGACATTAGATTTGGAAAACACATTTTTTTCCTGTGTAAAACCGGAAGTAGACACTTCAACTCGTTATTTGAATTGTTTGGACCAGGTTAGTTTTGTTTATTTTTATATCAAAACAAAGCTTAAAGTGTACTTATTTTATGATAATAGTTTTAGAATGGGATGGCCAGTAGTTTAGGAGGTAGGTGAATTTCAATACATAAAAGCCGTATAAAACATGGTAACGAGAGCTTGCTTGGTACAGCTAGTTGGCTCAAAAACAAAAATTGATATTAAAATGTGATTGTTTGAAAAAGGTTTTATTTTCTTATAAAAACCGAACTAAAATATATGGCGCCTATATAATATATGTATATGACACCAAGCCATTTCGAATTTTTCGTTATTTTTCGACTTATTGTTCAGCGCTTGCAGTGACTATCACTTTCGTTGATAAGTTAAAGGGTCTTCAGTACATTCGTTTTAAAATTTCATCGGGAGGTTAGAAACCTAAAAGCAAATCCAAGAATATTAGCAGAAAACAATTTATAATAAATAAAACAATAAACTGGTCGTAGAAACACCTCCAGCAATTGAAAAAAGGAATTAGTTTAAAAAGCGAGAAATAAATTGTAAAAATTGTGAAAAAAAATCATTTTTTGAATTTTACCCTTAAAATAGTAGGAAACTGGTTTCCTGCTATTAAAGATGTAAATTTACAAAAGTATGTACAAAGAATATTTTACGTCTTAAGTGTTTAATTGTTTTTAGGGGCAAATCGTGTAATTTAACCCTAAAAAGATGTAAATTTTGGACGGAAACGCATGAATTTTATATTGCAAATGCTACTTTTTACGAGTTTTTTAGGATAATAAGCGCAATTTATTCATTAATGTCCATAAAAATGTTTAAAAAAACGATAATAAAGAATGTTTAATCAAACAAATGACCCCAAAAGCTATCTATTGCAAACAATTTTATTTTAATTCTTGAGCGAGAGTTTCAGCAAGTATCTAGCTAAGTTTTAATTTCAATAAATTTGCAATTGAAAAAATTTAATGATCCAATAGTCAGCTACTTAAGACAGGGAACTGCTATAACATAAAATATTACCCCAAAATTAAATATCATTTGCAAAAGACTATAAATAGGTAACTTTAAATGTTAAAAGTAGATCAGTTTGATTACATGTTTTTTTTATCCGCCTCTTAAACATAGAAAAAAAACTCACAAACATTCCAAGCCGTAATCAAAATCGGATAATATCAACATGCCGTCGAGAAACAGGATTTTGTTAGTAGCAAATGTTTAGATCAATATATCTCAAAAACGGTTATGGTTACAAGAAAAAGTTTTAAGATTTTTTTTGTTGGAAATTTTCTAAGCTACAAATTCGTCATACATTGTTTTTCTGAAGACGTGACCATTACTGAGATATTTAGTAAAGGTCACTTTTGGTGACCTTTGACCCCGTTTAAAAAGTAATGCAGCACTCGGATCGATGGGGACTTTTGAAATTTTGCTTAACACGCCAGTACCAAGGTTCACACCAAAATTCAACTTTCCCCTTAATTTTTCCGAAGTTTCGTCTTTTCTATGTCGGATTTCACTGGACTATAACATATTTTTCTAACTGTAAGATATGGAAAACAATTGAATATCTCAAATCAAAGTGTTATTAGTTCCAAAGAAATTATAATCACTCATAGCAATGTATGCTGTACTAATCATTTTATATGCAAAAACATTGTGAGTGCTATTTTTATCAGTCAAAAGTAATGGCACACTTGTTTTTATCATTTGAAAAATAACAGTTAAATTTAAAACCAGAATTTTGTTTCGGCCTCTTTTGCATTTATCATGCCTCTAAAGCTAGAACCGCTGTGAATTGAACTGTGAACTGTGAATTATTTGAGTCGTACTCAGTATTATTAAGTATATTTCAGAAAAATGAGGAACGAAACTCAGTTAGAGGCAAGAAAAATAATTTTAAATGTATGGCAAGAGGGCAAGACCTACCGCGAAATTGGAAAAATAATCAAAAGACATTATTCAACAATTAGAAATAGAATTGCAAAGTTCAAATCTTGTAGAAAATTAGAAAATTTCCCTCGTTCTGGTCGACCCAAGAAATTGGATCCCGCGCAAGTAAAAGAAATCATCAAAGAAGTAAAGGCTAATCCAAGATGAAGTGCAGTGAAAATTGCAGAAAATATCACCCGTGAGACAGAGAAGTCAGTGAGTGCATCTACGGTCCATAGGACACTGAATTCAAATAGTTTGCATGGACGAACACCAAGGTAGAAGCCTTTCATATCGGCCACGAACAACCGGAGGCGGCTAAAATATGCAAATAAATACAAAAACTCTAGCGCACCTCAACCGCTAGAAAACTAATTTTCGAAGAAATTTTCTTTGAGTGACAAAAAAGTGTGGAAAGACGTAATACACTGTTTTGTAGAATCATATCAACCATTCCTTATCCCCAGCAACAAAACTCAACTATAACACAAATGATGAAAATGTTCAGTGCTGGCAACACTTTCCCGACGAAGCAGCAATAAGTTTACCATAACAAGCTCATACTCAAATCAACTTATCCTTTGAATTTCGTTCTCATCGGAGGATTTCATCGAAAGTTTCAGCGGTTAAACGTTGTTTGAGGCTGCCATTCGAAAAATGTTCAAAACTCGGAAAATTTAAAAATTGATTCCTTATTTTTATCGCAAATGCTTTGCATATGAGAACGTAATTTGAAGCATCTGTTGGTGCAATATTTACGGAAATGGCTAATGCTGGTTAGCCTGTGTCAGCAGCAAAGCAAAATATATACCAAATCTGCTTCACGTTAAGCTAAACCCAACCAGTAAATTTCGTTTCGATTGAATCACTGCCCTGGAAGTTATACGGGTGAAAAGAATTTTAGGGTTACCACCCTCAAAACTTTTCAAATTTTGAAAGCGTTAGTATTTGTTGTTAATTTTCATTGCAGGATCATTTCCATTTGCAAATCTAATGACATAATCGCTCAGTAAAGAAATTAAACAAAATTACAAAAATAGTCATAGCTGACAGCCCTTTCATGATTTATGTACGAAATTCCTAAAACATTTGATTCACATTAAGATCTATGAACTGCATGAACTTTGTTTTGATTTCATGCCTGGCCCCGAAGTTATAGGGAAAAAAGATTTATTTTACTGAGCAAATTTGCAAGATTTGGTAGACAAAAATCACCATAGCTGGCAACTCTATTCTAATTTTTCAGCCAAATTTTTACCAAATGTTATCTTAAATAAGATCCAAATATTGTGTGAATTTCGTTTAAATGTGATGGCTGAATCGGAAGTTATAGGACAAAAACCGGTTTTTTTTTCTCAAGATGGTACCACTGCCACAGAGCTGCCCGCATTTAAAAATCACTTTTATCAGACCTGGTCCTAGTTAATACCAACATGTTCTATAAATTTCATTATGATCGGATAATCCGGTCGTCAGGTCTCGTGAACAGAACTTTCGAGTGCTAGAAATAGAGGTAATTTGGTGATGGGTTGCCGTTCTTGTGCAAATCGGAATTTTGAAAATTTCAATTTGGCGTGATGGGCACAGGCTAAAATTTATCAATAAATTGAATTTTTTGTCAAAAATCAAAAATTTTTCAGGAGGGTCAATGATTTGAAAGATTTTTTTTCAGGAGCCTGCCGTAGCTACAGGGTTACCCAAACTACCTTGGAAATCCATGTGTGTTAAGTTTTAGTCAAGACCAATACGTTCTGTAAATTTCACGATGATCGAATGTTTTTGTCAGAAGTAATGACAAATCAAAATTTGGAAAAAAATCCTTGCCTACTGTAAATTTTCAATTGAATAGGAACAAGGCTGTCATTACTTTTGACTGATAAAAATAGCACTCTTACAATGTTTTTGATTATAAAATGATAAAATCTGTATAAACTGCTATGAAATGATTATAATTTCTTAGAAACGAATAAAATTTGGATTTGAGACAAATATATTGGCTCAAAAATGGAATTTCTAAGTGTGCCATTACTTTTGACTCTCACGGTATGCAGATGCTTCGGAAAAATCCTTAAATTTTCTTGGTGGATGTAAAAATTCCCTAGGTCTAAGGAAAATTACTACTGATCACGTTATTTTGACAGGGAAAGTACATTTCAAATTATAGAAAGAGTTTATGCCTAAACTTATATCCTTGATTAATTTTTTTACGATGATCAATTCGTAATGATGATGATGAGCATTAAACTTGATTCAAGAAAAAACAACCAATAATTCTTTGGTAATTTCAATATTGAAATAAAAATGCCTAACTATTGGATTTTTCAAATCCACGATAAACACATTCTTAAAAAAACGTCAACAGAAATTGAACGCAATGAAAAATCATCTAAAAATAAAAAGCACTCTATTTGAAAATCTGTGATCTTATGCAGCAAATCTGGAACTGAAATCAAACTTAGTTTGTCATCCAAACATACTTATGATGCTCTATTTGAAACGGACAAATTGTTTTTCCTAATTTGTTTTCTATGTGACTCATAGAGACGAAAAAGATTCTTATTTATAATTGGAAAATAATATGTTTGTGCAACATATAATATTTCAAATAATTTTCCATCAATTTTCCACTTCAAGAGTGCTTAATGCTTTCAACACAGGCCATTGATTATTGTGGATAGGAATTTTGCACTTAGTTGAGCTATTAACATTTCCAGACATGAGTATTCTGCAAATAGTATTCCATTTGTCAATTTTGCAACTCAAACACATGACTATAGTCAATAAGGCACTATATTACGAATTCGTAATATAGGTTTTTTCAAACACCAAACATAAACGTTGCTATTAAATTTTTCCAGACCTAGTAGGTCTCGAAAATTATATTTCGAAAACTTTTATTGCAATTCTCTATTTTCAATTGGTTTTTTTTTTGATTGAGTGGTCTTCATCTAAAGATTAAACCTTAGCTATAAAACTGGTCATGCCGATTGAGCTAGGGTTCCCCTTCGCTGTTCAACTCCCAAACTGGTGTACCACAAGGTTCTATGCTTCTGCATGTTTAATACTGTCCTAATAATGTATTATCTTAATGAATAAACTCTCAAGTAAAGTCGATTAAAAATCGTTAAATAGAAATAGTGTGACCTATTCTTCTTGCGGATCAGAAGTATTGGCTCCGAGCCTGCCACCGGCAAATAATCCATCTGGAGCCTGCCTGATTCAGTCACGTTGATGGTTAGCTAAATGCTTCCATTTGACTGGCATTTGATCTCACCAGAATCGAGTCTTTAGTCCACGTTCGTGAACTATTCCGACGTTCGGACCGCGTTCGCCAAAAAAATTATCAGCTTATCGCTAACCACCAGCGGGATCAACTCAGACAGGTTCGAATGCAAACTTATCGCCAAGTGCAATCTTATGACCTCCATAATATCCTCAGATAAGAAAGGCTCTTCGGCGATCCATGCCCTGGATCTAGGCTTACTCAGTCTCTGGTGTGTTAACACTACTGCCCATTTTGTGTCTGACCAAATTTTACCCATTTTATTTAGCACTAGCTTGTGCAAGTTCACAGAGCACCCAGTACGCCATCCAGTATCGAGATATCTCGATGATGGCCCGAGATCGCCTTTAAGCAAATCCTTAAAGTCATCTAAACTCGACTTTTTTTTTACTTTTCGTTAAACGCTCGAGTTATTCCACTTGGGACTGTTCTGCGTCTCTTCAGCTCCTGCTGACTTGACCACCTCTTTGCCATTTTTGATCAGTCAACATTGCAGGAACCTGCATTGCAGGACGAATCTTTTTATTAAGTTCCATCCACTTAAGGGACTCCTTTTCCTTATCGGACAGTGCCTTCGGTGGTACTACATAGTAGTGGGTTTCTGAAACGGAGCTGGCATCTAAGATAACTGCAGTGAGTGTCCGAGTCAACTCAGTTGCCCGCCCTTCCACGTGATCTCCGCTGGGTGTAATCTATCATCGATCTTCACCCTTTTTGACTTAGTACTGTGAGCGACCAAACCAGGGAGAGACATAAGGATACTACAGGTATGTGGAGCAGACTTAGAAGCCGATTCTCCATAGTCCTTGGACAGAGTTACGGGCAACGTGCCCTTCCTGGCTACTTCCCCTCGAGCTATAAGGGGCATTTTAATATAAAGGAGCCTTTTGTAAAAAGAAATGTATTTTACATTTATTTTACAAGAAGAAAACACACTTGATAGTTATTTTTTTACATAGCTATCATCCTTAGTAGTGCATTCTGCCCAATGACTTCGGGTGGGTATATCCAACCAATTGCACAAAAACTGTTCGACCTATTGATGGTTCGCAAAACCTCTCCTCCAAGTGCTTCCTTGAGAGACCAAAACATATGGAAATCGCAAGGTGAAAGGTGAGGACTGTAGGGAGGATGATCAAGTGTAGTTCAATGCATTTTATCGAATTTTTTGGCTGTAAGGGTTGCAGTGTGGGGTCTTGCATTGCCGCGCAAGAGCAAAACGTCTCGGATGGGTTGACGGCGCCTTTTGACCGATATGCAGCTCGAACGGGGTCAAGAAGTTCACAGTTGTAAAGAGCGTTTATTTTGCAACGATCGTGAAGGAAATCAACGAGTAAAACTCCTTCATCATCATTGCGGCACAAAAGCCCGATGTCGGGCCCTGGCCGCCTGGATCATTGTCCTCCACTTATCTCGGTCACGTGACCTCGTCTTCCAGTCTTGGAATCGCAGTAGTTGCTCGGCGTCCGCATATACTGAGCTCTCCCAACGAGCTCTCTATCTTCCTCGTAGTTTTGCCCCGTTGACTCGTCTTCCGTTCATATCTCGTTTCGGCATGCGATCGTCAGTTTAACGACTTCCAGCTCATAGTACAGTTCGTACAACTCATTGTGATACCGGATGCGCCATTCACCTCGGTCGCGAACAGCAACGAAAATCCGCCGTAGAACTTTCCGTTCGAATGTGTCAATCATATTATCGGAGGCTTGGGTCAGGTAGGGTCCATGTTTCACAGCCAAAGCACAGCACAGGTCTTATGATAGTTTTGTGCACATACATCGATTTCATAATAAGGGGGACCGAGAAGAACGTCTTATTTGCTATTTGTATCCGTCGCTTGATTTAGTCAGTTTCGTTGGCGTCGTTCGATAGGTTGCTACCCAAATAAACGAAGTTGCCTATGAATTTGATGCTAAGGTCCCCTACATTGATAGTCGAGTGCGCTGGCATCCTTGTTCTGATTGCATCATAACTTTCGTTTTGTCCTCGTTGATTCATGGTCCAATTTCCTTTGATGCGGTGTCAAATTTAAGCAGAAGTTCTTCTGTATCGGTCAGTTTTCGAACCATGATGTTAATGCCATCCAATTGTGTCGATTTAAAGAGTAGCGTACCGCTGGTGTTCAGATTCATTGCTCAAATAGCGAACTCAAGTGCCAGTTTGAAGAGCGTTGGCGCTATTCCATCGCCCTGCTTCAGGCCAATAACAGCTTCGAAAGGATCTGTCAATCTGTTCTGGATCCGGACCTGCGAAATGGAGTTATTCATCGTCATCTTTATGAGTCTCACTAATTTTACCGGTATACCAAATTGCAGCATGATGTTATGTAATGCGCCTGGGTCGATGCTGTCATATGCTCATATGCTAAAACTCCTTGACAGTCCCAAAAAACCGTTGACATCAACTTACCGGCAGACCAGTGAGTTTTTGCTTTTGGTTGTCCTGGCTCTTCCTTTTTTCCACTCCATAGAGACCATTTTCAACTCGAGATTGTAGTGGTGAACCCAAGTTTTGTCACACGTTACAATGTGTTGCAAAAAAGCCTGCCCTTCATTTTGAAAATGAGCAAAAAGTGTTTGACAAACTTCAACTCTTGCATTTTTGTTCTCTTGGATAAGTAGAAGTGGAACCCACCTCGCCGAGGTGGATTCTACTTCTACTTCTTCAAGAAGGTCTCGGATGATAGTGTGTACACTGTCAACAGTGATTCCCGTTTCCTTACTGATTGCTGCTACAGTGTAGTGACGATCTCTTGCAATGAGCTCGCGAACAGCTGCGACATCACTAGAGGCGTTTACGGTGACTCACATTTTCTACTTTTTCATGCCCTTCTTTGAACTCGGCACACCAATTTTTCATTCGTGGCCATTCAAGTGTATTTTTTCCAAACTTTTGCACGCACTCGGTCCCAAATTTCGGCTGGTTTAACGCCTTCGTTCGTTAAAAACTTAATTATAATGCGTTGCGCAACTGAATGACGAAAAAACGATCACTAACACTAAAGAAACAGGTCGGGCTGTCGGTTTGGCCTTGAGATAACTAGCTGGGTTCTTCCTGACCCTTTCCAATACTCCACCTATCTTCGACATGCTTTCTAAGCCCTCAAAATTAAAAGGTTCGTTTGTATTTGAATGCTCCTCGTAGTAGTGGAGCAAGTCTTCCACCCACTTCTCCGTCGTCATTAGGACACCTCACCGAGGAAATAATCCCCTCCTTGATAATAAAACAGGGTTGGATTGGGGGAGTCAGACTTTTGTCCGAAACGTATTGGTTTTCTTTGAGTTTTGGAACATGTATCCTGTTGGGTCTCAGATCCGTTGTGTTAACCCGAATGTGTAGTCTTTGAAATGATTCGATGGCTATCTATGCACAGCAGGAAGCCCATGCGAGAGTCGGCGCAAATCCTTATGGGAACAAGTGATGAGAGCACGCCTTAACAGAATCTACACAGGCAACTTAATGGCTACGAAACTAAAAGCATTTTTTGAGACCCGCTACGGTTTTATCAGATGGGGACAATAATGTGAACGCAGAGCCGTTCGTGAGCAGATTTCACTCTTCCGCTACCACACTTAGTACGAAAATCATAATCAAAATCAGAGAAGAGTCAGATACGAAAGCTCGGTCATGCCGAAATTAGATTCATTTGGCGTTATTCAGGATGCAGCAAGCGAAGGTGATCTAATTACATCCCTGAAAAAGATTACACCCCATTACATCCCATCTCAAACCCAATAGCGTTATTATGGTATTTTGAATTAATTATAGCATTATTAATTGACAGTTTTGCATTATTGGTTAGTAAGGCTTATTCACTCATACAAGGTTTGCATATTTATTACTGTATATAATAACTGGGACGATCCAGATCTGTGTACGAGGAGATATTCTGAGATCTTCTTCACGAACGGCTCGAGGTCAGATGGTAGATCTGGAGCTGGTGTCTATCTACATTCATCGAATGGAAGGTGGGATTTTTCTCTTGGAGAGCACGTTTCGGTTTTTCAAGCTGAAATATTTGCTATGTTGAGAGCTGCCTGTTGGGCAATTGAAGAAAGATGGAGAGGAAAAGGCGTTGCAATTTGCAGTGACAGTCAGCGGGTGTGATCAGGCACACGAAGGTCTTCCTTGCCTTTCAGAACCCAACCATGTGACTGCAGGATTCTTGCTCAATAAGAGCAGGAAACTTTGCAGGGCCATGATAGGCATTCTGACTGGACACAACTGCCTAGGAGGACATATGTACCGAATAGGTGTTGTACAGGATGACCTCTGTTCATCCTGTCTAGAAGAGACTGACTCTGCAGAGCATTTGCTCTGTGAATGCCCAGCGCTTGCGCGTCTCAGATATCAATGCTTTGGCTGGGATGTTGCACGCATGCAGACGATAGCCTCTTTTCCCCTATCAGTGATCCTAGACTTTATCAAGAAGTCTGGGAAACTCTGGTATGCAGGGGGAAATGAGTACAATGGGTCCTTTGGCCTGAGTGCTTAGAGGTACCAATGCGCCTCTCCCCCAACCCACACACACACACACACACTGTTGAATATCTTTCTTGCAACCTACGATCTAGGAATTATCGAATGTTCTAATCAATCAAACCGCATTTTATACCTAGCAATAAGATCCGTTTTACATGAAATTTTCATACTAAAATTTGGCTTCAGATTTCGTTCGAGTGGTATTAAGCTTTTCGCGCTAAAAACTACTTTCTTTAAGAAAATTCAGGTAGCATTAACAGTGGTTATTAGGCTTTTGAACAATGCTTAACAATTCAAAACCTAAACTTCATCTCGAATACGGATTTTTATATATACTATATGCTTCAATAAGGAAGGTATCCAACACCAGGTGTCAATCAAATCATGATAAAAAAATTTCCCCAGTTAGTGGCATTGAAAGAATAAATAGCAAGTTTCACAAATATGCGTGACTTAGTTTGTGTTTGGCATTCATTGTAAGCGAACAACTTTTGTTGTTTTAATAAAATGGATGAAGTCGAATTTCTTGCACTGATGAAACACTACTATTTGAGAAAGGAAACAGCAAATAAAACCAAAGAAAAACCCGATAAATATTATGGAGTATCTGTTCTGCCAGATAAAATGTTCAAATATTGGTTCGCTGAATTTAAATGTGGTCGAACCAAAACGAGTACCGGACGTCGTCCAAAACAGGCAATCATTCTACGAATTGGTTTCTCACCCAGTATATTCTCCAGATCTGGCCCCCAGCGAGAATTATAAATTTCCAGACATGAAAAGATGGCTCCAAAGAAAGAGATTTCGTCAGATGATGATATTAAAACGGAGCCTATTTTGAAGGACTTTCTTCAGAGCATTATTCGAAAAGAATCAAAATGTTGCAAAACCGTTGGACCAACTTCGTTAATCTAGCTGAAAAATATACTGAAGAATAAAATCAATTTCAAATATAAATTTTTTTTCCCTTTTTCCTACCTTCCCTATTGGAGCATGTACTAAAATTGTCAGTATGGGCTTAGACAGATATATACAACGAAAAAATAGTCAGACGGTCATAGCGGTGCGAAGATAGTCGACTTCGCAATCTAATGCCGGGTTTCCACCAAAGAGACAAAACAAAAAACACGGACAAAACATGTTTTTCTGAACAAAAACACGAATGTTTTGTAAAAACTGAACAGTTTCGCGAGCATTTTTGTCTCTGAAAACTGTTTTAGTAAACAAAACACCTTTTTTGTCCGTGTTTCTTGTTTTGTCTCTTTGGTGGAAACCCGGCATAAAATGCATGTTTTTATGAGACGGATGGCTGCGAGTAAGCTGATACATTTGCAATAAGAGCGTTAAGCGTGGGTTATTTTAGAGGATTTCTATATGAGGAGAAGTAACGATCCAAAAAACTAACCACTTCGCAGTCGGTAGGATTCGAACCTACGCTCCCAGAGGGAATCTGATTTCTAGTCAGACGCCTTAACCGCTCGGCCACGACTGCTACGTTAACCCTCCAATTACCCACAATTCCAATTTTTATTAAATGACCGCAATAGTTCATCCTCCATCATTGACTGATAATTCACCCGCAGTAAAATTAAAAATAAATGTCTTCCATACTTCTCATTTAATATTTTGTTACGTAAAAATCGACAGTCCAAGGTAACCGGATGATCTTAAACGCAACGTACGCATCTAGACAAACATATACATATATCTGCATTTGTGTTACATCAATATAGGCACTCAATGGTTTCTAATTTTAATATATAATTCTGCACGTTTTCAAGAAAATATAAAAATATTGGCACTTCGAAAATGATGTCACCTTGAAATAAAAAACCGAAATCTGTATTGTTCATTGATAGTATAAAAATAAAGCTTTGACGCTGTTTACCACACATCATATGGCCTAAGAAAATATTTTTTTTACGTATGTGTTTCCACTTTCATGTGATTCGATAGACATTGTTTGACGATTAGCTGATAAGATTGTCGAAGCTTATGACGATTCGTGTGGTGTTGAGATTTCTACGTTGCTCGAAAATAAAAATATATTTCATGTTTGAAGAGTAATTTGAATACTAGATACACACATAATGTATGTGCATATGATTTGATGTTAGATTCAAAAGAGAAGCTTGTATCTATAATGTAGAATATTCGTAGCTGTTTTCTTGCTAATATTTGAAGGTATTTTTCTTCAGGCTCATTATTTGAATGCTGTTCAATGTTTAGATTTTAGTGTTTCACGCCTTTGATCTTTCCATCCATAGTGAAATTTCACAAGCACTAAAGAATACGTTTAAAACTACATTAGATACAATTTCCGAATTCATATTCTGCCAATTCCCATATATATAGTTTTTACTATTGGGAGCTTTTGGGACTCTCTAAAAGTGGGTGTGTCATCATTGTAATGTGTCTGGCGCATGTTGATAAGATTTGGATCCAAGTTCTTATCATAGCTGAATATCTGCATGCATAAGTGAACAATGAAGATATTCGTAATGTATCATAAATGTCAATGTGACGACTTACATAATCATTTCAACAAAAAACTGTCGACTTTATAGCTGTTAATGAAAAATTCGTTTTGCCGCAGATATATTTAAATATATTCGTTCACACGATATTTTCAAAATATCGTGTTTGAATAGTGGAATACTTATACTTATGAACAGGTATTTAGACTCTCGACTCGTAGGCCCGAGTTACAATGAAAACAACACAACATTGTTACGCAAAATTGTTCGTGGAACAAGTTCTAATAAAAAAAAACTCTAGCGCTCCTAAACCGCTAGAAATACTAATGTTCGATGAACAGTAGAAGAAACGTGCAGATTTTGAGTGAATATTCTACCACACTTGCTCCAATCTGTTTCGAGTGCGAAACCACTTTGATCTTAACAATACATTTAAACTCATAAGGTGGAAAGGATTTCAGGACTAACACTAATTTTTCCGAAGTTTCGCCTTTTTTATATCGGATTTCACTGGGCTAAAAGATGTTTGGGATCAAAAAACGAAAAATGTTTGGGACCGAAAAATTTCTGGAACCTAGAATATTTAAACATTTGTATCTTATTTTCATTGTAAATGTTCGCGATATGAATACTTAATGTAAGCATTTGTTGATACGAAAATAGCAAAAAATGCCTCGCGCTGGCAGCCCTTCGCTTGCATCATAGCCAAAAATATATCACACCTGCCTCACATTGAGATCAACTTACCCTGCGAATTTCGTTTTATAGGGGTACAAAGAAATTTTCGGTTACCAGTCGCAAAAGTTTTCAAATTTTCGAAAATTTAATATTTGTTGTTTATTTTGCCGTTTAAAAATTTTACGATAAAACCGCTTAATAAACATATTGCAAATAAATACAAAACTAAAAATAGCTGGCAACCCTATCATGACTTTTTAACCAGAATAATGCCTATAATAAGTTCCATTTATCATATGAAATTCGTTTTGATTTCATGACTGCACGGGAAGTTATACGGCAAAAAGCTTTATTTTCCTGAGCGAATTTTCAAAACCCAAGACACCAAAATTACCATAGCTGGCAGCACCAACGGAATTTTTCAACCAAAAAGTTTTGCTTTGGTTTTATAAACAAACATAAGATTTCTATATGATTTAAAGACGAAAATTTTTCGGGAGAGTCGATGGTTTGAAGGTTTTCACTTTCAAAGCCTGCCGTAGCTGCAAGATTGCCAGCACGTTCATAAAAAACTACACGAGTCTACAATTTAGTAATATCAATATGTCCTTTAAAATTCATAATTATCTGATATCTGGTCAAAAGTTATCGCAATTCAAACATTTTCAAAATTTCCCAATATAATTTTAGGTGCCTAGCGCACACATAGGATTAAAAATATCAAAACGATTATCATATTCACATTTAAAACACGTTCGAAATTCATTCCACAAACTTTATTTTTGCAAAAGTTATTTGTTGACAGAATAACAGGTATATTAAAAAAATTACTAAAATTGCCGCTGGCGCCAAAGGGTTAAAGATTATTAACTGGGACTATTCTGCATATACACCCAATGAAAGCCTGAGAATTTCAGTTCGATCGGATGGCGTGTTCCTGAGATTTTTTCACTTAAATTTTTTGATGATATATATATATATATATATATATATATATATATATATATATATATATCAGTGACGGCTCGTAACATAAAAATTTGGGTCGGCCAAAAGCGAAGTTCTATTTCCACAAGATGAAATTTTTGGTAGCTAAATAAATAGTCTCTTAGGAATCAAAAGTCCTATAGTACTTTTCAAAGAGCAAGCAACAAATCAAAGTTTTTTTTGCCAAAGGATATACAAAGCAATACCACTTTGTATATTCATTCTTTTATTTTAACTACCGCGAAATCATCGACTTTTTCAGCACAAAAATTATCATTTATCTTTCATTGATTTTCGTAGCATTGCTATAAATGACAATCGCACATTCTTCCTAATGCAAGCTTTTATGCATTTTAAAGTTGAAAAACTTGCGATTGCAACTTTATATTATCTTTCCCTGTCGAACTAAATCGATGATTAGTTTTCAAAATTATAGCGAACACTAAAAAATTGTTCATTACGGACTTCACGAGTATACCATGAACATTAACTATAAAATACTACGTACCAACTTATCAGATTTTCCTTTGGATTAAGTTTCTCATATTTTTTCATTAAATTATATTCTTTACGAATAAATTCGTCTATAAATAGATGATTTGCGGGACCATCTTGCCACCTGCATTATTTCAGTTTTTCCATTACCATCTCTTCAATAAAAAAACATTTTCGAAAAACCGTTTTCGCACTGACAAATTAAAACTATACGACAACCACAGTCTCCTAATCAAGACATAAAATCAATTCAAAAAGCATTTTTTTTCTATTTTAGCAATATTCACTACCATCGTCTTATCACTCTACCAAACACAAGGCATTCTTCAATAAAGAAACTTCCATTTGACCTTTTTCTACCCGCACAATGCTATGTTACAGAAACTCAATCTCTCCAGAAACATAAAGCGTCCTAACATTGACTTTAGCGCAATTTAACGGAGCATGTATGGTGATTGCTGCTTTTAAGCAGAGTTCCGGCAGTTGGCGGCTGGCCGCTGGCAATTTTTACCATTTTTGCTTTACCCGATTTGTATGATCAGTTCGAAATTTGATACCAACCACCTAGCTAAATAGCTAGTATTGAAATAAAGTATAGAAGGGAAGCTGCCTGAGAAGCTTTGAGTTGCTTAGACTGTAGCCAGACTCTGCCGGTTTACTATGGGCCGCAATTTCGGCCGTGGCTTCACTTGATTCTCGCGTGCACTTGCTGGGTATGATATGGCCGCCGTTTCGTTGGGTGGGTGATGCATGGTAGTCGCATATACGAGTACATATGATTGAATGCTTGTATGTAATCAGTGTTGCCACGAAAAAAAATATTTGAGGACCAACATTTTAGAAAAAAAGGACCAAAGGGGACCAACCAAGATAAATTGCAAAAAAAAGTCTTTATTTCGTTTCAAAATACTGAAAATATAAAGTTTTTCGATTATATTATACATAAAGTAGATATATATGTATGTGCGTCTTAAAAATATTTCAAAGCTCTCTTTTATGAGAAAGGAGCAGTCTTATATGTAGAATCGGCCTTCAGTCACAAATATTTCTATACGGCATAAACACATCAAAATGCACTTTTTCAAATTAAAACAATTATTCAAGAAAATATAAATCTTTCGACACACAGTTCAATGAAATCCCAAAGAAATTAACGGAATTTTAAATATGCGCCCTGAAAATTAAAATTTTGTTTTTTTACTTTAAAAGTACATACATACATGCTAAAAATCCAAATTTAAATAAAATTTCAAAATTGTCTTCGATTGCCATATTTTTAGTTCATACGCTCATTTCGTTAGAAAATTTACTAACTTTTTAAGCACATTATACACAAAATAGTGAGTTAGTTACTCATTATATGCAAAAAATTAGTCATTATATCATATCAAAATACTAAAAAAATATAAATCTTCTCACTATGTTGATTCAGGAACTAGATACATATATGCATAAATATTTATATTTCTGTAAGTGAATCAAATTATGAAAATCTTTTTAGGCAAATATTTCGTCAACAAAATATCACTTTTTTGTAATTATCACACGTAATTCAATAAAGTGCATAGAATGGAACGGAATGATAGATATGTGCACTGAAAATTAATAATTTTTGTATTTTTTTATGCTTTAGTAGTAGATTGGCATGTATACTAACAAATTAAAGTGAAATGAAACATGCAACAAATCGAAGTGAAACGTGAAACATGCAATCGAAAAACACGCAGCACAGGTAGCTCTCCTTTTTGATTTCAAATGAAACTAAGTTCAAAATTATCGATGAAAGCAGAGATTAGGGATTTTATTTGTAGATTTGGCTAGGATAGTTAAACGTTGATTGAAATGAAAGCAAAGTACATTGCTGATAGATGCGAACGGGACCAAAACCTGATGGTTTTCCCAAGAAAGGGACCAAAGGACCAATATTAAAAACTTTGTGTAAAAGGGACCAAAAATGGTCCCAATGGACCAAAACGGCAACGCTGTATGTAATGCCGATTTTGAGGACTGTCGGCTGGCCGTCGCGTCGTATGAAAGCTATGTATGAAAGATTGCCGGGTAAGTTTTTCGTTGCGCGTACACAAATCGGAATTGAAAGAAGATTCAAATCAAAGCGGACGAATCGCAACGGGTTGTTTACCCATTTATACTCTACTATTTCGATCTAATTCCTATTTTAATCCGGGCTTGTATACGCGGCTGATGGCAAATTAAAGAACCACTGATATTAAAGATATGGGTGAAAGAAATAAATGAGTAGTAGCTAAACACTTAATATTAATTATTCATCTTTAATATTTTCGGGTGTTATTAGTTAATTATTTTGGTACGGCCGGGCCGACCCTGCCGCCCCTGACGAGCCGTCACTGATATATATATATATATATATATATATATATATATATATGTAGAAATATGAATTTTTGGCCATAAATAAAGTAAAAGTAATATGAATCTATATCTGTCTTTCAAGTTTAGGCAAGTGATACTAGTATGTATTTTAGATTTGTAAGTCTGCAATGCATATGGCAAAGCCAAATCAAAAAGAAATAATAAGAACTATATTTTCATTTGAAGTAGACAGCATCCATATCCCAGCTGCTCATAAAACAAGTCTAATCGGAAATTGTGTAAATGTGGAACAAGTGTAATCGGAGGTTTCAACAAATTTAGTTGCGCAGCAAAGTTCTATTGGATAATGGTAACTGCTCATGTAGGCAGTCATGGGCTCGAGTAATTTAATTTAAGCAAATAATTTAATTTCACGACATCCTTGTTCATTCAGTATATTTGGCCCAAGATGATTTACTGAAGCTTGACAAACGTCAGTTTCTCCATCTATTGTTGTGTTTTTAGCTTGAAACACACTTCATGTATTCGTGATTTTCGCCGTTTTTCAAGTAAAACAGTTTGTTTATCGCCACCAAACACCGTTTGATGCGCAAAAATTAATTGTCACAAATATAAATCACTTCACTTTACACCGAAAAATTCACTTAACTTGCGTACAAGCTTTGAAAATCGCACTTTTATCACGGTAACTCGCTTTAAAAATATTTCACCGTATAATTCCTCGATTGACTTCTCAAAAACTAGCTACCAAGTCTCACACCAGGGATTTTTATAGTCATTCGGGAATGATAGATTGCATACGTTTAGACTATTCTTGAAACATGGGGAGCTGTTTGTCCTTAAGCGCTGCGTTTTTGGAATACTGTGAGATATTTATCGGCCTTTCGGTATGGTATTTTCTACAGATTTTTTGGTTCTATGATAATGGTGAAATACATTAGAAGAGTTGAAATCGACACTTCCTGGTGTTTCTCCATATTTCTGGTACTGAGGGGGTGACTTACGATTTATGTTGATGTACACGCAAATTTTGATTTTCTTTTTTCCTATTCTACAGAGAATAAACAACAAGCATGCACCAAGTACCAAATATCGATCTAGTAAAAGCAAACCCTGTTTAGAAAATATGTATTAAATAAATGCTCATAGTTTTTTACTCAAAACCAATAACCTTCAGTGCGCTTATTATATAAATTCAAAACCTCACAATCGAGGGGGCGATTTCGAATGTTTTAAAACTTCAAACAATTCGTTCGCAAACAAACCCAAGAGTACAAGAAAAATTGAATAATTTGTGGAAATGAGGCTGATGACTAGTGATGGGTGAAATGATTCTCTTAATTGAGCCAGATCACTTATATTCACCCTATTCAATGAGCTGCTTTTTCAGAATCATTCAAAAGAGCTATTAGTAGCTAACATTGCTGCCTGTATGTAGCTGCTTTACTTCTCTCTACTAGATTCAGAGCTGAACAGCATACGTGTATAAGCAGCTTTCTGTCTATCAATAACTTTTATTCCAATTCACCCAATCCAAGCTATCTAATTCATCCTACCCCTAATGCAGGACTATTTAACCTCAGCTTCATTTAATTTTGTTCTGTGTTCTGTCCAAACAGTTAGTCCGATAGAGGACTGTAATCCTTACGAGCTTCCGAGGGGCATTAAAAATCTCATTCAAAAAATTCGGAGGAGGGCTGGGTGTACAAGTAACCCAAGCCTAAAAGGGAAGCGAACAAGCTGACAAATAACATCAGTCATCAGATCTCACTGTTTAGAAAGGAAAATTGGGAAACATTTTTAGATAGTATGGGGCTGGGTGTAATAATTTTTTCGATGTTGACCAAATAGCTCAGGCAGAAAAACAAACTTGCAATCCACGTCCACAGTCAAATAAGACAATGGTGAAAAAGGCGAAGCTTTTGGCGATACATAAGAGCTTCAATTCAAAGAAAACTGAACACTGACAGAGGATTACGATCAAGAAGAGGAGATTGAGAAAATAGCTATCAATCTTCTACATACAACGACTCAAAGATCATGAAGAAGTTCGCCTCACGAAAATAGCAGAAATCAAACAATTAGTAGCATAGCTCAACTTAAATTACCAGGACTTGACAGGATAACGAAAACCTGTCTCAGACACTTAGCATTCTATATAATCCAGGAAATAACAGGCATTGAAAATGCAATCTTCCATACAAAAAGTTTCCCAAACCACTGGAAACATTTGACTATTATTATAACCACAGAAAGACCTCACGTTTCCTCACAAATGGGCACCGATCAGCCTCTTTTTCTCGGTCGGAAAACTGGCCAAAAGCATAATGCGTTTACGATTCGATTAAGTAGCCACCAGCAAATCCATCATCCTAGAAGAACAATCAGCTGCACAGCTCACTACTCCAGCAAGTTACAACTAGCTAGGATAGCTAAAGACATTATAACCGGATTCAATGAAAAAAAGTTAACGGTCCTTGTCATGTTTGACGTTGCCAAGCCATTCGATAAAGTTTGGCATGGAGGTTGTATTGTAAAAAGTGATAATTTTCATACTCCATATCCTCTAATACAACTGATTGGAACATTTTTTGAGAACAGAACGTCTTCTGTCTGAATAAGGTATCTCCTTTCCAGTACACGACCAGTAAAAAACGGAGTCCCGCAAGGTTCTCCACTCTCTCCACTGTTGTACTCACTATATAAAGCAGATATCTCGATGGTGCGCACAATAAAAATCGCCTTGTTTGCAGATGGCACCTGCATTTAGGTAGGTTATCTCCAATATTCATCAATATATACTTCCAAAAGTGGAAGATACGCGGAAAAACGCAAGCAATCTTTGTGAAGAAACGACGAAGCCAAATGCAACCCAGCTTACAGTAAACGAAGAGCCTATAGAATGGAAACACTTGAAAATATGAATACGCACCTGCGAAACCATAAAATAATTGCCAGCTGAATATTGATCCAGCTATATCACTACTCTCATTAAAAACGTTAGATATTAAGAACAGAGCCTTTATCTATAAGCAGACAATTCTGTCAAACTGTTTGATACCCCAAACCATCTTCAATTTAAAATATTTAGAGCTTTTAAAGATGCGATTGGTATCAATGATCCAACGACAAATTGGTTCGCAGTGCTTATAAATTGGCGATATATACGATTTGCATTTTGATGACTATTAACACAGGGCTGTCAGCTAGAATTGAATTCCAATCCCTAAAATATGGGTTTGTTTGGGTGGTCTGTCATAAAATATATTTCTGTCACCTTGTTCGAATTGTAAAGATTTACTAATTCAAATTTATGAATCTTTGAAACGAAGTATTTTTTTCTGCTAATGAGTTACATTTAGTTTTTACGCGATACCTTGCCAAAATACTAAGTGTAGGCACTACTTATTTATAGTAACAAGCAGTGGGACATGGACTGTAACGCACATTATCACGGGATATTCTTTGTCAAAGGCGTAAAAAGATATGAGTGAGTTCACTTGAAATTCTTTAGTCTAAGGACAATACAGTTCGTTGACGAGTGCTCTGCAAAAATCGAAATTAGCTAGGAACTTCTCGAAAATATGAAAAAAAAAATATAATGCACGAGGTCAGAAACAAATCTGTACAACAAAATATATAATCTATTTTTGCAAACAAATTTTTTTTTCTTGTTCAGAAGCTAGTGCAAAGTTCATGTACATGCTTATACATATAATTTGAGTTCGAAAATCGAATGATTTTAAAATAGTTTTTTTTTCATACAGATACCTTGAGTCACACCGCGACAAAATCAAGATTATGTACTAAAATATCTGATTAGATCTATTTTGCTGCATAATCATCCTCTGTTAGTCTTATCTAGTTGACATTGATTCAATTTAATTTATCAATATTCAAGTGTATGTAATATTATTTTACTGAATTCAACTACAATTTTTCTATCTAAGAATAGATAGTGTTTATGCAAGACTTGTGACATTGAAATGCCGAATACGATTTTCAGTGAATAAATTTGAAACTAAGATAATTTGAAGCTATCGAAATAGAATCTTAAAGACCCGTAAAATTATATTAATTAATTTTATCATCAATCATTTTTCCAGTTGCGAAGAGTATTTCGGATATAAGCATCGTTGGAATTGTAGAAGTCTTTTGATGTCTAATAATTTACGCTTTTTATCGATTTTAGTTCAATTGCCAATTTTTTAAAAAAACAAACTATAATAAGGACTCAGAGTCCTTATTATAGTTTGTTTTTTCATAGACTATGAAAAATATTGCCAATTCCTGTTATTACATTTTCATTTCTTATTATGTTCAAAAGTATTGCAAATTGATTGCAGATTAATCATGCGCGATACAATTCATTCTAATCGTTCGATTCGAGTAAAATAAAATAAATTTAAATAAACACTTTTGTTACTCACGCACTATATTATTTCTGAATTTCACACTATCTCTTTTCATCGTATCAATAACATAAACCATTTTTCACATAAACAATGGACTTTACGAAAGATACAGATCGAAAATTGCGACCGATTAATATTTGGAACCTGGCAATGATTATCGATGCCTTCTTGCATGATGCAAATCAAATATCGCACGATATAGTAAATTCACCACCACAGCGCATCTCTCAGCAAGATGCAACGTCGCGGTGAAAATGAATGAAATTGATGCAGACCACATACATGCACTTTCCCCGCTACTTGTTGCTAATCTCATATATCTTTGTTGCCGACACAACGCTACCACGTGTGAGAAACCCGCCTTTCGGCACGTATGTGCGCTGCTTTGTTGCGTACAGAATCCGATGACGTGACTCCGAAGAACTACGATGCAATTTATTACAACAGTGGCTCTCAAAATTCGGATGTATCTGGTTCTGGTTTTTTTTTCTTTTTTGCTTTATTATTTTAAGTTGTGCTCGCTTTTGTATCATTTTGCAAGGTCCCGGAGTAACTTAATGCGAATACGTATTTAGTTCCACACTTGCCTTTTTCGCAACCGTTTCTATATGCGGTAATACTTTAAACTTCAAACAATGGAAAGCATGTAAGTCGCAAAAAACACTTGGGATCACATACACTTGGGGTGCTATCGATCAACATTTTCACGAAGTATTTACGAACAAGACCAATGTAATATAGTTTTATAATACCCTAGATACAATTCATAAATATTTGCTCGCCAGAAATGTTGAAAAATGTGTAAATAATGTAAGTATTTCAAATACGATAAATTTATTGATATTATGAATGGATATATTTATATCATGCAAAAAGTATTCTTGTGATTGGAATGAAAATGTATTTTCCTTGAAAGATGGGCCATAATGACATCTGAATCAAATGATTACTGAAACAAATTAAATAATACTGCAACTTAGGAATAAAAACATATACCAAATCGAGCAATAAAACTTTATTTACACTGAATTATAAAACAGGGTAAATTTGAATTTAAGATTTGGTAAAATTGTTGAAGCTACAGTAGCTCTCAGTTTTGTTTGGTATGAAAGACTTAGCCTAGTTGAAACTTAAGCATTATCAAATAAACACAAATAGTTACTTAGTCAAAAAAAAAAAGCTTTAACAAGTGGGACAATTGCAAAAAGATGCAAGCATCAAAATTTGAATACTTAATATTTCTTAATGTTTCTTTCTAATAAAGCCTAAGCATACCCATCCCTCTTAGCACTTTTTTTTATCGTAGTCCATAGCTATCTTTATCACACCACAACGTACTACCAAATATTATTCCTGTGAGTTCTACTTTATAAAGCATAAAATAGTTAGATAACTGGTTTCATTCATTCTTGTTATTTTGTACATGCAAGCTTAGAGCATAAGTGGTTTAGATTAGTCTTTTCCAAATTCAATTACTAAATTAGAGCAAGCTATAAACTATATCGTCCGCTGCGTCTAGTAAATTTTACAAAGAAAATTTTCGAAAAACTTTATTTCTGGATGCTTAGGAGCTACTAACTAATTCTATTATTACGAGTATATTTGTTATTTTTTATTTGTATTATATATTCCTGTACCATTTTGAGCTGACTGTTTTGTCTCCATATTTATGAAAATGTAGGTAAAAGTTTTATAATTAGAGTACAGGTAGTATCCGCACCTCATATTGACAGCACCGTGGAACTGATTTACGTAAGTTTACACTAAACTTAAATCTAAACCAGATTTATTGGTTAGAATATTGCTTAGCTTAGTATTGAAAAAATCCTTAAAGTCATTTGCAAATACTGCAGCCATTCGTATATATTTCCTAATAAATTTTTTGATTCAAATATCTGTTCTATCATACAGTCTACACGCAAATTCATACTATCGTCATTTTTATGATAATGCCCCTAAAGCTGAGAGCATGCTCTTTAGTGATGTTATTGCACAGGACTTGACAGAAACGTAGCTCAGGTTTAGAAGGAGAAAAGCGTTCAGTGCGAAAGAGGAATCGGTGCTACTCCTTATTTTATGACTGTAGATTGGTTTTGTGGTTTAATTTTAAATTGTCAATAAGTTAGCAGTTTATTTTTATTTTCACTTCTGTTCAACTAGAGTATTTTATGAACAACCGATTTGTACAATAATTATAGCTCAGTATTTCCATTTGTTGTTGTTGTGTTTTTACTCCCATCGTGTTTTACACCGCTCCCAGCCCAGGCTCAGTCACCAGCAGCGGCGCTGTTTCGAACCAAACCACACGACACGAACGCAAAGAAAAAAGCTACACTCACGCCAGTCCAACGTTCAATTTCAGCTGAGTTGATTTTCAGTTTCGATTTCGGTCGCTTTCCGGCTCCGAGGAGTACAAGCGAGTTCGCGTTACCGATAAATGCACAGAACCGTTCTGGCTGCGCTGCTGCTGCCATCGTTTTCGCAGCCATTGCTACCATCGCCGACGTCGCGTGTGTTAATTTCGATTGGACGAGCAGTGCATTTCGAGTGCATTTAGTGCTTTCACATCTCACATTCACTATTTTCCTCATCTTCTGGCAAATTGGAACCAACTCGAAATATATATTTGGATCTAATTGAAAGTGCATTCGCCGGGTTTTCTAGTGAAAGTGGTGACGACGTTACGCGCCAAGAGTGAATTTCCGTCTTAGTTTGAAGGTTTAATTTCGGCTGCCGCAAATACTTGTGTGCGCTACTATCGCATTGTGGTGCACTGCTACAGGACGCATTGCACTTGTAGGATTCTCGTGGATGTGGTAAGTTTAATAGAAGAAAAAAATCGGAAGTTTTCGTTGACGTAGTTTTTCGTTAGCTACTAAGAAACTAAGTGCTGAATATTGTGGCAAAATCAGTGAATTTTTCGAAACAGCAACAATAATCAATCCTTTTCCTGTGATTACACATGACGCACAATATTTTTGTGAAATCCTATCATCAGTCTTTCTGATATAATCGAAATGGATTCTATCATAGTTGGCACCATGCTTATATATACTAAGTGAACTGACCTTCAATTGCTGTATTCTTTAATACCTAAGTTCAACAGGTATCCCAATCAGTTGAGAAATTCTCATACCGGAGATTTTCGGGGTCACGTGTTTATGCTTACTATACAATCACGCTTCATACCATTGTTACATGAATCCTATTCGACTTTCTTCGCAGCCAGAGAAACATTTCTTTCACTTGAGTTCTAAAAATACCTGCATATGTGGAAATCCCTGTGCTTTCCAAACATTATCAATAGCTAGATTTGTGGTGGAATCAGTTTATAAGACCACTACACTTGGTTTCTAGTGCTTTGTAGGTGAGCGAATTGATGTGATGGTGTGCTACTCGATATTTGATAACAAGTGTGGCTCATTTTAGTGTTATTTCCATAAATTTAAATTTAATGCATGCTGGTACTCTTTTAATGCGAAACTCGTGATATAATTCACGTATGTATGTACATAATTTTGAGTTGAAACTAACAACGTTGACTGAAGTTTAATATGCAGGTACCTACCTACATATGTATCTAGTTTGACTAGAAGAAATCGAACGCATGAAACAAAAAAAAAGCCTTTTCTCATAAACTGGTCATTTATTCGACCATGTGTTTCTTGAGATAGTGTCGAACAAGGCAAGAGATAATCGCACTTGTTCAGACGGGTTATTTTCCTTCGGTAGGCATTGCGCACATTGTCGTTCCTCGTATTCATACCTAAACTCGAATCGGCTAAATGATTTATCTTTTTCTAGTTTTCATTGTTCGCGCGGACTATCTTATCTTGGAATCTTAACGTACAAACAAGGGTAGTTTTTACAACAATCGATTTCATTGGAACGCCTTAGCGATGAACCAACTGGAAATAGAATGAGGAACTATTTTTAAACGGAATTCGCTTCGGGTTGTATGATGATTGTGCGCTAATATTCTTATTACATCCAATCCAAAGTGTACGAAGTATTTGCCCGTGGCTAGCCCCTTGCCCCTTCATACTAGTTGAAATCGACCGAACAAGAAACTTACGAGCCTCAATCGTACATGGTTAAATCACATTCCATGGGTCAAGAATTGCTCTCTGTTCTGCTGTTGGATTTTCCTTATCTGGGCCAGTGGCGTAGTGGAGTCTCTTTTTGTGTGTCGGACAATCAGTTATTTGTAATTTGGTAATCATACCTACTTTTTTTTTGTAAAATTTGGTGATGTTCAAATATAAAGATGTTCAGCTAAATACAAGTCGTATCATCGAACTGTTGGATGAAAAGCGATGAGCGCTATGAGTCCGCTTTGTAGTTACGAAAAATGGTGTGAATAAGATTTTCACTGTAGTAGTCGAAGAAAAGGAAGCAGAAGATAACAATGATCGCTTGGCATAAGACAGTTTACTCTAATTGGGTCATGCACCCAGTCTAACTGCTCATTTTGAGTCCTACAATTGGACCATAGAGTAAAAATTCTTCGCGCTCTGTCTAATTTTAGCTATTATTGGTATTTGAAACAAAAATTTGTGATCAAATAAGGCAGTCATCAATTTAAAATATTTGGAGTAATTGGAATTATTGTGTATACAAACTTCCTTTCACTCCCCCCATCATGAAACGTACTCGAGGTGCTTCCAGAAATGATGAATGCACACTTCAGTTAAGGGAACATAGCACCTTCAAATTTTTAATAAATCGATTTTTGTCTTTTGATTGAATATGTTAGAATGAAGCTTTAAAAACATGGTTTTAATAATATAAAATTGAAATTCTAAAAAAAAATGTTGGGAGCATATATAGCGAAGCGCGCCAAGGTCAATTTTTCTATGATTTTCGTTCACTTCGCTGTACCGCTACATCGACTTAGGCCAAAGTGTGGAGAAAGATAAGTGAGTCAATTCTTTCAGAAGAAGCAAAAATAAGTTAACCTTGGCTGAAAAAGATGCTTCTAAAAAAAGTGTTGAAACTCAAAAAAAAGGTCCGAAAAAGTTGAACTAACACTAAAATTAATGAAAAATTTATCAACATATGGCCTAGCTATACGATGAAATTCTAATTCGGTTGAAAATATGCGCAAGGAAATTTGGGCAGCAAATTACCAAAAAATTTCAACTGATGAGAAACGTCTACACTCTTATTGTCCTGTTGGAGAAAAAACTTGGTGTAACTGGCGCAAGGCGGAAGCAGCTGGTGGTAATGCTTTACAAAATTTCAAGCATCCTCCACCTTTAGATGATGAGCTACAAGAAACTTTAAAGCCTATTTATGGAGACTTCTCATCAGAAGATTCATTAAAGCGCTGCTTGGGCAATTTTACGCAAAATGATAACGAAAGTTATAATTCTTGTATTTGGAATTTGGCCCCCGAACATACTTTTTGTAGAAAAAATATAATAAATATTTCTGCATGTACATTCAATGAATGATTTATGGCTATCTTGAAAATAATGCAAGTCATGGGAATTACAATTGGCCAACGTGCGCTGGAACATGCAGAAAATAGACGCTGGAACATGCTGCAAGAATCAACCAGGCGGAAAAACACTCGACTGAGGCATCTAAAGAGGCCAGAGCTGTTCGAAGGGAGCACAAATCGTTGGAAGAAGAAAAGTATGAGCAAGAGGAAGGTATATTGTATGGTCCAGGCAACGCAGATTAAATTTCGGTAAGGTTTATTACAAAAAATATTGAATTTTAGCTTTAAACGCGATTTTCTCGAAACAACCTTTTTCAAGTTGGCTTGCATGATTAAGAAAAATGTATTCATCCAATCGTTCTGAAATTTTCAAACGTTAATCTGCTCATGTTAATACTCAATGAACTACGGATGAAAAAATTGGCATTAAATTTTATTAGTTATAACCGATTTTTGGGAACCTCAATTTTCGAAAAAAAAAACGCCGCGATTTTGTTTTTTTTCTACCAAATTTTTTTTTAGTTCATTCCAAGGCCGCTTTGATGTTGATAAAAATCCCGTTATTGTTTTTTCCCCAGCCTTTTCTGAGGGCAATTATCGTGCACGCCAGGTTTTTTTGGTGTTCTTTCAAAAAAAATTGTAACAGACGACAGGGGGCCACACAAAATTTTTAACAATTTTTTTATGTAGTATAAGGCAAATAAAGTATGTGTACAAAGTTTCATTAAGATATATCTTTTCTTGCAATTAAAAACTAACCTTTAAAAAAAAACACTTTGTTTTTTCAATTGAAGGTGCTATGTCCCCTTAAGTCATATGTGCTGTCATAATAACGACCTGAAGTTTAACTTTGAAAAAGGCATGACTAGTGAAGGTGTAAAACCTAGACGAACCAAGGACAGTAACCATGTTCCTACTGTTCTTGACCTAAGGGCATTCAACGATGTTTGATAATTTTTTCTCAAGAGAGTCTATTTGTCTGATATAGTAATATTACTCCACCTGAGTACTGGCTGAACGTTCATTATGTATCTTACAGATGTCTTATTCTTATATCGGACGACAACCCTTGTCGGGTTTGGGGGTTGAAGCTGGTAGAGAAAGTAATTTACAAATTTTTTCACGTTACACTTTACCCCTGAATTAACTGCAATGTTCCGAAAGCATTAAAAGTATCTTCAAATCCTGTAATAAAATAAAAAAAACAAGTGCTAAATTCCTTCGTGACCGTGCTATAGGCTCATGTAATATTTTATGATCATTACATAATGCTGTTTTTCATGAACCAAAAAATAATATGATTCACGGTCTACTTAAAAAAATCACAAACAGACAATTTATATGTCACAGTAAGACATTTTTACAAACGATTTATTTTCCTCAATCATATGACCTTTCATAAATTTCACTTCCACCGAAGTAAATGGCGATATGCCAAAATTATTCCGCTCTTGTATCCGCAGTCATAAATAGAATGTAAAACCTGCTGATCTTTCCGTCATTCATTCATTTCCAACCATTTCACATTTTCCAAACATTTTAAAAACCAGGTCTTTCAATTAGTATTTGACTTGTATGTATCGTACTTGATCTAGAAATTCGAAGAAGTGAAAATTTCTTCGTTATATTCGTCTAATGTAAAAATAACGACCTTGAAATTGTGTTCGCATGATAATTCAGTAAATTACGTCATTGAGCTACATCACGTGGTAATGATTTGACGGCTGATAGTCTATTTTACGTGATAAATGATATTTTTTTCTAAATTTGAATTCGTTCTTTGACGGTTTAAATCCAAATTTAATCGTTGTCAGTAGAACTGACTGCATCATAAATATTGTTTTTTTTTATGTTTTATTGTTGTTTGTTTTGCCCAGATTATGCAAAAGATCGCTTTGATACAAACTCTGATAAAGAAAATATTGGGGCAGGCGCACATTCTATATGAATTTGTATAGAAGTTTGAATAATTTACGATGAAAAATTATGGCGCCACCGGCATTCAACATAAATGATAACCTTGAGTAGAGTACAAAGGGGAGTTGACCATACTACCTTAATTCTCAAGCTGCGGGAATTCGAACTTGTCTTGAACTTGAACAATCGAACACGATTTGTAAAATTTCAAGGACTTTTGTCGAAAAGGTTCTTTGATTTCTCTCATTTCATTAATGACCTGTTCATTGAGCCGATAAACAGATGCTGCAGAATATTCAGCAGCATAAACAATCTTTACTCGTCAACGATTTGTAAATTATCCTTCGAACCTGCCCTTGTCCATGCCTTACGGATCCTGTAATTTTTAAACCATTTGTAAATGTGCTATTTGTAAAAAAAAAATACTAAGGGTTCTGGTCTAGAACATAAGGGCTAAAACAGTTGGTCGATTTAGAACAATTACTTTGAACCGTGATAAAATAATAATTTTTACATTAGCAGACCTACATTGAAATAAAAGCTGAAGATTTCCCAAAGCGCTGGAATATCATAGTTTAACAGCTAGAAATAAATAATTGGGAAATCTTAACCTCTAACATTTTTTAACTTTTTATCAAAGAATTAAAAAAAAATCAAATTGTGTCCTAAGAATAGAATCGTCAATTAAAGACTTTAGTGAACAGATAAGACCCAAAAAACTATTTTTAATCCTGACCAAATTTTTTAAAGGAGAACAACGCATGGCGAAATTCTCTGCTTACCTCAATACTTATTTTTTCCACCGCTTACTTTCTGTTATGTGGTGATTTTGGTGTTTTGACTCTACATTGTGATGCAGCCTATTCGACTATCGTCTCGACTCGTAATATCTCAATAATAACGCCATCATTTCTCTCACTTTGTTCCCTCCCACAATTTAACAACATCTCAAATCTGGATATTCCTTTGCCCAATCCAATAATACTATGAGGAACAACATCCATTTCTTAGTACGCTTTATTTTCCCTAAGACTGATTCAATGGTATGGCCACTAAAATAAATAGAATTAACTGGTTCTTTTTCTTTCGTGGCCTTAACATTGATGATGCATTGCGCAAATTGTATATTTTCCTTTCAAACATCATTGCTTTATTAGCGCCAACGCATCTTTTCACATAACTTGTTGCTGCATAGCAATAATTTTGCAGCTGCTTCGAAGCCAAAAATGCAGTGCGTAATTTCTATAAAATATCTGGTTTATTTGCTGACCTACTACTTTTTTTTTTATAAAGAACTACCCTCTAAGGTTACAGATGCTGCCAGACGGAGGATGCGCACCTGCATTGCTGGTATTGAAGCATCAATCAGCTTCTTTTGGTTCTTCATCTATTCCTTAAACAACTCTCCTAGTATTCCCAATGGTACGCATTTGAATTATACAGCGGCTTTTACTTCACATGATGTGAGTGAACTTTTTGCTTCTTACTTTTCCTCGTCTCAGAACAATGTCCTCCTCCTTCCCAATATCTTCTCTCCACGTCTTCTCCAGAATTAAATTCGTTTCCGACAAAACCCTTAGAATTTGAACTTCTGATGAATGATGTCGATGCCAATCCCGGTAGTGGTTCTCACGGCATTCAAAATATCGAGGCTACCTCGTCTTTGTCATCGCTGTGCGTTCCTCTTTCTATCTTGTTTAACATAAGTATATCTGCTGGCTCTTTCTCTTCCCTTTGTAACATACCCAACAATACACAAAGATGGTGATCCTACATGCTTTCCAAACTACCGTTTCATTTCCCTTCTTCCTTGTATTAACAAGATCCTTGAGAAAGTGGTCTACAGAAGAGTCACGCCTAGCTCATTAGCAGCACGGTTTTGTCAAAGGTAAATCCACTTTAACCAACCTTCTTTTCGTCACACATACTGTCGCATTTATTCTTCCCCAACAAAATCATTATATCCTGACTTTTCCAAAGCATTTGACTCTGTTAACCTTAACCGCCTTCTTCAAGAACGATGGCATAGTCGGTCCCATAATCTCCTGGTTTACCTTTTACATCTTTGGTCGTACCTATATTTTAAATGTTGTTTTCTGTTCTTCATTTCGCTTTTATCCTGCATCAAAAGGTCTATCCTTGGATCTCATAAACGATCTCCCTTCTTTATTCCGTTCTTCTTGTCTTTTTTATGCTGACGATTTCAAAATGTTCCGAGTGGTCAAGTCACAAACTAATTGTACTTTCTTACATAACGATCTTAATACTTTAAATACTTAGTGCGCTGCCAGTGCTGACACTTTAAACATCGAAAAATATCATGCACATGTACAGCGTCCCCTTTGATTTTCTCCTATTCCTTTTCCGGGTCTCCTCTTAATGCTCTACTCATCCGAGGTCAAGCACTGTCCATCATCTCTTGGCGATTCAACACATTATGAACCAATTCTTATCATCTACGAAATCAATGCATCTCTTAGTACTCCTTTACATAGCTCACCGTGTCAGTTTAACTTTAAGAAAGTCGACCTGGATGTACTAAATGGTCTCATTGCGAGGTGTGATTGGTCTCCTGTGATGTCAGGAAGACATTAATAAGGCAGTGTACAATTTTCACTTAGTTCTTTTCGGATCCTTTGCTCAGTTTGTACCAGTCTCTTTCCCTAACAATTGCAATAAGGTTCCATGGAAATCAAAGGCAATACTCCACATAAAAAATTTAAAATCTAAAGCTTGGAAAAGATATTGCTCGTCTCGTTCTGTTTCTGACTTTTTGGTTTTTGTAGAGTTGAGAAATGTTGATCAGTCCGAGGTCGAAAATTCGTACCAAATTCACCTTAGAAATCTTAATTCTACTTTTCAACAGCAGCCTAGGTTTTGCAATTTGATTAATTCCAAAAGATACCACGATGAGTATCCCACCACGTTTTTACTCAGTCGATTATCTATTAGCAATATTTTCGCTAAGCATTTCCGTACCGCATACAATACGGAACCTTCTACTAATAGTAATAATTATAACAACTTGACAATGATGGAAGGAAAAACTTGTTTATAGACGAAGATACCATTTTAGCGTTTTCTACGAAACTGGACGATAATTTGACACCAGGCCCTGACGGCATTCCTAATACTATCTTAAAATATTGTATCTCCTCCCTGTCTCCTATTCTTGTCTACCTATTTAATCTTTCTCTGTCGCTCGGTATTTTTCCTAGTGGTTGGAAATATGCAATCGTTACATCTATTCATAAAAAAGGCGATCGTAATCTTGTAGGCAACTATGGTCCCATCGCAAAACTTCCATGTGTTGCTAAACTATTCGAAGCGATAATCAGTAATGTTGTGGCGTTTCATAGCAAATCCATATTATCTCCTTTCCAACATGGTTTCAAACCTGCTTGAGTTTTTCAATATTGTTATGCCATCAATCGAGGCAGGATTTCAGGTAGAACGTATTTACACTGACTTCACGAAGGCTTTTGATAATCATTCCATTTTATTGTGTAAATTGTCCTCGTTTAACTTTCCTCAACTATTTATTTCCTGGATAGCATCTTATTTGGAATATCGTATCCTTCCGTGGCGCCCTTTCATCAGAAATTAATGTCATATCTGGTGTTCCTCAAGGTAGTCACTTAGGACCTCTACTTTTTCTTTTAAATGACCTACCATCTCTCCTGAAACATTCGTCAATTTTACTATATGCAGATGACGCCAACATTTTTAAAAAGGTATCTAATACTCACGACTGCTTAGAACTTCAACCTGACTTAAATAGCATCACCGCTTGGTGTGCCACTAAGAAATTAGTCATTAATATTGACAAGTGTACCGTTGTTTGGTACACGCGTAAAATTAATAGTATTCCCTTAAGGTATTCTGACAAAGTTCTCGATTTAGGAGTCCTTTCAAATAATTCTTTTACTTCTGACGATCATATTAACGCCATCTTATTAAAAGCTTCATCTACCTTGGAATTTGTGAGGAGGCGATCCAAAGTGTTTCATGACATACATCTTACTAAGATTCTTTTTTGTGCGTTAGTAAGACCGATACTTGAATCTGCGTGTATAGTTTGGGCGCCGTATCAGCAGGTAGACCGTATCGAGTCCATTCAGAACAAATTTCTACGATTTTGTTTGCGTGAATTTGCTTGGTCAGATCCTCTTCGCTTGCCTCCTTACATTGATCGACTTAACTTACTGGCCATGATGTGAAAATTTCAAATCGATCTTTGCTGCTAAGCTCCTCATGGGTAATATTTCATCTGAACACCTTTTAGGTTTATTTGGCCTCAATACCAAGGGTCACAGCGTGAGACACGTCAACATTTTATCTGTCCCTGTCTATCGGACCAACTACGCCTTCAATAAGCTCGTTTCGTCCATTAAAAGAAATTTTAACAATGATTACCATCAATTAGACTTTAATTTATGCTTACCGTCTTTGAAAAAGAGCTTAGCTAAAAATAGTCCACTTTAACTGATTTGTTTGTAAGTTTTTAATCTTTAATGTAAATGTTACTAGTCCGTATTAGACGAACTTTTTGAAAATAAATAAATAAATTTCAAAAACCTTGGCGTAATATTTGATCCGAAGCTTAAATTCGATAAGGATATTTTATACATCACAGCCAAAGCCTCTAAATTATCAGGTTTGATAGTAAGATTTTTCAAATTCTTTATTAATCTTTCCACCTGTTTACACATATTTCTTTCCTTTGTTCGTAGTCTCCTTGAATATCGCTGTCAACTTTGGTGTCCTCATTACTGCTATTAAGATAACGCGCTGGAATCTGTTCAACGCAGATTTACTCGTATCTTGTTCTTTCAGCAGCTATTGACATAAATGAGGATTTAAAGAACGAGTGAGGTTCACTCGTATCGACCGAAAAAGAGCCTTAAATGGCATTTTTATATATTTTTTACTCAATACTGCTGCAATGCATAGTAGTATTCATGCATAATCTCGCGCGTATTCATCAAAATGGATGTATTCCTAGTAATTAAATCTAAAGTGTATTTCAATTCATTCAGAATATATTTTTATTTCATCAAATTCACCAACATCACAGCCTACCCATCGTGAAAAGCCTCAGCTACTCCTCTGTAAATCAGAACGTTTTTCTAATTTTAGCTCTTCTATGTATTTCCTCATTTCAAGCACTAAGTTAACCTAATCCTCTATAAGTATAGCATATATGTATAAAAGCCGAATCGAAATTAATTCAGCGTGACTTTATGCTTTCTTTCAAGAACTTTCATACACTGTCTGGTTTCAGTCTAGTACAATTACTCGGGCTTCATGATATGAAACGAAATAATTCGAAACCTCATGAAACTTGGTGGACAGTTAGTTTGATATAAGATTAATAGAACCGACTAATGGAGAGAAGTGAAGATAAAGGAGGCGATATTAGCTTCTTGTCACGCCAACAAGTTAATGTGTCGTAAAACGATAATGAATTTAGCCATATTGGCCCATATCTCCCCTACACGCAGTTTGATTAATTCTGAATTCTGTATTCTGCTGGAATATTTCCGTTTCCTCTTTATTTCCGCCGCTCGGCTGTACGCGTTAATTTCGAACAAATGCTTGTGCGAGTCACGAATAATGTTTGCAAGAGAGTTACGCATATTCGAGTTTTCGGCCCTCAACCCCAAAAAACATCCATCCATTATCAGTATTTACCAACAATCGTCTGATAAGATTGCTTTCAACAACAGATAGTAGCTGTATCTGTCGAACCCATAGTGGGTCAAAGAACAGCATTAACAAAACGAAAATCTTGACGATACACTAAAACCGTCCAAATCACCTTCAGTAAACGTCTTATTCGACGCAGCTATTCGTTTATAAAAACGATGAAGATTTCTTAATGCTTGTTTCTCGTTTTGTTTGTTTGGTTTGGTGCTTATGGCTTCGACCGTTTTCTATGAAAATCATTAAGGTGGATCTACATTCCCGGCGAGACATGACAAGTATGGCGGAGTACGAAAGTTTAGATGGTTTCCTCGTCGGTTCTCGCCTGTTTTTTGTCCGTTTACACACATGCTAAGACCTGACGAGGATGAGAGTGTGGATGTTTTCTTGCCGGCTTCTACCTATTTTATGAGGGTTTCTGAGGATTTGGGAGGGTCTCGGCTTAACTCCGGGTCGCTCGAAATTTTGTCGGTTTTAAGTGTCGAGTCAAAGGGACTGAAAAAAGGTTTGGTGCTGGCTCGGATGATATTTACAAGCCGATTTGATTTTCCTACGAAATCATGGACAATAAGCATCATACCGGACAAGATTCAGGAGTGCGGATGGGTAAAAGGTACACTGTTTGTATATTTATGAACAAATTTCTGAACAGAAAAAATGCTACTTATACCATATGCATATCTGTGCACTTAAATTTCGCACCATGCAGAAGGGTGCGAAATTTAAGTGTTCAGATATGCATATCGCCTAGGTAGGCAGGAATCCTTTCATAAGATAAGCCATCTTCAGCCTATGCCTCGTCGAACGTCTCATCGAATGTTTTGTCAAATGTCTTCCCGAAACGTTCGCCATATGTGTGTTGCAGCCTTTACAGTATGACGTTATAGTTGGACGACCGGCAAACAATCATCAGACGAAGAGGCCGGTGCAGCTTCGAGCATTTTCCGCAAGCCGGTTATTTTCATTGAAATGGAACAAGAGAGTGATGGTGTGCATTTTGTTCGTTGCACAGTGTGAAAAGAAAGTGCATTTATCTGTTCTCATTTCAAGCGAATTTATTATGTTCAATAGATTTTGCGATTCGGAGTGGGTACAAGATTTTATGAGTGCGTTGGTAATGGTATTGCCTATTGTCTGCGGATTGCACTGTAATTACAGCTTGGCTAAAAATATTTTAAAATCAAATTGAAATTGAAATCAAATTATGAGATCGTAACTTATATAAAGAATAGATATTCAATTGAAGAAGGTACTGAACAAATATCAATTTCCAAGCGCCGACAGCTTAGAGTAGGTCTTAGTAAAGAGTATTTTTTTCTAAATCATTGCCATGTTTTCATAATTATTCCTAGGAGTAATAATTTTAAAAAAATTGTTTTATTTTACCAACTTAAGCCAGAATTTAAAACGATATCATATTGAAACTGTCAAAAAGAAAGTGAAACATTGCCCTTAATTACAATATGGCTATTTATTAATAATTCCAGAATGCTTGTATAAAGTCACAAATATTTCTTTCAACATTACCTCACTCGTTAAAATTTTTGCATTAATATGTA
The DNA here is from genome assembly GCA_963978885.1 of Nemotelus pantherinus. NCBI lineage: Eukaryota > Metazoa > Arthropoda > Insecta > Diptera > Stratiomyidae > Nemotelus > Nemotelus pantherinus. Next base: position 37,409,503 of record OZ022263.1, read on the forward strand.
CATAAGTTGCTTGCAATCAAATATTTTACGTATCATATTTACGTAACTTTTTTCCTCTAATCAACCCTTATTCATGATTCTGTAGTGATCCGCAAAAGAATGAAAACTACGAAAATAGGTAATCAGGCTATCTATTCAGTTTTATTTCATTCCTTCTATTCCCGATTTCTGCCCTATTTTGGCTTCAGAAACCCAAGTAAGCTAGACAAGGTTCTCATTCCGAATGCATGATTTAAGCAAGCACATCAGTGCTGGAATATATTTGTTTAAATTATGTCACTTTGATAGTCTTCCGTAATCCCACTCATACACCCTGTACATCTTGCATGTCAGCATATTGATTTTTGTCTTTTATTGACGTTCATATTTTCATTACATGCCTGTAAATGCTTCTTAGAATCCAAAAACTGCATGTACATTGAAATTACTGTTTTGTATTATAAAGATACAAGTTTTAACCAGTTATAATATAGATTGGAGTGCATGTACGAACGAATGGAAATACATAGTTTTTAAGTAAATAAATTATACATGTTTTGTGTATGAAAAGAGTTGTATTGCCTTAATAAGTTTGCCAATACAAATGGAATATGCATACAACTGCAGAATGAGTGAAACAGAAGTTGACCTCCAATGCACTTGCACGTGAAGGTGAACCATCAGTAATGCACGATTTGTTTTGATGACGCCATAGTCTGTCATCGGGCTTAGTCATGCCGACTCGTTTGTCATCCATATACTTCTATGTCATTTAAAAGGAAGCACAAATTTAAATTTAAAATATATTCAAGTGCATAGATTACCGCGAAATATTTGAAAGTGCTTAGATCAAATAAACAAAAGTTCAGAACTAATTTCATCTTTGAAATGATGTTCGAAATAAAATTCACATCAAATAAGATGTTCTATTAAATAAACAAATTTTCTAGTAAAATACACTAATTAATAAATCAATAAACAAATTGACATAATGAAAAAACTTTTGGTTGGTTTACTTCTAACAAGTTGCCCAATCATGTCTTCATTTGACAAAGAAAGCCAAAAACAAAATGGAGCTTATAAAAGATGATAATTCAACTGATTGGAATTTAAAATGTTTTTTTTTTATATAATTATGTTGAAAATTTCCAAAATTGTTTTAATAAACTTACTTCGAAAATGTTGTAGGTATTAAGGATAACCCTATTTTCATTTATAATTAATAGTTTTGTATTTATCCATATTATAAGCCCATCCACAGTTAAATATGACTATTTCATGTTTCATACAAAAAAGATTAGATTAATACCGGCTCAACCTAAATTCAAATGCTCATATTTGTTTATGCACGTTGCTAACAATATTCTTATTTAAATTAAAATTATTTCTCAGCAACAGATAATAATACGTTTCCATAGTTATTGATAAGCATTATCATGCCTAGTTCAAAACGTAATAATGAAACGTACTCGTATAGCCTGTGATCAGATAAAAATTATCTATGTGAGAAATCATCATTGAAAGACTTCGCAAGCTATTTATGATACATACTTACTATTGTATTAAAATGTCATTCTCAAGTTCACTTAAAGAATGAAAAAGTACGCTACATGATGAAATAACATATAATTACATAATACGAACGCAAAGTGTGCAATCGTTTGCTATTACTTCTTTACTATTCAAAGAGGAATAAGATGCAAAGTAGAAGTTGGTTGTTAAACTAACATTAAAATTTGTGGCATCAAAACAAAGGGATTATTTTTACGTAAGAGCCCACTTCTTCCTCAAAATTACTTGTTTATCAATCACCATTTCGCTCGCATACATGAGTATAAGAAGAGGAAAAGTCTGTTTATACCATGTCCAAATGATAAATTTTTAAAAATTATGAATTTTTTGTTTTACAATTGGTTTCAAAAGTATATGAACTTAGTTCGAAAACAATGTATTCCCCACTTCAATTCGCAAAATACGTTGAATAGGCATATGCTCAAGATGGCAACACGGGATCTAGGTTATATAACATCTATAAAGCTGATCTGTCTACTCTAGTAGATCAACCCCAATTTAATAAGTACCTGCAATAAAACTCTATTTGTGTTTTCTGTCCAGTAAAAAATTGAAAGAAAACCAGTAGAAGTCAATGGTCTTACATCAAAACTCCCATTTCACCAGATTGAATCAAGACAGAAATGTCTGCGAGCTAAAGTTCGACGATGATAGAAGCGAATTCGTAATGACTGACCTGGATTTACCAAATTCTCTATCTTCTCGTTTCCCCTTGTTTTGGTGCAATCAGGAATCATATCTAAAACAATTCCTGGTGCTCCTCAATACACCGCAGGGCTATGACAAAGCTATTATCTTAGGCGGAATACTCGCGTTTGAAGACATCAAAATTTGATAATCGACTTTCAAAAAAATTCAAATAGTACCTCTTCGTCAATAGTCTTTAAACTGATTATAAACTGACAATCTAGTAGCTACCTTCTTTTCATTACATTTTTTTGGGGTTTTTTGGTTCTTTTTCAAAGAACCATACGAGATAATATCCAAGCACTCCAGATTGCAAAAAAAACTTAATAGCCTTTCACATGGCTTTCAGGTAAATATGAAAAATTTACCTCGCCCAGACGGTGTTTCATATCATTCAGCTAGCTTTAGTCCTCTATCATCTTGAAGTGACGTAGGCAGCTGTGGAAATGTCAAGCTAAAAGCTCATGTGATAGGCAGGCGTATAGCTAAATATAGTCAAACTGACAGAAATAAAGTCAAGCTTCAAATAAAAATTATTGCGTAGACTCGAACAGCTCTAAATTCCTCTTAACAAAGTTCTATTTACCGGGAAAACAAAAGTCGAGATAGGAGCCTTAAAAATTAAGGGCACAGAGGTGCGTCTACATGAAGAATCGCCTGGGTAGAAAACTCACTTGTGACAGTCATCTAAACAAAATGACGCTAACGAAAACGACAAATAAATGCTTGGGCGCAATTTGGGACTATCTCCAAAGGCAGATACTCTGAGCATACGAGCAAATCGCGAGACCTATCAGCCTATAAAGATCAGCAGTTTGGTGGAAGAAAACCACGCGGGAAACTGTTGTCGACAGGCTTAACAAGCTTCAAAGGATGGTCTGGACCAATGAGCTCCACCCCAACGGCAAGGATGGAGGTCTTTCTAAATCTGGATTCACTAAACCTCAAAATCCAAGAAAAAGCGGCAAAACAAGCGATCATCCTACAGCAGGTAGAATCCAGGAGACATAAAAAGCCATCTCAGTATCATGAAAGACATCAGGCCCATAAAGACTAGACCAAATAAAGACTAGAGTAACCTTCGAGAAAAGACTTAGGTTCACGATAACATCAAGAAACAAATCGGGGAATGGTCCACCCCTCCTGCAGATAAGCGAGCAAATGTGGTATAAAGATGGCTCGAAAATGGAATATAGAGTGGGAGCAGAGATCGTAGGACCCAGGAAAAAATACGCTTCCTAATACGCAAAAAGGCCCCTATCTATCAAGCAGTATCTTTCCTTAAGGCTACGGATATAATAAAGATGAAGGATACTCAAAAAAAGTCAGCATTAAAATTCTAATGGATAGCCAAGCGATTCTCAAGTCTATAAATAACGGTCGGATAAATTCAGCTATAATCGTAGAGATAAGAGAGGCCCTAAATGAAAAAAGAGCACATAACAGCCTCAAACTTATATGGGCCTCTGGCCATGAAGCGCATAGAGGAAACGAGGAAGTTAATAGTAGAAGTTTTTGAAGACTGCTACGGACAGGATAAGCGAAAGGTGGACTCAAAGAAAGATCTACAGCTAAAAAGAGCAAAAGAAGCAGCGTCTCTCCATAAAACTTATGATAAAGATCTACATATATAAGAGAAATAGATACGAAATGGCCTATTCGTGTACCCATATGTGTAATTTCAATACATATGCAACACTGCTTTTTCGCTCAAGCTCGTCGCACCCCTACAGCCCACTGCCACCACCGCACAACCTAAAAGCTAAAAAACTCGGTCTTGTATTCAAAAAATGCGATAATGTGCAGATTGGAGTGAGAGAGCGTGCAGCGAAATTTGATATGAATAGTCAAACTGTCCTTTGAATTCATATCAAAGTATAGGCGCACAATTTCGTGCCTCAATGTCACCTAGAAGGTCGAAAACTGGACTACTTCCCTTGTCCAATTTACGATTCATTTTCTCTCATATCTATGTAAAGATCACATGAAAGACTTTCTCCTGCTTCAGTAAAAAGTTTGCAAATTATGGGGTTTGTGTTTTTGGCATGTCCAAATGGGCTGATTGTTCCAAGCTTGGAAATCAGATGACCAACTGTTAATTCCAAATTAACAGCGGTTGACTATGGAAATAAGGTCATCACAGCTAAAGTAATTATGACAAATAGCTCTATTGTATTCTTGTTTTAAAACACGACCATGCCATGCGGTGAATCCTCTGATTAATGACCCACAAACTCCATAGGTCTATTCAAATCCCTATGCTCTAACAACGGTGATTATTCAACAAATCACGGAAGTAACTATTATCATATTTACTACTATACTATAGTCACCAAGTCTAACTAGATAATACCTTAAAGTCTTACGGGATGGAAAAATCTTAGGGGAAGCCTTACGAGACGCTTCACCTTTGAGTTGTAGACGATCTACCTAAAAGCAGATATTGTCACATAGATAAAGTTAAGTATTAGGTTGCTGCGGATGAAATGGCCGATTTAGTAATAAATTATTAAACCCTCTGTAACTTTTTATAAAGACAATCTATTTAATCAAAATAGGTACCAATAGATGCAACACATTTTTCTCAACGAGATACAAGTACATTTATTCCCGTTTTGTAGAAGTCCGAGTTTCTGGTTCGAAGAAACTCCTTGAAGACATTTTTGACAGCAGCTTCATTATTAAACCTTTTTCCTGTGACAAAGTGATCCAAATGTTTAAAGAAATGGTAATCTGTTGGTTAGAGGTCTGGTGCATAAGAAGGGTGAGGAAGAGTCTCATAGCACAACTCGTTTAATTTTTGGATCGTTCTCGATACATGAGGTCGTGCGTTATCATAAAGCAGTATCACTCCATTCCTGTTGACAAGGTCGTCAGACTATCAATTCCTGATGCATTTCTTCCAGTTGAGCACAGTATTTCTCAGCATTGATGGTTTCGCCAGGTTACAGGAACGAATAGTGGATAGCTCCAGCTACAGACCACCAAAGAGCTACCATTATTTTCTTTGGATGAACACTGAAAGAAAAACTCTTGGTTGATTCAACTATTTTTAATCGTATTGCAACGATTCATTCAAAATCGTTAAATGAACTAAGGAAAATAGTTATTTTTACTATGTTAATATAGTTAATTTAACGATATAAAAGTAGTTGGCTCTGGTTATACAAAAAATATCGCAACGTTCATGAAATCAACTGTTTTAATTGTTTCATAACCACGAAAATTAGTTGATAAATAGAAAATATTCATCAATTCACTCAAAACTTCAACGTTTCGAATTATCAACAGTTTTTATGGTACTTAAACTACTTTGCAATAGTTGATTTCAACAAACGTAATTCAGTGAGCAAAGTCTTTGGAATTATTCTACGCAAAGTAGAATAGTTTCAACATTTGGACGTTTTTCATGCTCCGAATGAAATTGTTTATCAACCACGCGTTATGGTGCATAAAAGTAATCAACCATTTTCTTATGGTTGTTTTAACTATAGCCCTAGTTGATGGCAAAACTAAGGAAAACTGTTGATTTTTCATACTCCTCATACTCATACTCCTATTCTATCATAGAAGTTTCATATGATACATGGCAAAATTGTGTTCGGTTTGCTGTTCGATATAATTCATATTCATGTTATGCTGTGAAGCCTTTATATTACGTTGCATGACGCTATTTTGTTCAGAATGCAGCGTTTTCCGCTGTGGCAAAACAGTGGGCTGTGGCAAAGCGCAGTCAAAAAATTAGAATGCACTGTTTTGTATGGTAACGCGCACAATGGCTGCGGCCGAATTTGCGGCAGCGGCAGAATTTGCCAAATTTCTAATTTTGCCGCACCGCTAGCGGTGATACCTACCATAGGTTGGCATCACCACTAGGTTGAAGTAAATCTGATTGAATTAGGTTGAATGGTCTGGCCAACCTAATCCTCGTACAACAGAATTTAGCAATACAAAAGAAAAAAAAATGAATTTGGTTGGTGCCTTGATTGCATTGACAGCGACATTGTCGCTGCATTGTGATACACCAAATTCAACTGCGGCATTCACGCCTCCCCTGCCTATATTTCGTACTATGTATATGGTTGGAATACCATTGTTTGTGGTTGCTTATTTTTTTTGCACCACGGACGTTGTTTATCAACCACGCGTCATGGTGCATAAAAGTAATCAACTATTTTTTTATGGTTGTTTTAACTATAGCCCGTATTTGACGCAAAAACAACTAAGGAAAATTGTTGATTTTACCAAGATTTTTCTTTTAGTGAAGGATTGGTTTCGGCATGTGTCTTGGCGCTTCATCGGTATCTAGCCATTGGACCGATCGGCGACGGTTATTGTATAAAATCCACTTTTCATCGCAGGTCACAATTCAGTGCAAGAAAGGTTCCTTTTTGTTGCGGGAGAGTATAGAAATTATTAGAAATCTCCATTCAACACGTCATGTTTTGCTCGGTAAGATCATGCGGAACCCATTTGTCAAGCTTTTTCACTTTTCCAAGTTGTTGCAAATGGCGGCAAACTGTCGAATTGCGAACGCCTAATTTCTCGGCAAGATCCCTTCTGATTTGGCGGGGGTCAGACTCCACTAATGCACGCAGTTTGTCGTTATCGATCGATGGTCCTGGGTGTCCACGGGGCTCACTTCAAAGGTCCATATCTCCGGAGCGAAATTTTTCGAACCACCATCGAGTGGTTCGTTCGCTAACTGTATCAGGCCCAAATGCGCTGTTGATATTCCTCGTTGCTTCCGTTGCCTTGTGCTCTAATTTAAATTCGTACAGTGAAAGTAGCCGTTTTTGATTCACTTCCATGTTCAATTTCCCTTTTTGTTTTTACGATCACTATGAAGTGCAAAACAGAAATGACTCCGTAAACCAAAATAGCAGTATTTATACTTCAATATGTCATATCGTTTGCACCGCTTTGTGCCAACATAATACACTAAAATTGCAGCCAACTTTATGTCATTGCTAAATCGGCCATTTCATCTGCAGCAACCTAATAGATTCTATTGAGATGGGCACCCCGCTGTTATGGCCGAAGAGCCTTCTGCGGCAACCCTCTACGGCAGATTTTAAATCAGAAGGTAGTAAGTAGAGCTTGCCTGCGCTGGAGTGGTTAAACTGGACGCTCAGATCTTAGTAGTGCCTGACTGGATGACGGCTCAAGATTGGGTTCAATAGAGAGAGGATAGGACTATACTCCGGTTTTAGCCCCAATGATCGTATTGATGCTTATGAGTGTAGGAATAATTTTTTTATGATACATTGAACCGAACGACAACGTCATTAATCAGGAGATTACGGTGACTAACTGAGAATGGTATTTAGCATAGTGATGAACTTTGACTATTCTTATGTAAGTGTCCGGTATGCCTATCTTCATAAGAACATAACCTTGCCAAGACTATCTGGAAAACAAGAAAGTAACTGAAAAACAAGAACCGAAATTCAAGTAAAGTAGTTCCACTACAACCCTTGTTGGTTCTAGGGGTTCAAATTGGTAGAGACATCATTCACAATCAATGTATAATAAGTTTTACGACTCACTTTACTCCTGATTTATCTCTGATACCTATTCATTGCTAATTTAACTCAAATCCCAAGAACACATCAAAGAATCGAAATTATATCGATAAAATAATTGGTGTTAAAAGATAGACAAAAATTAATCAAATTAAATTAATCTTGATTTGTAACTGTCCCGCGCCTAGCTCTGAAACTTATCCAATTACGTCTCGTCAAAATACTTTCCTTAAATTTTCTTAATGAAGCGTTGGTTCCAATCAAATATTTAATATTTTTTTTAATGAAGTTGCTATGAAAGTTTCTAATTGAAGCATAGAAACAAAATATATATATCCAATTAAAAAAAATGTAAGTTAATTTCAACGCTGGTACACTACAAAAATTTCCTTCGATGTAATTGTAACACTTTCGGGAAAAATAAAATCGATATACCCAAGCAATTAAGCTATAATTTGTCGATGTCTATCAATTCTTAATTGCTGACGTGACTACAAAGTTCTCGAATTTACTTCAGCGTAGACTCAGCCTACTTTGGTTGATAGTTTAGAATGTAATATTGTGTTTTTTGTGATTGTATGGTTTACTGAGAAGTAATTAGGTTCTATGTCAAAAAGTAGTTTGGGGCTAAGTTTTTTCGTGCAATCTTACATACACAAATCACTTTGTAAATTACCGTAGTTGCACATGTGTCAATTGAGTTCTCTTCATAAATTGCATGTTGTTTCTAAAAGTTTTGTCGTTAAATTAATGATTAATTAAAACTTTAGTTTGACTTTGCACTTTATGTACTTTCTTTAGTAAACTCATTCAGACTAATAATGCTCTTCAAACAAAACCTGTAAAAATTGTTCAAACCGAGAAAAAAACTTTTACCTCCTAATTAATGTCGTAATTCATTTCTCTTATCTCTTCTATTGTTGCAAATCGGTCCGTTAAAACGTCTCTTATAACCTTGAAAGTATCTTTCATCGAAAATTTCACTATTCAATGTCAACATTTTTTCCAATCAAAGTAATTTCAAAGATCGATTACCACGTTAACGTATAAACGAAAGAGTATTTTTGAATGCTACTAAAATGTAGATACAATCACGAATAGATATCTTATCAACGTTTGATATCAAGAGAATAGATAATTACAAATCACATTTCAATTGAAATATTTTTTTTTACAAACTACCGCAACTTGACTGAACAACTTCATAAAAATCTTTTTCTTATCGATTGGAAACGTTTTAAGCGTTTAGTCTGTTAAGCCGATTGTCATTGTTGATAAAAACAACTATAAATAAACAGCATTCACAGTCTAATTTCGAGGCCGTAAATTATGCGACAATATGATTGTTTTATTGTTGTTAAGAAACATGTGTAGATGAAAATGAAAGTTGCCGTGTTTGAAACAGATATTCATATATATGTAGATTAAATATTTTGTATGTATAATATCGCAAATGTTAGTCTAAACTATATTCTAATAAATATTTTCATTTTCTTTTCAGTTGTTAAAGTAAGTATTTTGAATAGTTCATTTGACGAAAGAAATGGACAATAGTAGTTGGTGATTTCATTGGAGTATACTTCATAATACAGCTGTTATTTTCCTGTATATAATTGGTCACTTTCTTCAGGGAGTGAGTATGCAGATTCAAGGTTTCAAATAGAGCTTAAATTTCAATTTATTGTAAAATAGTATTGATGAATATGATTAAAAAACATTAAATATTAAGGTACACAGAAGATAAAAATGCTTTATGAAGATCAAAAATTGATTAAATATCATTTCAAATTAAAAAAAATAAGGTCTGAGGATTTTATATTATATATATTTATTCATTCACCAAAACAAGGTACAAAAATCACATATTAAAAAAAAAGTACATCAAATTAAAATAAAAAAATGGAAAAGTAAAGTAAAGTAAAGGAAAAAGTAAAAACAAACGAGTTAAATAAGTAAAAAACTTCATTTGAAAAGAATCATGGGTTAGTTTTTGTCTTTGTGTGAATAAAACTGAATTGAATCCTTCTAAAACTGAAAGTCATATTAGGATAGATCACAAAACCTTTACTCTCATCGTACTCTTTTTTAGAAGAGCAAATTATTTGTACGTAGTCGCGATTTATTTAACTACGGCCAAAAATTTCCGATACCAGTTTTGTTTTGCGTAAGCCTGTGTAGTCTAGCAGCAACGCAAGCGCTTGTCGATTGGAGTCCCTGGTTCGATTCCCGGTACGGACAAGAGATCGCGCACCGAGGTTCGAGTTAAGTTTACTCTGAGAGGGTACCTGAGTCAAATCAGGCCCATAGTGAGACGTGAAACAAATCATTTCACACTCGCAAAATTTCGGTTACAAAAATTCGGTTTCAACCTTTACTTCTCAAGACCCCAAATAGGTTGAACAGAACAACTTTGCTTTATTTTGATGAAACAACTTTGATCGTGCGGTATTTTCTGTACACGAAAGCTTCAACTTTTCTCTAGTACCGCTGCAAAGCTCATATCTGCTCTTTTGATGGCTTGCCTTTATTTTCATTCTACACAATTTGCAACAAGGCAAAAAATTGGGTAGCCGGCAGTAAAAAAATCTGAAATTTCTCACGTGTTAAAATAATAATAGTGCGGCTTACGCGTCGTGCCTCGAGGCAATTTTTTTATGTTCGCATGAAAAAGGACCTAAATTAACGCAAGCAGCTGCTGCGAAATACATGGGGAAGTCGAAGTAGTTCGTAAGCTTGTGGGTGAGTCGCTATAAAAAGGTCGGTAATGTCGATAATTTTCCTAATCGCGGGAGTGCAAGCAAAGTGACAAAAAAAGACGAAAAAAAAAATTCTCGCAATGTTTTCGAAGGATCCAACTCTGACTCTACGTGAAGATGCTGTAAAATTGAAAGCAAAAGGTGTCGGCATATCATACGGAACGATTCGTAGGCACTTGCTTGCAAATAAAGTGAATTATCCGAGTACTTTGAAAAAGCCATGGGCGAAGGAAAACTTGGTCCGCGATTGGAGCAACGTGATCTTTTCTGATGAATCTTCCTTTTGGGCATTTCAAAGCATCAAACACGCCTGGACAACCTCCACCAGTAGACTGCTCAAACGGACTGTTAAACACCCAGTCAAGGTCCATGTTTGGGGGTGCTTCTCAAAAAAGGGTTTCGGAACTTTGTTCTTGTTTATAGACAATTTGAATGCCGAAAAAATGAACGAAATCTATCAAAAGGCTTTGTCACCATCTGCCAAGCAATAGTCCATCAGAAAAAATGAGAGCTGGATCCATCAAGAGGACAACGATCCGAAACATCGGAGTCGAGCGTGTAGCGATTGGAAAGCCCAAAATGGGGTCGTCACCCTGGATTGGCCATCTCAGTGGCCGGATGCAAATCCAATAGAAAATGTGTGGGCTCTAATGTGGGCTCTAAAAATTCAACTTCGCAAAAGCAGACCATGTAATTAAGATCAACTTTCTCGACAAATTCGGAAAATTTGGAGGTCTTTTCCATAAGAATATGCCGGAAACCTCGTGGAAAGCATGCCCCGACGGTGTCAGGCCATCATTGATGCTGGAGAAGATTGGACTTGCTACTAAGGTATTTGCATTGAGTATTGACTATCAATTAAACAATAAATGTGCGAATTTTTATAAAATCTACTGTTGGTATAATTTAACAGTGGCCGCGCTCTTACGTAACATGTACATGTATACATATGTAAGTACATCTCAATAAATATTTCCCCAAAGACCGACTACATTGTTGTAATGTCAATCAAAAGATTGCAAGCATCGTATCCGCATTTTAGTTCATTGTTTTCTTATCAGATGCTTTATTTGCAGACATTATCTGAACGAAGCCATCCACGTGCCATTTTCCTTAAGTCTATTTCATTATTGCTTGTGATGCCGACATTGTACAGAATGTTCTACACACAACCCCGTTTAAATGCTGTGATAAATTCAAGAGAAATGTCAAATAGAAAAATATTCGGACATTTTGTCATTCTATGGCCAGCTTAACTGACAGGACAGTATATTAAATATGTTACTGAATACTACAAAGTTAACGTTATTAAGTTGATAATATGCAATTTGATTGAGTGCAGTAATATTAAAGGGATAAAATCCGTCACTGCCTGTGTTTCAATATATGTACATACATACATATGTATATGGCTTTCGTTTAAGAAAGTCTGGGACTGTTACAGGACAAATTCTCGGCCAATGAATACGAACAAAGCACAAAACGCACATTGAAACGCAAAATGCGTTTCGATTGCTTCTTCTCATAAACGACACACTGTACAATCAACTGCCATGGTTTTAACCAAGTAATCCTCGCCGTATAAAGTAATCTATCTAGAATTCTACTTTAAATAATTAAAACATCAATGTCTAACTATTTATAATTTTTTTTGTTTAATTATGCAATCATAAAAACTTTAAGTTTAGTACTCACCTTGATCTTTGAACGGAAATACATGGAAAATGCGTATTTTCACTTTAAGTGAGTTCAGAAAACAATGAATTATGTTGTAAACAATATTGAAAATGCCTTGAAAATCAGCGCTCAAGTTGGATGCACGAGAAAGATTCTCAGTTTTGTCATGCGCCTCGAATATTGCGTCGTGAATAGTATTATAACTATATTACTTTGTTTGCCTAATTTCTCCATGCACTTTGAATATATGAGCTTCAAAAGTGTCTTAAAATTGTGTATAGCTATTAATACTCGTACGTCTCTCATACTAACAAGACATTTAGGAAATCAGCGAGATTCTACAAAATACGTTGGCGAAATTTATTGCATGTTTTACAACAACATTCGACGTATCTCTGACATCATTTGATAACTTTTATGAACGGGATCTTTTTCGAATCCGGTTGATTTATATTGGGCCTATTCATAGAAACTTTATGGAAGTACTGTTGTATCTATATTTACCTCTACGCTAAAGCTCATTTGTCTTATGAATAACACTGAGCTATTGTACTGATATTTTCAACGCAAATATTGCAGAATATTTCTTAGTTTGATTCTTTACTTAAAAATACTAATTTGTATTCAAAGCACTTTTGATGTCAGATTGATTCAAATATTCTGATATATTTTTTCTTACGAAATAAATTAATTAAGTTGCTGAATTTCAAATTTAATTTCTTTGTTAAATTCGTGATTAGATTTGATTCACCACCTTTTATGTACTGTTTAATTTGAATTTACTGTCTTTTTTCTTTCTATATTCTTTTGTTTTTGACGCTTTGTATCTTATTTTCTTTCTTTTCTTGTGTTTTTTTCTTTTACATAAGTTTATTCTTTGTCTAGCCTCTAATTGGATTAGTATCTGTTGATTTAGACAATAGTAAATAAATAAATAAATAAAATAAGAAAGATGTGTCCTGCAACTTAGCACACCACACTCGTACTCATTGATAATGAACCTCTTTGCCAAACTACATCCTGTAATCCCGCGAGAAGTTTAATGGGAAACCTTTGGATTTGAAAACGTATGAATATTTTATAAAAAATTTTCAGGCTCATAATTATAAAGATAAATTTAAGTATATTATTTTATGCTTTTAATCCTTTAATCCTTTGCTTTCCTTGTTTTGATAAAACAATTCGATTTGGTAGAGATTTATATAAATTTTTCAGATATTTCTGTGGAATTAGCCTCGAAGCTTCTTGTATGGCATCTTTTAGCTCCTGGATTGAATTGAACTGTTTATTGCCCCGATATACAGCACGGGATAGTTGACCCCAAGCATTCTCAATAACATTTAAATCAGGATATCTAGCTGGCCATGGTAAAATCTCGATATTTTTGGAGGAAAAGTATTCCTTTGCAATACGCGCTGCATGCACTGCTGCGTTATCCTGTTGGAAGTTCTTTAGAAATCCTTGTTGCATGTGTCCTGATTTGTTCATCTATTAACTTTATATAATTCGGACTTTTCATTTTTCCATCCACAAAGCAGATTTCAGTCTTCCCTTTGTATACGATCCCTGCCCATAAAAGGCGATTTTTCCTTAAATCATGAAAATAATATGACTAATCGTCGGGTCCATCCAAGGTAAATATTTTCTCATCCGTAAAGATGACATTCTCCCATCTTTTCTTCCACATCAATATGCTTTTTTGTTAGCGGTGGTTTTCTAAGAAGTTTTCTTCGTTCAATAGTGGGTGTTTTTTCAAAAGACGTTATACATTTGCTCTAGGTCTGCCTGGACTCTTCTTTTGCCCGTAATTTTCAGGATTTTTTAGTAAATTCATTACAACATCTCGGCTTCGTTTTACAATTTTTGCGACACTTAAACTCTCATTTAACAGATTTAAAGTCGTTTTTATTTCACTTTCACTTAATTTTTTACCGCGACCCATTTTTGCAACACAATCCACTAGTCCGTATTGAAAAAATATCGAAATTTTTACGAAACGACCTCAGTTTATCTAAACCCGTAAACACTAAACAAATTTCAAACACACTTCTTGCACCAGAATGCTTGCAACTGCGGATTTATATACCCTGTCCTATCTTGTTGAAGCACCTTTTTTTCAGGGAAGTACGAAAAATTCCTAGAATATTAGTTGAAGGGGCCATTACGTTAAACATTCTGAGCATTCCTTGCATGTACTATATGACCCACAATAAAAATTTTTTCTACCTCTTAAGCATAGTACTGAGTTCGATTTCACGTGAAAATTTCATACAAAATTTCACGTGAAGTCTGTTTCCGCGAAAATGTAGCTTGAAAATAAGCAAGAGTTGTACTCTGTTCTTAGCATGAAAAGTTGCTTTGATGTTACTTTCGCTTTGAAAATGCAGATGGCACCGACACATGTCTCCAATCATTTCACGCCAATTAAATATGTGCAGTTCATTCTTTCGAGCTAAAAAGTGACATTTGGTGTTCCAATTTGAAAATTGAATTGTGCAAATGTATTTCCAATAAGAAAATCGATCGAAAATTGAAATTTTTGACATTTTATCCGTCAAGAATGAGGAGTGTCTCTGCTTTTCTCCATTGCCAAAATTTTCGCTCGAAAGAATGACCAGATAATGGAGAAGTGTCAAAATTTAGCTTCACGGTTAACTCAGTATCAGTGGCGTGCATAAACAATTTGCACCGGGTAGGCAGTCACATACTCTTAGAAGTAAACATAACAGTCAAACGAAAAATTAGAATTTAATTCAAAATATTTTTTATTGAAAATGTTTTTTTAAATTTTAAATATTTGTATTTATGTTATTCTTAGTTATTCTTAGTCTAACTTAAAGTTCAATTAACAAAGAAAATTTCACTATTTTTGACTGCTGCTTCTTTTGGTGTTATTTTTTTTATATTTTTCCGGCCCAACGTTTATTTATTATGCACTAATGGTATTACTTAGCCTGTACCGCAGCTACACCGATTTTCCATGTATTTTATTTTCTTGCCCGATATTTACATTTCGAGGATAATCTGCTGTCTGCTTCAGTGTCTATCGGTCTTTGAGAAATCTACATATTCAGTGTCATTCCACATATTTTTTGTGCTGGCGAATATAATACACGGTAAACAAAAAAAAACGGTTAGTGTGTTTGCAGGCATTCAGTCAAGTAAATTTATCATCATACTTGTGATTAAACTGATGAATAGCATTCCCTTTTTTTAGTTAAATCTAACTCTGGCATCATTTGGCCTGCTGAGACAATTCGATATTTGTTTCCGAATGAAAGGATTAAGAGCCTAAACTCTTTCACACAAACGACACACTGATGCTGAAAACTCTGAGTTTTAGTACACTTCATTTATTTGTTGATTTAATTTTCTCAATGTATAATAGCTTTTATTATATTATAACCGTTGTCACGCAGTGCAAATACGCTATACTCAAGAACTAATGAGACAGCAATGTTACTCAAAACTTTAAAGGTAAGGCTGTCATTTTAAAAAATTGGCAAACATTGCCCAAATTTTGGTACTTAAAGTAGAATTTTCCTATCGAAATTCTAAATCTCCAGAAAAAATTCGCGACTTTTTTATTTATAATCAAGGAAACTATAATTTTTAAAATTTCCTATCTGAGACTATGTACAAAAATAATACTAACACTTGACTAATATACAAAGCTAACACTTACATTTTATATCAAAAATAGATTTATATTATACAAGTATTTTTGCTGACAACTCCCTCGCATAATGAAAACTTTGCCTGTGCAGTGTGGCTGTTCACTTGTCAGCAGCGTCGTGCACTTGTGCTGCATAGCTGCAAATTACTTCCCCTTGCACAGCGAGCGTTGATGTCATGCAGCGACGGTATCATTTCTCCTGAAATTCATGAAGGCAGGCATGCCTTTGGCTCATATAAAATAGTACTACATCTTACACATACTGTTGTAGCTGAGAGCAGTTGGGCGTAGTGTATCGATACGAAATTCATGTGAAGGTGTGCGTAAGGTAAAGGCAGTGAGACTGCATGCCTTCCAACGCTCATATTTGGGTATTTTTTGTTCTGATTTTGCTGGACTATGCTTGCGAAATCGAAAATGAGGAAATTAGAGCATGAAATATAGGTAGTTGCCAGATACACGTAATTATTTTCAATTCATTTTTCAATTTTGAACCAAAATTTTAGAATTGGATTGTAGATAGATATATTAGTAAAATAAATATATCGAAACAGAAAAGCAAAACAGCAGGGTAGGCAGTGCTTTTGTGCCTATATGAAGTGCACGCCCCTGCTGAGTATCAGCCTTTATCGGTTTTGAATAATGGGAAAATTTCAGGGGTGTCCTATCATTTTGATGCGGAGTGTAATTCAATACAATAAAACAAAAGTTAGTATTTGAATCATTTACTAAACTGCAGAAATTGACCTTGAATTGATAACAGTTTATCATATTTTCAACATTTTATGATTCTACTCCTAGATATCTAACTTGCTCGCATAGTCATTACCATACAAGTCAATAGGGTAATATGTGTATATAACGATTGCATTTACAAGCTAGCTTTTTTTAAATATTCGCATAGATTATACAAAACCACTTCATGGACTTATTACTCAGCAACCATAACTAGAAGTATGTAAATCTGTACGTAAATAACTTTATCTAAACAAAAACATGATTCCACAACAACATGCCACACAAATATTTAGATTAAAAGCGCATATTTTTTAGCAAATATCTACATATAGTATGTATGTATTATTCACTGAACTTTTATTTTCTGGACTTGGGATAGTTTACGTTTAACTTCTGAAAAATTATAATTTTAGCATTCGTATTGATTTTTAGCCCGCATTATACTCACTTACACACTTCACAATGCATGGCAGCTGTAAATTGAAATATACATGCATTTCAACAATCATTGTTTATCAATAGATTGTATCTGTCTGAAATCAGCTTTTTATTGCGCGAGAACTTCTGGCAGCAGGTTCATGGGCGTACTGAATAAAAGTAGTCATGTTTGCAATGAATATATTGAAATGACAGCAGCTGCTAAGGCGTCATGCTCTCCCTATCAAATACACTTTTATTTAAAACACTTGTTCAATTATCCAACGCTTGATGTGTGAGTGACTGCATGCACGTGGATTTTCGTTTCTTACTGAATCAAAAGAAAGTCATCAAATTACCATTTTTCAATGGAGCCATTGCTACTGTAGAACTGGTGTCAACTTTTTCTACATTGATTTAGAAAGTATCTCCATATAATTTCCGTGCCTATAGGTAGTGGCAAACTATGTAAAGCAAAACAAATAAAAAATGCATCACTCATTTATCTTACCAACTGTGATTGATTGTCGAGATACTTAAATCGTATGCTATAACCAAAGATATATTGTGCAATATAAATCACATATAAGCGCCATGAAAAATTTCAATGTTGATTCATCTGCTGACCGGACGGACTTTTTGCTTGCTTATGTAACTATCGGTCTAAGACGATATTTGGGAAATTCCACTTGTTCTACTTGAAACTTATAATAGCATAATCAATTACTATTATGTATATCATTCATTCCGGTTTATTCATATCAGCATATTTCCCGCGGAAATTCTATTAGACATCTGAATATATTGTACATAATAGTAAGCTTCGTCATGAAATACAATGCCAAACAATCGTATATAATAAGTATTTCATCCAGCTGAAATGAATACACTATGCGTGACAGAAGAAAAATAACTTCAAATATTTGCAATTATGATGTGTGCTAAATTCATAGATTAGATAAAAATTGTAAACGTACTGCTGCTTGAGTTCTTTTAATAGCTAAGTAAATGGAAATGCGCAAGGAAGGAATAAAAATAAGTAAATATTAAAGACTTGATAAAGCATTATTTTTTCGGATTTTTTTTTTATCGTGACGTAAATTAGTTTGTGGTTAAAAAAAAAACTAAATGAATTAGAAAAAGGTTGTATCTAGATGAAAATCAAATCTACATAAATTTAGTGAGGAAGTTAAATCAGGAACAAAATGAACTTACTCACTTTTCTCCAGATTTGGCTAAGGACAATGTAGGAACTATATTGCTGCTGAATATATTTAAAAAAAATAGATATGTACGTCGTTGGAGCTAGATTGTAGCACTCAACTATTATAGGTCCTAATAAAAATCAAAAATTCATATCTTCCGGAACCTAGACCTTAAACAAGGGACCATAGATTCTCAAAGTCGATGTTCTTTGCACCAGGCTAAACGCGCGAATATGATTCTTAACGTTATATATGCATATGAGATGGGAGTATGTGCATGGGAGTCGAGACTGTGTGTACAGCAGAAAACCCCATAATATATTGAAATTTTTGCTATGAAGCTAAACCAAATTTTCATATGGCCCATATTACTATATATCTCAGAGCTCAGGCTACGATGTACTTTAGTGTTAATCGATCATAAATGCTGCGCTATGTTCCATAGGCATACCCGCTATGTGGATGTTTTTCACTGTATTCATTTATTCGCGAAATCCATTTATAGGCAAAAAGCCCACTTACAAATAGAAATAGATAAAAATTATAAACCGAAAATAAAAAAAACAATAAGAATTGAGAAAATCAAAAATATGCAAATCAAAGTCATGAATGACAAAATAGAGAGGAAATATTAATCGACAGAAAATATTGTGCTACGGATATTACGTTTAAAAGTGGCCATAGAGTGTGGAAGAGGACCAAGTTGGAGACTGTTATGGATACGTAAAAGGCGTAAAATAGGAGAATGAAAGTAAGTAACTGTGCGAGCAAATAATACTTAAAAAACAAAAGCGGACCTAATTTTCCTATCGAGGGAGAGGGAGATCAAGGAGCGATAAGCGCTCATCTTAAGGCATGTAATTTAGATTATACTTAAAGAGTAAAGTGCTAGTGAACCTCCGCTGTACGGAAGCAATGGCATCAGAAAGATAAGTGAAACGAGGAGACCAGACTTGACTGACAAGTTTAGAGCGAACTAGGGTAACAAATACTTTAGCACATGCAGATATGCTAAAAGAATTGTGGCAGAAAGGTATAGCAAGACCAGCAATCCGTAAGGTACTATTAGTAACCGTAACATCAAATTTTAGTTTACGATCGAAGGTGACCTCCAAATCAGTAAACTGTTCCACAGAGACAAGGACAGAATCAAATATCACATAAGGAAAGGCTTAAGTCTGGGTCTTCTGAGAATAAGGCAAAGCAAAACATTTGGAAATCATTTAACGATAGATAGTTAGAGTTACACCAAATAGTAACCCTGAAAAAGCAGTTGATTATCTGAGCTTTCAATCGCCCGAAATATTTTTATGTCATCTGCGTAAAGCAAGCAAGATGACGATAAAACATTTGGAAGATCTTTGATGAAAAGGTTGAATAAGAGCGGTCCTAGTATCGATCCTTGAGGTACACCAGGAGAAGCGGAAAACGGTGAAGGCGACAAGCCAGAGAAGGGGACAAAACAAGTGCGGCTAATTTTTTATTTAGAAGCAGATATCCAAGAAAGTAAAGGCTCACAGATACCATAGTGATTAAATTTGACTAGAAAAGGCTCAAAATTGGCAAAATCAAATGCCTTAGAGAAATTTATATATACAGCATCAACTTGACAACTCCGATCTAACGACGAGGATACTGCATTAATAAACTCAAGAAGATTTGTAGATGTGGACCGACAAAGCCATGCTGCTGATATACGAACACACAGCTAAGAGAGTCATAAATTTTATTAAACACGAAACGTTCAATGATTTTGGAAAAACAGGGAAGAATAGAAATAGGACGATAATTTGAGGCGACATTGCGTTCAACAGATATGAAAATGGGAAAAATGTTTACCAGCTTCCAGGAGGTAGGAAATTTGCCAGCACAAAAAGTTTTGTTAAATAAAATTGATAGGGGAGCGCATAAAGAAGATGCAAGATTTTTCACAAAAAAATTTAGGAAGACCATCAGGGCCAGGAGGGTAGTTAGAATAAAGATACGTTATAAAGCATTCAACTTCGAGAGGATTAGTCGAGAGTGAAGAGAGACAAGGTGGAAAATTGAAAAAAAAGATATTATAAGAAGGGGGAAACATTGAGTCAGAATATACTGAATAGAAAAACCGTGCGAAAAAATCACTAATGTTCAAGGGATGAGCAGCAGTGATATTATTAAATCTTAGGGAGTGAGGTATAGGAGAGGAGGATTTTAGAATTGCACTTTTCAAGAAAGTTTACTTCTTGAAAAGAAAATATTGAGATTTGTTTGAATACGCAATCCATACCGCTCTCGAACTATGCCTCTTCGTGCCTTACTTTCTTTTCACGAAAAGAAATGATATAATGTGCAAGAAAATGATGTAATGTGCGACAAAATGATGTAATGTCATCCAAAATGCAATACAAGCAAGGCTAAAATCATTTGCTTATTAGCACATCACCAATTCACGATGAAAATAAGTCACGTGCAGTCTACGTAACTACGACCTATTGAAAGTAGCCGATCCAGTTACATGTTTCGGTTAGCGTCAATTTGATAACCTTTTAGCAACATCGAACAACTAAAGACTCCTTGTCTATATAGAAAATTTGTCAAAATAATTAACACTTAGCGTGCACCAAAAATTCCATCCATATGCGGTGTATGTTTTCGCTACTACTCAGCAGTCGTGCAGTTGTAGACATCGGATTTCGATGGTTATAGAAAAAAGTAAAAAAATTTAGACGATATACTTTTATGATAAATGACCGCATCGATGCGTAAGAAATGTCTGTGCGATATTTAGCGTATTGTCAACATGTAGCCGCTTATGAAATTTAAGTAGAGCGCACATATTTGTTTATAAATAAAAGCTTTCATCTCATTTTCAACTCATTAACTGCTACTTAATTTATGGAGTATAAATAACCCCTCAATGAAATAAATACTTTAAAAATTTATCCAGAAATTGAATGCCTTCCATATATATGGTCCGTAATATATGGTAAAATAAGATCAAATCCCGCTTCTTTCTTTCAACACCTTTCTATCAACGTGAATGGATAAACAATATAAACTTGGAGGCTCTAAAGTTTTAAATTATCGATCGCAAAAATAAAGAATTTTCTCTATTAGCAATAACGCACTAGAGTTTATTTAGTATTTGAACTCTTTCGTAAATACTTAAATAAATGAGGTTTTTATTGAACTTGTTGACCAAATAGCTATTTGAAAACAACACTTCCCATTCTATACCAATATAATAATGGTTGATTTGACCCAGTTACGCTCAATATATGTCTTAACACATCTTCCGTTCCAACTATCAAAAGGCTGGTTGCACTTCATTGATGATAATAGCAAAAGATTTGATTGTTCTATTGACTATCAACATCACATTCCTTATCACGCCAGTCATTATTCAACGATACGACAAACAATCTAGACTCTGATCAGGATCAATCAACTGTCGGTAGCAAAAAATGCAGTGTAACTAGACGTTTAATTGCAAGCTGTCTTCATGCGTGCTTACGTATGCCAAAGCTAACTTAAATATGCGGATTCATATATTCATTACCGTTGTCTGGTTTTTCGTAAATTTGAAATAGCATTGATCAGTACTGTTCGCTTTCTTTGAAAAGTTACTACTAGACATGTCTATTTGCATATGTAATCCCACTTGAGACAAATTAGTAGAATATTTGCATTGACTAAGCGCGGGAAGATAATGGACATACACGAGTAGCGATAACGTTCAAAATTGTTTGCAATAATGATCTTCCTACTGCAATGCATTCGACTTTTAAAAACTGATAGCAATCAACTGATAGAACAATAGTCGTTCATGCTTCAACTGTGACAGAAATTAGTTTCACTCCTATTTTGATGGCTAAGCAATCTAATGATATTTTTCTGATAATATTTAACTTACTTATATTTTGGCATTTAACGCTGAATTATTTGGCAGCACCGAGCTAGGTCAATAGCTAAGTAAATAAATTCACACTACTTTAAATTGAATAAGTAATTGGAATAAATAAAATAACAATTTAACTTCGAAGTTTTAAAAGTTTAAAAGAAGCTTCGTTTGCTTATGGTAACTTTCCTCTACATTTTGATCTTTGGACATTTTACTTTTGACCACTGACGACACTCGTGTCGATAACCATTTAAAAATAGAATCTTAAAAAACGAAAATGATTTTGCGTCAATTCAATTTTGTGAAATATCAGTAGCATCTTTGTTATAATACAAATGAAAATAACTTTCAAATAAATTGAGCAAATTGTTGATGGACAGCTGCAATCATTGTGCATACGTATGAGATACGTGTGATATGAGAGGCTGCATAACCAATCCAAGCTATTGAAGTCCATTGGAAAATTCATTGAAGAATGAATTGTGAAATATGTTTTGTTCTCAATTAAATTGAATTGATTTGTGAAGGCAAGATTTATTTATTGCGAAAAATACAAATGAAGACGAAGAATTGCAAATGAAGACTGGAAAATAATTCAAAAGTAACATGATAGAAATCAATAATCAGCTGTAGTCTTCTTAATAAACCCCCAAATTTCCCTGTGTATTAACACAGGGAAATTCGTCATGGTAACTACCTCCACAAGTTAGGTACAAGCTAATTACCAGTTGTATCTACGTCAGTGTTAGTCTCCAACACAGTATACATGTATTGGAAACAAGAAACAAGAGAGAATCTGTTGTACCAAGTTTTATCATTTGTTTAGCCATTGTACCAATACTTCTTTCTATACCCCACTGAAATGAACTTTTTGAGCAATTTGTCGTTTATGTATTATATCATAAAATAATACTGAAATTCAAATCTGATTAGCGTCCGTACCAGAAACTTCTGTATACTGTCTTGATCATCTAATGAAATGTGTTTCATGATCGACAAAGATAACTCATAATTGTGTTTGTTTTTCAAAGGCTCAAAATGTATTAGATATATCCTTTTATATTGGATACATCGATGTGTTGCCCTTAAAATGGTTGAATAACTGAAACTATTTGTCAACAAACTCGACGTTGAACACACCGAAATACTAGAAATGGAATAGACAAGCCAATAAAGAAAACATCAAAGGAGATGGTATTATATTTTTTACCTCTGAGGTGGTATTTTTTACCTCTGATGGAAATTGAAAGTAAATTGGCAGAATACTAAATCTCCTTCACTCGCTGGTAAGTAAAAACCCTTTTCTCGACATGAGGTCGTATATTTTCATGTAAAAAAAAGTGACATACGAATGATAATGCCCATAAAACTCTTCAATTTATGCAAAAAGTTGCAGTAATTTGCTGCTGTTACACTTATTTTAAATGAAACTTAATATGTCTACATAACTTGATGATCATTAGCAAAAATCATCTTCTAATTAACTTTTGATTGTGCTCGCCAAAAATTTCATGGGTCAGAAGGAAACGGACTTGACTTCTCCATTTCATGTCCCGTTCGAAGTCTCTGACATATGTGTCATCAATAGTGACTACAAAAAAAAAAAAGAATTTGTGTTGCGATTTCGAGACGATTTTACTCCTGCTCTGTAGTGAAAAAGTAAGGCGACCAATAACTTGAAATGTTTGTCAACTAAATGTCTTTTTTATGTGGAAAACAGAAATTGATGAGACACTGGCAAACCAAATGATCGTTTATCTTCATCAAGAAAGTCCAAAATAAGATTTTTAACAGATCATTCCTTATGCTTTCACAACCTTCCTGGTAACGGCTAGCTCCGATGTAATGCAGCCTATTGTCAGCTCAACACAAACTTCAACTCAAATTTATCTACGGGTTTTGCCTTGTAAAATTTAACTGGATGATTTTTTACCTGTGATTAGCACAGTACATGAGACAGCTGCAGAAGCAATTTCTATTTATCATTCAGCAAATACTGTTCAAATGCAACTGAATCAATTTATCTTAAAACTGCATCATCAGGGCGGCTGAAAAGTTTTGGGCCTAAGTACCTTTAAATGTCACAAATATCTCGCGCTGCATTTCACTGTTTGCGAATTCCCTCAATAGTATCAATACCGAGTTTCATACTAGTAGCATTATTATGATTTTGCGAAAAGCAGTTGAATATAACATCCAAAACAAGAAGGTTTTGGGTGCCTGTCTGATTAATGTTCGGGAGACCTTCGACTCCGTTTGGATTGAAGACTTCCTGTTTAATAAGATAAATTTGACAGTTTTCTAAGTAGTAGAAGGGCGTTCTCAACTCGAATGGGTCTTTCTCTGACAAATTTCCAATTGAATCAGGTGTACCTCAAGGCTCCACTCTTGGGCAAATTCTGTTTCTATTTATCTATAGGCAAAAGACCTCCTCTTCTGGAACTCATGTACAAAGGTATGCGAGACAACTAATTATATATTATGCTAAATGGGGCATACAGATAAATACCAGCAAAAGTTAGCTGATATTTTTCAGAGGTGACCACATGGATTTCAAGAAGAGAATGAAAGCTTTCGAAAAATTGAAAATCATTATTAAGCCATCAGCAAACCATAAAATACCTCCAAAATCCGGAACTCCAACCACCATAACCAGTCAAGCCTCAACAAAGCAGTCACTGCATAATATCGCGGAGGCTACATTTTCAAGCCGAACTATAACTAAGATTGTTGACTATATAATGGTGCTGCTGTCTGGTCCTCGGTCCCTTCAAGTCAACTTGAGAAGTTGGCGAAATTCGAACGCCATATCCTCGTAAATGGCATCTCCCTTCACTATAAGGCCAATTACCACTATTATCCGGATAGTGACCTCTGCCAGAAATCAAAAATCACTCCTCTCTATTCCTGTTTTCTTGAATTAGGCAACAATGCTGTTCACCGTGCCACAGAGCACCTCAACTCTATTATTCAATCTCTTTTTCAATGGCCTGAATCTTAACGATCAATAAAAAAAATAATCAATGAAAAAATAAGTAAAAATAATTTGCGTAAACTAAAGCCTATTTAAAAAATGTTTCAACACATAGTGTGCATGCCTATTATGTACTTTCCTTACGGCTAGTTTCCATTATAATCGATCACCTTTGTCGATCGGCATGATCGCACCGTGCGAAGTTGTTTACAGCTTTATACTCTATTTACTCCAAAATCGAACGAAACTCTGCGGTAAAGCTTAGTGAGGGACTCTGACACATATATCCATGCAAATAATTGCTGATGTACAATGATTGGCTCGTCCCTGTGCGTACACAAAAGTGTCGGCCAAAGGCAACAAGCTCATAATCGATTGATTGTTTCACTTTAATTGCCTCGCTCATGTGTTACCCATGTCTACTGTGTGTACACTAAATTGCCCTTATCCATAAAAGAACAATGCTAATCAGTGCAGACGCATTAGAAACAACAACAACTCCTGTTATAGAAAGGGGGAGTTGTTGTCGTTTCCAATGCGTCTGCATTGTTCTGTTATAGATAGAGGGAGCACAAAAACACGCCTATTGTTACAACAAGTGAAGAAGCACTTGTGAGGCAATTCGCTCAGAAAAGAGTGAGTCGACACATGTCTTGGGTCCTAAAAATTGACTCATTTTGATTGCTTCACACTACTCTCCAGTTCGGTCTGATCCAGGCCAAATCAAAAGTTTCCAATGCTTCTTTCAATTGTCAGTTGTTTTCTGTCACCTACACTTGTTTTAAAATAAATGAGATACCACCAATTGTATGTTAATGTTTATTATGCATTTCAACATGTCATATCCACGTCAAACCGTCCTGGATATTAAACATACAATCATCAAAAAACATATTAGTCTATGCCATGTTCGCCGTTTTGGAATCAGACGCGTGTCAGTGAGCTAAAATTTGGATGATGTTTGGTAGACGGTCACAAATTTCTTTGATCAGTGTCCAAAAAACCGACTTAGGTTGGAACTAGGACCAACGCCGAGCCGCTGTGGAGTCCTCGCATCACTTGGGTGTACACATTTTGGCCATAGCTTTGCTGGTGTTCGATGAGGTAACGTGTGTTTCCTACAAGAAATTTCAAATCGTAACGATTAGCCCTCCATTTACAACCGGAAAATGTCGACATTTTACCAAATAAATTGAAGATCAATATCATAGCATGTTGTATGAAATTTTTTCCTTTAATGCTTTCGAAATAAGAGAAGTAAAACATTTACAATTCACTAAAGGTGTACATCCTTTAGTGGAAAAATTAGTTCCGAAAAGATAATCTGATGGATATACTAAAAGAATAGGCCAGTGGAGAGTGAATAGCTGATCGGATTTCTAAACTGGAGAAAATATGGTCGATAGATTGATACTTCTAGAGGCGAAATATTCAAAAGACCAAAACTCAAAAGCGACTAGGCAACGATAAATACAAAATCGATTAACCACCAATATCAGTAAATACTAAAAGTAATTTTATAATTTCAAAAGAAGGTTTATATTTCCCGTTTCTGCTTTCAGTTAACCGTTTCAGTTCTGTCTGTCCATATAAGTACTCAGCCATCACACTTGAAAGTGCCTTTTTAATTGTTCACAACACCCGACTCGGACGATAATACGAATCTTATGGTATATGTACATAAGAACAAGATTTATTTCTCAAAGAACTAAAAATATTGCGGCTTACAAATAACACAATATTATACATCTACAAACACCTCACATCAAACAAAGCTATCATATCATGTTAATAATTAAATTTAAGACTATTAAGATGTCCAGACAACAAATTTCTACACATACTTAATTAATCATTTAACAGGCGCTTCCTGTTATTAGTCAGCTCTTATCACTTAGCTGCCGGTTACATTCGAATTCAATTACACATATTCAGCATGAAAGCGTCTCATTAATGAAGCTATATGCTAATTTCCCGTGGTCGTGTCGCGATCACAATGTGACAAATTACCCATTTAGCTAAAAAAAAAAAGATAAAAACAAAAAAGTTGCAATAACTTTTAACATTTTAGATTACCGGTTTTAAATACTATTTTAATTTTTATCACGATCGACACAAATTACAGTCCAATTCACCTCTAAACCAGTGTTTAATGATGTGGGATTGGTGCGATAACTAATTTTGTAATTTACGTTCTGATTTAAATCACAGATTTTTATTCGATTTAATGACAGGTATTTATGGTAGTTATACTGTGGTATTAAGCTGACAAGATCACACTTTTGAAATGATTTCTATCAGCAGCGTAATTCAGTAATTTCATACATGAGAGATTTCAATTTTATCTATTCCACGAGAACGTACGTACTATATAAAAATTGGACTCTGATCCTGGTCATCGCACCAGATCTACGATCTTGGTGGCATCTAATGCTTATCAACTAACCCTCGAACACCATGTGCTTTATTAGTTGGTATCGTTATCTTTCGCTCAGGCATTCCTATCAATTTTGTGTTTGCCACGAAATCTGTGATTTTTCCATTCAAAGTAATGATTGTAGCGCCGAAATCAGTTTCAGTCTGCTTATCATTACACTTGATGTCAGTAATTAAATTTCGTTATCTATGGCCATGTGATCAATAAGTATCTATCGTATGAACGTATTTTTTTCTTATCTTTTGAGACATTAACTAATCGTTATTATGTATTTACTACGTATAATGAATTCAGAACTGTGATTCGGATACATATTGGAATTTGCGAGGCAACAATTTTGTCTTCTAAAAATCAATATATGGGGGTACATATCCGTATATGGCTAACACAAATTTTCTTTCGGTATAAGGTACTTTAAGAACCGATGTGGCTTTTGACGAGCTGAAACTGTCCAAAAATTATATTCTGTGTACCTAGCACAACGTTCTTGCGTAAGTAAAATCGCATGTTCTGCATTCCTTTTATCCCAAACTCGTTTCAAGTCATTATTTCATTCCTTTTGCGAGCCCACGTGAAAATCAACGCGGATCAGTTTATCCACACTGCTGTACTACGCATAAATGCTCTATCTGCATTTTGGTAACTTCGAAGATATTCAATGATTTGTGTTATTCTGCAGCATGCAGATATATGGAAAGGGCATTTTTCACTATTAATTTTAACATACTTCCACAAAAGATAGGTTTTTCATTTTATTTTGTGGAATGATGTAATTGATTATGTAGTTTTCGAATCCGGTGTTAGCTCAAACATGAAAAAAATTTCAGATAGAGCGTTTATGCTTAGGAGAGCAGCACATATGCACATAAATACGCCAAGCCAACGTACGCATGCTGAATGCGTTATAGAATCGGCAGGGTCATTAATTATGCTTGCCTTAAACCTGATGGAAATTCGAGTACGTGCATACATTAAAGGGGTCATTGTTGCAGTCATTAAATGTTTATCGTCCGACTTCAAGCCGATCGATATTAAAGTAACACTAAAGATGCACGAATAAATTCATTGTTGCTGACTGGCATTTTTTTTTCGTTAGCAGTAAAGTTGCGCTTGTATTTCGGGTTTCGCTCGACGAAATGGATTGAAAAGCTTTGATGGAAGTTCCAGCAACCTAAACGGTCAAACTAATGTGTTTGCCTGTCTAGAGTTTGTGGCAAGAGCGATTTCGATCGACTAGAAATTTAATTTCCTTAAGACGTGCCAAATTTAGTTCGATGCTTCCAATGTACGATTTTATAGGGCTTCCCATGAATGGCTTGTATTGGTTGTGACTGGTGATGTCATGCTAGTGAAATATTTGTATGCTAAAGAGATATCAGTTGAATCATGGTCAAGGCCTTTGAAAGTTATTC
Source organism: Nemotelus pantherinus (assembly GCA_963978885.1). Lineage (NCBI taxonomy): Eukaryota > Metazoa > Arthropoda > Insecta > Diptera > Stratiomyidae > Nemotelus > Nemotelus pantherinus. The sequence continues at coordinate 37,438,441 of OZ022263.1, forward strand.
AATAAAATGCAAAGTCATCTCATGCTATTGAACTTGATTCATTTGAAGGATTTATTCGATTGTTTTAATTTGATTAAATATGTATATGATAGGTAGTACAAGTTAATATAAGAAAATTCTTTTATTTTCCAGGGGCTGAATAACTTATCAAAATGGAGAAAACAGACGATAAAGCAACAAATGGAGTGGACGTACAGTGAGTATTTTTTATAATTTAAAATAGTTAGTTAAGTTTTGATTATACGAGGGTTGATCAGCAAGTAATGATAATGAATATAAACCAAGATGATTAAACTTAAAAGATATATTTATTTTTCAACATAGTCTTCTAACAAGTTAATGCATTTAGCCCAGCTTTTTTCCAAACGCAGAATACCCTTAGAAAATAATTCTTTATCTTGACTCTCCCAAAATGCCTCAACAGCGGCCATCACTTCGCTATCATCTTTTTTTTTTTTTTTTTTTTTTTCTATGATGATGCCAAGGCTCAGGGGATGCCCTATTATGCTATAGCACAGCCTTGGCGGAAGGAAATTTAAGGAAAGGAAGAAGGGAAGGGTTGCATTTGCAGGAGATAGCGATGCACGATTCGTTTGAACAATTGTGGCTCATAGTTGGCGGGGAAAACAGTAGATGGTAGACTGTTCCATAATCGTATTGACCTAGATAAGAAAGAATCGTGAAATTTGACGGTACGACTGGCACTGATCGAAAGGGTATGCGAGTGAGCTCGTTGGGAGGCTCGGGTGTTGCGCGTAGGAGGTGCTCTACAAGGAAGCAGACTTGATATTTCATTAGAGCAAAGACCATAATAATAGCGATAAAGAAGAGCAAGGCAACCTACATTACGTCGGTGCTCAAGCGATTCGATACGTGAAGTAATAGTTTCATCGCCAATAAGCTTAAAAGCTTTGCGTTGGACTTTGTCTAGTTCCGCTAAAGCAGTGCGGCCTGCCCCAGCCCAAATATGGGAGTTATACTCAAGTCTTGGCCTTACGAGAGTCTTGTAGATGTGCGCTATGTCTGATGGTGTAAAGTATTTCTTGCCTCTCTGAAGAAATCCTAAGCATTGCATGGCATTTTTCGCAATTTGAAAAATATGGCTGGTCCAGCTTAGTTTGCTGGAGATGTTAAATCCTAATAGGTTCAGCGAAGGTGATTCGGAAACACTCACACCATCAACGGAAATAGTGTGGCTAGTAGGAGGAGGGTAAGGCTTGAGCGAGAGACGACAGCATTGGGTTTTGGACGCATTAAACACAACACGGTTCGCGGAGCCCCAAGCGATAATGTTTAATAGGTCCCTGTTTAGCGATGCAAACATGCGATCTCTACTAACAGAAGTAGCATTGCCACGAGAGTCGGCTACTCTGTCAAAAGAGTATGCGAAGTCAAGGGTGCTGTCATCGGCAAAACTATGAATCGGATTGAAAGTGGAGGAAAGGAGGTCATTTATAAATAAAAGAAAGAGAGTTGGTGAAAGAACAGTACCTTGCGGAACCCCGGCATTGGTGGTGTGGACACAGGATTTGTGTCCATCCAGAACAACTTGAAAGGAACGATCTACGAGGAAACTTTCAATCCATTTGACAAGAACGGGGTGAAGACCAAATGCACGAAGCTTGGCGAATAGGGCAGGGTGCCAGACTCTGTCAAAGGCCTTAGAAATATCAAGAGAAACGACCATTGCTTCACCAAAATTATGGAGACAACGGTTCCATCTCTCAGTGAGAAATGTAAGTAAGTCCCCAGTGGAGCGCCCAGAACGGAAACCATACTGGCGGTCGCTGATAAGTTGGTTCAACTCAAGATATTTCATTAATTTTGAATTCACGAGAGATTCAAATACCTTAGACAGAACCGAAACGATTGCAATAGGTCGATAGTTAGAGGGATCACAGGCCTCCCCTTTTTTAGGTATGGGCTGAACGTGTGCAAGCTTCCATGCGGAAGGAAATATTCCAGTCGAGTATGACAGGTAAAATAGTTTGCGCAGAGGTTTAGCCAAGGCGGAGGCGCAGCACTTTAGTACGAGGGGCGAAATACCATCAGGACCGGCAGATTTGGAAACGTCAAGCTTGGCGAGTATTTTCAATACCTCTCTTGTGCGGAAAAATAGAGGCCCTTGCTTGAAAGCGCACATTGGAGGAATAGGAGGACTCAATGATGAAGGTGGCAAGTAAGAGTTTGTAGCAAAAATCTCAGCAAAAAGATTAGCTTTATCCAGTGACCCAGAAAGTACGTTACCACCATGAAGAAGAGGTGGCACGGATTTTCTTGCCCCGAAAGTGTTGTTTGAGCCGAGGAAAGAAGTAGAAGCAACTGGAAGTTAGATCTGGCGAATAGGGCGTGTGTTCAAGCAGTTCGAATTCTGTTTCTTTCATTGCATCCATGGCAACTGCAGCCTTGTAAGCCGGTGCGTTATCTTATCTTATCATCTTTTTTCCTTCATTGCCTCTCGCAATCTTCTTATTTGGTCTGCTTAGTAACAGTTTGATGCAGTTGCTCCCTTTTCCAAATATTCCACCATAATTCCTTCAGCGTCCGAAAAAAACTGATGCCATAACCTTTCCTGCCGAACTCGACACTTTCAATTTCTTCGGCGTCGGTGAAGAGGGTATTTTGGTTTCTGGATCAAATTGGTGAATCCAGGTCTCGTCCATGGTCACGAAATGAAACAAAAAATTCTACTGATCAGCCTGGATCTTTTCGGGATTCATTCCGTTTCTTCTTATGCTCGTCCGTTAATATTCTTGGTACCCAACGCGCAGAGACCTTCTTCATATGTAATTTGTTGGCAAAGATTTTTCGAACACTACCATATGAGATCCCTGTGACCTCAGCTACATGCTCGATGGTCACTCTTTGATGTGCCAACACGACATCTTCGACTTTTTTACGTTGTCTGCAGTGAAGGATGTGGATGGACGTCGTTCGCGGTGTTCAACTTCAGTGGATGTTCTTCCCAGCTTAGACTCCTTGGCCCAGCGTGCAACGGTGGAATATGGAGGAGCAAAGTCCCCTAATGTTTCCACCATGTCGCCGTGTATGTCTCTGGTAGACAATTTTTTCAAATACAGGTACTTAATGACAGCTCTAATTTCGTTTTTCTCCATTTTGGTGTTCTCTCTTCGACTGTTCGTATTCAAATGAATGTACCTCCCTGAAATCGAGGCCTTTTTATGTCTTTTTTTATGACTTAGTGAGTATATGTGGTAGTAATAAACATTTTTTTTATTTTAATTTTGTGCGAACTGGGACTAACCGATTATCATTACTTATTAATCAACCCTCGTACATACACGTTCCCAGCCATAACCTGGTAAATGACGAGACCATCAGTCGGATGAGGTTGTGGGGATTTTAGAGGGAGCTAAGATGACTAAACTCTAGTGGTCAAAAATAAAAAAACGAACATGTCGGTGTTAAAAAAAATTTTACTTATTATTTTTACCTATACTTCCTGCGTCTTAAACTCTCTAAGTACATCATTAAAAACTTTTATAATTATGCACAAGGTTATAGCGATCCCCCTTTTGATCAACGGATCTCAACCGTTAGAAATCCAAAATCGTATCCAAATTGGCTCAAAAACATTCAGGCTTGTTAAATGCAATATAAGATTCAAAAAATACTTGCTCTGATCACACTTAAATGTAGACTTAAATAGTTTGCCTAGTGGGTAGAACTCTGGCTTCTTGTGTGTGGGGTCCCTGGTTCGAATTCAGGTTCGGAAGATAGACCGCGGACCAAGGTTTGAGTTGACTAGGTACCTGATTTAAATCAGTGGTAAAATGAGTCGTGGAACTAATCTTTTCACACTCATATATCGTAAATTTATGAATTAAGCTCTCTATCAGCTTCAACTCCTAGACCTAATAAGGTTTGTCTGTAAATTGACTTGTATTTCGAATCGTGTCAGTTTAAATAATAATTCAACCATTAGGAAAGCTCATTAATCAGTAGGACTAAAATTTAAGACATGAGTGTTAAATTATTTTTTCGTAGTCATGTTGTATGAAAAGTTTTCAAATAATTTCTTTTCGGCACCCTAGGTAGGTTTTGCGGTTGTCTTTTCCAAGTAGACCCCAGAGAAGCAACCCAAGACCCATTGCGATACCGCATTTCGTATAGTGCACAACCCTTATTATTGTGGGAGCCACCTCGAGTCCTTGATGATTGGGCGATCCTGTTCAAGTCCACCGACGCTCCTTCGGTTAGACATGCGAAGAAGTATGAGCTAAGAGACTGATCCTTCTTGTAGCAATGGCCAGGCATTCGGACAAATGGTGAAGAACTATTTCCTCTTCCTGCTGGCATTTACAACTCCGACAGACGCCGTTGTAAGGAGCACCCAGCCGCTCTGCATGCCTGCCAAACAAATAATGTCCAGTTAAAACAGCAACTGTGGGACCCTCTGCCTAATTTGAGTATTTCCCAAAGTTAACAATTCTCCATAATTGTCTGGCGATCGCACAGAAAGGGTCTTCCTCCTAGGACTTCGCAGCGTCATTTAGGTGTTTTTTTCCGATAGTATGATATGGAATCTGATACATTTGCACCACCTCCAATTTCATGTCTAGCCATACTTGCTTGCTTGCTTACCGCTAACTTGTAAAGATCCTTAAAGCGTTGGTTTTAACAAGCTATCAGTAGAGCAGTCAGTGCTGTCGGAGCCTGGGTTGCGGGACGAATGACTTAATTTTGTCTTGCCTATTAAAAAGCTTCTTTGTCCTTTGCGGGCAGCATCTCGGAAGGGACAGACGTTCTCAAAACTTCTTAGAATCCGACAAGCATTCCTTCGGTCTCTATACGCTCAAACACATTCAGATCGAGGTTGGTTGATTGAAGTGGAAACGGTAATTGAAGTGGCGGTACCGAGTGCCTGAGCCAGCTTAATTGCCGTTTCAAATATGTGGCCACCAAAGTTATCCCATGGTTATCTACACCAAGCAGGGGAGTCATGTGAGGGTTGGGATCGATGCTAATTAGGAGTCCAGCACAACTGAACCTACACAGAGATCTAATAGCTAAATAAAAGTATTTTCTGAGACCCACCACGGTTTTATTATGAAGGAGATGTTAATATTAACTCGAAGCCTTTCACGAGCAGATTCAACTTTGTCGCTACCGCGTCAGAAAACGACTACGTCCAGAATGCTAAGATCACCTCCCTAGTGCGTAGATCAAAACAGGATCAAAGAGTATTCCGTGGGCCCATCTTTCGATGATACTTCTGGGTAAGCCATACAAGTAACCACCTATAGAGCAACCACCACTAGAAGCATCATAAGAGTTACATCACTTGGCGCTACCCAGGATACAACATGTGGAAGCTACCTAAGCTACATCACTTTCGGAATTCTACCTTCCAAAATCCATCGTCATCGACAATTCTTATAAATTATGTAAATTTGTGACACATCATCTTAAGAATTATTTTTGCATTTTTAACATGGCGAATAAATTTATAATCACCATGATCTTGTAATCGAAAACATTGAATCTAAATGCATTTTTTTTTTCAGATTCAATGTGGAACCTAAAATTTCCTTTTGCAAACGACTGATGATGTTCCTAAAAGTATACTGGCGATCTGTGGTTGTAGTTATAACACCTTTTATATTCTTACCTGTATTATTCATAGATCCAACAAAAGCTAAGGTTAGTATCGTTATTAAAATATTGAATACCTAACTGCAGTTGAAATATAAAATGAATAAAATAGACAATAGATAAACTGAATGTTTAATCTTAAAAATAAACCAAAAGTATAACCATTCAGTCTGTTTTGGATTGGATTGAAACTATAATAGATTTTGCGTGCATACCGAATTATATAAAATTCTTTGGAATTCGTTCGTGTGTTTCCCATCGTGTTCTATATAGCTGCAGTTTTAAATTTGCTATTAAGTTTAATTGAGATCACATTTCAAAAATAAAATTCTTTCGATCAAACCTAAACATTTAAACAGCAATCACTACTAATAGTATTTCGAAATCTGTTCGTATGTGTCCAAATCTATCAACGCCGTTTGATCATCATACAATCTGATTCAATCAAATTTAATAATATTTAATTGAATCTTTACAGGCCTACAAATGCATGTATGTAGTATTGATAATGTCGATTTATTGGGTCACTGAAGCTTTACCGCTGCCCGTCACATCAATGCTGCCCATGGTACTGTTTCCTTGTATGGGTATATTGGTAAGTTAAGTTGTTCAGATAGTTTATGGACGCACGATCTAATAGATTGACTGGGTTTGTCTTTCAGGACACGGAGAGAACATGTATGGTGTACTTCAAAGAAACTATGCTGATGTTTATTGGTGGCCTTATACTTGCGCTGGCTGTGGAGTATTGTAACCTTCATAAACGAATAGCACTTAAAGTAATATCTATTATTGGATGCAGTCAAAGGAGGTAATTCATCTTCATATTTATCTATCAATTATCGTTGTAAGTCTCCCAACTAATGAATCTATTGTTAGTTGTTTATGAATGTTTATGTAATTGGTATTTGCATTTCTAATCGACTCTATCAGTTAGTCTATTGTTAGCATATCGTTTGTGGCTTAAACATTGCATCTCAGATATTGTTTTCAATAATATTTATGATATTCCATTTAACATATTGTTTTATGTCAAGTACCAAAATAACAGAGATACATAAATTTATTTTAGTCAAAAAATGCATACTAGCTTTACTTGCAGTCAAAAGAAAAATTATGGTCACTCACCTACGTGCATGACTTATCATAGTAAAACTCGTTATTTACTGCTACTAAGAATTTTCTTCAATCAAAGTCTACATTCGACTAGCTTGAATTCTGGTTAATACTATTTGCGTTTCAATATTACTAAGAACATTGCTCTTGAGACGTTAATTTCACAAGGCACAAAACAAATAAGACAGTTTTTGTCAACGCCGTAAGCGCTAAAACTTACTGAGCGAACTAAAAGGCCTTGAAAATATCTACGTCTACTCGTCTACAAGGCCATTGTGTTAGAAAAGTTTTAGTACGTAGATGTGAAAGATAGAATGAACACAATGAAAATGATATTCCTGTAGTAGTTAAAATGATATTATGTAAAATGTTATCTCGTTGAAGAGATAAAAAGTGAAAATGTGAAAGCAATAATACTTACATAAATAATAATCTTCGACATGATAAGATCAAATACGTTCCAGATGGCATGCATAATGCTGTGGACTTCAAAAATGCTTTACGCAAATTATATTAAGCACAATATTTCATTATTTGTGTAAATACTATTTTAAGAAAATGTTGAGCTGGTAAAATAGAAAAAGTTCAGGTTACTTGTAATGAAAGGCGACACCATACTATTCATAAAAGGAGAAAATATTTTCGAGAAAAACCTTCAAAGAGAATATAGCTAAAAGCCTAAATATAATCCAAGTTAAGCATACAATTTAGAATTTTTGCTTTTGCTCCGAAAAAGCTTACAGCGCGGAATGGAGTTACATATATTGAGAGATGCTGCCTAAAATACGTATGCGGAACCCAAAAAGCTACTAGAAGATTGTAACCAAAAGATAAAAAGACTTTAAAGCTTGTACAAATGCACTAGGTGATGAAAAATCAAGGCAGCTGTGTTCGAAATGGTAAACACACGAAGTTTTATACATTTACCTATATGAGTGAACTACAATAGTTCTAAAGTAGCATAAACTGCAAGCAATTCAACGAAGAGTTTGATTTGAAAATGTAGTTCCTTAAATTCCTTGACTATTCAAATTTTCTTCATTTGTCAGATGACCATTAAATTAGTACCTACTCAAGTTTAATGAGATATTGCTCAAAACTCTTTGCTGTACTATATCAGATGATCTACTTATTTGAGCCTTCATTGTCATCAGTGTAATCAATAATTTCAGTTTTATTTAAATTGGAAAAAAAAAACCAGTCGTATCCAAACCAATATCAAACCTTGCAACAATTTTCAACTCCCTATGTACCCATACAGCAATTCAATATAAGTTCTATGTGAAATACTCGCATTGGTTATCTGAAGGTAATTACAAATTATGAAAACCGCAAATTACTAAATGTATACAACGACCTGAGGAATAAGCATACGAATCAAAAAACATGGCGTTTCCAATTACATGCAAAACATTCCATGTAAAATGTCTGTTTATATGAAATTGAAAATGTGGTATTTTTAAAATGTAATTTGATTCGTCCTATAGCACACTACGACTAAATATTACATTCTGTCTCACGGGGGAATATGAGTATGCAAATAAGATAAAGAAGAATTCTATTATGCAAGGAAAGCAATTAAATGTTTTGTATAGAACGATGGACGCTATAGTTATAAAGTTAGTTAAAACAATACAGTGATCAGTTTGGCGGGTAAAAGTATATGGAATTCCGATTCTTTTTACGAGGTCTTGCCTCTAAATCATCGATTTCGTGTGAAATCAATAAAATTCATTGATTATAAATAGAACAAACACTGATATACTTCTGAGTAATTTAATTTTGTCACTATTGGTCAAGTCATCGTTCCGAGGAAAGTGCATGACCTTACTCAACAATCACTACAGTCTAGACTGTTCATTCGAATGGAAAACAGTGATGGCTCTTCAATGCTAGCAATTTAAATTTAACATTGTTCAAAAATAATCATGCAGTATTCGTCCTGTTACTTGGCAACAAATTGAATCAATTGCATAAATAAATTACACTTATTCTTACCTTACCATTAACATTTATAGGCCATTTCACACTATTTTATCATCGAAATAAACCGCTTTCAATTTGGTTTGCCATTAATATTAATGAACATTGAAAACAGTAAAATTGCTAGTTGTTCGCAGTCGTGAGAATTTAAAGTTTTATTATGCGTAAAATCGATTTAAAATGTGAAATTTTAAAATGTGTAGTAATTTATGCATACAAATTCATTTAACAGATTGAACGCTTTTAGGTTTGAAAAAAAACCCCGGAAATTGGACAGTTTATTTTAATATCAATAGAAACAATTTATTTCAATATTTCTAATAACACATTAATACAATTGGTAAGCTGTCGCTAATGCAACATAGAAATTTCTAAGTCTTACTCCATAAACATTGCCCTGCGTGTTCCCTTTGTCAGCTAGCCGTTTGGGCGGAGTAGAGCTTCATGATAGATCACGCCAATTTTGACAAACGCTGCACCAATTACTCTAATAAACACAAAGGAGAGAAAAGGTTATCATTGTTGGCACTAACTTCGGGTGGATAGATTTTTTTATTCTTTTCACTCCCTCATCGTGAAAAAAAATCTCCAAAAAAATTAATAACAAAATAATGTAAAATATAAAATTAATATAAAAGTATTTATAATGAATATGCATAAAAATATATAATTAATATGCAATTCATTCAAAAATATTAAGAAAATAAGAATTTTAATGATAAGCGCAGAAAGCATCAATTTTGTCTATGTACACTGTGATATCGATTCGACGCCCAAGAGTCGACCGAACTCAGCGTGATAGGCTGGCTCGAATTGTCTGCCCTGATCGGTGGCAAAGTATTAGGGAACTCCAAATCGAGTAATTCAGGTAGTCAATTTTAGAGTTTCGGATTTCCCATCACGCTGAGAAAATTATTGCTGAATATCAAGGCGGTTTCAGACGTGGAAGATCGACAACTGACCAAATATTTACGATCAAAAAAATTGCGGAAAAATGCTGGGAATTCAACATTGATGTCCATCAAATATTCATCGAATTTGAACAAGCGTACGATAGCATCAACTGAACTGCTTTACATAACATCATTCTGCAGTTCGGAATCCCAGCAAAGCTAGTACGATTGGTGAAGATGACCATGACCGACTCCAACTCGTTTTCGACTAATACAGGGCTAAAACAAGGGGATGGATTAGTTCCTGTACTCTTTAACTAAGCACTTGAGTATGTCATCAGTAAAATCCCCGTTGACATGAGAGGAACTTTTTTATTTAAGTCGACACAGCTAGTAGCTTACGCTGATGACATCAATATTATGTTACGTTCGTTCAACGACGCCAAGGAAGTATTTGTAACTCTAGACGAAACCGCCAAAGAAGTGGATCTTCAAATTAACGAATAAAAAACAAAAATTATGACCCAATCAAGGACGCCAGTAAGACAAAACATAACGACAGGGGCTATAACCTTGAAAACGTAGACAACTTCGTGTACCTAGGGACGAACCTCTCGAAGGATAGAAATGAGCATGACCAAATTAAACGACGGATTTAATTAGCCAATAAGACATTCTTCTCGGTGCTTCCCACTTTGAAATCTCGATGCGTACACAGGAATACGAAGCTTCGCATCTACAAAACAATTATCAGACCTGTGCTATGCTACGGAAGCGAAACCTGGACACTGACCCAGGCGTCTGAAAAAGCCTTAAATACGTTCGAAAGAAGCGTATTGCGAAGAATCCTCGGACCAATACGGGAAAAAGATGGATCGCGAATCCGATAAAACAACGAGCTGTATACCATATATGACGAGCCGGAATTCTCTACCGTCATACGACTACAAAAACTGCAATGGGCAGGCCACGTCGAACATAGGAGCGACAATCGAATCCCCATGCGGTCTATCAAGGGGCTAGCGAGCAGAGCCATGCCAGTTGGTAAGCGCTGGGAGGATTCGATAGATGCTGACAGCAGGTCGCTTTTGGGAACACCGAACTGGAGGAAGTGGTCACTGAACCGATACGAATGGAGGCGGAGCATTAGGAGGCTAAAGCTAGATTCGGGCTGTATAATACCACGATCAATAGAGCATAAGTGCAATCATCGGTAGTAATGTTGACCAAACGGATCGCTTGGTATTTTCATGAGTTAGAACGGCCTTATAGTAGCAATGAAAGAACTAGCCATTAAATCTAGGTGAACTTATCACCGATAATTATCTCAAGTAAAAACGAAAAATGAGTGAGTTACTTCAATCCGACAGTTTCCAATTGGTGCAGTGCACTAGTACTGCGGAGCTGAAGTTTATCAAGTTAAACTCTGTTTAATGAGAGTTCATTCTTCTCCCAACCCGTAAGAATAACAAGAGTTAAAAGGGCTTTGGAGTTGACAGCAAGAAAGCCACCCATGCTGGAAGTATGATTCAATCGAGATCCTGTTTGGTTAACATCCAAAACAAAACATACTTAACTCTTTGCTTAAATAATACTTCGCTGTTAAGGTGTTCTATTTAATGTTGACATGTATGGCCTTGTGGATGAAATTTGGACTAGTATCCGTAGTTTAAGATGTTTATACATTCAGACCGAATCGTGAGTTTGTCAAAAGAGTCTTCGAATCGCTAAATCTTCTGAAAATTTGAATTTAATGACCAAATTTTATGCCTGATAAATAAAATCAAGAAAATTGAATGGTTGAAACAGCTCCAAAAATGTGACCACACTGAAGAAATCTTCACAATGAAGCGAATTGGCTGTGATGCATATTTTTGGCCCCATATAAAAATTTAATTTTGAATGAACTTATATTTTATTCGATTCAATATCTTTTTCTTTTTGATAAAATTCAATATCTCTCTCTCCTAAACACAACTAGGCGAAAAATAGTGCTTGTCACAGTACAAATAACAATAGAAAATGGAAAACGAACGCAATGTTTAAAGTCACCTAGTTTCGTCAGCCTAACCGATTATTGTGATTGTTTGCAGCATGAAACCACTTAGCTATCTAGTGTAAATTTAATATGTAAGCACGTGATGAAGTTATAATTTATAAGTAAGCACCATCTTACAAGTAACATTTGTATTGACGTAATCACTGCAGTACACTTTAATCGTGACAAAAAAACAAAATCTTATGACTAATCCTATTTTGGTCCATATTACGGCTCTGATTTAAATTGAGATCACTGTCAAACCAGCCTAATAGAAATTGAATGAATGATTTTTTTAAGAGGGCAGGTACACTTAGAATTTTGAGAAAATCGATTTTATTTTTTAAAGTAGCCTGTTTCAAAAGCATTCTCCGAATTTCAGACGAATCGGACAATTCTTTATGGAGATAAATAACTTTGAACGAAGTTGTCTCCAATGCATAAAGCGTGTTTTGCATGCTTTAAAAGCATTTTTCTCGAAACTATGTTTTCGAAGTCGGTGATCACTGTAACTTGAAAACGGTTTTATTGATCAGCATGAAATTTTCCTAACTTTTTTTATATGTATATATAAAAAAAAAGTTAGGAAAATTAAATTAACATTTAAATTAAAAAAAATCCTTCGTTCATCCGGAGGTTCGATTGAACGATATTTTTTTTTCAATCGCCGAAAATGTGAGTGAAATTTTGGTCGAAAATACAATTTCGAGTTTCAATAACCGCCATTTTTCGAAAATTCAAAATCTGCCAAAGTCCTTCGTTCATCCGGAGCACTATGTCCTTAACTAATAATCCCCGATTTTTTTTTATTTCGGATGATCCAGTGACAAGCTACAGTGATCACGGCAAAACAATTTTTTTTTTTAGACCCCGCGAAAATTTACTCTATTTCGACTAATTTTCAACCTTTTGCCTTAAAAATATTACAATAGCTTCTTCATATATATTTCTTTCAAGTAAAAAAACATTTGTTATTAATTATTTTAATGTGTCTAAAAAAATCATAAAAAAGATCTTTTTTGGACGTCCCAAGTGTACCGGAGCCCTTAATGAAAAGCTATCGTAAATATAACATTCTTTTAATGATTATTATAATTTAAAAAAAATACTTTGTTCAAATATAAATATCACAGTATTATTCAAAGAAAGTACGATGTGATATTATTATAAGCTTCATATTAAGTCATTTCTATGCGTACTAAAATAAAAGTCAAAAATCATGATTCTATCTAATTTACGTTCGTAAGTCTTAATATTACTAAATTTTTATAAAACAGCTTTGAAGATGGAATTTTTTTTAATCTTATTTAAATTCATCTTTCAGGCTGCATTTCGGATTAATGACTGTCACAATGTTTATTTCAATGTGGATATCAAATACTGCAGCAACTGCCATGATGTGCCCGATTTTAGTTGCTGTTCTCGAAGAATTGGAATCGGTATAGTAATTTTACTATTATTTGTAAAATTATAAGCTTCATTTTCATTTAAAAATTTGAAAATAAATTAATCCGAATAAAATATTTACATTTCAGCAAGGGCTTGGTAAATTGTACAACGATAGAGAACCGAAAAAAGGCGAGGAAGAAGGCATGTTGAGGAGAAGGCAATCAAAGACTGAAGAAGAGTAAACTATTAATATCTTAATTCGCGATAAAAATATATTATCTATTTCTCCATACCTTCAGGCCACCGTATCCATCAAAAGCTACCGTGTGTTACTTTACAGGTGCAGCGTATGCTGCTTCATTAGGAGGCTGTGGAGCGATTATCGGTTCTGGAACGAACTTAACATTTAAAGGTATCTACGAGAGGTAGTATCTTGATATTCTTAATAAAAACTGTGATAAAATATTTATTATTTTATTTCAGTCGATTCCCTGACTCTCCTGGTCTGGATTTCCCAAGATGGATGTTCTATAACGTACCTCCAATGTTGCTCTACACATTCTTGTCATGGGTTTATCTTCAAATTGTGTACATGGGTTTGTTCAGGTGTGCATGGTTAATTTCAATTTCAGTTTACAAATACTTTAAACAATATCTTGATATTTTAGACCAAACAGTCCCGAAGCGAAAGCAGCCAATATTGGCAAAGCTGGAGAAGAAGTGGCCAAGAATGTTATTATCGCGAGATACAAAGAACTAGGAAAAATGACTGCTCATGAAATAAGCGTTGCTGTTCTTTTCATTGTTTCAATTATTCTGTTTTTCACAAGAAAACCAGGTGTATTTCCTGGTTGGGCTGAATGGATTGCTCCTGGAATGTAAGTAAAGTTGACCTTAGTTAACCTACGGCTTTGCATGACGTCTATAATAATCAGTAAATTTTGGCAATGAAATCAGCTTTTTATTTTTTACCAACTAGTAATTCTTTGTCATAAAATTTTTGTATAATTTTTTCAATTTATTCTATAAATTTTAGCAATTTAAATTTGTGTGCTTTCTTATAAAAACTTTTTTTTATTATTCCAGTAAAATCAAGGATGCCACACCCGCTATGTTCATGGTTATTACTCTTTTCATTATTCCTGCGAGCTTCAGTTTCTTGAGATTCTGCAGCAGTAAACCATGTAAGTGATGTTAATTGTTTAGTTCAAAAATGATTTTTATAATAATAATTATCTGATTACAGCTAACCTGCCGAAGCAACCATCAACTGGATTGATTACATGGAAATTCGTTCAATCGAAAACACCATGGAGCTTGATTTTTTTGCTCGGTATGTATGAAAGTAGCAAGTTCGGACTGTGTTAATAAACCTATTTTTGGAATACATTTTCAAATATTTAATACATAAAATGTTAACTTTCGATACTTATATTTCAAAACTAAATCCGATACTATTGCTTTAATTCGCCTCAGTATTTTACCAAACAGCAGAATATTAATTATAATTTAATTTTTGCAGGCGGTGGTTTTGCTTTGGCTGAAGGCGGCAATGAATCCGGTATGTCGCTGCTTCTGGGAAACGCTTTAACTGGCTTAAAAACACTACCACCGATGTTGCTTCTGTTTCTTGTATGCCTAACAGCACAATTCTTAACCGAATTTACCTCGAACGTGGCCATAGCCAACATCATGCTTCCAGTCCTCGCTGAAATGGTAAATATATGATTTTATTACAAATTATATGTGATATAATTTGAATATTTTTACTTACTGCCTGCTTTTGATATTCCTTACAGTCAATCGGTATCAAGAGGCATCCACTGTTTCTGATGTTCCCAGCTGCTCTGTCGTGCAGTTTTGCATTCCATTTGCCGGTCGGGACTCCACCCAATGCCATCGCAGCTGGATATGTTAACATTCGATCGAAAGACATGGTAATTGACTATTATTATTTCTAGGTGATGAAATATGGAGAACTATTGGGACCAAATTCGGGTAGCGGTTAGTTGTGAAAGGTCTAAGAGCTCTTGAGTTGACATAGAATTCGTTTTGCAAATAGCATAAAAACTCCTTAGAACTTTATTCTATCTCAAGCAGAATTATTAGCAATTATAAGAAATTACAGAGGAAAATTGCATAATTAGAACCGATTATCTCCATATCTAGAAGTGCTGCGCTTGCAGAAGGCGTATGCATACACTCAAATTTTACCAGTTTTTGATGGTGAGGAAACTGAACTAAGATTTTTTCAGTTTAGTTTAGAATGAGTATCTTAGTTAAGAAAACGTCAAAGTATCTTTCCTGAAGCCATGGAGCAGCAGATTCATCTAGAATCTCTGTTTGAAAAACGGTGGTAGTGTAGCCTAAACTCAAAAAACAAACAATCACTTCCTCGAAAGAAAATCAAGAGCTTCAGTAAAGTAATATGCAAACAGTGTGACTCTTCCTACTTGAATACAATGTAGTATTGCATAATCTATGTTAAGCAATTAAACTTCTTGTTCGAAAATACTTTGCATATGAGAAAAGTTTTGAATTAACTAAATGATAGACGTAGAGAAATAAATTATCCATGACGACAAACATAAACAAGCACGATGCGCGTATGTCTCATTTAAAATAGCTGTTAAACGCTCATCGTAATTACATCTGAGGATAAAGCTCAATATAACCTCCAATATTAAATGCAGCTTCACCAAAATGCATTGCAGTCTATAGGCAAAAAAGCGTTAAAATCGGCAAAATAATTGAAATTACTAGGCTAGCATTCAGGCTACCAAAACCGCAATCTAGAATAGTTTAACCACGTAATGCGAAACACTAAATACGCCCTGCTACAGCCAATAATGGAGGAGCAAATTACCGGCATACGATCTACGGGAAGGACGTGAATTTCGAAATAAAAGCCCGCAATGAGCTGCTCGAAACAACAAAAGAACAAGCTGAAGTTAAAATAAAAGAGCACGTCTTGGGTTGTATCCTAACTACTATACCCTTAGAAATGAACTTGTTACAGTAGCTGGAAAAATCTGGATGAAAGTTGATTGAGAAGAACGTGTTCCATTAATTATAGCATCAGTTGAAAATTTCATAGAGCCGGCAATATTTCATTACTGATGACCAAACTACCCAAGTTTGATCAGGCTTACTTTGCTCAGGTACCTCGGGATCGCAAAGCCCGTACTGCATATGCAGTCCCTGAGGAAATCAATGTCAAAGCATATGTAAAAAAATGCATTTTCCATTGTTTACTTTCGGTTTCTAGTATTGAAACTCGATGTCCATTTTCCGATGTTTTTGGTAAGGAAAAAGGATTTTAGTTCATTATATTCATTAGTTTGAGTCGAAAAATAATCTTAGGCAGGGTTAAGTGGCTGCCAGTCGGAAGATAACTACCGACATACTCATTTGGGCACAGAATAAGCCTCTTGTATTATTACAGGTAGCGTCTCTCCCCTTAGCAACCATATTCGGGGAACCATCTGGTTCCTTTAGTCAACAACAGATTGTTCAGTCAGATTTGAAGAAAAGTATACCAAGCAATGACGTTGTCAATCTCTTCCTTGCCAGAGGTGCAGACTGACACATGAAGTGCAGTACTCACTCCTCTTCTTCCTCTGAACCACAACTCCGGCAGAGATAATTAAACTCGATGCACAGCCGTTACGCATGTCGCCCTATGAAACAGTATTACGTGAGAGTGGCCACAACACAACAGCGGAGAGCACTATGTTTTAAATCCAACTTGTTCCTGGTGCGACGCAAGTTCGTAGAGACGATCACGTTCTCCGCCCAGGACATGAAATCGGTTTATCTACTGATAAAGGGCGTTAGAGCCGTTTCACACGAGACACTCGGTGTCCGGCCACTGAATTCGCGGCCACTGTTTTTGTATAGAATTGTGGCCCCGACACTGTGGCTCTGTGTGTATGGTCTCATTTATTTCAATGCCCCGGCAGTGGCTAGAGACAGTGGCCGGACACCGAGTGTCTCGTGTGAAACGGGCCTTAGACCGCTTGTCGCGCTTCACAATTGCCCCGAAAACCCCTATATCCAGGTACCCAAATGTCTCGACATTTCCTTAAGAGATGCAGAGCAATCAGCGATAATTTCGGACGTTGCACAATGACCAGCCAAGGAATTAATAGCCGTCTGACTATCCGTGAAAATGCATATATGTATTCACTCCAAATATTTGATTAGACAGAAGCCATTCGATTACCTTCAAAGTAGATATCGCCTGGAAGACACTAAAATGGACTGAAAGATGATAGGATATCCTTAAGTTCAGTTGATTCGAGTATACACCGCTAGAATGCGAATTGTAAACTTCAGATCCAGTAAAGTGTCCGGAATGACGTAGTCAACGTCAACATGTGCAGGAAGTCCCACTTATAAGATATTAGTGTGGCCAAATTCTATTCTGGTCCACGCAGTAATGTAATGCAAGCTCCCAGTAGCAAAATTGACCTGCAATAAGATAAGTAAATTGGTTGATAACCAATGAAGTATGACGAAAAATATCTCAGTAAGGGTGGTTCGCAGGGCACCCGCCACCAGAAGTACGGCCAACCTACGAACTTTTTCAAGAAAACGTTCGTAGACCGTTTTGAGAGTAGCTTGCCACCAGAACACCACTCCATAAAGTTATTTTAGGTCAACCACAATGTTATAGAGCCATGCAATAGCACGGGATTGTAGTCGCCATTTCACTCCTATGGCTGTTTGACAGCAGTGAAGAGTACCAAAAGCTTTCCGTGCTCATTCTGGTATATTTTCGTTCCAGAGCCGCTTCGAATCGAGGATCAGTCCCAGATAATTAATTTTCCAGTTCAGTACAATAGAAACCCCATTCAACTTTGCAGGTAAAATCGAGGAACTTTGTATTTTCTTGTAAACAGTACAAGCTCCGTTTAGCCAGGGTTCACATTAAAGTCACAATCCCGGCTTTAGTCTGAAATTTTATATAAAGAGAAATTTAACCTCTCCCAAAGCGTGAATTGATACTCTCTTGACACTGTTTTGGCTTTGTTGTCCGCATAAACAGCCAACACGGTCCAGATACACCAGAAGAGTATTCATCGCAATATTCCACTACAAAGTATAAAGGACATTAGCCTTAAGGTTGCCCGTGTTGACACCCCCTTGCAAGTGATCATTCCTTAAAGATGATGAAACAATCCTACTCCTGAGAAGCTACTCGACGAAGGCTAGCAGCCGTCTATCAACATTCAAATTCATTCATGTGCTTCCAGAATGGATTCAGGCTTGATATTATTGGAAGCCTCTTCACTGTCTACGAAGGCGGAAAAAGTTAACTCCTGAAGAGCGAGAGAGCTCTCAATTCGCTCAATGAGGATATGACGAGCAGTTTCAACAGACTTGCCTTCAATAATTCAATAATAACCGGACAGTGCCAAGATTCAACGAACGATACTAAGAAATAGTTCTCAAGAGTATACTTGAGGACTACACTTCCTAGCCTCAAGACCTCAAGACTAAACTTCATAACCATGTGTTTTATGGCTATGAATTTCCGTTAGGATCATTTATTTACAGTGAGCGGTAAAACAATATTCCATTCAACAATAACAAAGCTTCACAGCCAATCAGGATCATAATTCTTAATTTTTAACCTTTATCTATTAATAAAACGAACAATTAAATTTCTAGTTACATTTTGTACGTTTTAGTTCAATTTCAAATCCTTTCAATTCTGTCTCAAATCTGTTTACGACCCATTACCGAAAGTATCGAAATAGATAATTTATAAGTAAAGATTTCAGTTCACCAAATATTTCTTACTTGAAATGCTCACCCTTAAACGTTTAACATGCTAATCTAATTTTTGTATGTATTAAACCATAATTTCTATTGTATCTTTTTGCAGGCAATCGCTGGCATTGGACCATCAATTTTTACCTTGATCGTCATTTGGTTGTCGTTCCCGACATGGGGAACAATTGTGTACCCTGAATTGAATACGTTTCCCGATTGGGCTTTACCACTTAACAGGACAGTTTAAATACACTCAACCATCATATACGCTGTCCAGGGTATATGAATGATTTCTTATGATTTTACAATTTCATTAGGAAAAATGTTTTATTAGTCCTGTAAGAAGCGACGACTTAAGTGTAAAGTGCAGTAGTTAATTTTTTCAATTGAACTCAGTACAGATCTCGATTCTGAATTGCCATCACGATGCTGGCTTTGCACTCAGAATAATTCCACATAACTCATTGTCAGGCAACATGTACAAAGAAAACATTTCACGAATATTTCGAGATCATCGTCTGTACTCAGTTTGAAATTATTATGACAAATTCGACGGTTAAGTTTGAGTATATTTTTACTTTGGGAGTTTTATTAGGAAATCAAAACATGATCAGTATATGTTATTTATTATCTGCTCAAGTAGTTCAGCATTTATGGTTTGTACTAGAAGACAATTTAAAAGCGCGCTCTAATTTAAATTTGATTCTTTTTATATTAATTTCGATCAAATCAATCGATTCGCACTTATATAATTTTAGTCATGTTTGGAATTCAAAGTTTATCTTAAGCGTAAAATCGAAGAAAATAATTAGAAATTTTGAGTTTAGGATAGTTTCAATAATCGAGACTTATTATTATCATGTTTTACTTGACTAGTAATTTGTGTTTGGTCACGTAAGTGAATATAACATGCATTTCTCTATGGTTACGACTGTATCTAAAACGCATTCAATATCGAATTGATTTCATATCAATTAAAATAATGTTCTCGACTTGTCATATTTATTTACAAAATCGATAGTATATTTTCATACTGTTTCGCACATTATTAAAAAAAAAAAAATAATAATCAAAAAACAAAACAATGCCGTCTTCCGATATTGCAGTATAAATTGCCATTGTCTAGTAGCCATAACAAGATCTAAATGTGAAAAGTGCCTAATAACTACCTATTAAACTAAGAAAAATAGAATATATTATTTATGTTTTGTGTAAAGCACAAATTAACATCTATTTTGTAGTTGATGCTTATTGATAGAAGGAGTAAAAAGTAATGAAATTTATCGGGAATATTTCAATAGAAGTATTACTGTCAATCTGATCAGTGTAAAATACTTTGATTGCAATGTTAGACCTAAGTGTATTTTAACATGAGAGAAGAAAGGTTTTATTTTTGTATAGAATAAAGTTGGAGTAATGATATATATGTTTGAGCATATTAAATGATTTATAAAATAAAACCGGTAAAATAGAAAAAAATGTAATTTTACTTCATGAATTGGTGGGTGGTGGAAGAGTAGGTTTAACCCTCCGAGAACACAGGGGGTCAAATTGACCCCAGTGACCTTTTTGGCCGATCGCAGCGCTTAGGCCTGCGCGAAAAGGGGGGTACTATAGGCTCCTAAGTGTATTTCTGTGTCTTGACTATCAGTTTACACCGTACTCGACGTCAATGTTGAGGTAAAAATTCAATTTTTTTTTTATTATTATTTATTTATTTACCAAACAAGGCAACATAACAACAAGAAAAAACATAATACAAATCTTAAATACAATTAATCATAAATATATAATACAAATTGTCCGTAAAAAAGATACAATACATTACAAATTTTGTAGCAGTTATTCTACATTATTTTAATTAAATTTAGGCTAGTAACGATGGAAGTTAAGCGGGTTCGGATGTGGAAAGGGCTTTGGACAAGTTATTTCTGAAGTTTGATTTAGTAATCCCCGAAGAGTAGTGGCTGCTTATAGAATTGAATATCCTACAGCACCTATTAATGGGCTCATTATATGCATAGGTAGTGTGATGATTGAATTCATTGAGCAGATTTGCATATCTGGTGCGTCTTGGTCGGTTATTGAAAGTAATTTTACTAGAGAGATCTTCTATGATTACCGCACCACTAATAATATCAAATGTAAGGCAAGCGCTGAGCAGAGTTCTTCTAGAAGAAAGAGACATTAAATTTAGAAGACTCAGTCTGAATTTGTAAGATGGCAGATGTTGAAAATCTCGTGGGTCATAAGAGATTTCTCAAAGCGAAAAGTACAAATTGTTTCTGAACAGACTCAACTCTATCGCTATGTAGCTCGAAAGCAGGGTTCCATATAATGCAAGCATATTCTAATAAAGGACGCACTAGGGTGGTATATAATGATTTGGTAACCCATATATTTTTAAACTCTTTAGCGCGTCTCTTTATGAATCCAAGCTGTTTATTAGCCCTGGCAAGGATTTTGTCATAGTGCAAATTGAAGCGCAACTTGTTATCCAATACTACGCCAAGGTCTATAATATGATCGACCCTATTCAATTTGAAGTCGTTAAGGTAGTAGGAATACATCGTGGTTGCATGCCTACGAGAAAAACTTATCACATGGCACTTATTGATGTTAAGATTGAGATTATTCACATCGCACCACTGTTCGAGGGATTGAAGCTTGGATTGTAGAAAGGTTGCATCAGACTGCGAGTTTATGATGTGATAGATTTTTAAGTCGTTTGCATAGAAGAGATGCGGTATACCAAGCAGTATCTCAGACACATCAGAAATGAAGATGTTAAAAAGCAGGGGGCCTAAATGACTGCCTTGTGGTACTCCAGAAGATGCCAAAACTTTTTTGGATAAATGGCCTTGAAATTTTACGAATTGGGTTCGATCGCAGAGGTAAGACTGGAGCCAGTTAAGAAGAGAACCGGAAATACCAAAGTTGCGAAGTTTTTGAACCAGAGTTTGATGGTCAACTCGGTCGAAAGCCTTACTAAAGTCCGTATAGACCGCGTCAATTTGGTTCCCTTTTTCCATTTCACAGAGCACAGTAGAAACTAGTATCATGAGGTTGGTGATATTGACCAGGTACTGATAATTTGAGCATGTGTATGATTTTCGCTTTTTACCACGTATACGGGCGGTTAATGCAGCGCATTTGCAATTATCAATGCCCAACTCCTTCTTCAACATTTTTGAAAGCCAGGCTGCGTCAGCGAAAATAGGGGCTCCTTTCACAAAAAAGCTTTTGGTTGAAGATTTGTCTAAAGCAACAGCACTATCAACTATCACTCAATAAATCGATAGATTAATTTAGAAAAGCCACAAAATAAATTTGCAAGTGCTTTTATTTTTTGTTTTTAGCAATATGACGTATAATCTGCGTTTTAGTGTACGCAATAATTTGTTAGCTGAAGACAATGATAACAATTTTGGCGACAGTGATTCCTCCGAAGACGACCATGTCTCGGAGCAAGCAGAATCTGATTATTCAGATGATTACACCTTTTTTTGCAACACTTTATGTAGGGCTAATTTTTTTTATTATTGTACTAAGTCTTGAGAGTATCCATATACATTTTTAGCTTAAAATATTAAAAACTGAAAGTTATGATTTATTTTAAATGTGCAAATTTTAAAATCCTCACAATCGCCACGGTAAATATGCAAAATAAATACTTTTTTTTCAAGAGTCACTATAGGGCTAATTTTTTATGATTTTGTCATACCTTGAGTGTATCTCCCTAAATTTTTAGCCAAAAATATTGAAAATTGACAAAGTTACGATTTTTTTTTTGTAAAAAAGCTGATTTTCGATAAAACTGTTTTTTTCGCGAATTTTTTTAGGTATGTTAAGGACATTTAAGCCACCTCTAATGCATGAGAACTGCTAACAGAGTCCTCAATCTACATCTACAAATTTTTTCAAATGAAAATCTTCAGTGGCGGCGATTCTATAGACGTTCGAAAGTGGTTGGGGTCAATTTGACCCCAATTGTTCTCGATGATCGAAAAAATAGGTGTGTTCTCGGAGGGTTAAATGTCCAATGTGAATAAAATTGTATTGGCCATTCCTATTTTGAATAGAACATGATTTCAACTTCATTGATGCCAATTTTTTTATTGATGTTTCTAAGATTTCCGTCAGAGTATTTTTTTATTGATGTTTCTAAGATTGCCGTCAGAGTTACAACAGCTTTTCAAGTCGATACGACATCACCGGAAAAATGAGGCAGAATCATTAAAAAACCCCACCAATGATGATTAATTTTGCAGTCAGAGCCATTTACAAGATGCGAGGTAATTGCAACATTAGGAATCCAAAATTCATGCATGCTTTTTAGGCTACCAGCTAGTGGAGCAAAAATGATTTATTTGGCAAGTAACTAGTTCAATTAAAATATGTTCATAGGCAACCCAATAAATCTTAAACATTTCCTTATATATTATTTATATCGGTTTCTGGATGTAACGCACATATTTTAATGGAATAAGGCAATTTTCGTGGCATGGGGTATTAGTAGTGGTAGGCGGCAACATATAACTTTATCTAAAAAGCCATGTTTTCTCAGCTGGGCGATTTTACTTTTTATTTTTCCCTTTTCAACTGAATTTTCATACTCCTTTGAAACTTTTTCGCTTTTGTGATTCTCCTTAAAGATTCACACAGATTTAACAGTGCCAGAAAACTTTATTCTCAATCCTAAAGGTGATTAGTGCATGATCCGCTTCACATTCGATTCTTTGAACTACGGCAGCAGAGTTTAACTCTTTTCACTGCTACACTTTAAAAAGTTGTTGTTGAAATCCGTTGTATACTGGCTGCCAAAAATATATTAATCGAGGGTGAAGATTTTGTAGTTGCCCTTGATAAGTTCACTTAAAATTATTAAAAATTTATAATATTTTCAGACAAAAATAACGACTTGCAATTAGTTTGGTGCAAATTAAAAACTGTTGACTCCGTGGACAACATTTTCACTACCTAATAATGATGTTATTACTGGAGCTAGTACTTTCCGCTACTGGAATCGCCTTCTCTGGGTGGCGATTTCTTCAGCTCAACTCATCGCTCATCTTAACTTTTTTTTTGTGATTAAGTATACTAAGAGGTAGCCAGTGCTGTCGTTGTACTCCGATCGGAGTATTTGTACTCCGTTTTTAGATACCGTACTACTGTACTCCCTTCAATTGCAAAGTACTCCTTTTTCATTGGGAACACTTTTCACACTCATACTGTTTTCAAATACAAAATTTCAAATATTGTTGGTTAGTACATGTCGTAGAAACATAATTTCGACTATTTCTAAGAATAAGACTAGGAGAATTTAGTTTTTTCGCGTAGAGTCCTCCTGCGTGAAATGCTCTTAATTTGCATTATAAATTCTCTGGAAATCGACCGACGCCGGTGCGATAGAATTGCTTGTTGGTTTCCTCTGCCACCGTCCGTCGTATCAGGTTGAGGTAGAGGGCTTTGGTGTAGAAGTAGTCAAGTGTTTTCAATCTTTCTTTAATTTGTGCGATACCATAGATTTTTTGCTTCATCGCGTAAACTATTTTTCCTGAATTATTTTAGAAATTTCTATGAAGAATATTTCAACTGCCTGTTTGAAGTGAATGATGAACTCAATGGTAAGTTGAGAAGAATATTGGGCACAAACTTTCAATGAAATGGTCGAATTTTCAGTTAGACGTCTTCTTTTTTTTCACAGGCAGCAATTTGCCTATATATGTAGCTCCCGCCTCCAATTTCATCTCCGCACTTTTTAAGTATATTAACGGTAATTTGAAAAGATTATTATCAGAGTCTTGAGATAAAATGCTTTGAATTTTAGTTTTATGACACAAGTCATATTTTCCATCACCAAACACGCAGGTAATTATATTTTCTTGGACCAGCAAACAAAGCAATGAAACGGTTGGTTTATCAGATAAATTTAAGATAGATTTAGATCAAAGTTTAGTTTGACAGTTATTTGGTTAAATTGGATAAGAATAGAACTCAAGAGCTCACACCTGCGATAAATATGAAAGGCAGTGCGATTAATGATACGTGGGTTAGCAAAGACTTGGATACTGATCACTTGTTATGGACCATAGCCATTCACTCTCCTATCAATAAGCCCTAGTTGACCATTTAACCCCACACTTACCTTTTTATCCGATGACCACAATATTCTCAGAATCCAATCTTGCACTTCAGCAAATATCTTAATTAACCCGCTTTATAAACATTAGTTAATTCCAAGAAAACCACTTTAATTGAAATGCCAAATTTAATAACTTTCCAGAATCATAAATTATGCCGAGTATGGGAAACAATTCGTCTAAACAAAGCAATATCCCATATGAGAGATTATACTTTAGCGACATTTGTAAATCCGACAAACACAATTCGACAAATTGTGTTTACAATAAAAATCGCAACGGACCATCAATTCTGCGCGCAAATAATGCGAAGTGGATAAATTCGTGACCAACTAATAAACAAATCTAAGTCGAATCATATTCTTGAAATCAATAGATTAGCGAACTAATAAACAAATCCAAGTCGAATCATATTCTTGAAACCAATAGATTAGCGAATTTATAAACAAATCCAATGCGAATCATATTCTTGAAATTTGATACTTTAATAAACAAAGGAAAAATGGAATTTGCGTGCGATATTGTGAAATTATATCATTGTAAACAAATAGACCCTATAAAAGGGCTTTGAAATCATTGTATCGAGTCACTCTTTAGTCAGTCTTAAATCGAGTTAAGTGAATTTGTAAATGTGCAAGTAAAACTGTGTAAAGTTTAAGAAAAAAAGTTGTGATTTGTATTTCTTTTTACGAGCCCATAACACACTCTAGCTCAGGATCCAATTGCGAAACCACACAAATTCACATTGAAAATCAAAGACGATATCAAAAGTTTCGGAAAATTTCGCTAGCACAGTTTGATTGGCTTCGAGCAAAGGTTATACCTTCAATGTACTTCAAAAGGTATATATGAAAAAAATCCTTTTGTTAACACTTCCAAAAACTATTATGCAAAAATGTACCACACTTATTGTGAAATAAAAAAGTAAATCGCACAAAAATCGAGTCAGCCTTAGAAATCAATCAGAAATTCACAGTCAAGCAGCAATTGAATCATTCACTAAAACATCCAATAATATTAAAATGACTGAGCTTAGAATAGTTAAGTTTTTTTAGAACACAATTTACGATTCACATTAGTATTACCATTGATTTTGTTGATTAATACAACTGCCCAAGATTCTGAAATTGTGAAATTGTTGAAGTGTGGGAAAACGAAGTTTACTAATGCCACTAATACATTTTAAAGCATGAACCATGTGAGCAAATAGCCAAAGCTTTGAGAAAAATATATCGCTTATCATTGACAAAACGACATATATAAGTACAATGAAATGTTTGGCCTTAGTTGTTCGATATTTTGACTTTAAGTGGCGAGAAGTCCACGATAGATTTTTAGAAACTCTCTTTGTTTTCGTATCGTCTTTATTAATTCGTTAAACTCTGTATGTTTCTGTATCGCCTTTATTAATTCGTATAAATTCGTTAAACTCTGAACTTTAGAACTCTGTACAACTAAAAATGCTTGACTGTGGATATATTTCAATTATAACTATAGTGTGAAAATTTCCAATAAACGGAATCTTAGCTTGGAATGTCACGTACGTTCAGTAATAATTTTCCATGATGAACGCCATCTATGGACTAACACATTCGAATTTTGTCGCAAATTATTCTAAACCTATTATTACTAAACATATAATTTTAACTGTTACTTGTTCTCTGCATTTCGCATGACGCACGTAGGATCGCCGACACTCTCTCTCACAATGTGATGCAAAGTCAATGTATTACAATTTGCCAAAGTATTTAAACGATTTGAATATTTTTTTGAAAAATTTAGTAAGATTCGCTTTAGACGAAGCTTCGATTATAATGGGTACTAAGCAAGGTGTCAAATCCTTTCTTAAATTAGATTTTCCAAATTTGTATGCTATAGCCTGCACCCGCAAAAAACCTGCCCTAGCACATTGAAGTCCTGGCTCGCAATATTTATATTTCCCGCAATATTTATATATATATATATATATATATATATATATATATATATATATATATATATATATATATATATATATATAAATATATATATATATATATATATATATATATATATATATATATATATATATATATATATATATATATATATATATATATATATAAATATGTATATAGTGTATATATATGTATATATAGTATGATCAAAGCTATTGTACTCCCTTTCAATGTAAAGTACTCCCTTTAGATTAGGAAATGTACTCCTCTGAAAATTCTCAAAACGACAGCACTGGAGGTAGCTATCTAAGACTTGCGTTCATTTGTCAAGCCAATGAGAGCCTTCAGTTGCAATTGGGTAGCTGAGCACAGCGGTCGTAAATAGAAAGCTGAGAACAAAAGAAAGTTTTTTTTTCCATTCTAGAAAATTAGTCTCAAAAAGTTTAGGTTAAGTCAGGCGGTAGTGCATATTGAAAAATTTGTGTAAAGTGTAGTGTTCTTTGATTCGGTTTTTTGTAAGTTGGATTATTCGTGGGTGGTAGGAATCCTTTAAGGTAGTATTTTAAAAATTTGTGTGGTTTTGGTTATTTTTCATTCTTGAATAATCTTTTCCTTCTGGAAATTTACTAACAGTGTTTTGTTTTTTTTTTCTGTGTTGAATCTTGATTGGTTCTTTTTTCTGTGGATATGATTGTAGTATAACCTCATGGAGGAAAATCAGCAGGAAGATTTTGATAAGCCTAGATTAAAAAGGAAAAAAAATGAAACGATTCCCAATATGATTACTAAGGCTTAAGTGAAACAAATTAGTACAGATGAAAACAATATGAAAAATGATGAAATAAATAGTGAGAGAGGGTTCTCTATCCCAAATACAAGTTTTGAGATAAGTGAAGAAATGATGATTGATAACAGTAATGGAGATGTGAATGTGGCAGAGAAAAGAAGCATACCAGAAGCATCAAATGGTTTAAACAAGTCTGAGGGCACTAGCAGTTTCATAAAATCTCCTCCTACTCTAGATAGGGTTAACAATAGATATGCTGTCAACTCAAAAAAAATATATCCGGTTATGGTGGAAAGAATGAAGGCGGATGGATCCAAAATCAAATTAAATGATGTAATATTCTATGCGCTAACCAGAACAAACAAGGTCAAAAATATAGTTAGCATTGGAAATTGTGGATTTGGAAAAATCAAAATTAATTTTAAGAATGCAGCTGATGCAAATGAAGTACTGAACAATAAATTCCTGGAAAGTTTAAATATGAAGGGCTTCATACCTAATAACTTTATGTACAGATATGGAGTGCTGAGGAACATCCCTCTGGACTTCGACATAGAGGACATCGTTAGGTTTGGAGTCTGTTGCAATAGTTTGGGTAGTAGACTTAATAATGTTATGATCAAAGCGTCAGAAAGATTCTCAATGAGAGATAGAAATAATGTAAACACTTTCATTCAGAAGATCTCCCTGAGATAATTAAAGTCGATTACCTTAGAATTAAAGTAGAGCATTATATAGCCAAGCCGAGACAATGTAGTAACTGTGGCAGACTAGGGCACATAGCTAAATATTGTAAGTCTCCAGAGAAAAGATGCCTTAAATGTGGCGAAAAGGAATGTGAGGGATCATGTAGCAATAAGATCTGTATCCTATGTAATTCTGTAAACCATGTATCTACAGATAAAAACTGCCCATCTTGGCGTCAAGAACAACTCATTCTAGAAATAGCGGCGAAAAAAATACCTCATACTATGAAGCCAGACAAGAGACCTCAAATAGAAATAGTTTCTCCCTTCTGGATGAGGTAGAACTTAGTTCCTTTCCCAGAATTGATGAAGACATGGCTGCATCGACCAGAAATTCTCAAATAGATATAAATAAGGCTCTTTTGAAAAAAAAAAAATATTCTACAGTGGCTAAAACATATGTAAAGCCAGTAAAGCAGTTGGAGACTCAAAAGTCAAAATTGATCCCTATATTCAATAATCCAAAGTATCAGATTACTAGTGAAGTGGAGAAATTTTTAAATAAACTCTTGAAAACCAACAAAGTTGAAAATTTGATCCTTAATAAAGATGCTATTCTGGAAAGCCTTTTTCAGATATTTATAAATAGTGTAAAAGATTGTAAAATACCTGATAATACTCTTAACAATGATGAAAGTGTTACAAATGAACATTCAGGGTTTACATAAGAATAAAACTAGTTTAGATTTCTGGTTGAATAATGGAAATTATAACGTAGCAATTATTTCTGAAACACTGAATTCAAATAATAATAATAAAATAAATCCAATCGGTGGTTTTAACATGATTTCCAAAAGTAGAACGGACAGCAGAGGAGGAGGGGTCTGTCTGTTGGTTAGGAAAGATTTAGAATTTCAGGAAATTAAAATAGACCTTGGAAGTGGTGGGTATTACCACCATAAATCTTAAAGAGAGCATTATCGAATACTTTAAAAGTAAGCTCTATAAGTAGCATACATAAGTTAGATTAAGATTAGACTGATAGACACTGAAGAAGAGGGCAGATTACCCTCGAAATATCGATATTTGTCACAAAATTCAATATATCTAGCTTCTAAAGGAAAAATCGGTTTTTTTATTAAAATATTTTTTTGAGCTAGGAAAAAATTGGTACACATTAAATACAACTAAAAAAATCATTTTATCAAAAAAAAATTTAAATATCATCAAGCAGAACTCCTTCACAGGAAATATAGGAACTATCTCAACTAAACTTAAAGAGATTGTCATGGAAAATCAAATTAATAATCCAACTTTAAAACATACAAATAAGAGCTGGTGGAGCCCAGAATTGAGAAATTTCTGGATTATAAAAAAAACACTGCTGTGTCTCTATAAGGCTTCCAAGAGAATGGAGGATTTCTATGGTTATCTGAGAGCAAAAAAGATTTTGGATACTAAAGTCAGAGAAAGTAGAAGAAATGGATGGATTAATAGAATCACTGAAATAGCGACTAAAGGCAACATCAAAGAATTCTGGACCTTTGCCAGAAATAACAAAAGAATTGGCTCCTACAGTGTTCCTTCCTTCTGGAATCCAGAGAATAACACTGCATATTTAAATCTAATTAAAAGTAAAAGTAATAATAGTACTTTCAACCTGGAAGCAATGCCTATTCCCATTAATAAAATTGAGTTTACATTCAATGAATTAAAAAATACCATTTTTGCCCATAGGAAAAAATCAGCGCCAGGTCCAGATATGATTACATATAACATGTTAAATGTTATGAATGATCGAAGTTTAGAATCAGTACGAATGGCTTTAAACAATCTGGTAAATTCCTTCCCTATTAGTCCAGAAATTTTAAGAATAAAAATAGTGCCTATCTTGAAACCTGAAAAAAACCCGGCGGAGCTAGGGAGCTTCAGACCTATTTCACTACTCAATGTTTTTGTTAAAGTAGTTAACAGAATCTTAAAAGACAGAATAATTGAGGAGTTCTTGTTAAACTCCCGTTTTTGTTAAAGTAGTTAGCAGAATCTTAAAAGACAGAATAATTGAGGAATGCAGAATTCTTGATAAACTCCCGAGTAATTCTTTTGCTTATACTAAAAATAAATCTGTCAGTATGTGTCTTAATACGTTAGATCAGTGGTTATGTCAGGCTAAGAAAGACAAAAAATATTCGATGTGCATGGTGCTAGATATTTCTAATGCATATGAAAGCGTCGATATAGCCATTTTGAAAAGAAAATTGGAACAGTATAATATTCCTAGAGAATATATCTTTTGGATTGTATATTTCTTGAGTCAGAGAAGTATGCTACTGGGTTCAGAGAATATCAAGGTCAGCAATGAGATTCCACAAGGGGATGTGCTGAGCCCGCTACTCTTTAGCATATACACGGCGGACTTTCATAAGAATATAGGTCACTCAACTAGGATGCCCAGCAAACAATTTAGTGAGCGTTCACTAAAAACGATAGTTTCTCGACAATCAACAGACATATCTCTCATACGAAACCGAGCCTGTTCGTAAAACGATACGCAGCAATAATTTTGCTTCGGATGACCGACGCAATAAATAATGCAAGCCATGTGTATGTACCCTATGGCCTATGCGGCTCAGTAGCAGATTTTACATAGATTATTCCCCTAGTTTGCTGGTCGCGGTATCCCAAACAAAATTTCATTTTAATTCGACTGTGCTATGAATTCGTCTGTGCTGCACAGTGTTCCTATATAACGATGTTTTATGTTCGTCTTGAGCAGCCATTCTTCCAGTCTGTCAAATTTACTCTACTATGGCCTTGTTTATAATAGGCGCGTTTTTTTGCTCCTGTATCCAGCGGAGAGTAGAGTAGACGCATTGAAAACAACAACACTCCTACACCAGTGAATTCACTAGTGTAGGAGTGTTGTTGTTTTCAATGCGTCTACTCTACTAATGACTCTACTCTCCGCTGGATAGAGGAGCAAAAAAACGCGCCTAATATTGTTTATAATTATAATAGCGTTGCCAAACTGGCGCTGCTATAATAGTAGCGTTTACACCGTACAATTTACTAACCAAAGCAAAAATGGCGTAATATCTGAAAGGAGCTCAATACTAAGAACAAAAACACCCTTGCACCAAGGCTTCCAGATTGCGAATGTCACTCGAAACTAGAAATCCTATTTATGTCACTTCTGACAACGAAATCGCGCTGTTATAGTGTTTATACCACTGCTACCTTCACACCTATAACCGCGCTAAATTTTAGCAGCGCTAAAGTAGCGTAGCCAAAATAGCAAGCTCGGCTAATTTAAAAGTGGTTTATACCGCTGCTAAATAAGCAGAGCTCACTAATTTGGCTACGGCATAAACGCACTCTATGAATAAATAATTTTAACTCATTTTCAATTCATAAAAGCTAATGTATTTGAAATCGTTAAAACTATCGCTAATAATTCATAAAAGTATCACTTTTAACGAGTATATAGGTGATATATACTCGCTAAAACCACATGTTTTCTAAAAAAAAATGATTCTTCTCAAATGGCCATTTTAGTAGGACCAATGAATCGTTTTCGATTCGTTTGCGAGCTCGCTCACGACAAAAACATTCGTAAAATATGACTCTTTTATGAATTAATTACAATGCATTTGGTTTGCTGGGTGGCTCAATATGCGGACGATTTTGTGATCTTGACATCACATTCTGGTAAATCGATGTGTTTTGATATACTTCAAGAGGAATGCTCTAAATTTGCTAATACAGCAAAAAAATTTCTTCTACCCCTCAATCCGGAAAAGTGTAAAGGAATCATTTTATGCAGAAATCAGGTTTTCCCGAATAGAGTCCAGATTGATAGCAAAAACATTCCTTGGGTTAGTAGCATCAAATTCCTTGGCAAAATCATTAAATATAATCATTCTGACATGGACTTCCAAAAAGATAAATTATCTAGCATCACGCCTGAAATAAATGCTGTTAAAAGAGTCACGGGAGCTAAAAGTGGTCTGCCTCCTGATAAAGGTTTAGTTTTGTACAAATCATTTTGGCAAATCAAACGCCAAATATAATCACTTTTGATATAGCAAATGAACTCCCGACGTTTTTTAGAGCAAACCAAATGCTAGCCAAGAAAATTATGAAAATTAAAATGTCAAACAATGAGCAATTCAGAGAATGTGCGAGAGGAGTAAATGGATCAAACTATTCAATGTTCTATAACAAATACAAGAATATTATAGACAGGGTAGTTGTAACAGTACCAGTGGAAAAACCTTTCAATCTGTCGGTAGTTGGAAAGAATATTGGGATCTTTAGAGACGTGAGATACATGGAACAGTCTGAAATTATACAAAAATATGATCGACTAATACTGGATGAACGTAGAGAAAATCAGAGCTTATTCTTCTCGGATGGGGCTAAATCCTGCCTAGGTGTGGGCTGTGCGATTAGAAATTTCAATGGTGATATTTCGGAAATTTATTCTCTAAATGCTCAGATGACGACAATAAATGCGGAGCTGGAAGGTATTTGCTTAGCTTTGTCTGCTGGCATTAATACACAACAACAAAAGATAACGGTATTCACGGACTCTAATATTGCCTGTAGCGAATTAGTCAATAACCCAAATAATAAAGCAGTGATCAATAAAATTTATAGTCTCTGTGCATCCTTTATTCTTTCAAGGTTCAAAGTAGTGTGGATCCCGGGTCACAAAAATATTAGAGAAATGTGTCAGGTAGACTCAGATGCCAGAGAAGGGACTTATAATAGAGTAGTGGTTGAAACATATTATGAATCAGATGAGGCAATCTTAGATATACACTCGAAAATTAATGAGGAATGGAGAGAGTTTCACAGAAAAGAACTAACCAAGATTAAACAAAGTTCATGGACTAAGGCTTGTTTAAGTGGTAAAAATCAATTATGGTTTAAAAAATTTAATTTCAAGAGCAATACAATTAAACAAATAAATAGACTCTTTACCAATAAATGTTATAATAGGAAGCGCCTATTTTCTATGAAAGCAGTGGATAACCCGTTTTGTAATTTCTGTAATACCTTGGATGATTTGGATCATCAAATTTTTATTTGTCGGGAACATATTAATATTAGGAAAAAATTCCAAATTTTCATGCATTATAGATCAGTTGACTCGATTTTGGTTACACATAATAAAGAACACATCACTGAACTAGCTAGCTTTTTAGACATAGCCAAACTAGATATATAAGTAATTAAGGAACCAACTATTAATATTATTAAAATAGTAACTAACAATAACTAACAATAGTAACTAACAACTAACAATACTATTATAAAAGTTACTTATTCATGTTTATGTTTATGTTTGTTTTTATGTAAATTATATAATATGAAAATGTTACATTACCAGTGCCTTATATTGAGCCAATAACCTTAAGACTGAATAACAAATGGTTTTTTTTTTGTTTTTTTTCCCGTTCTAGGAATTCAATTATCGTAACATCGTACAAATGTTCATCGTAGAAGCAGTTATTGTAATTACTTAAACTTATGCTAAGAAATACTAAGTACTTAGTTACAGTGTAGATATTAGGAAAAAATATGTTAATTATTTGTGTGTTTTATATTTATTAGAGTTATAAATATTGTAGTAAATAGGAATTGGTTCTTCCTATCATAATTTGAATCTGTTAAGTAATAAGGTCAAACCTACACTATGGTGGTATCGCAACTCGATGGTTGATACGAATCGTCATAAGCCAACATAATCCTTGTCAAAAGGGATCTAGTATAAAAAATAAAAAAAAATGAGAGCCTTGAGTAAGTTCCAATCGCATGATTCTTACTTCAATTTTTAGTGTTATCAAACCGTGGAATCGTACGAAGCTACTTTTTTAATCAATAAAATCTCACCACTTATTTCATTGACAATTTCCACAGCATTTATCGTTTGTGTAAAAATCCAGGAAATGGTAGAAATACACTCAACGACAACGAAAAAATACGCACGTCTTTTTTTCACATATTTTTGTAAACATATGATTCAATTAATATTTTTTGTAGCTGAATTGTTCACACATATGCATCAATAAAGTGTATTTTCGTATAAAAAAAAAATGTTCTTTTTGCAGGTTTAGGAGACATTAATCCTTGTCCGTTGAGTCTCCTTTCCACAGTACAAACACTGATATTTTCCTAGCAACTCCCTTCTTAATTCAGAAAAGATTTTGATAATGTTATCCTGCCATCCTTTCTCGTGGTTATTTTACGCTTTCCGTCTGCCACTACCATTCTCTCTCTACGGAACCAGATTCTTCGATTTTTTTTATTATATGCGCTGGGCGTTTTCTCTCACAGGTAATCTTTCACTATATAACATTCATATTGAGCTCCCAACTGCAACAGTCAGTTGTCTTTTAGGAGGCTTTTTGACACAATAGTTGCACCGCAATAATAAAAATAAATCTTTTTTCAAATATACACACAAATTGAGCTTCCACAGGTACTGATAAGTTTACAGGCCATAAAATTTGAAGGAGAAGGAGTACGTACATTTTTTGTCGTTGAGTTTATTTCAATGGCAATCGAGATTCAGATTTAAGTACAAAGAATGTAAATCAAAGCTTGAAAGCAGCTCGATATTTTACAAATAGGATACCAAAAAACCAAAACAAAATAAACTGATCTGAATAATCCCTATAGTGTGACTAGAAAACTATAAAATCCATTTTTCTGTGAAAAACAAATTGAGAACAAATCAAAACACCATATTTTTTTTTCCTTAAATTAATATATTCTATAACATAGTGATATTTACAAGCAAAATGTTTCACAGCTTATAGATTTTGTAAATCTATACCGAATCAATTAAAACTGCTCTTTTTTCAACTGAAGAAAGTCTGATTATCTGGTTGTGCCCATTCCGGAAATGTCGATATTTCTGGATAAATGAGAGATCCATACGTTGGAAATAATGCCCAGATTAGTATTAATGTTATCACAGATGGACCTATTCCTGCTACAGCCTGCAATTGGGCAAGGTTAGTGTAAATCAGATATGTAAGATGAAATGGGCAATTTGTTGAAGATGAAAAACTCAGACAAAACCGAAAAAAAATTGTTTTTAATTTCATAGTAATAATAATGGAAATAAACAGACTTTCAACCGAAAAGACATTTCCGAAATATACTTTTATGAATTTTCCATCCCCAACAAAAAGTAGAAAAATATATTTTATGGTGGTCTAGGCACACTATAGAGAGTATTCAAGGAAGCATTCATTAGCAAATGAAAAAAATTTCCCTTCATTTTAAAGAATCTAGTAAAGTTTATGTTCTCTCAATTCTATATAAGCGAGAAAAAATATCTTATACGACCTAATAGTATAAAAACTTGTTTGTACTGTTTCACTAATACATATAAACAGCTCACCATATCCTTCGAACGAATATTACCGTAGCCCGCGACAATAGCATTTGGTGGAGTACCTACGGGCAGGTGAAATGCATAACTTGCAGTTATAGCAGCAGGCAACATCAAGTACAATGGGTGAATTTTTATCACCACAGCCTGAAACAGGCGCATAGAGTCAATAATATGCGATCAAAATTTATTGATTTCTATTTACCATTTCTGCAAGGACAGGAAGGGTGATGTTAGCTATAGCAACATTCGATGTGAATTCCGTGACGAATTGTATCACCAATAAAACGATGAATAAAATGGCAAGCGGTGGTAAGATTTTTAGTCCTGCTAGAGCATTTCCTAAAAGCTCAGACATGCCGGATTTCTTACTGCCCTCGGCCAATGCAAATCCACCACCTGGAAGTAATTGGAAAAATGTTGAAAATGATTTACTTGCTTTAGGTTTATAAATAAAATAGGCTCACCAAGTAAGAACACCAAACTCCACGGGGTGTGTGTATGTGTAAATGCCCAGGTTAGTAATCCGATGCCAGGTTTTTTGGGATAACCGCCCTCTGTTGAAATGTAACAAAGAATCAGTGTTAAGAAATAACATCAATGTTAACTAGTATGTAGTTTAGAAATATTATGGTGCTGATCAGAGATAAAATTTATTCTACAAAAATGCCTAAAGTCTTCTCGTTGCAGGATAAATATTTAAATATAATAAGGAAGTTGGCATATCTTTCCGAAACATTACAAGGTTTACATATTTTGCGTATATTATCCGCAATCTCTTTGTGGGGGGGTTTAACTAGAACGTGATTCTGATTTATATTAGCACCAGCTATTACACCGATGCGATCAATTCAACTTAAATAAGAACCACTGATTGGATTGCTGCTGACAGTAGTGATATGGTATCTACTTCCAACGAACAAGTCAAATCCACATTAGTGTTTCAGTAATATGAGTCGCATTTCTGTCAGCTAAGTTAAATCTTAGTCAGATCTGCTATCGAATCCTGCATTCGACTTCTCCGAAGATGTAATTTAAAATTGGAGGGCTGCCAGAAACCTTCATGATGTTTCATATTATGAATATTTCTAGCAAATAAGGATGATTTTTCCGCGCCTTAAACTGGAAAAATTATTCACACTTGCTCTCCAGGTTGGGGGATGGAATGTTCAATAGCCCGTTTTTTGTAAAATTTACTCATTACGGAATCTGATATTTCAGCTCGGATGCTTGGATCGGGTCAACGGAAATGATCAGCATGTAAACGAAACATGGACTACTCTATTGGGGCCTGGGATTCGCAAACACTGTACAGATCGGGAGCTATTAAGGCGCTTCTGAAACAGTGACGAAATACATAATTAATACTTTAGCTGTCTGTGAAAGAAAACTGTTTGACACTGAAATTAGACCCATGAGATCGTTCACAATCTCCGAAACTCACCTGAAAGCAACTAATTTAGGATGTCCCTCACCGTAGACAAAAGACATGAATCCGCACATATAACCCTGTTGACGAAAGATTTTGTGCGAACCCTATTCGAGCAAATTTTTTTAACTTTTGGCTCATAAAGTGCACGCTTCCATAGAAAATAAGGATGAGACGGTGAAAAAAGATTTGTATAAGCTTCTGATAATTCTCTGCCATCAAATAATGTGAAATTTTTGCTGGGGGACTTCAGCGCAATGGTTGGAAAGGAGGAAAATAAAGGCCAATGCAGCCTTCGCAATTCCTGCTACAACAATGGACAACGGCTAGTCGACGCTGCGTGCAGTATAAACCTTATAGTAAGTTCTACTTGTTCTCCGCTTTAAATCATCCATAAAAGCACATGGGCATCCCCGGCCGGCCGCACCTTTTATCGGCACGATCACATTTTAACTCAAAAGAGGGAGGCCTCCATTATCGTGAAGGTGCGATCTTTCCGTGGGGCCAACAGTTTGAAGCTGTTGCAAAATTTAACCATTGGAACGATCAAGAACGTGCGACCACACTAATAGGGTCATTGAGAGGATCCGCGGCGGATATACTGCTCCTCCAGCTATTGCAGCCTGGCAAGTGCTTTGGATATGCGATACGGCGAAGACCACTTAAAGGAAGTTCATCGTTCGCAGCTCAAGACACGCGCACGAAAACTGGGAGAGACCTTCCAACAGCTGGCTCAGGACATCGCGCGGTTAACACTTGTCTATCCTGCTTTAAACCCAGAACATCGGAATGAGACAGGGAGAGATGCTTTCATCCAGGAAGTACGTGATGAAGAGCTCCAACAAGCACTTCGATTGGCAATGGGTCCTTTGGCCTGAGTGCTTAGAGGTGCCAATGCGCCTCTCCCCCAACCCACACAAACACACACACACACACTTCGATTGGCGGACAAACAAACACTCAAGGATACTTTACCTACGAATCAGTAAAGCGGGCAGCACGCAATAACGTTAGAGTCCGTGAAGTGCACGAAAAGTGTGTATGCTAAAGAGCCGAGGTCATCAGAGAATCAACGGCAAATGGAGCTCCACAAAGTTGGAACTGTGGAGAAAAAGGACACTTGAGTCGTGACTGCCGAAGGAAATTGAAGCTAAGGTTCTACGACGGGTGTACAGCAAGAAGGCGACAAAGAAACGAGGCTGGTTCAGCGAACGTAGTCGTCTCTTCTTCGGAGGAGGCGGGAAACCTCATGGGTCGGAGGTTGGCTCGTGGACTTGTTGACCCCAGAACTAGCATTACAGTCTCTAGGATCTATCGACACGAGAACGGCCTAAGTCTGCAAGGAAAAATCGTCAGCAAGTCTTGCAGTATGATCACTGATACCGCAGCAATGAAGTCGATTTTGCGAATGGGCTCTCTGGAAGCATGGAGGCTTGGTAATGCTGGGCGATACGTACTTCCGATGGTAACAGGCGAATCTGCACCAGCTCACGGAGAAATAACTCGTCAAATGCAGCTCGGCGATTTGGTAGCAGATATAACCGACGAGTGCATACTTGGGAATAACTTCCTTGGCCCTCATGGTTTCAGCCTGTGTTTAGGAGAAAGGGTAATTAAGTGGAAAAACCTAGAAATATCGTTGGCAGATAAGAGGAAGGGAAACGACCGGCTAAGAATCATCGTCTGCGAAAAAACCAAAGTACCAAAGTCGTTGTAAAACATCATCTGGGCCACATTGGATGGTCATCCTGGGGGCCACCAATTCATCATCGTGGAGCCAACCCAAAAGCCAGCAGTCAGCAGCTTTATGGTGGCAAAAAGCCTAATCACAATTACGCAGGGGAATTATGTTCCTGTAAGGGTGCTGAATTTAGCGGAGCAGGAGAAGGAGCTTAAGAAAGGAGAATTAATCGCCGGCTGCCAACCAGTTTCTTCAATCACTTCTTTAGATACGGCAGAAATACAACCTGAGCGCAAAAAGATACCCAGTAACAAGATAGATAAGCTAGCAAAGAACATGCTACAGTCCTCGGAACTATGCGATGAACAATACCAACAAGGAGTCCAGCTAATTGAACATTATGCTGATATCATCTCGACCCGAGATGGCAATTACGGAAGGACTAATTTGGCCACGCATCGAATCGACACACGAAATGCATCATTAATTCGGCAGGATCCCGCCGCTAACCCTTGCCAAGAATGGATAACATTATGAATACTCTAGCCAGTGCGAAGTGGTTTTTGACGTTGCATTTGAAGAGCGGATACCGGCAGGACGAAATCGAGAGAAGTGACCGTGAAAAGGCAGGCTTTTCTGTGGGAACTGGGCTCTGGTAATTCATTGTGATGTCGTTCGGGCTCTGTAACGCTCCTGGAACCTTTGTGGACTAAGCTGGAAGACATGTCTAGTGTACCTGGGTGACATAATTGCTATTGGCCGAACATTCAAAGAACACCTGATAAAACCTAGAAGACGTATTCGAAAGGTTGCAAAAGGCTGACTTGAAGCTAAGTCCCAAAAAGTGCAACCTTTTTTGCAGTGAAGTGAATAACCTTGGTCATGTGGTTTCGACTCGAGTAATAAAAATTGACCCTGCAAGAATTGAAGCTGCTAAAAATTGGCCAGTGCATAAGGATAAGCATCAACTTCGCAGTTTTCTGGGATTGGCAACGTATTATCGCCGGTTCGTGAAAGATCTCACTACCATCGTCAAAAGTTTACATCAGCTGACGGAGAAAATTCAGCCAATTAACTTGAGCCACCAGTGCCAAGCAGCGTTTGACAAGCTTAAGCAGGAGCTATGTGAAGCACCGATGCTGGCATATCCTGAGCCGCAGGAAACTTTGATCGTGGACACTGATGCAAGTAATACAGGTATATGTAGGTGTGGTGTTATCACAGCAAATTGATGGTCAAGAACGGGTGATTGGTTACTTTAGCCGGGTGCTATCTAAGCCAGGGCGAAACTACTCTGTCAACTGAAGAGAGCTGTTGGCAATAGTTGAGACCACCAACCATTTCCCTAAATACCTGTACGGCCAAAGCTTCGTATTGAGGATTGATCACGCCGCTCTGAGATGGTTGTTCAGCTTTAAGAGCCCCGAAGGACAAGCGGCGCTATGGATTGAAAGGTTGCAAACATACAACTTTAACATAGTCCATCGAAAAGGTAGCACGTATGGAAATGCTGATGCCCTCTCCAGACGCCCATGTAAGCCGGAATGCAACCATAATCATCGGTTAGAAGAAAAGGCAGTCGATGCCGATGTAAAGTGGATATCCGTTTCACCAACAAGAGGATGGTCACAGTCGAAACTATTGGACGAGCGACTGGCGGATGGAGATCTACGGGAAATCGTAGCCTGGAAGGAGTCTGCACATCGGTTTGAATGGCAAAGCATATCAAGTCGAAGTCCTAAGCTAAAAAGCTACTAGGCACAATGGAACTCCTTGCATCTTGATGGAGGGCTACTAAGAAGAAAATGGGAAACTGAAGATGGGTCAGCGCATCGCATGCAAGTTGTACTTCCTCGGAGCAAAGTCGAAGATGTTTTGCAAGAAATACACGAGGGAACAGCAGGAGGCCACCTGGGCATAAACAAAACACTTAATAAAAT
The DNA here is from genome assembly GCA_963978885.1 of Nemotelus pantherinus. Taxonomy (NCBI): domain Eukaryota; kingdom Metazoa; phylum Arthropoda; class Insecta; order Diptera; family Stratiomyidae; genus Nemotelus; species Nemotelus pantherinus. The sequence continues at coordinate 37,479,268 of OZ022263.1, forward strand.
AAGAGAACTATTTTATTGGGTACATGTGCGGGAAGATATGGATGACTGGTGTAAGAAATGCGCAGCCTGTGCATCTGTGAAAGGACCCAGGAGAAAGCCTAGAGGTGAGCTGAAGACCTAACCCCTTTCGAAAGAATCGCCATCAATGTAGCAGGACCGTTTCCAGTGTCACAGTAGTTGAATCGCTACGTGCTGGTAGTATCCGCCTATTTTACCAAATGGACAGAAGTCGACGCTATTTCAAGTCAGCAGGCATCTACAATGGCGGAGCAAATCGCGATTAACTGGGTGAGTAGGTATGGAGTCCCAAACGAATTGCGATCAAGGTCGAAATTTTGAATCCCAAGTGTTAACTGAGTTTTGTGATGCCTTGGTCATAAAGAAGACAAGAAATACTACACTTCACCCACAGCCCGATGGAATGGTCAAAATGGTAGAAGACCATCAGCGTGATTGGGATCGTCATATTTAATGGATAATTCACCCACTCTTCCTGATGGCTTACCGAACAGCGACGCGTACGAAAACTGGGAGAATCGCCGTCACGTATCGTATTTGGACAAGATTTTTGACTTCCAGCTGATGTTAAATTCGGAATACCATCAGAAGATCCGAAGACAGCAACAAAGTACGTATCGGAGCTGCGATAACGGCTAGACTCCATTCACGAGGCAGTTAGGAGCCACATAAACCTAAACACAGACCGGATGAAACGTGGTATGACCTGAAGGCAAACTCAGCTGGATTTCAAGAAGATGAGTTAGTTTGGCTCTATAGCCCCCGTCGGCGGAAAGGCCTGAGTCCTAAGCTGCAACCAAAATGGGAAGGACCATATCGCATCATTAAACGGCTCAACAATGTTGCAGCAGCATCGAAAACACCGGTAGAAAATGAAAGCTGTGCATCTAGACCGACTTGCCCCGTACACAATGGCTGACGACGAATCTGTTCGGGACTAACAGATCTAAGGTGGGAGTAGTCTTGCATTCACGCAGAAAAATCATAATTCCCCGTAACAGTGTCAGAAATAGTCAGAGACGTCGAGAAATATCTGTCTCATACATGTATTTCAAAGAACGAAAACAATCAACAACAACATTATAAAAAACGTCAAGGAAGTATTTCGGAAGACAAAACGAAACCGCTAAAGAAGTTGGCCTTCAAATTAACGATAATAAAACAAAAATTATGACTCAATCAAGCAAAAGGACCCCACTAAAACAAAATGTAGCAATATGGGATTATAACCTTGCGAACGTAGTTAGGGGAAAATTCCGTGTACTTAGGATCGAACTGTGAAAACCGAAGTTCTTTTAAGAAGACTAATGCACGATATTAGTTTATTAATAGGCCTCATTTTGTGTAAAATGTGTGATTTCATAGTCATTTTCATCAACTGCAGACACAATTTGTACGGTTTTTCAAAGTTTTTCACGCAAATATAGCGGGTGTTTAGCGATTTCTATAGTTTTTTTTTTTTAGCTCGGTCTACTGATTTGTTTATTTAAGTGTCTGGAAGCAATGTTCTCCAGACCTGCTTGATATGAAGCCATTGCTTGCTTGCAAACTGATCCAAATGACAATATAACATATTTTTTGCACTGAAACATCAATAGTATTTCCAATACTAACTTATGATTATTTAATTTGTAAAACTACATACCAGGATTTTTTTGGCAAAATTTGAAGCATTGCCATGAAGCTGGAATCATGAAAAGAGCGAGGACAATAAATATAGCTGGTGTTGCATCTCCGATTTTACTGTGAAATAAAATCACATTTATAAAAAGTATCTGGCCTACAAAACGTGTGGAGTGAAGATTTACGTATTTGGCGCTATGAACTCAGCCCAGCCCGTGAAGATTCCTGGCTTTCGAGCGAAATATAAGATTATCGAAATAACGAACAAAATGGCAACAGAAATTTCGTGAGAGCTTATTGGTCCTAGTTCTTTATAACGTGATTCAATAATCGATTTTGCCAAAGCCGTACCCTCGGCTCCAGCATTTGCCATTTTTGCATCTTGACTATTGGGCCTGCAAATATTTAGAAAAAAGAAAAAATGTATCTTTTCGGAAAATAAAAATAAATGAATTCGGCTTATATAAGAGTATTGACATTTTTATCTACTTGCCTCCAAAGACCTGTGAAAACTACTTGCAAATATACCCAGGTTAGTAACGTTGCAACTGTCATGGGTGGAACATTGTAAAATGTCCACCTAGGAAAATCAATCCCGGGTGCATTTGGAAAACGGCTAGAACGTATATTTATCAAAATGATTTTTGTTAATCGATAAAAAGTTTGCAAGCAAAACAATAAACAAAACTAGAAATATCTTATTACATAAAATTGAAGCTCAGCTGGCAAAATCAACAGGCGAATAGAAGTATAGAGAAGCACCTTTCATATATTCCTTTGAATGTCAAGTTGGTGCCTGTACCGATCAATGATCCACAGCCGCCGAGAGATGCAGCATACGCTGCACTCATAAAGTAGCAGATAGTAGCCCGTGAAGGATGAGGAGCTCTAAAAAGAGAAATTATACTAAGACTTTCTGCTTCAACATTGTTAACACTCACTCGAGAGCATCCGGCCAATCTTCGCCAACCTTTTTGTCGGTGTACAGTTGACCTATGCCTTCCTGATTGCGAATAATACAACAATAATGGATGACTTTGAAAATTATTTGGCTACTTACTTTTTCGAGTTCTTCTAGAATTGCAACTATGATTGGACACATCATAGCTGTTGCCGCTGTGTTTGAAATCCACATTGAAACGAACATCGTGACCATCATCAGTCCAAAATTCAGCCTGCAAATATATATATACACAAATAATCTGATTTGTGTGTCATATGATTACCTCTTTTGGCTGCATCCTATAATTGATATCACTTTTAAAGCAATGCGTTTATGGAGATTACAAAACTCTATAGCTAATGCCAAAATCAGACCACCTATAAACATGACGTTCGTTTCTTTAAAATAGGACATGCATGTGTGCCCAGTGTCCTATAAAGAAGCAAGTTGATTTGATGAATGTTGTTACGTAGACCTTACCAGGATCCCCATAGCTGGAAACATAACGATTGGTATCATTGCTGTAACTCCTAACGGTAGAGATTCCGTAACCCAATAAAGAGCCATCACAACCACAACATACAAGCAACGGAAAGCCTAGAAACATCAGCTCATTTCAGAATAAAAAGCAATAATGATGAAGGAAAGTAAATATGAAGTTCGCAGCATGTGACAAAAAGTAACAGCAAATTTCACTGCTCATAAAACTTTATCGTTGTTCACATTTAAATAATTTGTTTTGCCATAAATATAAATCTCCTGAATGTACAAGTATATTTAGCATGTCATTCAGGACGCGACCTGATTCACTGGTGTGTATGTAGTCCATCGAGAATCCCATTAGCATGAGCAGAGGATAGTCCAGAGAGTCGTACAGACAATAGATGCAGATTGGGTGGGGAGAGCAGCATCGGAAGTGGAAAAGGTTATTCCTTTGCAAATTCGATCGTTTCATGAATGCGTCAAAATAATAAACAATTCGAAAAGTCAATAAACACAAACAGCAGGGTGTTTTGGAAACCGGAAACATAATCTCACAAGTCAATGATGGGAGCATAAACCGTCTGGGAAGGATATTGCTTCTAATAATATAATTTATAATATAATAATATATAATATAATAATATATAATAAAAGTATAACAATATAGTTTTTGATGATAGTGCATTCTTTTTGCCGGTATACCAGTTGTCTAAGAAGATTCTGAGAGAAAAAAAAATCACACGGACCGTGCATACTGATTGAGAGATGCAGAGTGGAAGGAAGAAGGAAAAAAGCGCAAAGCGTATTACACTAAATTAAGATATAATTATCATTTTAAATTAACTTACCAATTTATCTTTTTCATTGATAAACAAAATCGGTAAACAAATCAATGGGACGAAAACAATGACCATGGCTCTCCAATATAATGATGCGAACCGCCCAATACGGCCGCCTACTGTCAGGCTGAGAGTTCAAAAATAAAATTAATCATGATTGTGATTTTGAAACAAAGGCCATAGTTACACTTCCTCTCCCGCCGCGTCTGCCATGATGTTGATCTGAAAATATGGTGAGAATAAGTTCTAAACATAACGATTCGAATTCACTTCATACCTTTCTATCTTATCCAGAAAATGGTTTCCTTTATTTCAATACAGTAAGCGAAGAGCATTGATTTATCTGCAGCATTGAGTGATAGTTTTAGAATTAAAGAACGAGCTGCTTTCAAACTACCAAAAAGATTTTTCTTTGAAAATTTAGTTACTAACAAATGAATACAACGACATATATTTCGCGCACGTGTAATTTACGGTAAAAAAGAAATTCAATATTTTCAACGTTTAACATTCTAGAAATAATTAATTATTCGCGTAATCCACAGCATTTCGATTTTGAATACCACTCACACACTTCTATTGATGGTAGTTAAAAGTTCAAGCACTATCTATTAATGCTGCTTAAAAGTAACAGCACCCAAAAAATTCTTTCTTGGTGCTACTAAATTGCATAGATTTCAACTAAAATTATATTTCCGTTTTAGCTGAATATTCGGAAACAATTAGAAATGGAACAATCGATACAAAAGTACAATCGATAGAAAAGTTCGTACACAAAAAATAGCCACAGCATGACAGCTAAACTGCCACAAATCTCAATGAAGACTTGGATAGATTTAATATAGATGTTTGAGAGCTCGGTATATTCTACTTTTTGAGGGATTTTCATATTCTTCAAATTCTTGGAGGGTTTGTTTTACCACTTCCCTACACACTTTACATCACTTAATATGTGCAGTTGGTGTTTATTTTAATAAATGAATATTGCTTTTTTATTTTTTAATAGTACTTCTTGCACGATAAGCATATTTTGATGCATTTTTTCAAAAATAAAATGGGTCTTTAAATTAAAGTATTCTATTTAAAATGACAAACCCTCAAAAATGGCGTATTTAGGAATTCATGATTCAGGAACGTCAGAAACGGTTTGAAAAATGTGTATGAGTATTTTTTCACTATTTATAAATAAATGGACTATCAAAAAATGAGCAGCGGCGTAATTAGGTTGATTTAAATAATAAAAAATAAGTAGCAAAATTAAAAAAACTCCATAAATAATTCAAAAATATTTTTTTTTCTCGTGAACGGTAAAATTGCAGTTGGTTATATTACAAAACCAATAAAACAAGCAAGAAAAAATTGTTTGACCTAAAGCGGAGAAAAAAATCGATGAATGTAATGAAATCGATGAATGGAATTTGGGGCGACCAGTCGTCCGCTTTAGTCAAATTTGACATCGCCTGTAAAAATCACTTGTATTTTGAATCGCCAAAATACTCAAACGTATAGATCGCTAGTGGCCTCGTAAATTATAAATTATAAATGTTTGAATATCGGACTACGAAATTTGACTTGGGTAGTACTGTGTCATGTACACAACATAAATTATATGTTATTCAATCAGTGCCAGAAAAATTGAGAAGCTTTGAGAATTATCGTCTTTAACTATTTGCATACAAAACATCTAATGTATCTCATTGAACGGAAAAATCCCACAGGCCCCATGGCAAACGATTAGAAGCCAGGGTGAGAAAAATCATGAATAGCCTAGAAACAGGCAATCACCATCGCCTATTCTGGAAAAGACCTACGAAGTGTAAATGACCCCCGTGTGAGTCTCTCGAGGTGTGTCTTTAGAAAAAAAACGCAGACCATCTCTGATATTCATTAACATTTACTGAAAATTTCAGTTCAATCAAATAACTCGACCATTAGTCTAGGTGGTTGAGTTTTATTGAGCATGATGATTTATCTTATTGACCATTAATGTTGCCATGATCGACGTAATCACTACGTTACACTAAATTCGAATCAGATCTTGCCTCAAGTCTCAAAATCAAAACGCCCACCGCCAAAAATGTTAAACTCAACTGCAATCCAACCGTTGCTGAAACGAAAAATGCAAACTGAAATTAGCCCACAGGCTGGTATCGACCGCAAACAGTTTTCCATTGCCAAACTATTCTCCCCTGCAAAACAGTTTTTCACTTCCAATCTGTTTTTCTACAAAAAAGTTTGCCACTAAGAAACAGTTTTTCTCTTTCGCAAACTGATCGTTCTAGAAAAACTGTTCGTTTTATAAGAACTGTTCGTTTTAGAAAATCTGTTTGTTTAGGAAAAATTGTTCGTTTAGGAAAAACTGTTTGTTGCTGTATTGGAAAACTGTTCGTTTATTTTTTGCAGTCAAACTGCAAAAACCGTTTATGAGCCCATCACTAAAAAGGACTAGGAAGATCATTGATGTAGAAATTGAAAAGAAGTGGCCCTAAGATGGATCCTTAAGGTATACCAAAAGAAGAGGAAAAAGGTAAAAACGAAAACGACAAGCTAAAGAGAGACAGCACAAGCGCGATTCGTTAAAAACTTTGATATCCAGGCAAGCAAGGGCTCACAGATAATATGTTTTAAATTGACAAGAAGCAGCACATGATTAACCGAGTCACAAGGGTCAAAAGCTTCAGCAAAATTAGGATGGATAAAATCAATTTGATTGTTGCTGTCTATTGCAGAAGCATTTACTTGTCAAAATTTAACTAGGTACGTAAAGGTGCAGCCGCCTTTTACAAAGTCTTGTTGTTGAGTTGCAAATAAACAGCTGAGTTGTAATAGATTCTTTTGAAAACGAAGTATTCAAACATTTTTTGAAAAGCAAAGAGGAATGGAGATAGGGTGATAGTTCGACGAAAGGTCACGATCATACGATTTAAAAATTGGAGTAATGTGTGGGAGCTTCGAGGAAGGGGGAAATTTATCAGTACAGAGGCTGGCTTTGAATAAGATGGGTAAGGGACGAAAAGTGTAGACGCAAGATTTTTCACGAAAAAATTGGGAATACTATCCGGACCAGGGAAGCATTTGGAGCCAAGTGTGGGTAAAAACAATTCAACTTCGACAGAGATTCTTATGAAATCATATGAAGGCCATCAATATTATTTAGTCTACATTATCTAGTAGAAATTGAATTTGCCTACTGTAAATCCTAAATTTCCGGCATAAAATTCTAAAGGTGCATTCTGAGTCGAAAATCGAAGTTTTATCAGGTGTACCACAAGGTAGTCACTTGGGGCCTCTTTTATTCAATATTTTAGTATCGGATCTTTCTGAAGTTGTACCAGACATCCCTCACCTTTTTATGCAGATGATCTGAAAATGTACCACACAATTAAATCACAGTTTTCAGTTTTCCTTCAATCGAAACTGCTTCCTCTTGAGCAATCTCGACATTAATGTCAGTAAATGTAAAGTCATTAGTTTTTCCCGCAAAAACAGTAATATAAATTTTGATTACCACCTCAATAATGTTGCAATCAATAATGTTGACAATGTTATCGACCTGGGAGTTACATTGGATAAAAAGCTGCGTTTTAATTTACACTATGACAAAGTCTTAAGCAAAGCTAATAAGCAGCTTGGATTCATCAAAAGACGTGCGAAGGAATTCAAAAACCTATGGGTCACGAAGTCTTTGTACATAGCTCTAGTTCGGCCACTGCTCGAATATGCATGTATTGTCTGGCACCCTACCTATGATGTCCATAGCGATAGGCTCGGATCGATGCAGAAGCAGTTCTTACTATTTACTTTGAGAGATCTGTATAATCCTTACGAATTTATACCTTCATACAGATACAGGCTAAGTCTCTTAAATCTATCAAGTCTATCTTCGCGGAGGATAGTCATATGCTCCTGCTTTACTTTTGATGTTATTAGGGGCTTGATCAATGTTGTGTCCCTGTCCAATAATATCACCTTCAACGAATCAGTAAGGCAGACAAGGCACACACGTTTACTTAATGAATACCGACACCACACAGTTTACATCAACAATGAGTCGATCAATAGATGTTGCAAAATATTCAATAGCTTCTCAAAGCACTATTCCCCAACCATTTCCCGACCTAGGTTTAAAACTGCTCTGACTAAGGTGCTCGCGTCATGAATGCCCTTTCCAATTCCCTACCAAAGATGGTTACATTTTTAAAATTCTTTCATTACTGTGTATTGTACAAATTTGTGAAATTTATGAATTTTGATGCATACACTGATGCATACATCGATGTACATATATATGTATATAAATAGAAATCAGAATTTGCAAAGTAATTAATATCCCAATTTTTTGGAAAAAAAGCAGTACAAAACATATTGTAGGAAAAATAGCAAGACGTTACTTGAGAATTGATTCTGGAAGTACTAAATTATTCACCAAGCTCCATTACTTACAATGTAATCGATATTTTAATTGAAATCAATTTTATTCCTTTTGAAGCTAGATTTATTTTGATTACTCGACATACATCGATATTTCGAGGGTAATCTGCCCTCTTCTTCAGTGTATATTGGTCTAATCTTAAAATAACTTTAGGTATCTTATTTAAGGTGCTTACTTTTAAAGTATTGACTAATACTAATTACCAGCTAATTATCTATTAATTATATACTTAAGTAGATTGAACTATCTATATTAATTACATTATCATCATAAAATATCTGTTCAAATTATGAATTGACGAGAAAATAATTGGAAACATTTAGGTAAGAAAATGGTAAATTTATGTAGGTAACATTTTCGATTAAGTTTACATTTTCACGATTATTCAAATAATTTTTCACTTTTTATGGTTCTTAGTTCATTTTCCACTTATATTTGTACTTCTTATTGACATTCCATTTTTATTAGCTCTTTTGGCTTTATTAGAAAACCACATGAAGCAACGTACACTTAGCGAGATCTCCGAACTGCAACCTTCCTCCACAAAAGACCATTTGGGATAAACCATTTCGATAGGAATTTTGTCACCATAGCACACCATCCTAATCACATAATCTAGCCGAACGTTAGATTTAGCAACTGAATTTGAGTACCGATGAATGAAAGAGTAGCTCATTGTCTATGGTCTCTTGTGGAGGAAGGTTGCAGTTCGGAGATATCGCTAAGTGTAGGTTGCTTAATGTTGTTTTCTAATAAAGCCAAAAGAGCTAATAAAAATGGTTCAAACAGATGAATTCAGCACTGAACTAAAATGGCTGACATCCACATCCGCTTTACTGAATGCTCAAACCATGTCGAGCTCCATCTGCTGTCCGTTACAACATACATATGGGGGCCATGGAAACGATAGCCCCAAACGAACCGCGTCCCCACGCAAGTTTGCGCATAGCTAGGTATAAGTATATTTTCTGCTTGCTGTTGATCGTGTTTCCATGAAAACCGGTATCTCGACCGCAGTGGAGAATGAAGCTCTAGCGTGAAGAATGTCTCCATATTCAATGCCGTGCAATGGCTCCCCATCGGTGGGCGGTGGAGTGTGTTGGATGGGATTGTTACCAGCCCGGTGACCGTTGATTCGATGTTGCTTTTCGTCAGTTCGAGACGAGAGCTTGAAAAGCTGTGACGTGTGGGTGGCAGTGCTGTGTTCTGTTCAAATCTTAGGACTTGAATCCGTACTGAGAAAAGCAGTGGAAATTTGGCGCGTAATTCTTTCGGTTTGCCAAGGACTTGCTTGCGTGCTCTGCTGTGGCGCCTTGATTCCAATCAGATGCAGATTGTGCTTGAATGCATCCCGTCGCAGTGAATCACGTGTAGGGTGCGTAGAAGGTCAACTGTATGTTGCAGTCGTCGAGTCGTGGATTGTGAATGTTTAAATTAATAAACTCAATTAGACCTCCGTTGGTGGATTTTCTTAATGCATGCATTTAGTTTTTCATTTTGTTATTGTGAGTGCTAGGGCAGCGCAATAGAGTGGTGAATTGCAACAGGCACTCAGATAGAACGATTTGCGTAACATCGAGAACGAAATTCGCACGCGACTCACCTGAAGGGGCGGAGTTCCGGGGACGCAGTAACTCAATTTTAGTTTATACCTGTTGTGTTTGTTCTTGTTTTGCGTGGTCGGTTACAAGGTAGCATTTCGCGAATCGACGAGGACGCGACCGACGTGATCCCGTGTGGGTTCGAAGAGTTTCAGGTGCTCCCTTGCTGGAGCTAACAGTCACTGGATCTCAGAGGCTGGTTTGTGGAACAAAATCGCAGTCATTGGATATTCGCTGGTTTCGGAGTTGAAGCTTATCCGCTCAGGTGTACAATTTGTCGAAAGCGATGCAAATGTGATTGTGATGTGAATTTTAACGATAGTTACTTGTGAGGAATTGTTGCGTTGTGAATAAATGCAGATCGGAGTGAATCAATAGAATCAAGTTGGTGCACAGTGCAAGCAGGTGGTTCGAGTTCTGTGAAGTTTTTGAAACCACATTAAAACCCCTGTGAATCATATTTTAATATTCGAAGTGTATTTGCGACGTTACCACGAGCTTCTTGGAATTTCATACAGTGCGGCTGCAACGATCAACTTGTAATTGCAACCTTCAGCTTCAGCCATTCGCCAGGTAAGGTTTCACTTTATTCACTCACGATTCTTTCATGCGAGTCCCGTAATTAACATATGGTCATTCAACACTTCTTTGGTCATTGTTCTCGACTTGGTTGACTTTTCTTCACTTGTCGTTGGAGCCGTTTTCTCGAGTCTTATTGGCGTCATCTTCTCGATCAGCAGAGCCTGGTTTGTGGAAGGTGAGTGAGGTGAGTCAAGCCCCGCTGCCCGCCAGGTTGTAGATTCCAAAGGTGTGGCGGTAGAGCATGCGATTCCGGTTTCGGCCGGTAAAAGATACAAGCATGTATGGCAACACAGCACTTCTCGGTGATCACTGTATCGAGCGAGCGTATTTTGCATGGTAGTTAAAATGCCGAGACAGATACTCACTTATAGTTAATTATAGAAGGCTATGGAATGTGTTGTGGCTTGTTTAACTGACAAATAAAAGTCGTTAGTCATGGAAAAGAGTTTAGCAAAACAAATGAATGCAAGTTGCATTCATCAACATTGCACATACAAAAATGTTTTTTAATGATTTTTGTTAAGATATTTTTCCACTCATTCTACTTAACATCTTTTTCTCTTACATCCTAAACTTTTGTATTCTAATATACCTCAGCTAAAAAATTTGATAAACAACATTATTAATTGACAGATACAATATCGTGTGCTCCTTACGCATTTTTTTTAAATAATCAATTTGTTTCAATGTGATCGACTCCGTATTTCTAATATTTCCTAGCTTTTGCCCAAAATTGAAAACAAAAATTGTGAAATATTTTTAAATCGTCAGCGTAGAGTAAGTCAGATATGAATCTATGAAACAGGAGAAGACCGAGGTGGCTGCCCTGTGGTACACCGGAGGTAGAAACAATTTTTTCGACAAATATCCTTAAAACTACCAATTTCAGTCGATTGTGGAGGTAAGAGTTAAGCCAGTTGAGTAAGGGACCCAGCTACTACGAAATTCTTTCAAGTTTGAAATCGGGGCAAGACGGTTAAACCTGTCCAAAGCGTAACTGAATTCGGTCTATACTGCGTCAAATGGGTATCCATTCTCTATTTTAAACAGAAATACTAAGTGACCTTTTGAAACCCATGCAGTTGCTCCTTCGGACGTGAATCAACTAGTTGAGAATATTTACCATGAACAATCTTTTTAAACATTTTTCGAATGAAAGGTAAAATAGCAATGCCTCTATAACTCTCGAAAAATCGTCTATTGTTACTTTTGAATGTGGGCGTGACGTAAGACTTCTGACAGGATGGGCGAATCCCTAACGGGAGAGATCCATTAAATAAAAGGCAAAACTCGACTTAATGGTTCCCAACGAGGAAACCACCCGAAAGAGAATAGGTGGTGGCAGGTGTCAAAAATTGAAGAAAAACATATAAACAAAAAAACAAACTATTGCAGCTGAAGACTTTCTGAAAATTTCAAGCGAATAAATTACAGATCTTGGTTTGTCGTTGATCAAGCCATGCTTGAGACAATTCATCTTAATAATCTTTGGGACGTATCTTTCAACGCCGTAAAATATTTTTTGATAAAATGAAAGAAAAGGGTTCCTCAAGATATATCGCTGAGAGATGTTCTGCGTCATTAGTTGAACTTACTTTACTTCGTCATAAGCGATTATGAAAACAAGGTTCAAGCAAATACTGATTCGGGTTAGGAATCGATAAAACCTGCTGCACATCGTTGCTGTAATAAGTACTCGCAAGGCTGAAATCATTGTAATCTCAAAAGTTTACAGAGAGAAGACATGTGTGGGATTGGAATAAAACATATATTTGGGTGATTGGAATCTTCTAAAAATAGAATACTATCCTTATTGCTTAGGGATCCTACAAAAGAAGCACAGATGGCTGTCAAATGTTTCGCTCGGAACCGAACTACTATTAAAAGTAATCGAATAATTATATGTTGAAACAGCACAGTAGCTACGAGTCCGCTTGAAAGTGTGTTGGCAACAACAAGAAAGACAACAGTAGTCACGTTCCTCTCTGTATATTGTCCAACTATTATTAAGAATTTCCTCATTCTTATGTGAATTATGGGGTCAAATTTTGGTGAAGGCAAGTAAATTGAAATGACATGATTTGGCGTCAAGAAATAGTCTAGATTATTCACCAAATGTGATAAAATTTTTTGAGACTTTTCAGAAAATATGTCTTGTTAGGAAAAATGTCGAAGCAAATTGCCTGAGTTTGGAGGAGATGCAGATATCATGAAATTATCATTTTAGTTGATATTTCTAGTTTAGACATTAGAATAATCACACATAAAAAAGAATTACGTGTTGTTTCTGAAGGCTGTTTTTTTTTCTTCAGGAAACGAGTCTTGGAGGTAGGCAGAAAATGAAGCCTACGGCTGGAAGGTTTTTCACACTTTAGGGAACTTTTATCATAAAAAAAAATACATTTAACATACAATATTAAATTTTACACAGAATGTAAAATTGGTATACATTCTTTCATGAGCGGCACATTGATGTCGGCTTTTCGTCTTTTTACTCTCTAACAACTTGATACCTAATTACATCCCCAGGTAATGTTTCTGCAGATTCTCTAATCCACCTTGGCTCTGTATTGATGTGCCTATATTGATGATCTGGCACACTTGGAAGACTTACGAAATCCGTCTGACGCAGCGATTCTTTGCGCACATAGGTAAGTACCTCCTTCCTTTCTGATAACCCCATACCCTTTTGGATATTATTCTCTGATAATTTCAAAACATCTACCAGATGCCTCCACGTTACACGATCAGGTTGCCTCTTTCCCCCAAAACCTTTTTGCCGCTTTCTTTTCCTCTAACTTTGCGCCCTCAAAACCATCTAATCTGTCCAACAGCAATACTTGTTCATTTATATCTCTTCTGAAGTAGAAGCTTTAATATCCTGTTTGAACCCTAAGCTCAGCAATGGCCCAGACGGTATTCCATGTGTATTTGTCAAGTAATTATCCTGGTTTTTATGTGTTTCTCTTTCCAATTTGATTTAATCTAATCTTGTTCGCCAGTGTTTTCCTTCTGTTTGGTAAGCATGCTAACGTTTTGTCGATGCTAAAATCGGGGAATAATGAAAATGTTTACAATAACCGGATTTTTCTAAGGCATTTGACAAAGTATATCATTTTGAGCTCTTGGATAAACTGCGCAATTTCGACATTCTCGGCATCATTTTCATGCTACATCTGATATTTAACAAGGTTCCATCCTTTGATCGCTTCTGTTTTTATTGCTTATCAATGATCTATCCAGTTGTTTCAATTCCGTTTCCTTCCTTTACCCAGTTGGCCTTAAACACCTACGTATTATTTCATCTTTTGAAGAATGCCTGCAAATTCAGTCAAAGATTACTGCTTGGAGCGATTGGTGTACTTTGAACTCTCTTTCCCTTAATATTTCTCAACGGTATGTCCTTAAGTTATGTCGTTAAATAGCAAACCAGCTTCCATCTGATGGGACTATAGGTTTGTTTCATAAAGGCCAATTCTAGTTGTACCTTTAATATATTCACTTATGTTCGTCTATGTAAATCACTCGTACGAAGCGTACTAGAGTACTGTTCCCAAGTAAGGTCCACTCGTTTTGTATACTTGCCTGATGCAGCAGAGTCTGTCCAACGTAAGTTTACTCGTTGTTTTCTATATACCTTTAAATCTGTGCGGGTCTCTATTAGATCTCCACTCTTTCACTCAAATTCGACCGAACTGCCCCTGGTCAATTTAAAGGGGATAGTGCGGTTTTCCCAAGGAAACAGATGGTTCCCTGATTTTAGTGACTAGGGGAGACTCAATTACTGTAGTATCAAAACAGGCCTCTTTTGTGTTTCTGTCGATCGACAGCCACTTCAACCTACCTACCTTACTATCAGATCCCGGTCTTATTTCACCATCACTTTCGCGCGTACACTTTTTTCGTTAATACTTAAGATGGTAACATGTTGTAATGGGTATCAGTTTGACTTCTTTTTTGTATCTTTCTTTAGCTTTAAGAGGCGTATACTTCGAATATTATTTGAACCTGATCACATATAATGTTTATATTCTAACTTGCCGTTACTATTTTCATTTTCACTAATTTACTATTGCTATTATTATTCTGTATTTGCTCCTAATCTACTATAGCTGAGTTTTTTTTTCATCCAGAGTGGAGCAGGTATCCTGCATGCATAAAAAACGATCCAGAGTAGCATGCAAGTTTATTTCTATTTGGCAGTTGTCATTTCAAAATTTGAATTAGCATATGTATAACCAACGCCGTTTTCAAATGTTATCCTGGTTGTCCAACTATTTTTAAATTCCAACTATTCCAGTTGACATGACTTATCGAAATGCTTTCCACAGATGCAGAGTAAAAACTCCTCTGAATTCACAAGTGTTCGTACTTTGGATTTTGTTGTTGTTCCGCGTACAAATTGCTGCGGCTTATGTTGCATTACTGTTCTTAGCTTGCCATGTTTGAATGACTGAATTTTCATATTTTTCTCTTTATATTAATTTTCATGGGTATATCTTTAGTTTTTTAAATTGGGTATATGATCCAAAAGCAATGATATTGAATATGAACCAAGGTGATTCAACTTAAAAAAAAGTATTTGTTTTTCAACATAGTCTCCTAAATGTATTAATTTACCCCATATTTTTTCCAAACCCAGGATACCCTTGGAAAAAAATTCTTTGTATTTACTCTTCCAAAACGCCTAAACAGTGCCCAGTGTAGACTGACTACAATAAAACCCTTTGTCTGACTCTTCAGCACCTCAACCAAAAAATGTTCATATGAAAACTAAAAATTTGGGAAAATCCCATACTTTGCATCTTTTAGATGCATGAGATACTTCACATATTATGCTATCAAGCACATAAATGAGTTTGAGTAATAAGTTAAAAAATAATAATGGAAAAGCGCTTTCGTGGGTATAATTGAGTTTCTTTTGGGTTTTCTCGATTCAGAAATCATGATCTTTTGATATCTCGATATATATTTTTTTATTTTTGTGCAAGTCTGTTCATAATGATTTTTTAAGCGTTATTTAACGCCAAAAAATGTTCCGTTTGTTGCATCTATCTAATCAAATTTTATGGCAAATCGCTTTTCATCCCAACTTTCCTATTGCATATCTTCTGCTTGTGTATTTCATCGATAATTTCTTTCTTGCGGCTTAAATTGCAAATTACTTCTTATGCGAATCGATACAATGCAGAAAACTCAGTAGAAAATCATGTTCAATGTCTTCATTTAGCGGTTAATATGATGCAACAGCTTGTTCGGGTATTTTCACCTAAAAATTGTTGTTTTTATTCTGATTCAATTTAAGTAAGAAAGATGCAATCATTTCTTGTTTGTTCGTTGCTTTGAATAATCGCTCGTAGCCACTGCGTGTCAAATCGCTGATGCACAGCAGCCTTGCCGCTCTCGCGCATATTGTTTTCGCGAGTGGTGTAACATTTGCACGTCTACCGATGCAAATGGGTAATTAACTTTCAGGCAAGTCATGCAATCATGTCAAAACGCTGCTGAGTTGCATTCTCGGGAAACAATCACGATCTTTAAGAAAGGAAGGTGTATCTTAACTTGAACTCGCTCATCGCTAATACGATTATTTTCTCTTGTTTGCGGCTACTTGGTTCACTGCCAGCTGGAATCTAATTTATTACTAGACTGATCGTAGTTGTAGTGATTGAAAGTTTTAGAGATAGTAGGCCAAAACAAAGACTTCTTGCAGTTACAACATTTGAATATCCGATGCGGCTGGAAAATCGGACAATATAACCATTGTGAATGAAAATATGCATTTAAACATACTTTTTACATGATTAACATTATGTTGTTCATTAAACAATTTCGAAAATAATTGTTCCAGCAAGAACAGTTATTTTAAAAAATTTTAATGAAAACTTATAGCTACCGGAAATGCATAACTCAAATGTTAATCATGTGAAATGTGTGTTTAAATGTACGTTTAAATGCATATTTTCATTCACAATGGTTATATTGTCCGATTTTCCAGCCGCATCGGATATTCAAATGTTGAAACTGCAAGAAGTCTTTGTTTTGGCCTACTATCTCTAAAACTTTCAATCACTACAACTACGATCAGTCTGGTAATATATTAGAAAAAAAAGGGCAGATTGAAAGAGTTGATTGGACATTCATTCCTATTGTCATTGTTGTTTCGAAGAACAGTTTTATCCTCTTTTCACCATGCACATGCTTAGAAAAAAGTGACAAAACAGTTTACAGTGTTTTCAATTCGCGTCGTGATTCTCAGGAAAACTTGAAGAAATGCAATCTGTCCATTCTATTGAAGAACCAGACCCCATCGATAGCGCCGCGAATAACATTCACCAAACAATTGACCCTCTCTTGCTATTCCCAATCGCTATTCATTGCAAAGACTGTTGGATCGTGTCGAGTTTTCTTCAGCACGGCTGGATGGGCCAAAGACATGATGCACTCATGGTTAGTTAGACCCCGTGCGGGGTTTACTTTCGAGAAGTGCTCAGCGAAAATGGATAGGCATTAGGCACATTGCTAACGACGAAACGCGATGAGAGAAGCATTAGAAATCTGTGGCTTCTTTTGCATCGGGAAAGAACCTCTTCTAGATAAACAGATAGAACTAACGGAGGCAAGAAATTCAAGATTCGTTGACCTCGGCTGGGAAACAATCGTCTTGTTGGGGAAAGGCAGGTAGGTAGATATTTGATTAGCGTACGAAGACGAGCTTGCACCAGGTGAGTAAAACCTTTGATACGTTCAACAGTAGGTAGAGCGTGACAGGGTATTGCCTCTTCGCTCGTTTGGTAAACGACGTTAGAGTTGCATTTTGATCCATCACGCTAAACGAGTAACTGTGGGTTAAGCGTTTTGCAATTTTCCGAGATGACGCTAGTCGGAGGAACGTCGTTGTCTTGTCCGCTGCGTCTTAGCTCTTAAGACCTCCGAGTGATAGTACGTATACGCTACACATGACTTCGCGCGGAGTAGATTCAATGTTGAAATCATGACACGAAACTTAAGAACCAAGCACGCTGTGACTCTTGAAGAGAGTCAACAGGTAACTTGTTTATTGTTGAGTAAAACAAGTTTCGGACTTTTCAAATCGGTCGTTACAAAAATTTAGTCATCGATGGATATTTGGAGGCTTGGATGAACCGGTCAGGTTCGACGTACACATGTACGGGTTGTGTACATATTTGGGTACCTTTTGTTCTCGTGGAGAAGTTTGTAGAGATTATTCGGCATGCGAAAGCTGCCGGCGGAATTTGTTTATGTGATATAAAAAGTTATTCTCGAACTTATAACCTGAAGACCGAGATTGAAGAAAACGAAATTTTGAATTCTGTATTAATTGAAAGAAAATGGAGGTGATTTCGTAATAGGTATTTCGTTTCTCGTTTGCCATGTTTGACTTTTGCTTACATCATCGATGTTTTTTTTTGCGGTAAGAAATATTTTGTGGTTTAATATGTGGATGAGATCGATTAATTTGAGACAGCTTTCGTAATTTTTATAATTGAAACTTTTGCGGAAGAAGCAAATGTCTATTCACAGGCTTGATTTTTGCAGTTGTAGAAACCACAACCACTAAATTTCGCGTACAATTCGTTCAAAATTGTCATACAACCATAAATTAGATTGAAAAACACGCTTATATAGTATTTGCTTTTGTAGAGTAAACGCATTGAAGCTGATAGCTGCTACAGGGTCTGTGTAAAAATTATCACGAAAATTTTCGAAAAAATATATATATTTCAGATTTTGTTACAAAACCTTAAGGGGTTAGTCCACTGTTAAACTGCTCCAAATGAACTTTTTTTTTAAACAGCTACCAAAAAAAACTATTCAAGATATTGATTTGAAATTTTACATACATCTTTATTGAAGTTAAAAGTTAACATTTTCATTGAAAACAATTATTAGAAAACAAAATGGCGACCGCCGCAGCACCGCCGAAAAAAAAGCAAATTGCACTTCGTAAATTCCTGGACAAAATAAGCATCTGTGAACAAACTACCAAAAATATTTCATTAGTTTTGAACATAAAGGACTGTACGGGCCTAAATTTAGAGCCCTAAAGCGATAAAATAAATTTGGTATATTTTTGAACATTGGTTATCCAGTTTTTCGCGTTTTTTCAATCAAAAAAATGTTTCCAAATCGTCAAAAAAAATTTTTTTTTCTAAATTTACTAATGAAAACTAATGAAATATTTTTGATAATTTGTTCACAGATGCTTATTTTGTCCAGGAATTTACGAGGCGCAATTTGCTTTTTTTTTCGGCGGTGCTCCGGTGATTCATTGGGGCGGTCGCCATTTTGCTTTCTAATATTTTTTTCTAATGACATTGTCAACTTTAAACTTCAATGAAGATGTATGTAAAATTTCAAATCGATATCTTGAATCGTTTTTTTTGGTAGCTGTTTGAAAAAAAAGTTCATTTTGAGCAGTTTAACAGTGGACTAACCCCTTAAACACCTACATATCACTTGAACGTCAACACATTTTTGCTAGCAGCTTTTCCACGGCTCGAAGCCTCCGTCCCCCTAGGCGGAAGGACCTTAAGGGTCCTTCTTTTATAGTACTTAGGGTCCCATGGCGGTATCCTTTGAAGAACGATTTCATTTTTTTGGAAATAGAACAAAGTCTATTGGGGCTAAGCCGGGACTGTAAAGGGCTCGAGAAATCGCCGCCACCACGCAGTTTTGGGTCAGGTAGTCGATCACTTTGGGGTAGGTGTGGCTGAGTGAATTGTCCTAATATAATTTCCAACTTCCGGTAATGGCTGATCTCGCCCGGTTGACCCATCTCTTGAATCTTCTTATCAATTCTAGATGAAAAGTACCTTTCACTGTCTGCTTCATTCAAAGCACCTTTCACTGTCTTCTAAATTCAGAATTTGTCGACGATTCTTGACGTCGACGGCCGTCTAGTGCCGGGCGCGTCCTCCAAAAGCTCTCGGCTGTCTTTGGAGAGCTTGGGCTACTAAAAAAACTGCAGTTTGTGACATGCTTTCACATTTGAATGATGTCCAACGTTATGCGCAATGTCTCCGTACGAGGCGTACCGCTGTTCAATCCTTCGCTGGATTTTGAGCTTCCGCCACTAATAGCTAAAAACGCCACTAAAATTTCGATTAGCGACTGACCCCTAGCACGTTTTGAACAGTTACGTACAGTTACGTCAGGAAAAAAATTGATACTTTTTATACAAATTTTGTATACAGAGCTGCTCTGTATAAGTCCACGTTCCGAACATAACCTTACGTAATTAGCTCATCTTCCTCATATTTGTTTGTTTATTTAAGCAAATAAGGATTTCAGGATTTTTTCAAAAGCGCGATTTTTCCTTTTTTTGTGCTATGTACAGGTTGCATAAGAGTGATGAACAAAACTACGCTTGTGGGTCTCTAGTCTTCAAAAACCGTTCTGAGAAAAATTTCTTGTATATTTCTGTTCTACTCTTTGAAAGAATCAAACTCGTTGTACACGCGGAACAGACATTTCAAATGCATGCAGTTAAATGTAAGCCCTTGAAGCCGTTTTTCTCACGTTTTTTTTTTGACGTTTTCAGCTACCTCAACTGCGTTAAACAAAGCCAAACTACTCGAATTTCTCTGCTTGAATTTTATATGAATATTTTGCAACAACCTTTTCAGTTGGATTTTAGATTGATAGTAGATTGTTCGGCAGACAATGGAAAAATGTTTGGAATACAAAATTCTATTGTACCATCTATATCTAAACTTTAAGTGCGCCTATGACAGCATATCGAGAGTATTAGAGAATTTGGCATCATCGGCAAACTGACACGATTGTGTAGGATGACCATGACCAACGTAACAAGGCAAGTAAAAATAGCCGGATTGCTATCCAAACCGTTCAATATATTCAATGTGCTCCGACAAGGGAATTGTCTGGCCTGCCTTCTCTTCAAGTTGGCGTTGGAGAAAGAAATTCGAGAAACTGGCACGTTTAAGAGAGGGACTATCGTCACCAAGTCCAGCCAGATACTGGCTTATGCAGATGATATTGACATCATTGAAAGATCTAAACTAGCTGTACGAGAATCGTTCATCCAGATTGAGCAGGCGGTACTAAAAGTGGGGCTACTCATTAATGAAGGGAAGATGAAGTACATAATGGCAGCATCTGCCGGGAGATTACCTAGAGTTGGTCAAACTAGCAGGATAGTGGAGCATGAATTTGAAGTAGTGCAATCATTCGACAATCTTGGGTCAATAGTAGCAGCCGATAATAATATGGAGGAGAAAATACGTGGGTAGCTGCTGAAATTCAACAAAGCCTAATATAGTCTGTTGACCCTCTTCAAGTCCGGAAATATCACCCAAACATCAAAGCTTCTGCTATACAAACCCACGTATGGATTCGAGACTTGGGTGCTCAGCAAAATGTACTCTGAGCTCTAAGCCGCGTTCGAGAGAGAAGTCTTTCGAAGAATCGTTGGCTCCATATGTGAAGAAGGGCGATTTCGGAGAAGATTGCAGAAAAAAAGCAGACATAGTTACAAAAATAAAGCTGGGTAGCCACCGGTGGTCAAGTCCCCTAGCTCGTATGAAGGAAGAGGAACCTATTCGAAAAACCCAGATTTTACGGTAAAAACCCAGATTTTTCTGCAGGGAGACCTTTTTTGCGGACCTAAGGGGTGCTTGATTGGACGATATCGGCTCGCGATCGGGACCGGTGGAGAAATTTGTCGATGGCGCCCAGGGCCGGACAGCAGTTGTAGCGCTGATGATAATGAGTAGATTGTTTTGGCTTAAAACTAGATTTTCCTTACGGAGAAATGTTATTTCCAAATGTTTTTCATAAAAACACACGAGATATGTTTAGAAATTAGGCTGCACGGCCCTTAGTTTTTTTTTAAAACGTGGGCCTTTGCCAAAACTTGGCAATACTAGGCTGATGACTGTCCCTCCTGGATGCCTACTTTTTTGTGCGTCTTGCACAAGGAAAATAAATTGATTCGGTGTAGCATGGTCCACTCCTAGTATTCTAAAAGCACATATTATCTCTCATTAACCCTCACATTATGTTTGTATAAATCACCAAACCACTTGTTGTTAAAATCAGAATAACTATACTTGAATGTAATCATGAAAAGATACAATATATACAACCCGGCACTAATAACAATTCATCCATTGAAAAAGCTGTTTATTTCAAGCAGAAAACTGTTTTTCAGCGATTCTGCAACAACAAAAAAACTGGTACCCACTGAAGTCATTATACAATTTCACGCCAAAACTCGCCGAAAAGAAAAGATCCGTATCTAATATGCAACACCGTAATTTGTAGGAATCCATCAAATGAAAAATTCTTCTCATCGTTAGTATATCGTTGTATCACCAATGTTCATCGTTATTTCTTCTTATTTTCTCTTCAGCTGATGACTTTCTCGTCTAGGAGTAAAGGTATTAGATACAGGTGCTGTATTGTTACAAATCATATTGTTGGTTGCAATCACGGTTTAAGATATTACAAATAGTAGACTGACTTCAGTACATTATATGTTCCACCGGATGTTAACACGTTTAGCAGATCCGGCTAATGACCTGCATGAAACAAACAAGAGAACAAATTGACGCCATTGAAAAATATGCGAACAAATACATTCGTTCGTTCATTCATCTGTTCAATAAATTCGCGTAATCCAATGAATAAAACTAAAGAATTGAATGCATTGTTGTTGGCAATGTGAATAAGAGCACATGAATCGGTAAAAATAGTTATCATGTTCACCGGTTACCAAATACAGATCAACGGCCATTCAACTACCATGAAGAATGGCTTTCAGTTCATTTTCGGCAAAAAAACGTGGGATTTGTTGGGAGAATCTAGATACACGCTTGACAAACAAAGCAAAATCTGTAGCATGATTGTGTTAGTGACATGGAGCTTAGCCATCTGTTTTGTTTTATGGCTTTTAAGAATTAAGGCCAAGAGTGAGGCTTAAGAATTAGACCGTGAAAAGCGCAGAGTGTAAATGTTCTGAAGAATTCTAAGTGACACCGCCTTCTGTTCGGTGTTATTCATTTTACTTTCCATTGTTTCGAAAGAAAAACTTGTTTGTCCTCATTAAATTATGGTCTCCCAGTAGTTGCAAATTATAATATGTTGACCACTATTTTACTACGGCAGTAATTTTACAACCAAGCAGCCTGGGCTTTACAATGAAGATAAATGCGTGCAATATTCACATTTTTCGCAACAATAAACCGTTGCTAATCATTAGAATATACTTGAATGACCCGTAAATTTTCGATGACTGCATTATTATAACTATGCTAGTCGGCTCATAAACTGAATTTTCCATAGAAGCTGCGCATGGACAATGCATTCCGTATGATAAACTCGTACTAAGTTACCTATCATGATTTGTTCGTTTTATTGTTATGTCATGTATCTAAGCATGGGAATTCTTTCAGTAATCGTGTACGAGGCAACTAATACGTTAAGTGTATTCATAATATGTTGTGATCGTGTTTGTGAATATGAATTGTGAATAAATATGTGTAGATATTTCAACGAACTACATTTGCATCTACGGAATTTTATGCACTTGAATGTGGAGTAAAAATATGCATGAGGTAATGAATGATAGTGAAGTAATGCTTGCACTGAAAATCGATTATTGTGATTCTTTGCATATTACAAACACATATTAATTGTAAACATTATTTTCACATATGAGAACGCAGTACGCGTAAATTACAAAATAAAAAAACGACTTACACAGCGTTTTACAAAACTTTCACTTCATCAAATATTGGTAATATACGTAACATTGTTTTAATAAGACCGTTTAATGATGTAAACGGAAGCGACTCAAAAAGTTCCATATTAATTTTTTAATCGCAAAAACATACATAGATTAAAAGTAACGGGTGAATATACCTAATATATAGGTCTTCTAATATTGTAGACTGCTACAATGATTTTTGTTTTTTGAAAATGTTGATTTAAATTTATCATTTGTTTATTGGAATAATGACTCGTTTCTCAAATTTCTCTTTTTAAAAGTCTCTACCAACTTCAACCGCGCTGCTTGAACCCTAACATCCTTATTTCAAATAATCAAGTCCAAAAAACTCAACAAGACCACCCGATATCTTACATAAAAAAATATCTTTAGAACTCCAACTACTATATGGCCGTCTGTTAGAACTCAACGACGAACTAAAATTGTTCTAAGATTTTATACTGAAAAGTATCTTCACAATTCTGTGGTATGTTCGGAGGTTGAATATATACAAAAACATTAGCCTAGAGATAATAGACAAATCAATACTTTAAAAGTGTTGAAACTCTGTGACAAAATAAACAGACAATCGAACAATCATGGTCGAAAAGTCCATTCATACAGCAGAAGAATAACAGAATAAGTATCAGATTAGAAGACAAATCAATCAATTCGACTTCGTATTAAAATTGGAAGCATTACATTGTCCAGGCTGTTCAAATATTTCAGGACTAAAGCCAAACCTATCATGCCTCCCATTAACAGTAAACTGGCCTGAAATTCAGCAAAACTGATAAAGTCAAAGCGTTTGCTGACGCTTTTGAACTTCAATTCTAGTATAACATCACCTTAGATGAAAATCTCGATGACCAAAAAGACACTGAGCGAACCGCTTTGAGAGTATTATGTTCAAGAAATTTAAAGGCGGACTCAATTCCTGCCTTCAACTTACAGGAAGTCAAAGTTTTGGTTCGCAAATGTAAATTTTCAGACCCTGGTAGAATCACAAATCACTGCCTCATCAACTTACTTGTTAATATCTTGCAAAACATCACGGATATTATAAATGCTATCCTCCAGTTTAAGAAATATCCAAACTGTTGGAAATTAACCACACTTATAGCCATTCACAAAAACTTAGCCTTATTTTATTTATGGCAAATCTGACGGACGATATTTTCTTGCCTCGTGTCAAGCAGATAGTGCATTTCAATAACATCCTGCCTGAAGAACAGTTCGGTTTCAAGCCCCAACATTTTACCGAGCTACAACTAACTAGAATAGTCCAGCACATAAAACCACGGCTCACTAAAGAGACAGTCTACAGTGCTGGGTATGTTCGAAGTGGCCAAAGCCTTCGGCAAAGTATTGCACGCTAGGCTAACTGTCAAACTCGATTATCTGCTTCTTTCTAAGTCACATTCCCAACTTTTAGCTCCTTTCTACAAGGATGGACCTTTCAAGAAAAAATAGAAAATCACCTTTCTTCAAAACGTCACATTCAAGCAATAATCTCCCAAGGTTCACCTCTCTCGCCAATTTTGTACAATTTGAGCACCGCATGCATCTCCCAATCCAATAGAGTGAACATATCCCTATTTTCTGATGAATATTCTTCTATTCCTCAAAACAGGTACTGACTATTACATCAAACCTTCAACATACCATCGATACCCTTCTAGAATATTTTAATAAGTGGAAAGTAAAAATCAACACCGACAATAAACAAGCGCTCTTTATCACCAGGAAAAGGAAAACGCATGCTAACGGTAGACGGAGAGCCCATTGAATGGCAAAAGACTGCCAAATACCTAAATCTCATATTCAACGATAAACTTCAATGGACACCTCATTTTGCACATAAACTTGCAACTGTTAGGAACATAATCAATTCCCTCAACCCACTTCTCCATTCTAAAAATCTCAACATAACAAACCGAGCACTTTTCTACAAGCAAGTGATAGGACCACAGCTACTCTACAGAAGCGTAGCCTTTGGATAAACAACAAAATTATTTGGCGATGCGGAAACGTCTCACTTTACTTTTGAAATAAAAACACAGCAACGGTCATAAGGTCTGAGCAGATTAACGCTTACAATCGGGAATGCGATAAGGGTGCGAAAATAGTACCAACTCTAAGAAAATCATAATTCACAGGGAGAATAGCTGAATAGTGTAGCTGAATGCAAAATCGTTCACTCGAAAAGTGAAGTAAGGGTGCGCTTACCAACTCCAATTTACCCTAGTTTCTTTGGAAGGTACATTCATTTGAATACTAGCAGTTGAAGGGATAACACGAAATTCGAAAAAAACAGAGTGAAAGCTTTCATCAAGCACTTTTGCTTGAAAAAAAGATTTGCACTTGCCGACGTGATGTTAACACTGGGAGGCTCTACTCTTCCATATTTCACAATCGCACGCTAGAGCAAGAAGTATTTTGAGAACGATCACGAAAAACGAACATCACGCAGGACGCAGGACTCTTCAACGCAGGAACCTGAAACGAAAAACAACAAAAGAATCGAGTTCAAAGATAAAAAAATATATACTTATCTAAAGTCTGCTATCGGTCAGCTTTGTATTTTGATGATTGTTTTGATGATTGTGACAATTGTCACTTGACATTTGTCATTTGATGTTACATGTTAAATATCCATTCACAATTGTTTTTTACTTGAGATTCACCGTGAAGAAGAATACTGGTAAAACTAGAAATATAAGGTCTGTTCCCGTACCACCATTAATTACAATTAATCGCGATTAATTGCAATGAAGCTGTTCCCGTACTCCGTTTTACTGAAAACTGAAAATTTCCCCTCTCTCAGTAAAATTCAGTAGGGTCTGAGCTACTGAAAAATACTGAAAAGTGTCAAATGGTGTGGTGCGAGTAAATAGTTTCAAATGTGCGCGGCAAGCAACATATTTTTTGCGTAATTTTGCTATGAAGGTCGAATATTTTTGTGGCGATAATTTATCACCGCTCAGGATAACCGTACAATCACTATTGTTCTTCCAAAAACCGAAAACTGACACTTTTGTTTGTCAATTTTCAGGAAATGCAATGAGAGCGTTCCCGTACTTTTCATGAATTTCCCCCACCACATGATTCAGGAAAATTCAGGAAAATTCAGTGACTGAAAGTCCGGGAACAGACCTATAACAAGAGAATTAAGAGAAAGTTGGATAGCAAAAGAAAGTACCGAAATTTTCACTGTACAGTTGACTTTTTGAATTCGGATGGTGTGAAAGTAAATCGGTTGGTAGAGAAATTTGTACATTCATGAAATATTGAAATTCGTTGTTGAATCTAATTCCAGTAGAATAAAGAATTTTGTTAAAGCATAACCCGTGACGGTTTTAATTGTATAGTGGTGCAGTTTAGAACATTTATTGTGGCTATTTGATCATACAGTGGTGTAGTTTAGAACATTTATTTGGTCCTTCGAACCGGATCGCAACGGCAATTAGAAGGTCTGGTAAGTCCTTATTCCATTCCTTTATTACATTCCATTGCATTTGTCCTTCTACATATATGCCAATATACATATTCCCGCATTTCATATCAAATATTAGAAACACATCAGTCTTGCTCAATTACAAAGGACTGAACATACATTCGTTAATTTGATTAGTGAAAATCTCGTGATTGACTGACACTAAGTATACTAGTGCTAATTGGGTGCGAATTGATGGTGTGAAATCATATAGCATAGATTTGAGACAATTTTGCCGTGATATCAGCAAATCAATAAGCTGAGTCATTGAGGCATAGTAGTTAGACAGACAGGAAGCTTTCACCATCATTCATTCAGTTCTAAGTGTGTCAGTAATCAATCGTAGTGTACAATATTTACATTTATAGTGCAAATATACTTGAAAATATATCGAAACTCGCAAAATTATAATCAATATCTAACACAATGGATCGGTTGCTAACTCAGCAGAAATTGTTGCTCGAACAATTAAACAAAATGCAAAGTAATTTCAAAAAGGATGCTAAAGCACGGAAAACTCTTGCTTATGCCACGAAATTGCTCCAGCGAGTGCAAGAAATTCGGCAAACTTTCCTGGAAACGCATCAGAAAATACTTTCATTAGTCAAAGAGCAAACCGATCTGGATTTAGAATATTTCAAAGATAAACTGTATCTATCCTTTGAAGAACTCAATTTGAGTTTCGAAACAGATCTAGAAGATCTGAAGTTAGAACAAGGGGCACAGGCAGCGCAGGCTGACAATGAGACACAAAATCAATCCAGTCGATCAAACGATGACATGGATGTTCGACTTCCGCGCATAAACTTGTCAAAGTTTAACGGAAACTATGGGGAGTGGACTTCTTTTAAAGATCTGTTTGTATCTTTGATTCACAACAAGTCTAATTTATCTCGAGTAGAGAAATTACACTACTTAAAATGCAGTCTTTCGGGGGAAGCTGAACAACTTCTCAAACATTATTCGATCACTGAATCCAATTATAATTCAGCGTGGAGGTTGCTCATAGAACGTTATGATGATAAGCGCGTTCTATTAAATACTCAATTTAGAAGGTTGCTGGCCATCAATAATGCAAATGAATCCGCTTCGTCTATTAAGATGCTACTAGATAAAACTACCGACAGCGTTCAGGCAATCGTCAATTTAGAGGTAGCGAATATTTGGGATGCACTGTTAGTGCATTTGACAACTCAACGACTACCAACTGAGACGCGTCAAATTTGGGAACAACAGCAAGCTGCGCACAAAGAAACATCATCGTTTAAAGACCTCACAGAGTTCTTGCAGCGTCGTTTTAGAGCATTAGAAGCTGCTGGGGTAGAAAAACATAAACCCACTCGATCTTCACATAATGTGTTTTTGACAAAACACGAGCAGCATATTATGTGCATTTCGTGTAAGGGGCCACATCACTTGAGACAATGTACCACTTTTCTTCAATCAGATCATGCGACGAGATTTGATATGGTAAAAAGAAATGGTTTGTGCCTCAATTGCTTGAACAAAGGACACTTAGTCGGAAACTGTCCCAGCACGTCAAGATGTTTCAAGTGTAAAAAGGCACACCACACACTTCTGCATAAACCCGATGTATCTACAACTGGAGTCATTACGCAGCAGTCTCAATCTTCATCTCGGCATCGAAACCAGACGTCGAATTCATTCACTCAAAATAATCTGCCTCCTATCTTAGAATTCAATCAAGAACCTTCAACCTCGTTTTCACACAATGTTCGACCATCGACTTTGACTTCTTTGGATCATAGACCTTCGACTTCAGTGACAACAGTCACGAAGATAAACTCTTCGACTAGCAATGCTACCAAAACGGTATTGTTAGCAACAGCATTAGTGACGGTTGAGTCTTCGACTGGATTTATAACACTACGCGCTTTGCTGGATCAAGGTTCACAGGCGTCAATCATTACAGAGAGTGCAGCTCAAAGAATTGGAGGGAAAAGGCAATCGACAAACATCACTGTAGCTGGTATTGGAGAGACAAAGGGTATTTCGACGAACGGAAATTTGGAAATTACACTTCGCACCAAAACAAACGAATATTTGAAAGTAGATGCTCTCGTGTTGAGAAAGTTGACAAATTTCATCCCATCGCAAACAATTTCCACATCAATTCGAAAACAGATTGGAAATTTAGATCTGGCTGATCCTCACTTTGACCAACCGAGCAAGATTGACATTTTATTGGGAGCTGAAGCTTACGCTCAGTTATTACTTGGAAAAATTCGAAAATTGACTCTAGGTCCAGTACTACAACTTACTAAGCTAGGCTGGATAATATCAGGTAGATTCAGCGATAACAACGCGCAAATAGTGCACACACTTAATGTGAAAATAGAGGAGGACGTGAAAATTAGTGAGCAACTTAAACATTTTTGGAAGATTGAGGAAGTTGGAAAGGGTAAAAATATTACTCAAGAAGAAGAAGCATGTGAAGAACACTATAAGGCAAATGTCAAGAGAAAGCAAAACGGTCGCTATCAAGTTCGGTTGCCATTTAGAAATCCAGAGAGTCAAAATTCACTAGGGTTTTCCAGAGAAAATGTAATCAAATGTTTAATGCAGATGGAGAAACGCTTCGAAAGGGACAGAAGTCTTCAAGAAGAATATTCAGCAGTAATACAAGAATATATAAGTCTAGGTCACATGAAGGAAGTTCCCGTTTGTAGAGAAGTCACATTTGAATCTGGAAACAAACGCAGCACAGCTAACTTCCTTCCACATCACGCAGTGCAGAAAGAAAGCACATTTACAAAATTAAGAGTGGTATTTGATGCATCAAGGAAAACGAGTTCTGGTGTGTCTTTGAATGATATATTATTGACAGGACCAACCATTCAGAGCACCATGACATCAATTCTCATAAGATGGAGATTAAAGCAGTTCGCAATGGTGGCCGACATTGCTAAAATGTACCGACAAATAGATATGCATCCGGAAGATGCAAAATTTCAGAAAATTGTTTGGAGGCAACAGCCAACTGATCTAGTTAAAGACTATGTTCTGACTACCGTAACCTTTGGAACTACTTCAGCACCGTTTCTAGCAATCAGAACTTTACACCAATTAGCAATAGATGAAATTGAAAGCTATCCAAATGCAAGTAAAGCAGTCTTCGAAGAATTTTACGTAGACGACTTATTATCTGGAGGAAATAGTCTACAAGAATGCATTATCAAAAGAGACGAACTCATTAAATTGTTGAATTCTGGCGGTTTTAAATTGAGAAAATGGATAACAAACGACAGACGAATTTTAGAAGGAATCCCATCTGAAGACATTGAAATGCAAGATGCGATCAATATGGATATGGATAATGGACACAAATCGCTAGGAATAATGTGGTATCCGCTAGCAGACTTCTTCACCTATCGATTGAAAAGGCATAAGCAATTAGAAACCTACACAAAACGTTCGATTTTATCGGAAGTTGCACGTCTCTACGATCCATTAGGTTGGATAGCACCTATTATGGTGTCAGCTAAAATTTTACTACAAGGACTATGGTTATCTGGGCAAGATTGGGATGAACCAATATCAACTGCACTAAACACGGAATGGATGACATTATTGGACCAATTACCGGAAATTGAAAACATTAAAATCCCAAGATGGGTAGCTTACCATCAAAAATCGAAAATAGAACTTCACGGATTTTGTGACGCCTCTCAACGTGCTTACGCAGCAGTAATCTATGTGGTAGTGCGTGCAGGCTCGGCTGTCAACAGCCATCTATTAATGGCCAAAACCAAAGTGGCACCAGTGAAGCCAGTTAGTATTCCACGATTGGAGCTATGTGGAGCTGTACTATTGTCTCGATTGCTAAAAGAAGTTACAACATCATTAAAAATTGAAAACATACCTACCTGGTTATGGAGTGACTCAGAGATCGTGCTAGCATGGCTGAAAGGTCACCCCACTCGATGGACTACATTTGTATCTAACAGAACGGCTCTCATCCTTGAGAACACTGATAACATACCATGGCGATATGTTCCATCTAAATGTTATCCAGCCGATGTAGCTTCCAGAGGAGTAAAACCAATCGATTTAATACGCAATGAGCTATGGTGGCACGGACCAAGCTGGTTATCCGAAGACATCGATGCATGGCCTAAAATGCGAGATATCAAATCAGTTGAAGTCGAAAAACGAAAACATTACATTGTTAATGTAGGAATACACACAGAAAGTTTCTTAGACACTTGGTTACAAAGATATTCAACATTATCGAAACTAATTAGAATTACCGCGTACTGCTTCCGTTTTTGCAGATCGAAAATAAATCGAATAAAGAATCCACCATATTTAACCAGTGAAGAGCTGCGACACTCATTTGAATTCTGGATCAAACACGCTCAACAAAGTGAATACTCACAAGAAATAGCCTGTCTTTTGAATAACAAACCAATTGAAAAGAAAAGTAAATTGATCAAATTAAACCCCTTCATAGACAAAACTGGATTAATACGTGTGTTAGGTCGTCTAAAAAATGCACAATTGAGTTTTGATGAAAGGCATCCAATAATTCTCCCACGAAATGGAAGGTTCACTGAATTAATGTTGCATCAAGTCCATCAAGCAACCTTGCATGGACAAACTCAACTAATGCTGAACACATTGAGAAAAAGATTTTGGCTGATAGATGGTCGCAACCGGATCAAACATTTTGTACATAAATGCATCCGCTGTTTTCGGGCCAAAGCGAACGGTGCAACTCAGCTGATGGGAAACTTGCCAGCAGCTCGCGTAACTATTTCTCGCCCATTCACACATACGGGTGTTGATTTTTGTGGACCATTCGACATAAAAGACAGGCGAGGAAGAGGTAGTAAAACATCGAAGGGCTACGTGGCTATATTTATTTGTTTAGTAGTAAAAGCTATACACATCGAAATTGTTAGTGACCTATCGACACAAGCATTCCTTGCAGCATTACGAAGATTTATAGGAAGACGAGGATTTAGTGGACATATGTATTCCGATTGTGGAACAAATTTTGTCGGGGCATATGCTGAATTGAACAAATTATCAGAAATCAACAAAAGGGCTGCCGAAATACTTGCCAATGATGGCGTTACGTGGCATTTCAATCCTCCAGCTTCGCCGCATTTTGGTGGGCTCTGGGAAGCCGGAGTCAAATCTATAAAGTCTCATCTGCGCCGAATTGTGGGCAACATTGCTTTAACGTATGAAGAATTGTCCACAATCTTAATTAGAATAGAAGCCTGCCTCAATTCTCGACCCCTGTGCCCCTTGAACGACGATCCAACAGACACGACGGCACTTACTCCAGCACATTTCCTGATAGGCGATACACTACTAGCACCACCCGAAGCAGATTTCGAAGGCGACAATATCAACCATCTCGATAGATGGCAGACAACACAAAAGATAACACAAGATTTCTGGAAACGGTGGAAAACCGAATATTTGAATCGCTTGCAACTTAGGCCCAAATGGAATACAACAGAAAACAATGTCAAAGTGGGCGATTTGTGTATACTAAAGGATGAAAAATTACCTTCTTATCGTTGGCCATTAGCCAGAATCATAGAGGTTCATCCAGGAAACGATTCCCTAGTACGAGTAGTAACCGTATGGTCAAATGGAAAGACATATAAACGATCAGTTACAAAAATTGCACTAGTACCTACGCAAAATACATCATAAGAAATGCACCTTTAATTCCTTCTATCAAAATGTTCCTTACACATCCTTTTCCTCCATGAGACCTTGCCATATTAAATAAATTCGCGAAACTACTTAACGGGAGAAGTCTTTGGAATTCCATACAAATCAGTGATGGTATAGGTGGACGCCCAGCATAGGTGGGACAACTTCACCATGCCAAAACTGAGTTGAACGAATGCATCAGCTTAACCGGCACATCGGACAAAACATTAACGATAGGAATCTAGATCAAAATAGTATCCAGACCCGGACGTGACATACAAACAACATTTATCAAAATAGATTAGCCAATTAATACTTACCATTTCAGAAGTCAGCCCAATAGATAATACTGAGGCACTACACACGCCTCATCTGGGGGAGAATGTTGCGACGCAACGGCGGCCTCTTCAACGCAGGAACCTGAAACGAAAAACAACAAAAGAATCGAGTTCAAAGATAAAAAAATATATACTTATCTAAAGTCTGCTATCGGTCAGCTTTGTATTTTGATGATTGTTTTGATGATTTTGACAATTGTCACTTGACATTTGTCATTTGATGTTACATGTTAAATATCCATTCACAATTGTTTTTTACTTGAGATTCACCGTGAAGAAGAATACTGGTAAAACTAGAAATATAACAAGAGAATTAAGAGAAAGTTGGATAGCAAAAGAAAGTACCGAAATTTTCACTGTACAGTTGACTTTTTGAATTCGGATGGTGTGAAAGTAAATCGGTTGGTAGAGAAATTTGTACATTCATGAAATATTGAAATTCGTTGTTGAATCTAATTCCAGTAGAATAAAGAATTTTGTTAAAGCATAACCCGTGACGGTTTTAATTGTATAGTGGTGCAGTTTAGAACATTTATTGTGGCTATTTGATCATACAGTGGTGTAGTTTAGAACAACGCCCATCGAGAAAAATGTTACAAAGTACGAAATGTTGTTTTCTGACATCATAAGGATCTCATATGGCAGTATTAAAAGAATTGTCGCCAAAGAAGTACATACGGAAAAAAAATCTCCGAACATTGGGTACCGAGAATGTTACGTTAGGTTAGGTTAGTGAAGAGGGCTGCCGGGAAAGCGGCCAGCATTAGGAGACCTGTTTGGGCCCATTTGCCACCCTCATAGACAATCACACGCACTCACACTTACAGCCATGGCACTGCCGAGATTTGAACCAGCAGGCCCCGTAGCACGCCGCTTTTCGGCCTGACACCTTAGCGAGAAGAGTTACCGGGCCCCTATCGAGAATGTTAACAAAAGCAAAAAAAAAAATAAGTCGTCCATTTCAAGAGCTAATCTTCAAAGTACCAAGCTCACAAAGAAATTTTTGAAGCGATTTGTTACTATTGACGAAACCTGGATCCATTTCTTTGATTCTAAGACTGAGCAACAGTCGTTGAATTAGAAATGCCATCTAAAGTTTGTAACTACTTAGCTTAATCTGTTAGTGACTATTGTCCCGGGTTCTTGTATAAGAGAGAGTTTCTCGGAACTTGTCACTGCAGATGTGCAAGACTATTCATTTGAAAATTCTCTCAAGATGAACTATGAAATCCAGGATGGGGAATCATATATGGGGGAATAAATATGTGATAAAAAATAAATATTATTTATGCGGCCATGACCGACGCCAGACGTACGAGTTATTCAGGGTGTTGCAAAAGTTTCAGCCCTTCGACATGAAAATGAATTTATCAGAAAAAACTATCTTTAAAAATTTCTAGACTCCTTTTAATTTTTCTCAAACCTAAATAGCTTTAACTCCTGTATAGATATAGAGTATACATTTTAGTTATGATATCAAAATAATGACTTTTGTTTAAGAGTCTGCAAAAATATGCAAACCCACAAGTAAAATATGCAAAACCACTATTAATTGGGTATTTTTTTATTAGCTGCAGGTGTTATCTCTGGTATAATATAAGGGTGGTACGAGACGTAAATTTATTTATTCAGATTTTGTTAGTTGAAGTTAAAGCACCAAATTTACCCAAGACCTTGTTTTTAACGACCTTTTGTCAAATCCTGAAAACTTTGGAAATCTTCAACGGATTAGACTGAAATTTGTTTGCGATTATAGTGGTGTAAATAGTCAAATTCAAAAGCGTATTGAAGTTCAACGCATCTATCCATTGGGCTACAGCCGCAGCAACATAAGTAAAACATTGAGGGTCCAAAAGAACACTGTGAAAAAATGGTGCAACGCCGAAGAAGAAAACGAGGACGATATGAAAAGAAGTGGTCGACCGTCGGTATTTTCTACAGAAGCAAAAAGAAAGATTCGAACATTGGCTGAAAATAAAGTAGGAGTAGGAACGCAATCAGTGACGAAACGGCTTAAAAAGCTCCCCGTAGAACGCTAAAAAAGTGTCGAGAAGTCTACAGACAATGCATCAAATCTTTACTTTCCAACTAGAACGTTCAAGGCCGACTGAACTTCTGTCAAAAGCTGAAAAATCTCGCATTGGCTTACGACAATGCCCTTGGTGAAACCCGGCGCGCAAACATCCTATTTACGAACGAGTCGCGGATTCAACTGCATCCAATTCCTAATCGACAGAAAAGCACAGTGAGAACCAGTGATCCCGCAAGTAAACCTGTAATACAGAGCCCCCCAAAATTCAGCTTAAAAGTCATGATAGGTGGCGGAGTGAGCAGTAGCGGAAAAAGCCAATTTCACTTTGTTGAGCAAGGAATGTTTGTTAATGGAGAAAATTATAGGCAAAAAACATCCTCATTGTTTTGGCACAATGTCTTAATAATAACCATTAATTAATAGACAGAAAAGAAGTGATTTTGGTGCAAGTGGTCCAAGGCGCATAAGCTTTGAAAACTTATGAGGAAATTTATGAGCACTTTTCTAATGTGTGGATTCATTGGCCTGGTAATTCCCCTGATTTAAACCCCATTGACAATGTATGTCCCAGATTAAAGGAGAGTGTCTTTAGAGATCGTAGACCAAAAAATAGACAAGAACTGATTCGACGCATACAAGTTGAGTGGGACGCAATTTCGGTAGAATATATAAGAAATTTATGAGAAAGTTTCAGAAAGCGAATCTTAGCCTGTATAGAAAACGAAGGAAGACATACTTCAAACAAATTACATATTATGTTACCGAAAGTATGTATTTTACAACAACATTATAACACAAAAAACAATCTGTTTTCATTAAAATTTTATATAAGAAATACTAAGGGCAGAAAATTTTGCGCCACCTTGTAGATCTACAGATACGGCAGATACGGATCTAGACTTCAAACAATTTGATGAGCTTATTAAAAAAGCGAAGTTAAATAGCTAAGTTACTATGCTTCTAATTTGATGTGCTGGACAAGATGCACACATACATTATTTTCAACTTCTTTTATTAATTTTCATAATTACAGAAACCTGTTCTTTCAATATTTTCTTAAATATCAAACATCAGTATCTATTTAGCAATTTGATATTTTGTTTTCTATATTTTCAGGTACTACTTTCAATTCTCTTTACCAGCAACCATAATAATACCCTGCAAGGACTAGAATGAAACTGGTAAAAGCTATAACATTTAGTATATAATCCAATCTATGAAATAAATCGATATCTCATACGATTGACCTTGAAAATGTATTTTAGCATATTTTTGTAATGTTGCTAAGTGGTACATTAAACACAAATATTAACTATAAATGACGGCATTGAATTCACACATTACTCCCGAAAACATGTTTTAAATCATATACGTTTTATCATTAATTTTATTATGACATAAGCGATTTATTTTTCATAGAGTTTACATTAACGTTTTGGCAGTTGCTATTCACTTATAATATTCCGAGAGTTTCCTGGTGAAGTGGTTACTTTTTGAATTCTTACAAAACCACACAAATAAGAAGAAAAACTGTATGAAATATTCATACGATGTATGTAAAACTTTCCCAATGTTTGTCTGCACTTTAAAATACACTTAGAATCAGTTTTGGGCATCCGCTAATTAGATACTTCCGTAAGCAAATGTTTTTGTGTCAATCGTTTTTTTTTTTTTTTTGTTGTTAACTGTCTTGTTTTTACGAAAGAGGTCAAATATCATTATGAATGGATTTTCCTTAAAATATTCGAAACAACATAAATTTGCAAAAAATTATGCTAACATTCAATGGTTTCCGCTAATTAAACTCATTCATTGCCGCTAAGTAACTGCCTTCTTGGCATTCTTCCGCCTAGAATAATAATGCTTTCAAGCAACATTATTGCATGGGTCGTGAGTAAAACTGTGATATCAACAAATCGTCTCAAGTGGCTTCAGTCTTTCATGGTCTGCAACGCTTTACCGCAGTACGTTTTCAGATTATTTTGAACAAAAAGAAGAACTCTTCTACATTCGTGGTAAACTACCATAGCACATGAAAACCTAAATTAGGTCGCTGCAGACTGAAAACGGTTTCCAAACATGGATGCACCTATTGCATCTACATGTATCTATGGTAGCTAAATGGTAGTCTAAACAGACAGAAGCGTTTCGATTGACTGATATGGGTTAGACTGCAATGGAACTTTTTTTTTGTACTTCTAGATGTTAATAAACGTGTTGCATAGTTAATGAGATGGAACATCAGAAACGGCGACGATCGAATAAAATAATTAGGAAGTTTTTAGGGTTTTCAATAGACTTGCTAGTATTCTCCATTACGGAAAAGTAAATATGGTCGAATATTGATGGCAACGGTACAGCATCTGATCAAATATTGATTTGTTGCTGGTCGAGATCGTTGACCTCTTCTTGAAGTCTTTTCTTTGTTCCATTATGAGGCTGATGGTAAACATGTTGGT
Organism: Nemotelus pantherinus; assembly: GCA_963978885.1. NCBI lineage: Eukaryota > Metazoa > Arthropoda > Insecta > Diptera > Stratiomyidae > Nemotelus > Nemotelus pantherinus. The sequence continues at coordinate 37,516,565 of OZ022263.1, forward strand.
TTTATAGCTTTAAGTAGTACACACATGTAGGTATTAAGCCTTTACGTGACTATACCATGCTACTTCTGCCCACGTGGTTCCGAGCCAACAGGTAAAATACATTTTGTGTGAGTGCTGCATTCTGAAGTGAAATAGAATTCATCCATGCATATCAAACAATGAGGACAGTGGGTATTGTACCACGGAAAAGAGTTGATCTACAAACGGGTTTTCTATGATAAAATTGTGAATTAATACTAAATGTTACTAAAAATATGAAAAACTTTTTATTCATGTCACGTTTACTGCAACTGGTAATATTTGATATATTTAAAACACAAATGTAGTATTTTGTCAAAACGGTATGATCCAACAATTCGAAACAAATGATGGCAAATTTAATATTTGCCTAGATTAATTTGATACAGGTGGAGGTTTTACTAAAAATATTGGAGACTCGAATAAGTTCTCATTGTTTTTTGTGCTTTAATGATAAAAAATAGTTAAGAACGTGCCGTTGAAAGTATTGACCATCGCTAATCACCACTATTTCTATCTTTCCGGCAGCATAAAAATACGAGTATCATGTCGAAAAGACGACTTATCTTCTGTGGTTATCCGCGAATCGACCCATTTTTTAACATCTATATAAGAATGAATGTGGTACTCGGCATGACTGATTTCACCAAATACAGAGTATGTTAATGCGTCGCAGGGCTTACCCCAGGATTCTATAATTTGACTTTTCGTAGTGTATTTAAATCATCACAGAAACACTTTTTTCCCTGCCATTGAAGCCGTTCGTGCTGTCTCTCGGCACGAATTCATATCACCTTTCTCGCTCTTGAATTATTTCTAATATTTTTAAACGTTTGACGACTGCTGCATGAGCGATTCCGAAAAAAAGTTCATTTGCGTCTGACATGGGTCTTCATCGGGTAATGCTTCCAATTCTTCGTGAACAATTTTTTTCGGTGCGCCAGAATAACATAAAAATCAATCTGCCTGTCGGGAAACAGCGAATACTTGCTCAAGTTCCCAATATATTGGAATTTAAGACATATTCAAGAAATTTCAAAACTGCAGACGAAGAAGGACAAAAGTGTGGACGAAATATAGAAAAGAAGCAATGAGTCCGATTTTTAAATTACGCTTCTTTTTTCTACCAGATAACCCCATTAAAAAGGTATTTAATACAGGCACAATAGTTAAACTATTTGTTAAGTCACTTTTGTCCATTATTAATGTTTGTCGTAAATATTGGAAATGTTTGGATCGAATAGCTTTAGAGAAGATTACGTGGTGAATGTTGTTAATGATCTGTTGGTAGGGGAAACGGACACTTTGTTTGTTCCAAAGCTCCTCAAAGCCCCTTTTTTTATGTTATTTTTCAAAGTATCCAAATCTTTCTCCTTTACTATCGTAATTTTCATAGATACCAGCTTTTTTACTCACGTGAAAGGCAGTCAACTCCATTATAAAACCCTTCATCCCTTTGATTGTCTTTACTTTAAAAGTCTTCTGGATCTAAACCAATGGTCGCTTTTGACACGGTACATTTTGTGCAATCACTACAAAAAATGTTAAATTTGTTTCTGTCTGAAATAGAGTTTTTATCTCCTCATTTTATAAGTCATATTTATAAAATACTTTTATCTCGTCATATTTGTGCGATTGCCTACTCATTATTTTGAAAAAATCATCAATTATAAAATATTATTCTCCTAATCCAGATGCGTCATATATTATAAGAGTATTGTTTCTTTCGCAGCCAGACGATTCGATTTTTAGCTCATTCTTATTCTTAAAATCCTCTCACAATAAAGTGCACTATACACAGAGTTTCGAAGAAAATTTGTATTAAAATCGTTTCGCCGAAAATTCATATCTCTCTCTCTCTCTATACAGTGGTGGACAAAAGTTTTCACACATAGCCGTTTTTTAGCGAAAACAAGTATTAAAACAAAGCCAAAAGAAAATATTTATTTCATTATTTTAGGAAAACAATTATTCATCCTTAAGCCCTGAAATGTATTCGACGCGAAACGAAACGAAGTGTCAAATCCCATACAAAATCAGCCTGGCGCGGAATTTCGTTTCGTTTGGTTTTGCTCGTCAGTAATGTGTTCGAAGACGTATAACTGTCTTCGAAGACAACGCAGTGACTCGCTCTGAGATGGCGCTGCACTATGTATAAGTTAAATTTCGCGGCCATTTAATGACCCAGGTACCTTAAATTGATGCGAAAAATGTGACAGCTCATAATTTCATTCGAGTTTGCGGATATTTTATTGAAAAATGAGTGGAAATGGATGGATGAACAGTGCATCCTTGCAACAGTAGTTTTTGTTTTGCCGATAATATCATTTTTGATGCCGGTTAGTTAAATTTATATGCACCGAATTCAAATGTAATGCACTTGTTAAATGTCATCAATGGCAAATTATACTGCCCCCGGTGTCGGGGTGCGGAACTTTACTTCGCTCGATTCCGCACAGACGTTTTCGCTGCATTTCGTTCGTCGAATACATAGCCTAGTAAGTACCTAAGTAAGTACCGAATACATAGCCTAGTTCGTCGAATACATAGCCTAGTAAGTACCTAGTAAGTACCTACTTAAGTACCTTAGAAATAAAATAAATAAATTAATACCCTATTCTAGAAACCAACGAAATATTTTAAATTACTCGTTTTTGTCCGGACAAAAGTTTTCACACACTAAGTTTAAAAAGATTTCCTACATCAAGTAAGTTGTAATACTGGCAAGACTCATGTTTGTAATATAACCGGAAAGTGCCGTAAAATATTTGACAGGAGTTAAAATGTATTTGCGTGTATGGTCTATTTGTAAAGTCATTCAAATAGTGATCGTTGCTCGCAGACAGAAGGAAACTATTAAAGAAAAACGTTAAATTATTTTGAATTTATTTAATCAAAATAAATCGTATGGAGAAATTAGAAATATAATGGGTAGAAGTCGCTTTACAATTGGCAGTATTGTAAAACGTTACAAAAACGACGCAGAATTTGAAAATTGTCCACGAAAAGGACGCCCACGAATTCTAATAACTAAGCAAGAAGCGCAGGTTGGTTAAATACAATTTGTTTCGGCTTATAAATCCTGTTAATGAATTACAATTACAAAATAGAGGTTGTAAGAATCACTAACAAACAACCCAAGACAACATCATTAGAGGTGGCAGCTCAAGTTAGAGTCAATTTTAAAAAAGATGTTCACCCCAAAACTATAAGCAGAGTCCTTCGTCGCAATGGATATAATGCACGAGTACCTAGAAGAAAGCCTCTAATTAGTAAAACTAATAAAAAAACGAGGTTACAATTCGCGAAAGGCTTTATAAATAAGCCTAAAGGGTTCTGGAATAATGTATTATTCTCCGACGAGAGTAAATATAATATATTTCGGTGTGCCGGTAGAACACTGGTAGGGAGAAAACTCAAAACAGAGTTAAATGCAAAGAATATTACAAGTATAGTAAAACATGGTGGTGGGGGAGTTATGGTTTGAGGCTGTAAAGTTGCTTCAGGTATTGTCGAGCTTGTATTCATTGAGCAAATAATGGATCAAAAACTTTACTTAAATATTCTAAAGGTAAATTTGAAAAAGAGTGCCGAAAAGTTGGACTTAGATGCTCAATTTTAATTCCAGCATGACAACGATCCGAAACATACGGCTCATAATGTTAAAATGTGGGTTGCTTATAATGTTGCTCATACTTTACCGACTCCCCCACATTCACCAGACCTCAATCCAATTGAGCATGTGTGGGAAGAATTAGAACGACGCTTGCGGAAACCAGTGGCGTGGCGTGACAATTCACCGAAGGGAAGCAATTGGTTGATGTCCATGGTTGATTACGCTTTCCGCAAATTCGTTACGTGTAATAGAACCCCTCAATAAATTCACCCAGGAATTACTAACAGGGAATAGTATGTATTATTATCGAATAGTATGTATTATTTTTTTTTGTTTATTTTTGTTTTTTTAGAAAAAGACATTAAACAGAAAAATAAACTAAGAATCTTTAAGTAAAATAAAAGCCCACTCTCACTATTAACGATCTCTCCGTCTCAATTAGCACTATCATTTTCAGTTATATATTCCACGAGCTATTTTAATTGCAAATTATTATACAAAAAAATTTAAAAATAACCTACCATTAAAAGTCCAACGTTTTGGAGCTAATTTTGGGAGCATTTTTTGACGAATAAATACAAAGCACATAAACTCATTGTCTTTATTGAAAAACTAGAAAAACTAGTAATAGATTCGGAAAATATCGACATTCGCGTATACTATTGAACGATTTAGATAAAATCAAATTTAGTCGATGTTCGAAGAAATGAATAAATATTGCGTTTTTATACATTTTTTTTGTACATGCCTGCAATCCAGGTATTTTGGCAGATATTACAGAGGCTCCTCAAGGCTTTAAATTATCGGACAGTATGCAAAACAAGGTTAAATGGACGGGACGCAGTTTGGTTATCAGAAACATTTGTGAGATTTATGAAAGTTTCTTTTATTGCACCGGAAGAAGTAATGTAACCAAAGGTTGTTGAAAGTTGTGATCGATATGATATATCGGTTGTTTTTTCTAATATTATTGCTATGAATTTGCTTTTCTAAATTTCATTACAAATATCTTTCAATATTTTTTTTGAAAACCAACTAACGAGATCGTTTTGAATATAATTTGATGTTCCGGAAGAAACACTTGCTTGGTCCAAGTGAGCTGGCAATTATCGGTTACGCACTTTCAAAAGATTTATTGTCTTTAGGTGATCTACCCCTATTGCAAGAATACACATTTTCATTATGACTATGTAATGCTTCTTCTTGACATCCTAAATGACACACAATGTTTATTACAATCTTCATTGTTTCTCAATTTCTCCGAACTGTGAACAATATCACTGATTATTTATATTGACTACTCAGCAATTCTTCAAATCACCGGAATCAAACTTGGAAATTAATAGGAGCTATTTGTACCATACCTGTTCACAGCTTAAACATTATTTAAATTACAAAATCCGATATTTCGCCAAATGTCTGAATCGCTTGAAAAAAGCACACATGACCAGCAAAACTATTTTTGTTTAATATTACAACCGATAATCCGTTTCGAGTTTTTCATTTAATAATTTTGCGATCAAACTGTCGAGAAGGTATATGTCTTTGTTATAGAGACAATTCCCAAATTCGGTTTTGATCGGTCCTGGTTGATGATGTCCTTTTTTCAGCAAATTACCGAGATCCAATGAAATAAAATTTAAATAAGTTGACGAATTCTAAAATTTTGACCCACAGAGCAAGTGAATACATTCACCTATTTCAACCATTCAATATTTCAAATATCAATTAATAGTAAATTCTAGTTTACAACTTCACCTATTACTATCAAATCCTATAAGCTATAAGTAACTAAAAGCCTTCGCCAATTGAAAACACCTTCATAAAAGTTTCTATACAAAATAGAACATACAAAAAAATAATGTCATAATATATCTCATAAATGAAACACATAAAATAACGACTTATTGAATCCATAGCCTCTGGCAATGCTTGTCACATATCGTAATTCAAATTCACTCACAGCAAGTATTCTTCATTCACAAAAAATCTGTACAAGCAAAGTGAAATGATAGCAATAACAATTTACCCTGCTGCTAGTGAGGGGAACGCAGGAATATGTTCTGAACGCAGGAATATGAGACTCAGAGCGGACTCTGAGTCTCTCTCTTGAGAAGATAATTTCCCCTAGGAAGCAACATTTTCATTGCTTCCAAACAGATCGTATGAACACATTTTTTTTAATGACGTCACAGTCTAGTCTGTATGGGGTCAAACAAACGGTCGTAGATGCAATTTTTATGTTGCTTCCAAGCCGTTGTTGTGCTTTCATGATTTTCATTCTGTGGCGTTACCAGATCAACTGTGTGAGATGTTCACAATTTGATTTGAAAATTTTTTTTTTAATAAATGTTTATACGCGATTATTCCACGATTTCGAAAAAATACAATTTAAAATTTATGTCAGCCAAATGTAAGGGAAGCAATGCTTCCCTTGCTTCCATGAACGCCACGCCACTGGCGGAAACATACAATTTCTAACAAGACACATTTAAAAGAAGTGTTCCAATTAGAATGGCAAAAATTTACGGCTGATTATACAAAAAAGCCGGTGCTTTCGATGCTTAGAAGAATAAAAGAGCTCATTTAACAGAAAGGACTTCCAAACGAAATATTCAAATAAAGAAAATGACTGTAATTAACGCAATACCATAAACTGTGTGAAAACTTTTGTCCGGGCAAAAACGTGTAATTTAAAATATTTTGTTGTTTTCCAGAATAGGGTATTATTTTCGTAATTTTATATTTAGGCATTTAATAGTTTAAGGATGAATAAATGTTTTCCCCAAATAATGAAATAAATATTTTATTTTGAATTTATTTTAATACTTATTTTAGTTAGCAAATTGCGATGTGTGAAAACTTTTGTCCACCACTGTATATATATATATATATATATATATATATATATATATATATATATATATATATATATATATATATATATATATATATATATATATATATATATACATATATATATATATATATATATATATATATATATATATATATATATATATATATATATATATATATATATATATATCAGCAAAAAGTTTAAGGGAGATATAATCTCTGGAATGACCGGCCGGACCAAGGACATAGAAGTATATACATAAGTGACTAATCAAAGCTACGATTTATTTAACCCTTTAACGGCGCCGGGCATTTTAGTGAACTGTCAGGTACACCTATATTTCCATGTGGATTACATTTTTGTAAAAAATTAGTAGTGGAAATAAAAACTAAGTATGTATGTTTTATGCTTTCCCATGATAAAAAATTGGGAATTATGAACCCTATGTGGGCACAGAGTGCTTGAAAGTAGGCAAGGATTTTTTTCAAATTTCGTTTTGTCATAGCTTCTGACAGAAACATAGGATCATCGCGAAATTTTCAGAGCGTATTCATGTTGACTCAAGCTATGCACAAATTTTGTGCAAAACTGTGTAGGCATCCTTGTAGCTACGGCAGGCACGTGAAAAAAAATGCTTCAAATCATCAACCCTTCGGGAAATTTTTTGATTTTTGATAAAAAATTCCATGTCCACCATGTCAATTTAATCCTGGAATGGTACGGTAAATTTTTGGATGATTTTAGGTACATGTTTTTACTAAAAAGATGGCAACAATAGTATTATGTACATTTTTTATTTTATCATTAGACATAAAAAGATTATATAGCTTCTAGCCTCATGGCAGTCGGAGTGACCAACTGGCTGGTGCGCGGCGAAATGTATACCCTATGTGAGTAAAATTTACTCATCGGTACCATTCTAGGGTTAAAATTTTCAAAATTACAAATTGCACAAGAACATCAACCCATCACCAAATTACCTCTATTGTCAGCTCTCGAAACTTATGTTCACGAGAACTGATGACCAGATAATCCGATCATTATGAAATTTACAAGAAGTGTTGACATTAACTAGGACCAGGTCTGATAGAAGTAATTTTGAAACGCGGATATCCCTGTGGCAGTGGTGCCATCTTGAAAAATCATTACGAAAAAAAATGCTTTTTGCTGATTCAACCGACAAATTTGAACGAAATTTGCACAGTACTTATTCTAAGCCACATTTGATTTGGTTGAAAAATTAGAATAAAGTTGTCAGCTATGGTAATTTTTGTGACCTAAATCTTGTAAATTTGCTCAGCAAAATAAAGCTTTTTCTCCTATAACTTTCGATGCAGTCATGAAATCAAAACGAAACTCATTTAGTAAATGGACCTTATTTTAAGCCTGATTCCATAGATATTTCGTTGAAAAATCATGAAAGGACTGCCAGCTAAAGTAATTTTTGTAGTTTTCTGACATTTCTTTACTAAGCTATTTTGTCACTAAATATGCAAGTATGAACGATCCTGCAGTGACAATTAACAACACATATTGAGGTTTAGAAATTTTGAAAAAAAAATGCGAATGGTAGCCCTAAAATTCTTTTCACCCTTATAACTTCCAGCGCAGTCATTCAATCGAAACAAAATTCACAGGCTGGGTGCTTAACGTGAAGCAGATTTAGTATATTTTTGGTTATGCTACACAGTGTTGCCAGCAACAGTCATTTTCGTTAATATTGTACCAACAGATACTTCCATTATATATTCATATGCAAAGCGTTTCAACAAAAGTAAAGAACCAATGTTCAGATTTTCCAAGTTTTGAAAATTTGGCGGATGGCAGTTTCAAACATAATTATATTACTGAAACTTTCGATGAAATTCTCCGATGAAAATGAAATTCAAAGGAGAGGTTGATTGTAGCATGAGCCTGTTATGGTAGACTTATTGCTGCTTCGTTGGAAAAGTGCTACCAGCACTGAACATTTTCATCATTTATGTTATAAGAGATGCTGTCGGGAAATGGTTTTTGTTGCTTTGGGTAAAAATTGGTTGATATGTTACTACAAAAAAAGCGTCTTACGTCTTTCCACACTTTTTGGTCACTCAAGAATAATTTCTTCGAAAATCAGTTTTCTAGCGGTTCTGATGCGCTAGAGTTTTTTATTTTTATTTTTTTTTTGCCTACATAAATTTAAAATAGTTTTTCATTCATTTTTATTAGTTTTTTTTACTTTTCCGAGCCGAAACTACGCATAAGCTTAAGTAGCTTAATATAATTCCAATAAATCCATTTAAAACAAACGAGCCCAGACCACAAAAACGTGTTGGAATGGGACATTTTCCGACATTGATGTTGCAATCTGGTCCATATATTAAATCCCATAAACCATTACCTACTGCTTTGCCTGTTTTTTTCTATAGATTTATTTTTATGATTTAATTTTTTTTAAATATATTTTTTTACAAATATATTTGACATAGGTATCGAAATACACAAGCTTTTTGTCTTCACGCAGTTCAACATGCACCATACCAAGCCAAAAATTACTCAAAAAGTGTCCTTCTAGTCTAGGCAAGCATTTGATCGTGAGATTGGCTTGTGTAATGGAAGGCATTAAAATTTTCAGGCACAGGTTGCAAGAGTTTTCTGGTGATCATAATACGCCAAATACCATTTCAATTCCTACATTTTGGGCTGTATCTGCAACCGGCGACTAATCTCAAATAATACCTAACATCAACAAGTTTGAAAGGCAGGTCTACCTAGACTAATGAACGACTAACGAGCTAGATCTGCGATCAAGTGTCGGATCATGCTTGTCATTTATAAGTAGGTACCATATTCGTTCGTGTGTAGTCCCACTTGCCACATTATCTTTTTCCATACTTTGCAGTAACGAATGTGCTATGAACTCAACCTAGGTCAATGGTGCGTGATAATGTCACTGACCGTGTTATGTGTAAAACTGTCAGAAAATGAAGATAAAAAGTATTTATTGCAATTGATACGTAAATGTTCTTGTCGAAAATCTATAAAGATAACAATGACCTTTTAATTTTTGGATATGAATGTAGAGTTAAAATGTAACAAAATATTGGTGTAGAAGATGAATTGAAGTGTAGTTTTTACATGCGAATAGAAGTATCATGTAAATATTTTTGGACTAAACCGTAAATACTGGAGAAGTGAGGTGCTAGAAGCTTTTGATTTAATATGAAATTATTCGACACTCTCTCGAAATTTGGTTAAACCCATGTAAATTTGTTTGCATAATAGTGTTATTCAGGTTAAGATTAACGAAGTCATTTCAAGCAAAATTTCCAACATCAGGACAAGGATCAGTGCTGATTCAATTTTGATTGTCATTGTTGATTTACTTCAAGGCCTTACTTTCTATCCCAACGAACAACTAACTAGCTTTCATAATAAACACAGACTTTACATTGAACATACCCGTCCAACTTGTAGAATCTATTTACCATCTGATACACCGGAAAGGGTACATATGTGTGTAAGTAACGAAATTTCCATTTATACATTATTATTTTCACTTGTTTTTCTATGGTTCATCAAGTTGGAAAGAATTCGCATGAGCGTAAGGAAAATACGAACGAAACAAATACAATTTCAGCCTTCTATATTAGTGTTCCACTGAAAGACTCCATACGTTTGACCTTTATTATTTACTGTTTTGGTGAATTTTGTATAGTTTCCGAAAAAACCCAAGCTTGCTATGAAGTCATCATCTTAACTTTCGCTTGTCAGCAATCATTTATAATTAATCATTTCAGGTACTTGTTTTTGTAATTAACAAAAAAATTCTCTTGTTAGAGTAATAAGAATTTCTTGTAATTTGAATAGATTCGTTTTCTATGAATCAGAAATCAATGAGTGAAGAAAGTCATAAATCATTTTTTAAATTAGGAGTAGAGTAGATATAAGGTCGATTAGCTCATTTATCTTAAATGTTATCCTTCACTATTCGTATTGAAAATTCCATATCATATTTAAATTTCAAGTTTTTTGAGTAACTAATGAATCACTGCTCAGTAATGAATGATCAGCTATAAAATATGTTATATATTATGCAACAAAATATTGTATCTTGTGCTGGTAATATATTGGTATACTGGTTAGTACTAATAACACTATAAATCGTGCGAATTTCATAGATTGTAAAATTTTGAATCATAAAGATTTTAATCAAAACGACAAAAATGTCCGCTTTTTTATTCATTTTATAGGATTTAATTCATAGCTATCTGCCTAGCTGATCGTGCGCGCTCATGAAATGAGCACTCAGTATTAAATTGTCATTCACAGTCAATATCTCCCCACAAAATTGACATGCGTCTGTCAAATCCACATTCGACATTGTGATTCCCAATGGTAGATTCAAATAGTATGGAAAATCCTTTTTTGATTGTTTGCAATTTTTTAGTTATGCTCACGCAAAATATTTGAGGATCGTTCTCTGATGATCTTCGGTCTTTTAACAGCCTGATGCCTTCAAAGAATGATCAGCATTAAATCGATGTGATTTCAATTGAAGTCGATTCCTCATAAGCAGCTATCATTAAAGTTAAATTGTTCTTCTGATACCTATCGCGTCTCTAAGGCTGCAGCTAAATTACTGCTGAATGCATTCATAGGCAATACAGTATGTGCGAGGGTGCAGTGACTAGTTCTTTGATGGACTTTGCTCGTGATTTATCTCGGGTACTTATTCAAAGCTAGATGAACTCAAAAACCGATGTATGATAAGGGTTGATTGTGTATGGCTGGATTTGAACCTAGCTGTCAGTACTCTATCCACTCGGTTACACAAGCTTAAGCTATGTTTAGCAATGGGCAAAACTCAGGCGGCCTCCTTGTATTATTAACCAAATGTGTCTATGTTGTTTGAAACAAGACTTGAAACAGATTTGGCCGTTGGCCCTCAATCTCTTCCAATTTTATGCAAGGCACTGACTATCAATATACTCTCTTTCAAATTCTCGTGATCAAAACATCATGTAAACCGTTCCGATTTGAATTAAAAATAATTTCACATCACGTCAGGCTGGAAAAATGCCCACTTCAATGACACAAAATCCAGTTTATTGTCTCAAAAAAATAACTCAATTTTCATCCTTCACAGTGAATCCAATTGCTCATTGACGTTACTGCAATCTGACGTCCAAGTGGAAAGAACTGAATTATTTTCACAAATAAATCCGCCAGCAATCAAACTTGCATCTAGCTGGTTTATTAACGCTTCAATAATAGTTGAAAATTCTTCAGATGTATGCTACATTGCTTGGTATTTGAAGCTCTTATACTGGAGAGACTTATAAATTGAATCTCGTTGAACTTTTACCCCAGTGTATCAAACAAAGGATATTTCAAATCTCATTGGAGATTCGGGAAACCAGATTCGGTTGTAGTTTTTCTCCATTATTGGAAATTTATTTTGTTTGACATACTAAGGTAAAAGCTCAACGAGATCCGATTGTAGTCCATCTCTAGTGTAGAGAGGTTAAAGCTCAAGCCTTATGGACCTCTCTTATACCACTGTGTAACCGAATGGATAAAGTAGCGGTTGCTTGTGTGGGTGGTACCTGGTTCGAATCCAACTATAGACGATTTACCATCAAACTGAATCGAATCAGAGTCGAATTTAGATTAGGAAGAGGGCTGCCGTTTGCTCGTCTTGCATTAGGCCACCATATTGGGCGCATTTCCAACCTTCCAAGTGGTAAATTCGGTAAATAGTATTAAAACTTGGTCAAAGTAGAGGTACAAGCCATCGGTCAGTCTCAAGAACTTTCTGCTGAGCTTGAGCAGCTTCGTGCTCTTGCTTGAATCGTTGAGGGATGTCCATAATGTTCTGGCTATCCTACAGTCTATCCTGTTTTTTTCCATTCGGACTTAAGGTTCGCCCTTGTGACGCTTTTTGATTTGCTTGTGATGTCCACAAGTGACCGTGGTATAGTTATACAGTTGATATTCCCAGCTTCTGAATATCCTCGCCAATTCATCAGCCTATGGGCAAAGTTAATCGTAGAACTAATCAGTCCTCGCACGCAGTTATTGCGAATGAAGTTGCTATAAACTTCAGCTCGAAGACTCAAAATGAGCTGTAAAAAGATAACTTTAGTCGTTAGCACTTTGTGCAAAGCTTTTGAGCAAGCCAATATAACCTAACGAATACAAGGCCCCAGCTAGTAAGAGCTAGGAAACCCAGTGATCTAAGTGTAGGTTCTGGAACAAAAACTGAAAACATTGCAGGGGACTAAAAATTTTTCAATCATCTTAAGCTGGAATGTGAATGAGTTGACTTGCTGTTCAGTTCTTGCCACATCAGGCTTACATGTTGCCTGCATATAACAAAAAGAACGAAAAAGGAAAATATAACTAGCTGTTATGTTCTACCGGGTACTTCACTCGAACCATAAAAACAAAATCAAAATCGAGGCATTTCATGTGATTAAAATACATAATTAAAAATCTAGAAGTTATGCACTTTGATTATCTACCATCAAGTATCATTTAGCTCTGTAGCTGAAACATGATATTGTATCATACACATATGGAATGCAGGCTGCAGAAATTCCAGGCATAGGTTATGTTTCTGCTAGCAATCCAAACAACAACTACATCAACAAGTTCAATTAAAATATTTCTTTCGGCACATAAAGTTTCCCTGATAGCTTTTATCATCTATTTTCAAATTAATAGTCTTTAGGCAGGTACAAATTACGAACTGTAATCAAAATGGTAAAATAATATGCATTCAGAACTAGTTGGACTGGTTGAACAAGAATGATAACATTTGCAACTTGCAGTGTAGCTTCCGACTGAGCATGTGACTCGAACTGAATCGTAAATATGTATCCATGTATGTATATAGGAATTCGGGTTGCTCGTGAAGCTGTGCAATGACCATATCTGTTGGCGAATCAGCATATTTAGCTTGATGCACGGTCAATGGATTACCAAGCTGCGATGGCTTAAGGCATCGGAAACGATGAGTCTGGACTGGGAGGAAAACCACTGGAATGCAGGTAGAAAGTGGATAGTTACTTGCAGTTTCAATTTCAATTATGGTTTCATTCAACTTTGCGCTTTTGAACGTCAGTTCGTTCCTAAGGCTGGACGGTTAGTATGTGTAAATTGTTGAAGCCATTAGAATCTATTATGTTATTAATTCCTAGTTGAAGATGAGCACTTCTAACGCAACCTGCTTCATCAACTATGCTGAGAACTGTTGTAAATGGATTTTCTACTTTTACTTGATTTGATAGAACTCTGATATAGGAATATGAGTACGCTAAGAAATCTCCGTCAGATCGAATAACTGCTTGCTTGATAATTCAAATAATAACCGGGCACTCAATATTCAAACCAAAGTATTTTGATATCCCAGCGATTAACATTAAAATTTATTTGAGTATTTTCGAACTGATAACTCATTTTGTTTTTGCAAAAAAAAAACCAAAATTAGTGTAATCCGATATCATTTTAAAACACAATATTTCAGTAAAATCGTTCACCTATTTTCGATCAGCACTGTACATACGAATCTATCATACATACTTTAATATCTGATATGCAAATGAAAACATTCATGCATACGATACGACTACCAATCGTCGATGTTACGCGATAAAGTTATGTGAAAAATAAGAATCTCACGAGCATTCGGAGGTAGGTACTTTGGATTTTTGAAACATGAAACCACAGGGAAAACTCATCAGGTAAAATACAACTGCTATAGCGGTTACGGTCGGTTATTTTTGTGAATTGATATTCAAACGCGTTTTAAACGATATTGATGACTGCCTTGATTATTTCAAGTTTATCGATAAAAATCTTTGTGTAGAGTGAAATACATGCATATTGATTGAATTTTGTTTTCGTTATGGTGTTTGGTTTACAATCATTAATAGGTGTTCCTGTGGGTCCTAGTACATAGTTAATGCTTAAAATTACTTGATTGTGAGAATATTGGTATTTAAAAAAATAGTTTTGTATGGAATGCAAAATCAGATGATTCTAACTTATAATTATTATTGCTATGGATTTATTGAAATAGTATTTCCGAAATCTATTAATCTAGCTATTGGTAGTTTTTTCTCGCCAATAGCGAAAGAAATGACAGCCAATAAGTTAAAAAATGAGACACTCACTTCATTGTTATTGCATTTTTCATACAGATACTAATTGGAAGTACATATACTGTTCATAGGTTTGCAGATAAATAAGCATATGGAGGCTACATTTGATGCTTTTGCAAGAAACCAAAAACATTTAAAAGGAAAATCCAATTTTATGAGTAGACTTAAGGCGACATAGCACCTTCAAATTGAAAAAAAAATGTTATTTTCAAAGGCTTGTTTTTAACTGAATAAAAAGACATATCTTAATGAAACTTTTTACACATACTTTATATGTGTTAGACTACATAAACAAAATTGTTAAAAATGTTTTGTGGCCCCCTGTCGCCTGTTACAATTTTTTGGAAAATACACCAAAAAAACCTGGCGTGCATGATAACTGCCCTCAGGAAAGTCTGAAAAAAAAACAAAAACGGGGTTTTGACCAGCATCAAAGCGGCCTTGGAATGATCTAAAAAAAAAAAATTTGGTTGAAAAATAACAAAATGGCGGCGTTTTTTCGAAAATCGATTTTTTTTCCCCCAAAAATCGGCTATAACTAAAAAAGTTTAATGCCGATTTTTTCATCCGAGGTTCATTCTGAGCATTAACATGTGCAGATTAACGTGTTAAAATTTCAGAACGATTGGATAATATTGTTTTTCTTAATCATGCACGCCAACTTGCAAAATGTTGTTTCGAGAAAATCGCGCTTAAAGTTAAAATTCAATATTTTTTACAATAAATCTTACCGAAAATTAACCTGCGATGCCTGGACCAAACAATTTACCTTCTTTTTGCTCATACTCCTCCTCTTCTAAAGATTTTTGCTCCCTTCGAGCAGTTCTGGCCTCTTTAGATGCCTCAGTCGAGTGTTTTTCCGCCTGGTTAATTCTTGCAGCATCTCTATGCTCTGCATGTTCCAGCGCACATTGACCAATTTTAATTCCCATGACTTGCATTTTTTTCAAGATAGCCATAAATCCTTCACTAAATGTACATACAGAAATATTTGCAGCCATATTTAGTACGTTTTTCCCACAAAAAGTATGTTTGGGGGCCAAATTCCAAACACAAGAATTATAGCTTTCGTTATTATTCTGCGCAAAATTGCCCAAGCAACGCTTTAATAAATCTTCTGATGATAAGTCATCATAAATAGGCTTTAAAATTTCTTGTACCTCATCATCTAAAGGTGGAGGATGCTTGAAATTGTTTAATGCATTATCACCCGCTGCCTCCGCCTTGCGCCAGTTACACCAAGTCGTTTCTCCAACAGGACAATAACAGTGTTGAGGGTTCTCATCAGTTGAAATTTTGTGGTAATATGCTGCCCAAATTTCCTTGCGCATATTTTCAACTGAATCAGGATTTCGTCGTATTGTTAGGCCATAATGCGTGGCTAAATTTTTCATTAATTTTAGTGTCAGGTGAACTTTTTTCGGACCTTTTTTGGAGATTCTACACTTTTTTTTAGAAACATCTTTTACAGCTATTTTTTTATTTTTTTTGCCAAGGCTAGCTTATTTTTTGCTTCTTTTAAAGGAGATGACTCATTTATCTTTGTCTACACTTTGGCTTAAGTCGATGTAGCGATATAGCGAAGTGAACGAAAATCATAGAAAAAATGATCTTGGGGCGCTTCGCTATATATACTCACAAAATTTTTTTGTTTTTGAATTTCAATTTTATATTATTAAAATCATGTTTTAAAACCTTCATTCTAACATATTCAATCAAAAAACAAAAATCGATTTTTTAAAAATTTGGAGGTGCTACGTTGCCTTAAAGTTTTTTGTTGGTGCATGTGTTTCATAGTATTTTATATTTACTTTTGAAATAGTGTATGTTCAAATTAAATAACTCGAGATGGATGCATTAGTAGATAGATGCATAGATGATTGTGTTTTTAATGGTTCTAAATACAGATTATATGGTCCAGACTTCATGTAGCGAAAACAAACATACGAGCACAACAGTTCTGCTAAATTAACTCAAACTTATACAGTTGTCAATTCAAAAACTCTATAAAAGTCGTCCAACGATAAACTTTACCGGGTCTGTGGTTTGAAGTTGGTACATACTTCATCCACAATCAATGTATAAGGGTGTAATTTAATAAGGTTCCCAACTCAGTTTACTCCCAATTTGACTTAGGTGAGGCAAGTGTGGAACTAGTCACTCCACACTCGTATTCACGTTGATTGTAAATTTGTGAATGAATCTCTCTACCAGCTTCAACCCTTAGATGCGACAAGGGTTGTTATGGAATTACTTTACCTATTTAGAGCAAGTTGAACTCAAAGCCCAGTGTGTGGTCACAGTTGGATTTGAACCACGGAACACCAACTTCAATATTCAACCTGTATAATGAACTAATGATTATAAATCAATACACAATAATAGAAAATAAAAACTATAGTCAAGATTACAAAATTAATTCAACGCCGCATCAAAAAGCAGCGTAATGATGCCTGGAACAAAAACCTGTTACAACTTGGCAGTAATAAAGACGCTAATGCCAAACTCGACTATCTCCGATCTTGGATTCAAAATACAGACAGAATTTTGATGACCAAGATACAAAATTTCAGGCAATTCACTCAGCGTGGCAACACCTTGGAACTAATATTAATAACATTATTGTTGAAAATCGCATTAGAGACTTATCAACTTCTCCCTCGAATTTGACTCCGAGTGACTTTAGCACGCCACGACAAGTTAAATGATGCTTTTAACTTGTCGTGACAAAAATTCAAACATTGTTGTGGAAAATTTTAGTCGGAAAACTGTTATCTTTCTAAATTTTATTTTTAATGGGTGTCTGAAGCTCAGCTACTTCCCAGAAATCTAGAACAATGCCGTGGTAGTACCTATTTTAAAACCTGGCAAGAACCCTCAACTACCAGATAGCTATCGCCCAATTAGTCTCCTTTCTGAATTTAGTAAAGTATTTGAGCGAATAGTTTTGGTACGGTTCAATAAGAAGCTGCAAGAATCGATCATACTACCTGATTGCCAATTTGGATTTCGTCGGAAACAATCTAGCAATCATCAAGTGTTCCGAGTCTATAAATATGTCAAGGAATCCATCAGCTGCAAGGAATCAACAGGGCTAAAAACCCTTGATATAGAAAAGGCTTTTGATACCGTTTGGCATCAAAGTCTCATCTATGAACTTCTAAACTGTCAATTTCCTATTTTTCTAGAGAAAATCATTTCATCCCTTTTGGCATCTTGTATCTTTAGTGTAAAAGTTAAAATACTCCCAAACTTTCTCCATACCGGTAGGAGTACCGCAAGGCTCCTGTTTAAGTCCGACCCTATTCAACATATATATTTACCGCAGATACTCCTCAAGTCCTAACTGCAAGATGGCAATCTTTGCTGATGATATGTGCATCTACAAAAGCTCTGCAGAACCAAGCGTCATAATCGAGGGAATTATGCAAATCGTTCTGTGAGGGACTGTAAGGTTAAAGACTGTGCGAGGTTCTGGAAAAGGAATAATCAGCCAAACTGGGCTCCGTAAAAAGCCCAGGAGGAGGAGCACAACGTAATATGTGACAACCTTGTGGCGATCAAGAAGTGTCAAAACAGGGACAGAAAAAATAACACGAACGCACATTTTAAGTGTGATAACCGAAAGAGATTTTTTTTGTTATCCTTTGAACGGTATGCAAATTAACATTATTCAATGTATAACATGAAGTTGCTTGAAATCTATTGATAACTTTTCTAACAAGAAGGTACAGCAGCAACGAAAATTAGATTCATTCGAGAGCCTAACCACAAAAAAAACCCGATGAATAGACGACTGCACACCGACCAATGCAACTGTGCATCGCCAATAGACCAATAGACACTGAAGAAGAGGGCAGATTATCCTCGAAATACCGATATCTGTAAACAAATTGAAATATATCTAGCTTGTAAAGGTAAAATTCGTCTTTCAAATAAAATGTAGTTGATATTTATAGCAATTTACGAAAAGGAGAGCTTCTTCAGGGCATCTCAATTAGACCGTTTGTTTGATGAAGTTTGATGACGAATCATCAACGAGATAAAAAAAATGAAGAAATTCGCCCCTGAAGCAAAATGCCCTAGAAATTGCCGTAAAAGCCTCTAGTTCGTATTATTTTTTCATCCTTTTATTCGAGCGCAAGGATTTACTTTTACTGCCTGAATCAATATGGTCAAATTTCTTTGGCTCGCAGGCCATAGTTTGGATAGAGAAGAACAACATCTCTCAAAAAGTGGTACATCGCAGCTACTGCTGGATCTGTATATCTGACTCAGTGGCGGCCTTACCATATGTGCACATGAGCACGTGAACCCCCTGACCCAAAACCATACCAGCTAATATAATAATTTAATATTGACCAAAAACTCATTTCCCAAATCTTATATGAGAGCACTATTAACCTGTTAATCTTCATCGTGCAACAGCAGCATCGCGTGAAAGAAATGTACACACGAAAATTTGTGCACATGAAATTTTGTGCACTGATCGATACTGATCCGCCGACAATTTCGCTGGCATATTATGCAGCAGTGAGCACACGCTCCAGTATTGGGTATCACAGTGGCTTGCGGGGTAAGGGGATATTCAAGCAATTACCCTGCTAGTTGTGCACATATGAGTCGTGCTCTTAGGATAGAATACCAGAGACCTAGAGAACGTTTCGACGCTGATGGCTGGACGATAGATTATAGTGACGTCACGTTGAAGATACAGTGTACATATTTGTGTGGTGCTGGCTGAAGTAATGAAAAACTTTAATTTTAGGGACACTTTTATTTATGTTTGAGTTTAATGGAATAATATCAGCTAAATGCTTGATATTCACACAATCATTCTGATAATACGGAAACTAAAGAACGATTTTTGAGAAAAAAAAATCAAATAGTCGTCGATACAAAAGTATGACCTTATTATTTAGACTAAGGCATTTCAAATATGTTATAACTAACCGCGCAAGATAAATAAAAGCTTATTATTTGCTGAAAATATAAAGAAAAATTATTAAGGTGAAGATGATTTAAAGTTTTCATTTTACATTTTTTAGATGTATTTACGTTTTTGCGATTGTTTTTTGGCATTGTTGTAGAAAGAACGATATATAGTACTAAACTATTGATTCAGAGATTTTTGATTAAAGATCTATTAGTTTGATCGCATTTGCGGTATTCGTCCGATATTGCGTTAGCCAGCATCGATTATTTTATGATAATAAATAAGAATATATGTTATAATATCTTTCACCGTTAAAAAACTGTATGTATTTTTTATCATTCTCATGGGGATGATTTATCAACGCAAAGCAAACTGTTCAACAAAAGAAATCATGTGAAAAATAGCTTTGAACTCTGAATTTTGTAGTGAAAAGATTTGAGATAAAGCTTATCCGAATTTTTTAAGGCGCTGATAGTTGAGAGAATAACATTTGGCGTGTTAGACAAACCTGTTTTGTGTTAAGTGTTAGACAAATCTGACAAACTTATTTGGCAAAGTTACGAGGGTGCTTGTGTTATGTCTGGAGAACATGGGGGCGTCCAAGCTATCATTAAAGAAAAACATGCATATGCTTATTACGTACATTGTTAAGCTCATCAATTGAATTTAATATTAATTCAAGTAGCTAAACAGAATCAAAATGTTCGCGTTTTCTTTTCAAATATATGTAAGTGATTTAACAAACTTTTTTACCATTCCGTTGAAATCGTTGGTGCTATGATTCCACATACTTCATCTATAAGATGAACGGCTTGTACCATTTTGGAGAACCAAGAAGCATTGACTGAATGAATCAAGGTCCAAACCAACTTCTACCATAAATCAGGCTTGTGCGATATCTCGAATATTTCAAGACCCTTTATATTTGGTTTGGCTTACCGTGTTCAACCGAATAATCCCATATTCTGATATTTTGAACAGAACAAATTTAACAGTATTTAAATGATTTTGCATCCAAAAAGAAAGAGATTCTATTCTATTTCAAAAAGAAAGAGATTCTAAACTGATCTTTTATGTGAGCGGTCTTCAATCAAAAGACATAGAAAAATGAAGATTCATAAATTGAAAAAATTATAGCTGCCAAAGAAATTTGTAATACAATCATTACTTATTCTTTAGATAGATATAAATTTACAAATCATCTAAGTGTTTACAAAATGTACATTGCATAAAATTTTTCGAAATTAGCAAAAGACTTTCTTACTGACACCCTCCAATGCAGCGAATGCGTACCCTTTTTAGATGCAGTATGGCTAAGATCAGAGCTAGAAATTATATATAAAAGATCAGGCTTTCGAAATATGTCAGGAGCTCTTTATCTTCTATAGTTCATTATTGAAAATGATGTTCACACTATTTTCCCAGCTGCTTCCCAAATTCTCAAACTCATCACGACAGTACCAATGTCAACAGCAGAAGCAGAAATATCTTTTTTCACCCAAAAGAGAACAAACACTTTTTTACGGTCAAAAATGTGTCAAGAGAAATTAATAATTTTAGCCATGCTTTCGATCGAAAAAAAGATGTTAAGGGAAACACCAAATTTCAACAATTTAGTAATTGATAAGTTTGCGTCAAAAAATGAAAGACGAATCGACTTTAGATTTAAGCACTGCAGCTGAACTACTTGCGGACTTTTTTTTTACTACACTAATCATTTTATAATAAAATACTTGTATTATATAATATTTTAATTTGTAATGATAAAAATGTATTGTTTTATCTTATTTAGCTAATTAAATATCATGTTTAATTTAGAAAATAGTGAACCCCCCAGGTCAATAGCCACGAGCCGCCACTGATCTGACTATATCTGCTTTGTTCGGTTATGGTGTGAATTTCGGTTATGGGTGCTCACATCACAAGGAAAGTGAGTATTGCCCGTTACAGGCAAACATAACATATTTATCATTTTAGAACTTTGATCACCTAGGCAATGCCCAGAAGGTAAATTAGAATGTATTTTGCGAGTTGAGCTATAGGAGTTCAAAAGTCATGTCAAAAATACTTCCTTCAATCAAAATACTGCTTCACTACTTCTTCATGGCAATTTTGCCAAGAACAGTAGAAGAAAATTCCTTAGAATTTGTCGAAAATTTCCCAGATTTTTGTACGGTAGCTTTGTTTAGCCTAGGAGTGTATGAGTTAGAGATATATTTGTTCTGAACTATTCAGTAGATTCTCTCGTAAATTTATTTGAATAATATTAAGTTGAAAGTTCAACCCGATCTACCTGTAATTTTCAACAAATAATCAAAGCACTATATATTCAAAAAGTCTCTGATGCGACCACTTACTTGAAACAATTTTCGGGCCAAAAAGCACTCCAAAAATTAAGCACTGCGAAATGTTTGTATTATACGTGAACTATATTTTATTTAATGAACACTGTGTTTTGGTCCACGTAAGCGATGTAAGAAACCGGGCTCTATCCGTCCACTGAGAAGATGAGGGGTGAAGACCTCGGTGTAAACGGCCGAAAGTCAAATGATCTGAGAATAAGTGAAGCAATACTGTATTTTACAAACGATCCGGGTTGTCAGAAAAAGTGGTCCAAAATTAAAGGAGGTTACGATACCATATGGCCACAGTAACTTTAGTATACTAAATGCCCTAAAATGTTTAACGACATTAAATATTTGATAGTATGCTCAATTTTAAAGTTTTTTATTTGTTTTTATAGTTTATTTAAAAAAAACCCCTCTCTGAATATAACTTCACTTGGCTTAACTAATAACTTAGTAAAGCTATTGTTATTTCACAACAAATTAGATGCTGTCAAGATTAAATTCTAATTTGCCAATTTCAAAGTATTAAAGTCTCTCAAATAACATTTTTTCATTTTATTATGCTGTCATATCTACGGTATACCGTAAAATAACGTAAACATTAAAATTACACCCTTGCCAGTTCATGTAGTAGTTGCATCTATTCGGAACCATTATACGATTATCTGATTTAATTGATAATCACTAATTGCACTATAATACAATTAAAGTTTTTACCGTCAAGGTCAAGGCAAAACAGATTATAAGCTTTGCGAAAGTGCCGCCAGCTTGACGGAACGAGACAATAAACAATAGATAGAGTATCATGTCCATCCGCAGTAGGGCAGCACATCCCACGCAGTATGACACCCGAGCTTAATTGAATTTCACAACAGATGTATATTTCGTTTCTCAAACAAGTTGTTATTCGAGAATTTCGATCGATGACTATCTGCTACTGAGCAATAGCGGAAGATGGTGAGAATAACGTTACTGAAACTATAATTATATGGCATTCCATTTTCATAACTGCATATTTGATTAGATGGTACAGCATCAGCTTAATAATTTATGCAGCGAATTCGCTAAGTTTTTGCACAGTGACTCTTCCGCTTCGGGTAGATACTCTCCACAGTCAAGAATATTCACCTATATTTCGACAAATCAACAATTTAATATTTACATATTGGATACAGTTCCATATGGTCGGTAAATGCCACTCCCACTGCCACCTCTCACGTTCGGTGTGCTTGTAAACAAAGCTCTATGAGCGATTTTATAGCTGTTCCCAATTTGGGATTGGGAATATACCGAAATTCGTGAGCTTTCACCCGATTTCCATGTATGTGTGCGCAGACTGTGTACGTGCACGGAAGCTCCTCATGAGCTTGATTTGCGAATACCGGTTTTGTACGAAGCGTTCATATGTATGTGTGCCGGATCAAACTGTATGGCTACACGAAGATCGGATTAAAACCGGTTTGAAATCCCGATCTCGTGTAACCAAAGAAATTTGAGCGGCGATCTGGTTTACAAACACATAGATTGTGATTTGTTTTCAATAGGGCGTGTCCAAAAGGGAAATTTCTAATATCGTGGCTTCTAGGGGCCGCTGTTCACTTCGTCGAACAGTTTGGTGGCCATCCACCAAACAGCATGCATCGGAATGCAATATCATTCCGAAAATGCATCTGAGCGGAAAGCACGTGCGCTGTATCTGAGCGTTAAATGCTGGATTCGATTATTTTATTTAAAGTGTAGGGTGAAGAAATTCTGCTGCTGATGGCATACAAGCAAATGGCATAGCATATTGCCTACCATATATGGCATGCCATCAAATATTGCATACCATAGGCCGCCTCTACTAGCAATTTGAAATGTTATGCCATGTGTAGTAATTTATTTAATAATTTTCTATATTAATTTATAAAAATAATTTATGGGATAAGCTATAAATTAAATATTTAAAATGAATATTATTTTTTTTTTAATGAATATTATTTATTCTAATGGAGGTGGCCTGTAGCAATTAATTAATGGGCTAAAAAACATGCAGTTTTAGCGAGTATATTTAAATATTTTGGATTAATTTTTGATGTATATGAGTGACTCTCCATTTCATCAAAAAGTATTGTAGAGTTAGGCTTGTAAGCACTGAAGCACAATCAAATAGATGCCGTTAAGTGGTCATTAGTCAGAGAACTCCTAAGCTGCGATTCGATTATTTTTATTTGAGAAAACGTTGCTTCACATCGATAAAAATGCAAATATCCTCATTGCCACCAATCTCAATAATGGATATTTTTTATGGTAATAAAATAAAAAAAATTATTTTCATTTGCGCGGGCAATGGTTAAAATTTCTAACTCTAGATTCGATGAATTCAATTGTAAAGTATGCGCTAGATTTGATGAAATATCCTCGTTATCGAATTCTCTAAAAGGAAATGAAATAAATTCAAAAATCGGTTGAAGGTTATTGAGATTTGCAAATCGTCTCTCGAATTCTTGTTTAAAATTTTCCAGTTCAGGACAAAACATTTCACTATTACATGCACCAGTAGGTTAGGTTAGGTTGTACCAGTTGGCACAAGGCCACACATGGACCTATTGGTACATATTGCTACGAGATAAATGCGGCAGGAGAAAAAAAATCAGTCCAAGCAGCCATCGAAGGCCCCGGACTCTTTCGCGAACTGAAGAATGTCTTTCAGCTTTCAGCTAGATTCACTAGTAAGTTTAATATGTTTTTCAAAATATGGAAAATATTTAAAAATTTTGCCTATTTAATTGTGAAGCAAAAGGTTTTAATTTTACTTAAAAAACATTTACCGAACTCAACAAGTCAACAATGTTTTCTTTTTTCTTGTAATTGTAAATTTAGCAAGTTGTAACGGCCCATAAAATCCGTAAGAAATGCTAATATCTTTACCCATACTGGATCTTCCAATTGTTCATGTTTTTCTCCCAATGTGTCCAAAAATGCAATAATTTCAGGCAAAAGATTTAGAAATCTTTGCAAAAATCTTCCTGTGCTAAGCCATCTAAAGTTAAGTACAGTTTTCGATTTCACGTTAAATTTTCATGCAAATTTTGACGTGAAATTTATTTCGGCGAAAATTTAGCTTGAAAATAACAAGAGTTGTATTCACTTTTAAGCGTGAAAAATTGCTTGGAACATGCTTTCGCTTTGAAAATGCAAATAGCTCCAATCATTTCACGCTAATTTAGTAGGTGCAGTTCATTTTTTAGGCTAGTACTGAGTTAATCGTGAAGCTAAATTTTGACATGTCTCCATTATCTGGTCATTCTTTCGAGCAAAAATTTTGAAAATGCAGAAAAGCGGGGACACTTATCATTTCAACCGGATAAGATGTCAAGAATTTTAATTTTTGAACGATTTTATTATTGAAAAGACATTTACACAATTCAATTTTAAAAATTCAAACACCAAATGTCACTATTTAGCTCGAAAGAATGAACTACACAAACTACATTGCCGTGAAAATATTTTTATTTTATTTTATCTAAAATTGAGATTAACCTTTGTTACGCTGTGTGTGAAAATTTACTATCTCGGTAGCAGGGAGACGAATGCAAATGCAGGCAAGGTGTATAGAACAGAGAGATTTAAGGAAATGAAACAACCGTATACGTATACGAGATTTAGTGAAGCAGTTTTACTAAAATGATATAAATCTATAAATTGCACAAATCGAGATCATAGCTATCTCGTTGGCTTCTCCGCCACCAAGGCTCTGCGAGCTTTTGTGTGAACTGAAACTGCGTGGACTGTCCGATTGGATCTACCAAGGCCCATTCCAAAATGTACTGAATAAATCGTCAACTAAATTTTTAGTTCACATCTTAAATTAACCTAGTAAATTATTAAAAAATGTCTGCGATCGACTGTCGAACTGTTTGCGATCGACCGGTCGATCGCGATCGACCGTTTTCCCACCCCTGCTCTACTGCATCATTCTGCTAAATTTTAAATACTTATCTTTTGTGGAAGTATGCTAAAATCAATATTCAAAAATGACCTCTGTTCTTGATCTCCTGCTAAAATTGTGTGCTGTATGGTTATACAGCTAACTTAAAAAAAACGAAAATATTTGTTTATTTGCAGTACAAATCAAAACACAAATCATCGAATATCTCGAAAGTGCTAAAATGTGCTTAGAACATGAATGCGATTCACGGCCGCGGTGCCGCCAAATGCCTAAACCACATAACCATCATCTCAAATGGTTCATGTAACGTTGATGCATGAAGTGGCGACGTCGCTATTCACCAGACACGCACCAACTAACTGAACAGCACTCGCCACAAGCATCAATAAAACAAATTTCCCTGTTTCCACGCGCATCAATAAAGTAAACGGTGAATTTCAGAAGCCGCCACATTGGAATTCCCTTACATGAATACGCTTCTAACGAAATGAACTGCACTCATCAGAAGCCGACATGTTAGAATTGTGCCCGTTTGTACACGCTCCTGCGAAATGAACAGCATTTTTCAGAAGTCGCCATGTAAAGAATTTCCCTGTAGGGAAACGCCCTTACGAAATCAGCACCAATCAGCAGAAGCCACTAGGGGAAATCTTCTGCACGAGCATGCTCGCACGATGTGAATAGGATAAGTCAGAATCTGCCATATTGGAAATCTGACTACACGGGCGTGCTGATACGAAGCAAGCTGCGTTGGTCAGAAGCCGCCATATCGGAAAGCTGCGTGCATGCACATGCTCGAACGAAGTGAACAGCAGTAGTCAGATGGCGCCATGATGAAAACCGACGTGTACGTACACAGAACTATCGTGTACACACAAATACAATAACACGCAGAGAAAGCTCACGAATTTCGGTATATACCCAATCCCAAATTGGGAACAGCTATAAAATCGCTCTATGTTTCGTACTATAACGTCATCAAACTCAAACGGGTCAGATTTGCGTGTCAGACCGGGTCATGCCCTTTTTATTTGTGCTGTTTGCATAGTAACTTAGTAACGGGGCTATTGTATTTGAAAAACAATGACGCAATATATAATCGATGGCTTCTTGCTTGTTCTGTGCTCTCAGTGACACATGTCTTATGCAATATAAAATATACTGTGTCGTTGCTCCATTTAATATACATAGACTATTTCCAATTAGTGTCACCCAGGTCGCCAAAACTTCAATTAGGTGGCACATTTGAACAATCTATGTTAATCAACTCGGGAAAAAATCAATGAAATGAAAGAATGAATGAATGCACTTTGGAAAAGAAGTGTAGCTTGAATACGAGTTGATCGCTTGTTTCTCAGTGGGATGTTTATTTGATTTCGTAGCACCTGACACATATTAAAGTCTGTGGGCGGGTATGCAGTAATTTAATTATATTTTTGATTTAATTCGATTTCGTGGAGTAATATATCTATGAGTTGAAATAAATGATTTGATTTACGAGCTCAGTTTGAAGCAAATATTTATCGAATTTGATCATGTGGAGCGTATATTTTTAATGAAGGCAATAATTTTAATTTGTTCTCTGTGCATGATAATTGCTAGATAAAATAATTCTGCAGATATTCATTTTGAACTTATTTCGGATTGCCGTAGTTGAATTTGGGGGGGAAATAATGTAATGAATAGAGACTAAAATGTATGGCACGGAAATTTATTGAAAAATATATTGCAATAGGGAAACATTCACTAGGCAGAGTAATAACTCATTAACCAGCTTTAAGTATGCAATGAGCCTTAGCTCAGCTACATATATTAGGCAAAAAAATTAAGAAAAAACCAAATGAAGGTTTATTAGCGGAATTATCTACAGGGTGCTTCACTGAAATCCGGAAAATTTTCAAATTGAATTTCCCGCTACATTGTGTTTGTGCCAGAGATCGCCGTTGGCGTACGAGTAGTAAGCCGACATAAGTAAAAGGTGTTTACCTTAAAAATTGTCAGTTTGTCAAAAATGAGTCAGGACTATAACCGAAGAGCCGCGATAATCGAAAGTCTTCGCGCTGGACGGTCAGCACGGGAGATTATTCAATTTTTCCGATATCCGAAATCAACTGTTGTTATTACTTTTTTGTTACTAAGTACAAAGCGCAAGAACAGTTAAGTGAAAGTTCAAGTACATCGGCAAGAAAGCGGCACTCAAAAGAACACACCGTGACAACCCCTGAAGTCACTAAATGGACTGAAGAGATAATTCTGGAAGACGCGGCGTTATCGTAACGAAAACTGGCGTCTATTGTGAATGTAAGCGAGCCTATCATGCGGAGAATCGTTGAGGAGAACCTTCGATATTATTCTTACACGATCAAGGTTAGACAAATGCTTTCTGAAGCTGCAAGAACAAAGCGAGTGGCTCACTGCAATTTGATCATTTCTTCCTTGAAAAACGAAGCAGCGGGACGTATCAGATTCATTTCTGACGAACAAATTTTCACTGTCGATTTAAAAATAAATCGGAGATACGATGGATGGCTCTCGCGACCCGGAAGATGTCCCTGTTATCACTGGAACGAAATTTATGGTCAGTGCCCATGTCTTGAGTGTCGTGTCTAGTGAGGGGGATGCAATGCCACCAAATTTCATCCAAAAAGGAGAAACTGAGAGTTTTGAAACATATAGTGAAGCCATGGATAGGGGATGTTGCGTCTGGAAGGCCATACGTGTTCCAGCAGGACGGGGCTCCAGCTCACACGAGCCATTTGGTCCAAAACTGGCTCTCAGACAATTTCGACATATTCTGGTCTAAGGAATTTTGGCCTCCGAATAGTCCAGATTTAAATCCCTCGGATTATTACGGATGGAGCGTGATTGAAAGGGTTACCAACAAGTCTCAACATCCAAATATTACATCATTTATGACCACCATTGAGGCAGCGTTCGCCAATATTGACAGCGCAGAATTGCAGAGGGCGTGCGAGCGCTTCAGACCGCGAATGGAGGCCGTGATTGAAGCTGATGGAGGCTTTTTGTACTTAAACTTCATTTTTCAATAAATAACACGATTTGAAGGATGTTCATTGATTTGTCCGGATTTTGATGACGCACCCTGTATATTGTGCTATCGAAAACACTATGCTAAAATGCCATTATGAAATCCTATACAAATTAACGTGGGAATAATAGGTAGTTTTCGGCATATGAATTTCACATTGATGAGCTTATCGAAAAATTTTAAAGCAAACTTCAGGATGATACTCAATGGAGCATTGCTAAAAAGAAATCAATAAGAAATCGGATTAAGTTAGACCTAGAAACAAAAAAACACTAATAGATTTAATAAATTCGTTGAAAAGTAAGTGGCAGTGAACATGTAACGATGTCTATGGACACCGGGCTGCAACACTTGCAGTGGTCATTCACACCAA
The DNA here is from genome assembly GCA_963978885.1 of Nemotelus pantherinus. Classification (NCBI taxonomy): domain Eukaryota; kingdom Metazoa; phylum Arthropoda; class Insecta; order Diptera; family Stratiomyidae; genus Nemotelus; species Nemotelus pantherinus. The sequence continues at coordinate 37,545,843 of OZ022263.1, forward strand.
AATTGAATGCTTAAAAATCTCTAACTGAATGCAAAGTATACACTGTGCAACAAAAAAGTGTCAGTACTGGTCTGGGTAGTATCCATAAAGCACCTGTAATTTTTTTGTTTACTGTTCGAAACACTTTCTTTGCGAAGCAATACACTTATTACATCGATTCAGAAATGAGTCAAATAAGTGGTTTAGCTCAACCTGCGGTGGTATTGCCTCTAGTGTGCGTGTAGAACCCTTTTGAATGTCTTCTATGTCGTCGAAAAAGCATCTCTTGAGCTTCATTTTTAATTTTGGGAACAAGAAGAATTCATATGGGTCCAAGTCTGGTGCATCCGGAGAGTGACTGACCGCACAGACTCGATTTCGCGCCAAAAGTTGACGCATAATTAACAATGTGTGGCTTGGTATATTATCGTACAACACCAGCTCTCTGGATCACGATATTCTGGCCAAATGTGACGAACCCTGTCCATCAAACGTTTCAAGACTTCCAAGTAATACTGTGCAATGACAGTTTGACCAGTTAGGACGAACTCTTTGTGGATAATGCATTTGCTGTCAAAGAAAACAATGTACATTGTCTTGATTTTTGAATGAGTTTTTCGTGTTTTATTTGCCTGTGGGGGGTTTTTCGACTTCCATTCCACACATTGGCGCTTAGTTTTTGGATCATATTGAAAGCACCATGTTTCGTCCACCGTAACAATTGATTTCAACAAGCTTGGGTCATTTCTGCCGGTTGCGACTAACTCTTTGGAATGATTGACACTAAGTGATTTCTGGTCCTCCTCGTTTGTGGAACAAACTTTACATAGACCTTTGTTTTAGTCAAATCCTCTAGAGCAATGAGTTAAATCGTTTTTCTGTTGCTGTTCAAAACCTCTTCCATCATTTTTGCTGAAGTATTGCGGACATTTGTAACGAAATCACAAACTTTTTCGATCATTTCGAGAGTGCGAACTGAAATTGGTTTTCTATTACGTTTGTCATCCTCTAAAGACACTCTGCCATCCAAAAAACATTTATGCCACAGAAAAAATATTTGCTCTGCTTAAACAATTATCGTCGTACATTTGCTGCATCAATCGAAATTTTTTCGATTGCTGCGTGAAATTTAACAACAGCTTTTTGTCCCATGATTTTATTCGAACATAAAACTTTTTTTTTCTTGTCACCATAGCGCCATAAAACCAACAAATGTCTACAGATCTCAGTAAAATTGGCTGCATTTTGTTTGGGAACCCTCAAACTTTAAAAAAAGGCCTCCCGTCGATAGATGATGGGACTGGTTGCTGAGATATAGCTTAAGAACTGACAAAACAGAGCCAACGATTAGCTTGTCCTTGACGTCAAAAATAAGACAGTACGAATTAGGTAGTGCTTTGAAGTGGTTCACCATAGCACTGATAATATGAGTAACTTTTTAATAGTTCAACAATCAATCAACGAGTTTTTTGTTCCAAATTCAAATAAGCTGCAGTATTGCAATTATCATAATTCCTATCCGCTTGGAAGAAAGCAATTGTTCTATCAAATTATAAAGCAAGTAGGAGCCCTAACAGCTCTCAAAGTTACAGGCCCAATAAATTTACCACTATTTCTGAGTATGGTTTTTGAAATACTAATTCAAAAGTATGTACCTGCTCTTGGATATTTTCTGCTTCCTACTGCACTTTAGAGACATCATAACAGAGCACCATATTTTCCGTGTAAGTCTAGACATCAAACGTTTTCTTCGAAGCAAAGACTCTACTGGCATGATAAATTTGGACATCGAAAAAGCATTATATTATGTATGGAGTGACGGTTTGTAACACAAAATGAAGGAATTTCAAATCCACGAAAATCTTTTTTTCTGATCTCGCGTATCAAGTTAAAAAACGATTGCACATCTTCCAGTTAGCAGATATTAGTTGGGGTTCCACAGGACTCTTTTTTAAGTCCAATTTTATTTAGTTTTTTATGGAACTGACATTCCTTTATATCCCTGCGACTATCTTTCAGTTTTCCCGGATGAAGTCTATATTTATTCCCATGGTTTCAAGCCGGAGCTCATTTGAAAAATAAATTGAAGCGTCTTCTCGAACGAATGATTCAACCATAAAGATTTTTTGCAAAAACAGCATTTATTGCTAGTTGTACTATGAATCCTAAGCTGTCAGGTCCTTCTACCAAGAATAATTATAATTTTTAGAATAAATTAAAATTTATATAGTAAAGACTCCGAAAATTTACTTTTTATAGCAATGTGTGTCGGTCGGCGGACCTCTTTAACCCAACCTAACCTAGCAAAAAATAGTAAGTTTGTTTTGAAGAAATTCGTATACTATACTAGGCTCAAATCTATTAAATGATCAAATAAGATCGAGTTGATTAATTGTGTGTGGCATTTTCTAATAAAAATCCCGTTATAATGTCTATTTAATGAGCTTATTTTGCATTTATTTACATGATATATACATAGTAAAAGCTTCATATCACATACATAATACCTAACAGGAATTATCAAAATAGTCTACTTGTGTTAGATTCCAAGATGTTATACAGCTGTTCAAGTCAATGACAGCTAAAATGACTGAAAATTGTTATGGCTACATCACGTGGCGCAGAATGCCCACTAAATTTTACTAAAAATACTCAATTTATTTCAAGCTAACATAATAAATCGTCGGTGCTTTCCTATTAATTTCATATGACTTGGAGATTTGTGTTAGCATTTTTGGAAACAATCCGGATTCTTCTTTGTTTTCACGCTACCTCACTCAGCCGATTAATTGCAAATGTTCGATAGAATTAAATGAAAAGTTAGGCCAATAATATCCTTGCATCAACAATATCATTGCCTCAAACAATTACATCTTGAAAGAGAAAAGTAATGATAATATTTTGCCGCTAATAGACTGTATAAAAAACATCTACGTAAATATTAACTGATAGCGGAAAGATTTATAATGTGCTGCTGGTCGTAGAGCGTATTATAATTTTTTTTTAAAAGCAGATCGTATTTTTTATGCAGTCCATTGAAATCCTCATGGCTGAATGTTGTCATTTGAATGTTTGCCAAAACTGAATCTGTTCAAGATCATATCGAAAAACATTTTCAGATTGTCATGAAACGGGTGAGCTTTTTATCGAAGCCTTTAATTTTTCCGATTGCTAAATATAACGTTATGTTATTGTCAAGCATAGGATTTGTAGTAATTCGAAAGATTTTCGAGATTTCATGGATGATTGGAGACACTATAATGACTATCTACATATATATGTTTCTGTCTCGTGTGGTTAATGTGTGAATTTTGAAAACAGGGTCTATGTTTATTGCTAGTATATCTTTGTTTGAATATTATTTAAAATGTCTTTTCCCGACTAGTGAATGTGATATATTTACTTAAAGATTCTTATGCTATAATTCGTTCATAAATAAAAACATTGTTTGCTTTTGACATATAGTCGCTGGTTGAGTATACTTCAAATAAAAAAGAATTGAGGAAATTAGAAGATTAGGCAAGCATCATTTCAACCATTTGAACAGGAGAAGGACAAAAGTATTGAAGATGCAGTGGATCAAAATTAACCCCCGCTAGACACACCTGGGTCTTTGGTGTCCGGCCGTTTTTGAAAATCGTCAGGGCGCACAGGTACGTCAATATTTCGGGTTCTAACCTCCACTTAAAAAATTGTACTTGGATCCAGAACTGGCGTAGTGAACGTCACGCTCGGTCCTCCGTTCTTCGTGAATTGCTGAGCTGTCAAAGTTGGCTGCGGACACCAAAGACCCATGTGTGTCTACGGAAGCATAAAAGTGTGCATTTTCTTCGAAGCTTTTCTTCGGTATATTAGATCAAGCGGTAGTTAATTGTAACATTTTGTACAATTTTAATGAAGCGAACACTGCATTGGGAAGATATAAATTTATTGAAACGTTAGCACTTAGTTTAACGAGCGAAGAAATAAAAATTTGCGAAGAACACAAGCTTCATGTATGCAATGAATGCATTTTGTAATTTTGTTCAGTTACTTTATTTATTTTAATAAGAATAAGTGTAAGTAATAATAAATAACACAAAAACGTATAAAACTTTGAGTTACATTACTTTCAAACCAAAAATTGTAATTTCAAACGAATTTTCGACTCCAAAAAAATTGTACTTTTTCTCTTGTCATAATAATTATACTTTTTTCGTAGTTTTATTATGTCCTTTTTTTTTCTTTCATCTACTATATGTCAAGAAACATTTCGTACAGTAGAATTTTCTTAAACTTATTTAACAAAAAGCTATGATGTTTTAAGTGAATACGTGTATTTCTCGTGTTTTGTGTCGATTTCCATTAAATAACAATAATAAAAATTCGTATATATCCATCACCTAATGCACGCTCTTTTTCTATAGATATCGATCTACCTTCATGAATTTTTTCAGATTTTAAAACGATTCGAAGTGTGGTAAAAAAACGGCAGGACTCCATAGACCCAGGTGTGTCTAGGGAGGTGCTCGAATTGTAGTGTGTCTGGGGAGGGTTAAAAAAGGTAGCTATTATGTCGTTAACACAGTTTTGTTTTGCCCTCGCCGTACAGATTAATGACTTCCATAATTTTCCAAGAATTTTTTATGACGATGAGCAGTATCAAAACATTGCAACCGAAAGCAAGCCTAATTTTTTCATATAAAAATTCATCTAATAAAGTGTATGCAAAATTAATTGATTGTGGTTGTAAATGCAATTTCCCCACTCTAGTCATGTAGACATTAAATCGTCGATAGAATATTCGAAGCTAACTGACAAAGTAGCTTCTTAGAATTTTATTATTTATTATGGGAAGTCGGATTTATTGCTCCGTTAATAAAATCTACTTTCAAACATTAGCAGAGCTATAGAGATATAGTTCCATTTCATGATATTGATCATGACTATTAATAGCAAATCGGAAAACCGCACTGTAAATCTGAAGTGCTGAAAATCGGCGAAACGCTTTTGTGTATTTTCGCTTTTGTTATTTTTTTTTTTTTGCTGCATTGGCTAAAAATGTAAGACGGAAATATTTATCGATTATTTTCATTCATTCCTTGCAGTACGAAATAAAATCACTGAACAGTTTATTATTATCGAACATTTGCTTTCGAGAATGTTGAAGAAATATTCTTTGCACCGTAACTATTATTGCTATGTAACGAGTATTGCACCGTAACAATTTAGCTGTTTTGTAGCTAGGTTTAACTGTAATTATGATTCACAATCATGCTTACGAGTGCAGAATGAATAGTTCCACGTTGCACTTCAACCTCAGAATTGATTCAAGTAGTTACTCAAAACTTGGTCAACTCAAAGTTTGATCTTTGATTATGATTGATCGTACATGATTGGAGTCGAACCACGGATCACCCAGAGTGGCACTTGGTGCTCTATCCATGCTTTACACGCCCGATATTGTACTTTTGTTGTTTCTTCTCTTTTACAGCTTCGGTTTATAGAGCCATGTAAGCCCCTGGTTCGAATCTGGGTACGGACGGCGGTTCGCGCATCGAGCTTTGAGTTACCATAGCTCTAAGTAGGTACATGAGTCACATCAGGAGTAAAGTAGTGCTCGTAACTAATCATTTCACAGTCGCAACAATGTTGGTTATAAAAATGGAGTCCAAGACCTCAAATGGGTTGAAGTAGAACAAACATAATTTATTTACCCAAGAAAATTTTCCAAAATTTAGTGTTTAAGATGCGATATATTTAATTTTTACTTGCTCTGGCAAAGTTTAAATTAAAACTCTTTTCGACGATAGCTTTGTTGTTTTTGTTTTTGAATAAAATAGGACTTCGATTTGGATTTTTTTCTTTTTTAATTTAACATTCGGATGGCTGAGGAATTTAACACTTTTGAAAGTAAAGAAAGTCAAACTCACTGGTATCAAAAGATATAATACATACTACACAAACAAATGTGTGAAAAACATGAACAGGTAAAAATTTGAGGAATGACGCATACTTCATAGCAACACCATCCAATCGCCCTTTTTCGTACACAAATATGACTAACAATTTTAGTCAATTTCGATGATTATTGATCAAACAGAAGCGAATGTGTAAAATACAAATTCAATTAATACTCGATTATGACAAGTTAAATGGCTTACTGAACACTAGTTGTGCCACCCGTGTCCAAAGCAACTTTGTATGTTTGTACGGCTTATGTCGTCGCACAATTCCAATACGAATTCTCGTATTCAGTAAATTTGATCTAATTAGCAAAGTAACCGCAAATATATATAGTACATATGTTGAATGTTCCATCGATCGAAGTTGGTAATGAAATGACAAGTGTAGGATGACTACAAGGTTTCGTTAATTAATAAAATGTGGGAACGTTACAACGACGCCAAAGTGCTTGACCTATATTTTCTCCTACAAATTGTATATCTTACTATGGTTTGGCACGGACATAAAAAACTTTGCGTAAATAAACTGCAAATAATTGAAAATATCTACGAGTTCGTTGCAACTGTTCATTTTACGTTCAGTTTGTCCATTCGAGCTGATAACAAAAGTATTGTTTATTTGTCATGCATTGCAAAAGAGTCATTTGAAATATGTGGCTGTCACGCCTAAATCACAATCCTGTGTGGTTTAAAATTACTCACACTATACACAGACTATACCCATATATGTATGTTGGTAGGTCAAAGCATATTTCAACGGACTTTCCATCACATGCTAGAATACGAATAGAATTGAAACGTAGATGGCTAAGCTTTAATCGATATGTAAAAGTAGATACGGGAACGGATATTGTTGTAACTGGTCACGTCATCGTCAACTGGTCATACTACTGCCTTGTATTTTTCTCACTCTTCCCTTCCGAAAACCTGGACTAGACGAACATTGAGTTGACCCACTTTCAGGTGACGTGCTAAGTTTTTTCCTTTACACAATCGTTACGATTGCTCCATAGGGATTGTTGTGTTTCTTGGCAGTGGAAGCTTCTACGCTTTAGTGAATAATGTACTGGTGCTAAAGTTGTGGCCACCGACGTCGTGTGGTCAATGAAAGTAAAGTACAGGAGTCAGGGTGATAAAACACTCTCGACTCGAATTTGAATCGAATTATTAGTGTTGGTGTGCAAAAGTCCTTAGATAAAATTTAAACAATAACTTCCTGTCTTTTGTCAATTATCAGGAGACAGGACTTGAGCCGCTTATGGACCGGGCTGTAGAACTGACGATAAAATTTTACGCACAGACAGACGGACATGAAAACGGACATGATCCGGGGTATCGGACGAACGAGTGGCTCTAATGAGTCATTTAAGCGTCCGGCAGAGATAGCAGGACACCGACGGCTCATGGACATGCTGGTCCCCTATGTTGGCCTCCCGACTAATCGGAGGCGGTAGATAAGACTTAGGTTATGAGTAGGTCTAATTAAGCTAAGGAAATTGTAGTTAGACATAAGCCAGATTTAGCTCAGTATATTAGGATAGTATTTAAGTATAAAATAGTTAAGTCAACCCCAAGTCATGTGCAACCTGGGTAATGGTTTGTATGTGAAATTTTTTTTTTCACTAGCTCACCTCAAGGAATCTTGTGATATACACCAATCTTGATCTGAATCACCCCGTATTTCTTGCGTATATATTTAATGCTTATGTACCTTAATTGATGAGCTCTTGATCAATTCTGAAGCTGGGCTTAGATTGCACGATGTGAAATCGACGTGTCTGAATTCGCTTGCTTGGCTTGGTTACATAGTCTAAAAACAACAAGACAACACGAAAGTCCACTGGCAACTAGACTTCGTAATCAAGTGAACGTGGAGATCAACAGTAGCTACATAGGAGAGCAATACCAAGACGAAGGTAATCGAATTCGAACTAGCTCGAGTTGATTTGACGTCACATTTTATTATAACAAACTAAAGGTAAAGACGTCGAACCGCAAAGGCCCTTCATTAAAAAAGAATAAATCCACCACAAATAAATATCTTCCAAACATCAACATAAATCGTATTTCACGCTATCAGTGCCAGAAATATCGAAGAACATTGAGAATTATCGATTCGAATTATGACGATAAAAAAGATTCTTATGAACGAGTTATTCAAAAAGATGGTCCTAATTTAATTGATTTTGATTTACAGTAAAGTAATCCCACGACAGCCCTGCGAACGATACAGGATTATGTGAGATTCGTACTCACTAAAAAGTATCACCCGCCGACCACGGAAATCTGAGACGGAACAGCTTTCGCATTACTTCAGCTCGGTCGTGCTACTAGCACCTACCAGGTGTCAGGCTTTCAGGAGTCTATGAGGCATCCTTCCTCTTCTTTCAAACGCTATACCAGCTCCACTTATGCTGACACAGCTGACCAGGCGTCATCTGACTGTAGCATCATGTTCACGATTGACTCTGGCGTCACAGGGCCAATTGCAGAGGCAATTCTGAAGCGAGCACAATGGAAAAGGGTATGCAAAGTGTCATCACTTTCTTTAGCATAATACTTACAGAACTCTTTCCTGACTTTCCCCATTCTGTGAAAGAACTTCCTGAAGTAGCCTTGGCCTGATAGGAACTGGCACAGGTAAAAATTTCAGAAACACCTCCCTGCGTTCGCTGGCCAATAAATCAATTGGGATTACGCCCGCTATCGCTAACACGGCGTTTCCTGAAACTGTTCTGTAGCTGCTTGGAAAACGCAGCGCTCCCCACCGCTGGACGCTCACCGTCCTAGCTCGATACTTTTCAAACCTTAACGCAGTGGCCCATATATCCGCGCCATACAGCAGCATTTCGTGAGCTACTGTCATAAGGATTTTACGTTTACTCGCACTAGGACCGCGAACGTTTGCTATGAGTCTCCCAAGCGAGATGAAAGCTTGGAGTACAACGTCACTCCAAGATACTTAAACGATTTTACTAGGGTATACTGCCCTACTAAGCATAAACGTTCTATCTACATTTTAGCACTTCCGAGATATTCAATGATTTGTGTTTTGATTTGTACTGGAGATATATGGAGAGTGAATTTTTCAATATTGATTTTAACATACATCCACAAAAGATAGGTCTTTCAAATTTTGCAGAATGATGTAATAGAGTAGTAGCTTTTGAATCCGGTGTTAACTCAAAAATGACAAAAATGTAGATAGAACCTTTATGGTTAGTAGGGCAGTATAATGGTTGGTATCCTCCTCTTCGCCAGCATGTCAATTTCAGTTTATGCTATCGTCAGCTGGAGACCATGGCTTTCCATCCAGCCTTCAACCCTTCTCATTAATTGATTGAGCTTGAGTTGTTTGAGGTGAGGATTTCTAGATGTGATGAAAGCGACTACACCATCGTTACAACCCCACCAAGAGCACGTCTTCCGGCGTTTCGAGGCGCAAGAGACCATCAGAAGCAATATTCCATAGGTTTGGCCCAGGAATGGACCATTGTGCTGCGCCAGCTGTAATGGTTTTCCATACAGTTCCCTTATTCGTTTCATAAATCAGACGGCGATCCTTCAAGTAGTCTAGTACCATTTTCAGCAAGTGTTCCTCTGTCTGAAAATGTCGCTGAAGAAAATCCAATATGTCTATCCATCTCGCTGAGTTAAAAGCCTTACGGAAGTCCAGCGTTACCAAAAACACTACGGGTCTAGCCCGAAGACTTGCGGCCTCTGCACGATTTACTACGTTAATAACTTCGTATATGGCACTTATTGTTGAGTGGTTGCTGCGGAATCCGTGTTGTTTTTCGAAAGGCTATCAGCTTTTCGTATAGTCGCCTTTGGCCGAGGTTTCAGCTACCCTTCTAGAAGTTTCCCCGCAGTATCAAACATGCAGAGAGCTCTGTACGCTGAAGGTGTCTTAGGATCTCCCTTTCACTTTGCAATTAGGGCAAGCGCGCCTCTTTCCAGGGTGATGGAAAGACACCCGTCAGTAAGCATTAATTATACATAAGTAGTAATGTTCACGTGTGTCTCTCCACCATTACTTTTAGAACTTCTACTGGAATATTGTGTGGGTCTGGGGTTTTTCGGTTCTTCGTTCTGACACTCGCGCTGCGTAGTTCTTCTTCAGTGAACAAAGGGATATCTTCCTGGCCGACTGTGTGATCGTTTTCTGCTCTCACTTCGCGCGCTGTGAACAGCGAATCTACAATATTTCTCAAGACATCTGCCTTCATGGATGAGACGGGACACATGCTGGCGAGCCTGCTCGATACTATTTTGTAGCCTTGGTCCCATTTAACAATATTACATAATTAATATTTATAATATGGATTCATGATTCTCTACGTTTTGCAAATAAAATATCTCCTTTGTTGCACTGTTGTGTATATAATTTATCCTAGACAATGTCAAAAACAAGTTGCACTTGCAACAGTGGCAACCCCTCCGGCAGGTACAATATAAAACAATAACTAAAGTGACAGTATTTAAATTAAAATAGAGAGCCAATACACGCGTTAGTCAATTCATTGACACTTGTTTTATGTATAGGCAAATGTGACAGAAAGTAAGGTCAGTCTTAAAGGGGGTTCCCTACTTACTTTCCGCCACCCAAAAAAGGCGTTTTTAGGTACACAGAACTCGGGAATGGCTCAATCAATTTTTTTAAAAATTTAGACAACTGATTCTTGAAACTATTGCCTATATCTTGACGAAAGTTTTTAGCAAAATTGTGCTTTGAGAATTATTAATAAGACTTACATTTTGTAGTCATTTTTCGCAACTTTATCACAATATAAATACAATATAACTTGGAATTGTTTTTGCGGGATGATTAAAATTGAAAAAAAAAAATATTTTTTTATTTTTTTTATTTACATTGAAAATTTTGTTTTGACAAAGTGGTTTCGAAAGTATGCACTGATTCTCATCAGACACCAGCACACAGTGCATACTTGACTGGTGTGACCACTTGCAGTTGGAAATCATTAATTGTTATTTACGCTGGTTGTGACAAATTTTAAATCTCCGACTTATATCCATCGAAATAATTTACTCATTAAGGTTATTGATTTGTGACCATGGTTCTCTTCTTGTCTATAAATCAGCAAAGACAACGTATATCGATTCAACGTATATCCAATTTGATTCGGCTTCGGAGGCTTGTTCTGCAAAACGATCGAGTTTCCCGGATAAATATTCTCTGCTTTGACTAGCTTTAGAGTCGATATACGTTGTATATGCTGATTTATAGACAAGAAGGGAACCATGGTCACAATACAATATAACGTCTGCACCAAATTTCGAACCAATCGGCTGGTTTTTGCTTGGAGAAGCGTTTGAAAGAATCGGGACCGATGACGTGTCAATTTTCGATTTGTTGATCATATTTTTGCAAACCACTCGCTAGATGCCGTTCACAAACGTGTTTATAATTAGTTTGTAGCCTTAGCATATGCGTACTATTTTTTATGACATACCTTACCAAAATAACGAAAGAACCATGCCTTCACATAAAAAATCCCTTCAAGCGCTTTAGATTATAAATTTAAAATTAAATACTTCTAATTGAAATTTTGAAACAAGACAAGTTGGAAAATGTGCAGAAAGAGTTGTAGAATTTTTTAAGCACATAAATTGTTTTCTGATATTTTTGATGATTTTCAAGTTGGGAACCCCCTTAAATAATAAGCCGAAACTAAAGAGGCGGCCAGAGACTTACAGGAATAATTTTCGTCTTTTTTTTTTAGAGTTTTTCAATAAGGAAATAACAAGTTTGCATTTAAATCACCGCTTGTCGTGAATGCGTCATTCGTTCAAGCTGAAATTTTGTGCGCATGTGAAATAGGTCCAGGTTTCACCTTATGTTAGTTACCTTTAACACTTTCTCGATGGGCATTTAGTGATATTTTAAGTACTCTTATAATTCTATTAGCAAATAAATTTTCAAAAAACAAAATATGAATTTTGAGCGTGTTTCGTACATGCACATGATAACGTTTTGGAAATTTTCAACCCTATGTGCACGCTAGGTGCCTGCTAGAAGTAGTGGAAAATTGGCTCTAAAGAATATACCGCTTCAAACGTGCTCACGTTGGTTCTATGATCGAACTCATACATACTTAAGCGTAACATATGTACTACTCTTGGAAAAGACTTCAGCCCGATATCAATGTTGTGTGTTATTTAAATAAAAACTGTTATATCCTTACTGAAACCCCATTTTATTGTATCAAATATCTCCAAGCAAAATTACACGGAGTTAAAATTTTTGTACATTGTATTTTTGCACACTTACTTCCCCTATAAGTATTCACCAACGTTACCATGACGTGTAGTAAGTAGTTCGTTGTTGGTATACATAGTTAGCGTTGAATTGCTTCCTATACGATTCTTTGTTGAAAAAACAAATTGGCTAGTGTACAAGGTAGTACATTACATAGTAGCTAATGTTAAGAAGTGTGTCATAAAGTCATTGGGATCAGATTTCAAAAACGCAAACCGATCAACGCCATAGTATACATTACCTTACTATCGTCAAGAACAGTTATTGCGGGCGATGTTGATGATTCCGTAAGATGTTATATGGATTTTATTCAGAAGATGAGTAACAGTTAACTTGTTACGAAATTCTATCTCGTTTAAATCCCAATACATCAGCAATATGGAGGAAACAGGAAAATTCGGTTTTGCATTTACCAATTCAATAACATTTATAGTTAGGCAGAATTTTTGTTTTCAATAAAAATTACATGAATATGATTGAAAATTAGCTAAGTTTTAACTTTTCTATTGCTTGTATCTGAATAGGTTTAATGAATTATTTGCAGGTATAATCAGGTATATTACAAGCATAACTTGCATTTGTTTGATAAAATTTAATCTTTACACCAACGTTTATTAATTTTGTTCATAAATGTGTTTGTTTTTCATTTTCAGTGGATGAATCTCGTGGTCTGGATGATGAACATGCTGTGCACGACTAGGAGAGATCATTTGCATCGGTTCTTCGCACATAATCGCATTTGATGTCGAATAGATAATTATGCAGGTCTTGAGATGGCTGGACCAAAAACAGCACTTTATGCCGCCGGGCTAACATGTCTCGGTTTCATCTGTTTCGCACTGGCTTCAACAGCTGTTGGTGTTCCGATTTGGGGATACTTCGACAATCCCGCAGGTAAGAAGACCATATGTTTGATATCTTAGAGTCGCAATCTTTTGACAGAAAATAAATGGATACTTGAATATTTAATCCAGTTTAATTTTATGTAATGTATTGGCCTCTATCAAAAAATTGGCGAGTTGTGAAGAAAATTGTTATATGAATTGGTCATAATTGGATGTATCGGGTAGGTAAAAACCTTATATGCAATCCTATAAAAGCCAACGCATTCTCAATGCGAGTCCACTTGCTATGATATTTGGAGTGAGGTCATTACTGACCAGAGGCGGCTCGTTGATGTACGCAAAGGAAGCAGTGCTTCCGTTCCTAAACCACTTGGCATAGATACAGTCAATATTTAACAATCAACAGATTTACAATCAGCAGATTTACAATCAACAGATTTACAATCAAAACAATAATTTTTTTTACAAAAGAAAAAAACTCCATTGCTACTATGTATGAAGTGGTTTTACAACAGTCCAAGTACAGAAATCTGAAGGTAAATTTACAGCGAGGCAACGGAAACTCAAACGTTTTACTAAAACCTCAAGCAAAACCTCAACCAACCATTCAATTCAGAACTTACAGCAGCGCATTGAGACAAAGAACACTGAAGAGATCTTTCTTCAATGCTCGAATTCGTGATTTTCGCATAGATTTACTTAGACGCTTCACCTAAATTAATGAAGCCCACAAAAGCTCTGCAATGAATGTACCCGAAAAGCATCGCGGACGTTGCTCAGTTCACATCGTCTTGGTCCATAGAAAAATTTAAAAAACTCTTACTCATCTACCCGCTAAACGACCCGCAAATCTTTGTGAATGAATGAACTTAATACGCTGGAAAGTTATCAGCGTCTCTGTTATATTTCTGTTTCACCTCATGATTTACGCTATAGAGTTCTTAGATTCTCTTCTGCTCCTCTTCTTATAAGCCGTCCCCCTTAGGAATTGATGCATTTTCTGGTTTGTTCGCATAGTGTATGTACGGTGCAACTAATGTAATATTCATGAGTAGAATAGAATATGTAGAAGCTATGTGTATTGTTTCGTGCGCAATTTTCCCCAGGTCGACTTTTAGTATCTGCTTTGGGTTTACTTTCACAAAAGGCTTAGTTTTTTAGTTCTGGTGCTTTGGGTGATTTGCTCCCTTGATTACTGTGGACGCTTATGTTTAAGACGCTATTTGCATGTTTAAATTCTGTCATGCTGTTTGTAGGACTTATTATTTAGCCCTAGGATATTCTTTCTTTAGAATTTATTGTTTATTTGATGTGTTCTATATATGAAACAAATTTAATTTGTGGTGCTTGAAATTAGTATCTGGAAAAAGGAGTTCTATGCAAGGCTTGGTGATTTGCATAACATCAACGGTGTATGCGTACAGTCTGACTTCCTCAGGTAATTAGAATTATAAAAATAGAAAAACACAAAATTGAAACACATAAATCAATCTATCGAAAAAAAAATCCCAAAACCGTAGTTAACACATAACATCATTACTTCAGAAAGCATTGATACTATGTAAAAGTGATTAGCTAATTTTCGCATCACCACTATACGCAGCTGTATGAACACAAGTAAATATGCATTCAGTACCTTTTATGAAACATCGAATTGTTAAAAAAAGACTCAGTTTTGAATCATTAAGTCCTTGCAACCTAACTGCTTAGTATTTTCAGTTCGAATACGTTTTACTACTACTCTTTACTACTACGTTTTACTACTACGTTTTACTACTACTACTCTTTTTATAGCAAAAATCAAACATAGAATTCATAACAGCACAAGAATACTGAACTAATTTTGTATTTTGAGAATTTCAAAGTTGTATATGATGTTTGGGCCAAGTGGTAAGGGAAAACTGTTGTTTTAGTGCCTTAAAAAATTTACAGTGCGAAATATTTCATTTAGATACAGTCAAACCTATTTTCGAGCAGTCCTTTTTAGGGCGATTTATTTTTCTACGACTTGTTTTGTGCGATGTTTTGTTTCATGCAATTTTTTTGTGCGATTATTTGGTATTTAACAAATACGCTGTAAAAAAACTATTTAGGTGGTACTATTTATTAAGTTTTTCCAATTTTTTTTTGTACGGATTTTATTATGCGGTCCCTATCTATCGCACAAAAACAGGTTTGACTGTATTTGATTTTATACGATACTTTACTATTTGCATGTGAGCATGCATGCTGAGTTTATTACGCACTACATATGTTTATATTATTATGCAAATATGTATATGCATATTTGCTTCCCTCAATTTAAAAGTCACGACCCGCCACTGTTACTGACCCATTTATTTACGAAAATAAAGATGGCGAAAACGTAACGGTCAACGAAGACCGCTGCAGAGCCATTTTCTGTCAGACTTGATCAAACGAGTTTTCCCAATCACTATACTTAAACGTAACCGAGTATCTATGGTATTTTGTGCCAAAAGTCCGAACCCAAAGAAAGGCTATTTTGCATGGGTGAACTTAATTAACACTCGAAATTGAAAAAAAAACACTTCTGCATTCAATAAAGGATCGTTTGCAGAATATAATCTCAGCAAAAGTTGAAACTATACTAAATGTAAAAACACATCAAATGTGTCTTTCGATGTAAGAGCAATTTTTTGAAGTTTTTGTTCAATACTGGAAACGAAAAAGATAAAAGAGGAGAATGTTTTGTTCTCTACAGTGTCTATATTAGAGAATAGCTAAAAAATAAAAAAAATTACTTGCCTGTGTGAAATGTAAATGTAATTTAATTTGTGGTAAGGTACTGTACGAGCAAATTTTTGACCCAGTGTAGGCTTCATAGCCAATTGTAAGGCTTACAATGAATTCAGATACCTTTCTTTATAAACCCTAAAAAAACGTATGCGAACTAGGGCAATATATTCATTGCAAAAAAAAATTGTTCTTCTCAATTTTGAATAAATTAATGATGTTCGAATTTCACGGTACGAAACCACAATAAAGCGACTACGATTACTGCAAATTGTGTTTTCCCATTCATTTTATAGTCATCAGTGTCAACAGCGATTTTTGTTTAATTTTGCGGCAAGAAATAGAGAATCTACAGACGGCTACGTCTTACCCAAATCACTTACTGCTTTGTCTACTCCGCAGAATATAATCAACTACCGTAAAAATACGTTTGTTCATCAAACGTGAGTTGTATACGCTTCTCGGTATGCTCTAATGACCCAAAAAACTGTCAAATTAAATAGTGGAAGAAACCAACGCTTCTCATTATTGTCGATTCCTAACTTCCGTTCCTTTTGTGTGTGTGTGTCTATTTGGGTCATCTCACTTTTTTTCGCCGTACATCCATCAAATTTATCTTTGTGGTAGATCTTCTCACTTCACTAATGAAAAAGAAAAATGAAGACATTTCCCGTTTTTTTGATTGAGGTGTAGTGACTTAGTGATTTCTAATATGCAATAGGCGCATAGAAATTATGATTTGTTTCGTTTCTTATTTGCATTGAAAATGGCTATGTGGTGAAAATTCGCACTGCAAACTATTTGCAAGTGGCAAAATGAATGTTGCAAGCAGAATATACACTTGCCAGAAAAAGTATCCGTACACGATCAAAATAAAGCAACATATTAGGAAATTCGTGGTAAAAAGAACTGCTACATTTTAATATTTAAGCAGTTGTATCTAATGTTTTCACCACGTACTGGACAGAAGAGTGAGTTCTGCCTATTATCTGACCAATTTGGCAGAAAGTTTTGCCTTGACTCCTAAGTTTCAGCATGATTTTCCTTTCATCAGCACTGATTTCCTTAATTTTGGGCACCATCATGTATTCTAGTGCATAAAAACTTTAAAATAACTTCATTCAGTTCTAAACCTATCACAAATCAAAGTAGAACTATTATCGGATCTAAATACATACAGATGCACCTGCACATGCCACTGCATAGCATGGGGAATCCCCCGTTTTGTTCTGTACGGATACTTTTTCTGGTCAAACGTGTTGCCATATATTGATTTTGTTTGAATTCTAAGTGTTTTTAAATAGTAACTATTATAAAACATACTGGTAATTATGAAAAAATGTCGATTTTATGCTATTATAAAAGAAAACAGTCAAATTAAATGGATATCTCCTTTTTAATACAACAACAACTTTGGTGTCTTGCATGTACGGATACTTTTTCTGGCAAGTGTATTATATGAATTAATATGCATCTGTTAAGTATGTATTCAATTCAAAATGCATTCGTGCTTGGCACCGAATAGTTAGGTTTTTGCTTTCAGAGCTGTTTTGTTTACAAAAGTAATTATGAAGAGGCGAAAATATATTCCGAACACTGAATTGGCAGTTGTGGTCATCAGTTATTCGATTCACGAATGCAATGAAAATACAACCCGTAGATACTTCAGATCATATGAGGAATGCAGTTATGCATTCGCGGATTGAGTCGCAGTGCTAATGCTGGAATGAACAATAAAGAAAATTATTCTTGAGAGAATAAAAAAGCTATTAAAGTCATAAAAGGAATCAACCATTGTGACAATTAATCCATGTATTGTAAAGATATTTTATTTGTACAACCTTTAACCTTAAGCAAACTATAAATAGAGCTGAGCCTATAAAATTACCCAATAAGACGATTAAAATTCTAATTTTTAAAAGAAAATACGAAACCTTTCACCTTTATTCAGCAATTTTGCACTGCTATGATTAGCAGCTAATAATCTCAAAAATTAAGGATCATATCAATGCTATATGTTATACGAGGGTGGGGTGAAAAGTTTCCGGCCTGACCAAGAGATGGCGCCACTAGGTCTACTTTTGCAGCGGCGTCCTACAGTACCATTCCTTTCAAGCTTGTATGCACAGTTTCAGCCCAATCGCTACGTTAGTTTGCGTTTGAGAGCACAGTGCGCGAGACGCTTCCGTTTTTGCCTTCTTTGGAGTTGGTTCCCCTTTTCCAACCCACTGTTTTCACTGTTCTTTATTTTGAGGAGTGTAGTAGTGGACCTAAGTCTCATCAGCAGCTACGAATCGACGCAAAAATTCGTTTGGATTACGCCTATACAGCGACAAATTGTCGGTAGAAATTTTTTTTCGAATCAGTTTTTGGTCACGCGTTAGCAAACGCGGCAGCCACCTTGCACACAGTTTTTCCATACTCAAATGGTTGTGCAATATATTTTGCACACGTTCAGTTGGCATCCCACAGGTCTCAGCTATCTCATGCACTTTCAACCTGCAGACTTCCAACAATATTTGATGGATTTTCTCAATCATTTCTGAAGCTGTGACCTCAACGGGCCGTCCTGAGCGAGGTTCGTCAGAGGTGCTCACACGACCCATTTTAAATTCAGAAACCCACTGCTGAGTAGTTGAATATGATGGGGAGGAGTCCTCTGTGTTGAATCCATCTCTTCTTTTATTTGTTTTGGTGTAAAACCATTCAAATATAAGTTTTTGATAACAGCACGTTTTTCCAATTTTTCCATTTTCACGAAATCAACGGAAGCGTCTCGCGCACTGTGCTCTCAAACGCAAACTAACGTAGCGATTGGGCTGAAACTGTGCATACAAGCTTGAAAGGAATGGTACTGTAGGACGCCGCTGCAAAAGTAGACCTAGTGGCACCATCTCTTGGTCAGGCCGGAAACTTTTCACCCCACCCTCGTATTTTTGATGATAAAATGCATTATTTGTTTGCTGCCGATTAAGCAGCTAAATCGAGATCCATCAGCGACAAAGATCTTCAAACAATTGTCTAAAGAAACCCAAAAAATTCTTATACTTCAAGGATTACTTATCATCTCGGCATGTTATTTTAGATATGGTGGATGAGCACTTTAGAAGACTTAGTTCGCATGGAACAAAACGGAATAACCAAAAAGCGGAACCGACTAACTAGGCTCGAAAATTTAAGTTTTAAATGTCAAACAAAATAAACGGACCCCTTCAAATATGACGCGCTTACAGTAATTCTGTTCGTTGTGAAACATAATTGGTTTGATATTTTTACATATTTTTTTTTTTATTACTAGGTGCGTTTTTTTGCTCCGGCACAGAACAGAATAGAACAATGGCGCAAAAAAACCGATCCAGTACAGAACAGTTGGTGCTTTTGCTAAGATTGCTATAGGTTTCTGTATTTGCTGTGGTAGCGCAAAACAGTTGAAAATAAAGGGAGAAACTAACGAGTATAAACTACCACAATTGAAATAAAATATAAAAAAAACTTACAGTAAATTACCTCTTTTAACTTTCTACACGGGGGCTCGGTAGCTCTGCTCGCTAAGGCGTCAGGCCGAAAAGCGGCGTGCTACGGGGCCTGCGGGTTCGAATCCCGCCAGTGCCATGGCTGTAAGTGTGCATGCTTGTGATTGTCTATGAGGGTGGCAAATGGGCCCAAACTGGTGGCCTAATGCTGGCCGCGTTCCCGGCAGCCCTCTTCACTAACCTAACCTAACTTTCTACACATTATGAGGACTTTTTCATATTTCCTAACTACCAAAACATTCAACGTAACCTTAAAAAAAGGAAACTGCTCATGAGCTTTTCTTTTTTCTATCAGCACATTCTATAGTTCAGCACATGAAAAACCTCTGCAGATCAGAATTCTGTCCCAGTGAATTGTAAAATCGGTGCCATGCCGTTTTTGGTCAAAAAAATGCTTTACGGAGAATGCGCTGTGGGCCGGGACATGGTCATGATAGAAAAACCAGTCGATTGTGCCCCAATGATCTGCCCTTTTGCTCTGGATATTTTTCCCCAAACTTTTGAAAACCTCCAAGTAGGACTTCTGGTTGACAGTTTGACCCGGAGGAACGAACTCCACGTGCATGACACCTCTACAATCAAAGAAAAAAATGAACATTGTCTTGATGTTTGACTTCACTTGGCGAGCTTTTTTTGGACGAGGAGAGGTGGGACTCTTCCATTGGCTTGATTGCTGCTTTGTTTCGGGGTCGTATCCATAGCACCACGATTCATCACCAGTAATTATCACCTTGGAAAAAATTCAAAAATTCAATTTTGTCGACCTGATTTTGAAGCTCAGAGCATGCCTGAAGTCGACGCTGCCATTGGTCGTCTGTGAGAAGGCGAGGGACAAATTTGACTGCAACCTTTCTCATGTGCAAATCTTTCGATAAAATCGTCTGAATTGAACTTCATGTCATTCCAGACATCCCACAGAGTTGATCAATAGCTCGGCGACCGTCTTCACGAACGAGGGCATTGATTTTGTCGTCGTTTTCGTCTGTTCTTGACGTTTATGGGCGTCCTGAACGGGGTTGGCCTTCAATTGACATTTCTTTGCTCAGGGCAGCATCCCCATAAGCAGTCTTAAGCATTTCAATAGTTTCCGCGGCCAATTTCCTCAACAGGAAACAAAATTTCTCAGCTGCGCGTTACTCTCGGCAATCCGCCATCACGTTTTCGGCAAAATGGAAAAAGTTGTTTTACTAAAAAAAAATCTCACAGGCGAACAGATGCATTCATAGCGACAGAACTTCGCATAATGGCTCAGGAGGCATGGCCCTAACGGACACTTGGTGGAACAATGAGTTCCCCCATTCTCCCTCTCCACTGCAGCCCAATTCCCGTTACTTTTGAATGCACCTCGTAAAGTAAAAGTGATCGTCATACATTGTTAGCCTTGTTTTACCGCTTCTCACCTGGCTTATGTTTTTGATTAATTCAAGCGTAATGAACAGGGTACTGCTAGTACAAACTAATACCTTGCGACAGGCTGCAACCTTGCATATGATTAAATCATCTTCAACGAGCAAGAAATGAGAGAGACGGCAGCTCGGGTAGCGTATAGCGGATAGAACATTGGCTCCTGGCGTGTAGGATCTCTGGTTTCAAATCAAATATGGGCAGAGGACCGCGCACTAAGCTTTGAGTTAAACTAGTTCTAACTAGGTACCTGAGTGACATCATGAGCAGAGTGGGCCGCGAAAATTTCGATTATGTAAATCGAGTCTTTACCATCTCCACTCCCCGAAACCCTTTGGCGCCGGCGGCCATTTTAGTGATATTTTAAATATACCTATTATTCTGCTAAAAAATAACTTTACCAAAAATAAAGTCTACGTTATAAATTCTGAACGTGTTTTTAATGTGAATATGATAATATTTTTGAAATTTTTAACCCTATGTGTGCGCTAGGCGCCTAAAATGAGATTGGAAAAATTTGAAAATTTTTGAATTGCGATAACTTTTTACTAGATTATCAAATCATTTTCATATTTACAGGACATGTTGACGTTATTAAGTTGCACTTTTTAATAGTTTTTGATGAACGTGCTGGAGACTCTGTAGCTACGGCAGGCACTGAAAGTGAAAACATTCATACCATCGAAACTGCTAAAAAATGTCCGTTTCTTACAACAAAAACCAAGTTGTGTACAAAGCTTATGCTCTATGTACACAGTCAAAGTAAAACTTTGGAAATTTCATGTCAGACAAGACCGGTAACCCTTTCCCAATTTACCTATATTTTTAGCATCAAAAACTTCTGTTCACGGGAACTCACGAACCAATAATCAGATATAGTTGAAATTTATAGACAACATTGGACTTAAATAAGACCAGGTTTGATAGAAGCGATTTTGAATTGTGGGCAACTCTGTGCCAGTGGTGCCATCTTGAAAAATTACAAAGAAAAAAACTGCTTTTTGCCCTATGAATTTTGATTCAGTTACCAGATTTCATGAAATTGACACAGTAGCTGAACCTTACTCTAAGCCATGTTTGATAGAAATTTGGTTGAACAATTCGATTGGTGCTGCTAGCAATGGTTTTGTATAGTTTTTGTGTCTTTGTAGTATAGTTTTATAGTTTTTGTGTCTTTGTGTTTGAAAATTAGCTCAGGAAAATAAAGCTTTTTGCCCTATAACTTCCAGTGCAGTCATGAAATCAATACGAATTTCATACAATTAATGGAACCTATTGTAGGCATTATTCAGGCCGAACCTAGTTGAAAAGCCACGATAGGGTTGCCAGCTATTGTTGGTTTTGTGTTTATTTGCAATATCTTTATTAAGCGATTTTATCGTAAAATTTTCAAATAGTAATGATATTGTAGTGACAATAAACAGCAAATATTAAGTTTTCGATTATATGAAAAATTTCGCGGCTGGTAACCCTAAATTTCTTTATACTCCTATAACTTTGAATGCAGTCATCGGATCGAGACGAAATTCGCGGGGTAGGTTTATTTCAACGTGAAGCAGATGTGATATATTTTTGTCGGTTGTGCTGTTTTTGTATCAATAAATGCTTACAGTTAGTATTCGTACCGGAAACATTTACAATGAAAATAAATAACCAATGTTTCAATTCCCAAAGTTCCGCAAATTTTTCGGATCGCAGCCTCAAACACCAACTTAAATCACAGTGCTGCAGGCACTGAGCATTTTCTTCATTGATGTTATATGAGATGCTGCTTTCAAAGTTTTGTGAAATAAGCAACTGATAACGAATATAATTAACAAGTGTTTTTCTCTCATAAACTTTGAAACTCATGCCAGTGGTAATATCTGAAACCTTCTACCATATGAGTTATAATGCATTCTTGAGACCAAAGTAAAACGTGGCATTTGAAACAGTTTGGCCGTAATAAGCAGCTCATGTGGTGGAATATGCACTCAAAATCTGCACGATTCTTCTACTGTTCTTCGAACATTAGTGTTTCTAGCGGTTCAGGTGCGCTAGAGTTTTTTTTTAATTAATGTGTAGTTTCCCTCAACTATAAATACTCTTCAGATCGATAGTACATCAATTAGTACAAAAAAAAATATTTTGCAATATTTTAGCACGCTTGGGTGTCTTTCGATTGCATGCCTAGTGACAATAAATATTCTTATCATTAAATTCACCCTTAACGTACGTGGCAGATGGTTGAACTGGCTATCGGAGCTCAATTATTTAAGTGAAAACGAAACATGTTTCGTTGTCAGAAAATAATTGTGTTTTCTGATAATATAATAAATATAATAAATATGCATTTAATATTCAAAAATTTTGTTTCAGGAGGATGGGATGCAGACAGGGGCTACTTCGGACCATGGCAAGTCTGCAAACAATTGAGCTACGGTCGAGAAAAATGCGGTCAGGATATATCACGATTCCGACCATCACGTAAGGAACTGTTGCACTCTAATCTATTTATGCGTTACAAGGATATCTTCTCTTTTCAGTTGGCATTTATATTAGCGGTATTCTAGCAGCAGTAAGTTCTGCATTTTTAGGATTATTTTGCGTCCTTTGCATTGTACAGATCGCCATGATTTCATCACATGAAAAAGTTCTGATGAAATACAGTACGTTGGTGGTAGGCAAACTTGTGCTGGCACTACTAGGAAGTAATAGCGAAAGTTTCTCAATAAAATTGAATGGTAAATAATTATATAAT
Source organism: Nemotelus pantherinus (assembly GCA_963978885.1). Taxonomy (NCBI): domain Eukaryota; kingdom Metazoa; phylum Arthropoda; class Insecta; order Diptera; family Stratiomyidae; genus Nemotelus; species Nemotelus pantherinus. The sequence continues at coordinate 37,569,323 of OZ022263.1, forward strand.
ATTTTTTCAGTGCTTCTAGCCATTATAGCGACTATATTATTCGCAATTTTTATGGACGATACGGGGAGAAATGGTTTCTATGTAACCCGAGGAATATCTTTTTATATACAGGTGAGACAGAAGAGACAACAATAATATCTGAATGTCTTTAAATGGCTCTTTGTTTTTATATTGCAGATATTAGTAGTGATTTTGACTATTGGGCTGTTCGTAATGTCTATTTACGACGTTCTGTTCTCTCGCCGAACGGGCGGGGATCCAACCGTACCTGTGGACACATCACCGTCAGTAGCGACAACATACAATAATCCTGGTTTTCGGGAAAGACGACCAAAGAACGGTAAGAGCCGTTTGAAGCTTTGCTAGAAATACTTAATTTTTGGGGATGTCTGCACGCGTTAAAAATCATTTTTATCTTACAGGTGTGTCAGTAACGGATGCATCTGGAAAGCCGTATAGCGGCATAACGAACGGGAGTATGGCTTCCATGAGCACTACACTGACAAGCGTTTCGAATGGCTCAACAGCAGATACAGTAGTACGGTCGCCGTTAAGATCAAGCCTCAAGAAGCCGCGGCCCCCCAGAGAAGGACTGGGAATCCAAAATCCAGGTTTTTCAGGATCAGGACATTCGCCGCCGATGAATCGAAATGGAAGTGTGAAGAAAGTTCGGATACAGACTCACAGTACAGAAGTTTAACAAATTCTTCTGATGCGGGTACTTGCAATCCTGCGGGGAATAGCATATAAACTTGAAAGACTGTAAATATCCTATAGTAAAACATGAAGTGAAACTTGAGCAATGCACTAGTTCAAATGTGTCTGACAAGTCAATAAATGAACGAAGCGGTGAAGTTTTGATTCCGGGACACGACTTATGAGCTTCAAATTGGAATCGCCTTGTTCCATCTCTATTGACTCTGATTCTGGGATTATGCATCATTATTTCGTCTTCCATCAAAATTGACAGCAACAGCACGCAATTACCAATATGTTAAAGTAACAGTTTAACCTTAGTATGCGCGAAGTCCAAAAGACGAATGTGACAATTTCACACTGTACATAACATACATACTTTAAATAAATAAACGAAACGCATGCAGACACAGTTTTGGTTAAAACTTCTTGATGTATCAGTTTAGGTTATTGGAAAATGAAACAAAAGTCAATATTTAATGCAAATGTTAATACATTAGATTAAAAAATCTGAATCTGCAATCACAATGCTATATTGATTAAGTCGATGTGAACTGACAAAAGTAAAGGATTCCGTCCATTTTATGAGAAAGCCTTAGAGAATGCGAAACGTATTTAAACTTTTTTCAGCTGCTGTGATTTCAGAGAAACAAACGTATTTAACGACAAATCTTTAAAATGTTTAATTTGGTTATATAATGCCTTAAAATCGTTTTTTTTTCTTCTACTTTTGCTTGGACGCAATCAAAATGCATATATAAGCATAGATGTAAGAAAAAAGGAACTAGAAAATTTTACAGAATTATATTTTTGTTTAATTACTATAGATCAGATTTAATCTCATATTAGTAGATAATAAAATTCAAATCAGCACAATCTTCTAATGATTAAGATTTGTTAAGAGCAAGGATAGTAATTTCAAGAGAATATTTACATTAATTTTTATCTCATTCTTTTGCTTTTTGTTAAATATTTCTATAAAGTGAATAGATAAGTCTCTTAGCTTCAATAAAAAAAAATCAAAGTACACAATGTAAGTATTTTTTTTCTTCTAAAATTGAAAGTTGATCCTTTGCGGATTTTAAATGGAACAAGAGAATGTTGATGATACGCTACTGTTTGGCTGAATCTATGAAATAATATACTTTTGGTGTCAATGATAAGTATCAAATTAAAATCGGGAAAAAATTCGCAATATCTATACCGCGAAACTGTGTAAATATCATGTTAAAGCATACGCGCACAATATTTTCAATTTTGATTTAAACTTTCGCGCCCCAAACAAACTCGCACTGTAGTTTTCTTCATAAAGAGTTTGTGTAAAGGTTCAAGCATAAAATAAATCGCATTGTTGTGTTAAGTGTTAGCAGAAAATAGACTTGCTCATTCAGTGACTCCTAACATCTTATGGGCCCCAAAAACGCTGAGTGAAAATATTTTCCGAAAATAATAAAAAAGATCTTGGCATCGTAAACAAGATTGCCATTTTAGGGTTAATCCATTATTCGTGTACCGTGAACAGTACTCCGCTCAGAACCGAAACCCTAACGAAAGGTATAGAAGCAGCTGATGATCCAAACCGAGACAAATTTATCGTACAATGAATCAACTCTGATAACCTCTGCCTGCGATGGAGAGATAAGTATCATGTCACATTATGAATTGTGAGAGCTCAAGCGAAATGTGAGGCAAGTTCGTATCTGTTTATGCGCAAAATTCCGAAGCGAGTGTGTACTTATTGCAACAACAATGGTAGAGCGTAGATAAGATAACGCCACGACGCTTACCGCGAAACTTGACATACCTTATGAGAATCCACAAGCGAATCCGTGTCTCGATGGTCATCACCAAGATTTGACCATGCCACCGGTCTTTAACCACTTTGTTGCTACCTGAGTTTCATCGCCAAGAGACCAATGGAAACTGGCGAACCTCATGTCAGGGCTCGTTACCGAGGAAACTCGATTTGAAATGAAAAATCTACAGACAGTAGTGAGCGTTCTGACTGCTACGGGGAAACCTCGGAGAATATGGAAGCCACGCTCTGGTGACGCTTGCGGGAAACCAGGACGGTGGGCTTGAGAATGCCACAACAGAAGATCGCAAAAAGTCATCTGAACGAGACAACGGCCCAGAGGCCTCCCAGAAGCAAAGGTTTAGTGGGAAAGACGAAAAGGTCAACGTAAACAATGAACCTAGAATCGTGCGCCATTGATCATAAATCAAAACAGCGCTCAGAGTTCAGGAAATTTATAAAACACTCGACGTAGGGGATGTCAGCATAATGATTTTCAATGGGGACACTTGGATCGAAAAGCACCTGAAGAATGTTCTCTTTTTCCCTTGCTGAAATATATCTGTTTTTCTCTTGAAAAAAAGAACGCAGCTACAATGACTACTGCAAACTATTAAGAGGAAAAAAACATCATCACAGTGAAAACAAGAGAAAATCATCTTTTCCACATGAATTTCAAAACCTCCAACGAAATGCATATCCAAGCCCACGTCGCCGACTGTGAAACACTTCAAACCTGGCACAAGCGGTCAGCTCATTAAAACAGTCCATTAGGTCAAAAGGGATCTGGACCGACTTAAAATCAACTATCAAAACTCCAGTAAGAAATTCATCTGTGAACCTTGTGTTGCAGACAAAATACACCGACTCGTTGTCCCGGAGAGTGATTTTGAAACAGAAACTAAGGGAGAGATGACATAAGCTAACCTGGTTGAATCAATGCAAGAGAACTCGTTGGATGGATTATGCCATTTTTTACTGTTAAAAGACGACTTCTAGCGCTGGAGAACTCTTTTCTGCCTAGTCCAAAAGTTCGACAGACACTTCGATAAAGGAATAATAATTTTCCAGCACAGACATTAGCCTCGAGTTTGTTAACAAAGAAATCATAGTGTTAACACAAAATCCCAGAGTAAAGCATCAGAAAACTGTGCCATACACTTCAGGGCAAAATGGAGTCTCCAATAGAGAGAATTGGGATGGATTGAATTGGCGAACTAGCTCGGACACAATTTCACGCCAGTGGACTATAAAGATCCGTCAAGGTTTGGACTGAGGTAGGAAATGTATCTGTATTTGACTTGAATCTTACTGAAACAAGCAGCATCGCAGGAACGACCACTCATTTGTTGTAGCACGAACAAGAAGAATCTTCAGTCTTTGAACCTTTGTACCCAAGGAGAAACGAAGAAAACGGAATGCCAAATAAAAGCATGGATTTTTCGTAGGCCATGTAGAATAGGCGAGAGCTCACTTACTTCGATTAGAAAACCAATTCTAACACTCCAAAAAAATCGAACTGGTGAAACCCCGAAAGTTCGAGTTAAGGGGGGAAATACATGTAAAATCGAAAAAAATTTGCTAATTTCAAATTGATTTAAAATATATATATTGTTCATTCAGAAAATGTTTAATATTAAATCCTTAAAGTACATGCCTTACTGTAAATGAAAATATTTTTTTAATAATTTTTCAACACAAAATGGCGGCGATGCAAGCGAATGAAAAAAACACATCAAAAACTGCCTCGTACAACTTAACGCCTTTTCCGGGGAACTTGCAACAATCAGAGAGAAAAAAATATGCTAATGAAATATATAATTCATAGGTGAACCAATAAAATTTATAAAAAAAATTTAGTTTTTACATTAATTTTAGATTAAACAAAAAAATCGATTATTTTTCAAAAAAATCACGCTTTACAAATTATTAAACAAATTATTTTTCTGAAATTACAATAACATTTAGGTTCAACGAGGAGATAATACTCTTTCGTAGATGTGGTATAAATTTCAGCCGGATCGGTTCAATATTTTTTGAGATATTTTGTACGGCAGTTGAAAAAGTACTACTTTGAGAAAAACGCGTTTCAAGTTTTAAAGCTCCAACGACCTGGGGAACGCCGCGCTGCCTATAACTGACTATAACTCGGGAACTAATACGAATATCGCTTCAAAACTTTTTTTGGTATATTTTAAGAGCATTTCGAACATTTTGATGTAATTAAAAAAAAATCGATTTTGTTTTAGCAGTTACATGTATTTTCCCCCTTAAGCAGAATCCTAACCCAAGAGACGAATGAAGAAGAAAGTGAAAGATACAGGGAAGAATCAAGACCAACCACTCGGAGATTGATTCGAAAGTGCTAGGAGATGTGGAGGAGTTAGTATGTCTAGAAAAAGGGAATTAGTATATCTAGGCAGTGGTTTTATCTTGTTCCTGTCTCTCAGAATTCTGCTCCCGGCATGTTGCCAATTGACGTCTTGTCTATTTTGGTGGCTTCCAATCGTCGTCAGATGCCTAATTGCTGCAAAAAACTTCGGCAAGTCTAGAAACTGAGCATCAAATCCAAGCAATGGAAGAAAAAATCGAAATCCTAGCGATAAATCCGACCTGGAACATTGTTAAAAGTCAATGAAGCAACACGTCAGCGGTAGTAAATGGGCCTATAAAATAAAACGAAAATCAGTCGCAGCGTCCGACTACGCCATATCAGCATTAGGACCGCTTTCTTGCACGGAAAGCTCGAGGAAAAAATTTACATACGGCAAACAAAAAGATAGGAGAATGGATACAACAATGTCTACGAGCGTAACTGCAGCCTTTATCGCGTAAAAAAGGCATCGAGGTGTTGGAATCAGCACCTCGTCCGAGTTGTGGGAGAATTCCAACTCAGTATCACTGTGCTTTCACTGGCGATCAGGATCCTTCTTGGAACGCACATTGACGATAGAGTAATTGAAGCAGAGAATGATGACATCGCCAAATTCGGCACACTCATCTGGGTCTGGAGATACAGCAGAACAGAAACGGATCTATATTCCTACACCGAGAGCCCTACTTGAGAATAGTCTTGACCAGAAGGAAAAAATCATCGCTACCATCATTGAACTTCGCGCCAAACAGACTCGCACTGTAGCTTGCTTTATCAGCGCATAAACATTTCTGTTTCCCGCCTGTGTTACTTCATGCAGAGTTTTAATAAACCGAAGTGTTCAGCAAATTGAGTACAGAGAATATACTTGTTTACTCAATGATTCCCAGTATAGGACGTATGTACTGCCTTGCCGAGTTGGTAATAACCTAGCAGTGGGTAATCAAAAAATCAAGTCTCTGATATACATGAGGTTAATCATGAACTTGCAGTACGGCCACATGCTGGATAATTTTATGAATCAGATAATTTAGATGAATGGAGCAAAATACACACTGCTCATTCTAAAAATTGAACTAACCACATTCTGTAAAAAAACATAAGTAACATACTTGGCAAACCTTAAATGTTTTATTCATATCTCCTTATCTTCCATAATGCCATCATAAGCAGCACACTTCACAATTTTAAAATAATTATTCCATATACGGAATGCATATATCAAAATTTAATATGAAATATTTCAATTATTTCAATATGACCCTTTTTAATATATCTTCAATATATCAACATTTTTATTTGCATAATGTAGTTTCTATAAGAAAAGTGAAAAATCAAGTCCAGTAACACCTCTAAATGTTTGTCGCAAATTATCTCTGAATGCTTCATTTCCAAATGTTTACACTCGCTCATGCCATTGTTCATCTTTATATATATTTACTTAACTATTGACAATTTTTATGATGCCGTTTATTTTCATGCGCGATTTATAAAGCCAGTTTTATTTTTTGCACTCATTTGTACCTCATTTCCACACTAATAAGTGGAAGTTTGAAAATTCGACAAAAAAATCGACTCTCTTATTTTACTGATGCACAGCTGGTATCGATACTATGGTATATCAAACCAGGAACGACGATACACAGCAAATTCCTGGTATAATTTGACATTAGCTGTCAAATTTACAAACTGTCCAAGTGATTGCCGATTTTAATAGAAAATAGAAACGAAAGTGGATTCGCTGCAATTGCCCTGAAGTTTCGGACAGTTGAGATTTTTAATTAAAAATTAAAATTAACCAGAGACCATCAGCTAATATCTGTTAGAGAAGGGTTTCAAAAGTTTATTTATTCTCCTCCTCAGTGGTTAGAAAATATTCTAGACGACATCGCCATACTAGGTAAAATTGTTGATGGATTCATATCAAAATAGAATATCCATTCCATGCCTCATATATACTTTTACGCTCATTTTAGTATATACTAAGTACCACCCTTCATAATTTCTTACATGGTATCGATACTATGGTATCGATATCATGGTATCAATACCAACAGTGTATCCGTAGTATAAGAAACAGCGGTGAAAAAACTAACTAAACTCATCAAAATCATTCGTTGACATATGTCAGCTGATTATTCTGGTATTAACGTGGTATTCATTGCAGAACGTTGTAAATATATTAAAAATGGACAAAAAGAGAAGGACGGTTCTATCACAGAAGGAAATTGGTATTTTAGTTGATATTTGGCGAAGTCACTTGAACAAATTAAGAAGCTGTCGACGAAACTCTCATATTTTGGCAGAAATAGCGAACGAGTTAAAACAATATGGCATTATCCTTTCTGTGCAGGAAGTGAGAACACGTATCCAGAATTTGACAAAAAAATACAGGTTTGTTTCAATTATTTTGCGGTGATGCCGCGAGCAATTTAACTTTCATTTTTTTTTAGAGAAGAAAAAAAGAAATCCGCGCAAGCTGGCGGGGCGCCATCAGACTGGGAGTTGTATGACGATATACACAATATGTTTGCCGGTTTAAATGAACTAGATGAGTTAATCGAGGACGTCAAAAGTAACTAATGAATTTACGTTGTAAATTTTGTTGAACTTCATTTGAAATTAACTATTTTAACAGATTATTGTACGTCACCATCGGTTAGTTCATCGGGACATTTGAGTCCGGAGCCGCGATTACTAACCCCGATGGAAGGACCATCATTTTCGACAGTAGCATCGCCCATTAATTCGTTGCGGAGAGGACATATCAAACGAAAAAGGAAAAAATATGGCGTGATAAAATTGTTATCCCTGGTTGAAAGGCAAACTGTCGCCTTTGAAAATTATTGCAAGCAAACAAAAGAAAGCAGCGATAGGCAGATAGCGATTCTTGAGAGGATAGCTAACTACCAACAACAAGTTACGCAACTGCTCCCAAAATGATAAATATTCTTAATATGAAGCTACTGTTTAAAAATAAATATATATAAGGAGGAAACACTAAAATGTTTATGCAATTCAATATACTGATTTTAAACTTACCAAAATGTTTCAATGGCATTTCGTATAACTATTCCTGATTAGAGTGCTTTGCTATTAGTTCTGTTCAACGTTACTCGAGACAACGTGTTTTCCATTTTTATTGGCAGTTGCTCCAATTCCAAATAAACTTGCTATTGGGCGGTGTCCTTCTGACGGACAGGAGTGACGATGTTATGGCGAACCGTTTCATCACCGAGATCGACACTCAAGGATCGCCATCGTTTTGTGTCAAATGTTCCAACACAGCAACTAGCAATTAAAACTTTTGATGAAATGGCTCTTAAGAACGAAAGGTCTGTTTCCGTACTTTCAGCAAACTGCAGCAGTAACAGAATTTGGCAGCTGGCTTCTTTTTGCTGCAAAATTTGGCTTGCATTTGGCTTGCAGCAAAAGTACGGAAACGACTTGCTGCGAATCTATTTTAATATATTATAATAGATTCAAGTACGGAAACAGGCCTGAAGCGAGTTTTTAGATTTAACTTCAGAGACTTTTCTATTTGTGAAATATTCTGTTCATGAGTTGCGGACCAATATCTATGACCTCATATTTAAATGGATTTGATACTTACTGCATCTTCGCACATGATGTCCAATGATGAGCCGCTCTTTGACGGAACATCCTCTGGTGGTGGGTTCGAAGCGCTATCAGTCTATGTCGGAAGCTTTGCGAACTAACAGCTGAAATTGTACCTGTAATTGCACTGAGTTTTCGACTTCGACTAAACTTTCACTTCCATATCCAATTCTAGTTGCCGTCACTTTCATAAATGATTTTATCGAAACACCACCGTATCATCTGTGTAAGCGAAAAACAAAACATTCATTTTCACTAGATCACTTCGTGGCCTGTGAGCGCCCCACCTAGTATATTATCCAGTGAACCAACTCTCTGGCAGCCCTAGCAGCACTATCCGCTGGCCGTCAAAAAATGACATGTAAACATAACCTCCATCAAATAATTTCCTTGCCATCGAAATGCTGAGGCATGTTGTTTTTCAATCGTCAAAGCTTCTGGACAACAGTTTCGTTGCTACTTCAATAAATTTACAGTTTGTTCGATTTCGAAGGAAACCTCGATGGTTGCCTGTGGCTAAAAGCAAAATGTTCCGTGTCCCGGAGAGAAAGCCCCAGGATCCCGAGGAACGGCTGGAGCTCCTTCGATTGCATAATAACTACAAGTCGGTATCAACATACTATGTTATCTACTTCTCATATATGTCATACATATATATTATTTATCCTTTTAGACTCTGCATGAGGTCGATTACTTCTTACCTTCACAAAGAAGCCCAAGTTAAGCTTAAAACTTCTTCAGCTGGCCACTTAGTCCTGACTCCCGAACAAGAGGAAGCCGAATTTCAAAAATGTTTAGCTGAAAATGACGCTTGGAATGCAAAAATTGCTAGCGACAGAGAAATCCGATTCCAGAAGGAAGCTGAAGAAAGAAAAGCATATGTAGCGAAAAAATTGGAAGAAGCAGAAATACGAAGCGAAGAGCAAAGAGAAAAGGTCGAAGAAATTGTTAGGCTCGAGAAGGTATTGGAATTGAGTTTATATTAATTTTTTTTTATATTTCGTTTTGTTATCCTTAGGAGCGCTCTAAGACCTATATTACAAATGAAAATCTGGACGCTGCCATAGAATTTGCTTTGGCTAACCCAGTGGATCACAACTTTGCGATAGATATGGAGGGTAATATCTATAGGGGACGTGATGCTGCGCCGGCAAAGAAAGATGAAAAAACCTTATCAGCAACTGGATAAAATAAGAATGATTAAAGTTGTGTGTGTTACTAGATTTTTATATTAGTGCTAAATGCTACGGATTAACAAAATGTAAGTCTAAAGAAACATGAAAGTGATATTTTTGTTATTGGGTTTTTCGAATGATCAGGGTTGGAACCGACAACTTCTATCTTACCGGTTTTACCGAATTTTAACACAGATTTGAAAGTTTTCTATTCCATCTATTGCTTTGGTATACTGACGAGATGCCCAGTTTCGAGAAGTTGGTAGAAGAGCCCGTAAAGTATTGCAGTATAAAACGCTTTATTTTAAATGCATTTGTTTCTGGAAATGAATCTGGAATGAATTCGAAAGAAGATTTTGAAAGGCTTGGCAAAAGGAATTGTGACAATATCAATTTACTTGTAACAATTGGTTTCTATTATTTTCCTTTTTGGAAAAGAAAGAGGAACCTAAAATAAATAATAAATTTAATTCTACGTGAAAGATATAAAAAAACTGACTAAGATCTATCCGAACGATTAACAAGACGGAATAAAAGCTCGGAACCATGTTCAGTTAGCATAGACAGTGGAGTATCCTGAAATCAGGCACTCGTCAGGGAAAACTCTTTACAGACGGGCTTTGGAATAAGGACAAATGGGCACTATACTTTTAATAAGGGATATGAAATATTTATAATAGAGCGTGTAAATCTACTAACAGTATTTAAGGATTCTACGAGCAAGTGAAAATAATATATAGACCGAACGTTGTTGAATGGAAGAAATTTAAATTTTGAGTGATAAAGCAACCAAAGGTCTTTAAAATTTTCGGCAACCATAAAAGACGATCCAATGTGAATGCCCCTTAAATTTTTTACTTTTTGCTTACTGAACTTTATCCTATGTGTTCGTGCATTTGATATGAGTTTGCAGAAAAACCTGATTTTGGTCCCATGATTGGGTCTAAATCATGAAGATAGTAAATAACGGAGTGGCTCTTCATATTTGAAATGTGTTGGCGGGGATAAAACCACGAGGTGAAGGGAATAGTAATGTTTTATCTCCTTTTTGCACGCTTATAAATCCATTATAATGTCATATGATCAGCACGTGGACTATCTTGTTGCCCAGTTGATTGGCGTGGTGTTAGGCGCAAGTCGCAGGGGTCGGCTTAAAGAAGTGGTCTCACTTTCGGTCATTTAATTAATTTATCCCCATGATGTAAATCCAGTAAATTTTTCCTGTTGCCATAAGCAATGCCCATAAGTAGGAAATCGAACGGCGGTTGTTGATCTTAGACAGTTTAATAATCGAACCCGACGGCTAATACCTATGTGGACAAGGCCAACCCCGGTTCCTTGTAGGAGTGAACCAAATAGTGAAAAAAAGATCTTAGACAGTTCAGATTGAGAGTTTGATTCTTGCGTTATCATCGTTCAGTGGCAGTTATAATTCATTCGATAGTGGATCTAAACACAGTAATTCTTGTTTTTCTGCTTTAGCTGGTTTTTTTTTCACAATTTCTAATTCGCGCCTACTTAGTTCTTTTGAAATTGGAATCACATTGTGAAATGAAAACGATGCACATTGGAATCGAAAAAGATGTAACGGAATGTAGTACGGTAAATTATTTTCTCAGAGTACAGTGGTGCGGAAACAACAGTGAAGTTCTTGCAGCTATTGCGTTTTTGTATTTCAATGTTATTTCTTCTCCCTACGCACATAAATAATTTCGGAACAGTGTTTGTTGATAGTTATAAAATAGTTATAAAATAATTCGGTTTGTGGTATAATTTATACCCCGAAGTTAGCAATTCTGAGGAGGAACAACGGCATCACGTGACCCGCAGTTAAGTATCATAACGCGTAATATTTGTTTCAATTTTAATAACATATTACAAACAAAAAAAATCGATCAACGGTAAATTTAAATTCTCTTTTTATTAATTTCGCGGAAAGTCTATGTACGCTTAGAATGAAATCGTGTATAGCATTGGTAGTTCCTTCAGTTCGTTAAAACCAATTATCATTTTCTTTTGCAGAATCTGCGTAAATGTTGCCTCACCGAACATGCCGTCAGCAGCTTGTAATAGCTCACTGAAAAATCGTGATGCGGCAACGTGGCGTGCACGAGTAAAATTGCCCAAATTGTATCGAGTTCCTCCACCGGTATCTACGGAAGTGTTGCAAGAAACAGCAGCGGTGTCGAACACGATTCATAGTTCCGCAGATTTATTAGGGTTGCATACCCATTTTATACACATTTTTTTGTTGATTTCTTCTTTGTTTCTTTTGCCGACTATCTTAAAATCGAGCTTGCCTCATTATTAAAATGCGCATTGTTCGAACACCATCGTCCAGGAAACGTTAAAAGGATCGGTCCGAGTCGAAACGATTATAGATAACCATCTAGCCGAATGAAAAGCAGGACCCGGGAATTTTAATAATGAAGCAGCTAGGGTAACACGTATAGCAATATCTTCACAAGAGAGAACAGGATGGAAGTCATTACAGAGACATCCTTGAAAAGACTTGGTGTATAGCGAATAGAACTTCACCACCGTCATTTTGCATTGATGCAGCACGATCATAATCGCTATGAAAGACAGATCAATCTTCTAGTATTTATATATATATATATATATATATATATATATATATATATATATATATATATATATATATATATATATATATATATATATATATATATATATATATATATATATATATATATATATATATATATATATATATATATATATTATTTAGTAGACATATTAACACGAATATTCTCCTTATTTTGCTGCTCCTGTTTCGTACCCAGTCTTTGTTTGTATGTCATATTTTCTTAATGAAATTGGGAGTTAATAGTATTTCAAACTGTTTTCTCCGATACATTAGAGCGTTGCATCGGAATACTAATAATATCCAATATTTTAGCAGGATCCAATTGAGGACCATGAAATCTACGCAATGGACGTCCACTTACAGAGTGTGGAGCCAGTTCTTCAGGGTGAAGAGTGTTTCTAAGAGTTTTCAATTGGCTTCAAATGACGAGTTCCAATTTATAGAATCCATTACGGCTTTATCTAAGTGGATCGGTCCGAGCCGAAATGGGTATATATGAGCATATGAAAATTTTAAGTTTTTCTCTAGTCGATTGAATAGATCATGTGGATATTGTAGAGGAGCGAGTTCTTCTTTAAAAAGGGAAAAAATAAAGAAACCAAATTGTCAAACTATATATCTCCCAAAGGAAGATAGCCGAGAACGCTGGTGATTTCAAAACAGAAGATTCTACCGATGGAAAAAGTAATCTTTTCATCACTTTTACTTCTAAGCATGTAGAAATTGAAGAATTTCCGTCACTTCCTATCGCCCCAAAGAGTACAGCATCTAAGCCACAAATTCTTCACCCGGTGGAAAACACGATACCGACGTTGACTGCAGATAGTAAAAGAATACCGTAGAATGAACTTGAAATTCATGATTGCAAAAAGGAATTTGGGAGTTCAGGTAAGTCCAGAATTTGTCAAGAGCCACCGAAATATAACAAAATTCCTAATTGAAAGAAAAAGTCAGTATCATACTTATCTCCTTCCTGGGAAAGTATCTGAACGTCCACCGAATAAACAATAGAGGGCTCGGAAGTGCAAGGCTCCCTCCCATCTTACTGAGTGTTTCTTCCTGAAAACACGATCAGGGTCGTCAAAATTATTAAAACTTCTATTGTCTCGAAATAAAACAGGCATATACAATACTCGTGCGATTTGCCACCTTCCCAAAACCCTAGAAAAAGTCAGGCACAATCCCATAATTGCCAGTAGTTTGGCCACTGTTCAAATAACTGCCACGCACAACCACGATGCGTGAAATGAGATGGTTTCCATTAATTCAAGAACTACTCCAAGAACCTAAAAACAAACACAAGAAATGGCAAGATGAATAAATTATGGAGATCATCCAGCACCCAAAAACTTTTGTTAAAAAAACCCTCAAAGTAAGTGCGATTCTCAGTTCAGGGCAAAAGGTTACCTTATTTGCAGGTATGCAACAGCTGTTCCAGCACATGTTGCAGGACTTCATGAGCAAAATGGTCCATTCATCTCCCAACATCTAATCTCTTTTCTCATTGAAATGAAGGTTAAGAGTTCAAACGATGAAAATTCGCTTTTTATTAACCCATGCTACTCGAGAGCGAAAAAGGATGAAGTAGAGAGAGCAATGCATTCGAGTACTTTGCGTAAGCAAAGGAGAGAAATATGACGATAATTAGAAATGTAAGTAGGAACTTATGGGTGAGAGATATATAACCAGACTTCTAGTAGGATTGAAACAACCAGGGGAGAAGCTGAGGCTGGTAGAGAAAGGGACACACAGGAAGTGTTTTGGCCAACCGTCCGGACCGCAATCCACGTTAATTTCAGACGAAGCTAGGGTAGCACGTATAGTCACAAGAACGAACATGACGGAATTTATTACAGAGTCATCCTTGAAAACACTTTTGTATAGCGAGTAGAAGTTCGCCACCGTTAATTTGCATTGATGCAGCACGATTAAAATCGCCACGAAAGACAGAGCGAAGATCGTATTATTGGAAGTATCCCACATAACCATGTTTCGGTAAGATAAATAATTTGAAGGGAAGTAAGGAAGAATAAAGGCTAAACATTTTAACTTAGTCCTTAAACTACGAACGTTCTGATATTCAATGGATTCGAGCGAAAGTTCCTCCGAGATCTCGAAATATCGTGAGGCCAGGAGTTGTTTTGAAGAGCATTCTCAGCGCTAGAGAAAAGGTGGTTTGAAATGAGATAATAGTTTGGTGATCCAAGTTGTTCTTAGCCGATTTCGTCACGTAAATAGTGAGGGGGCGCGCCCCGCCTAGCCAAAATTCATGATTTAATGTCCTTCGCTGACGAGCTATATGCAAAGTGCGATATAAATATCTGTTGGCTTCATAGCCGTTAATGGCGGAACGGTGAGGGGAGGCTTTAGCGTGCACGTATCGGAGGTTGATGAACCAGTATGATTAGTTGGTTTTGTTGAAGACATTGTTGTAGTTGAAATATTGTAGGGGCATATCTTTTGATCACTTTGTTAATGATGCAGAGACCGCTATTGAACACGGTTCGGCACAACAGCTGGTGAATTAACCACAAAATAAGTTGGAGGGGCAACATTCGCAGCAGAAGTAAGAACAGATAACGACTCCTTCGATGAAGTCGACGGTTGGACACTCTCCGAGATTTGTACAACCTCTAAACTGGTTTTATCAGAGGCTAGCTTGTTCTCAATTCCTTCTATTTTTTGTTGCATTCATCACGTTATTTATACCACACCGAACTTGCTACAATTCGCCCTAAACTTAATGGGATTACACTTTTTACAAACAATCTAAATTTTAGAAGATAAGTAAATCTTAAACCAAGAAAAGTAAAATATATGAAAGAATATATAACACGTTTTTCAAATTCGTCTTAAATTATCATATATATTAAAATTATCAATACAAAATAATTCTTGTATAAACAGTAACATTATTAACAATGAATTCGAATTGCTATGAGCAATTTTTAAACAGCACATCCCAGTCAGGTGTCGCTTGAATTTTAGCTTGAATTGGTCCTAGATTTATCATATTTCCGCTTCGTTCTTCTCTATTAGTAGATATCGACATTGCTTCCTGCGAAAAAAGCGAAATTAATCCTCATATTTATTGAAATACACCCATTACCATACCTGTAAAAATCCCGATTCCATACCTAATTCTAAATCATAACTCGTTTCGCCTAATATCAATTTAAACTTTCCGGAACGATAACGTACTACTTTGCCTATTTGTCCTTCTTCTAAACTATTTAGTGTGCTATTCTTAATTATCTGGAAAAATACATAGTTTAAAGGAAAAACTGATAACGGATATCAAGCTTGAAATTAGCTTACAGGGTTTTCATTATCACTTTTCTCTTTGCTAGTTGAGGGCCCATCGGACGTATCAGCATCTTGGCAGGGCAGAGAGTCAGGAAGCTATATTTGATGTTTGTTTAGACTCATATTCCAAATAACAAACAATATTAATTATTTACCTGCATTAAAAATAGTTGAGGTCGCGACCTTGTAAACAAATCGTCTAACGATGCGGGATATCTGTCGGGTGCAACGAATTCATGCTTAACTTTCATATCACTTAACTTATCTGTTATGGCGTCACTTTCACCTGGAAGCAATTGGTTGTCATTGGAATTAATGTTTGCTTGAATTAAAATGAAAAAATCACAATAGGAAATGCTAGAACTTAATGTTAGAACAACAAAGCAATGAATGAATCGCTTTTCGGCCTCGACTGGGATAAGAGGCAGAAAAGTAGCAAAGCCTTTTGGGGGAAACTACATCAGTGAATTGCCTTACTGATGCATCATTATCATTTGCAAAGTAATATTTGGAGACAATCACAAATTTTATTAAAAAACCGAAATTTTTTGATTTTTGGATGAGTGAATAGATGAAATCAGAAGGATTTTAAATTTTATACGACAAGTTCGGAATTAACCAATGTTTTGCGGTCGGAGTAACTTAAAGCATGAAGGAAATTATGAATGAAAAATAAATGGTAGTTAGGATAGGTCATATGGGACTAGCAAGATATTCAGGAGGTACTTAACCTAAAGCAGAGTCCACTTAAAAGCGAAATTTAGCTATCGTAAAGGAGCGACTTTGTTCATGAAGTCTCTTATAGCCCGTCCAGACTACGGATACTTAAGTATCCGCATACATAAGTATCGTCCACACTTTTCATTGATTTTCATGGCAAGGGTAAAATGTATCTGCAGATGTCGCTGCAGTGAGGACAATACTTATGTATCCGGATACATAAGTATCCGTAGTCTGGACGGGCTATTAGACTTTGAGGTTTTTACTTACGAACAGACAATTATGAAACATTAAAAAAATGCAATGTTTTCCCTTTAAGTGCACCAACAAATTCACAAGCACTACACAAAGCCAGTCTTCTTACCTTCCTCAGTTTCAACTTCTTTTTTAATTTTTACAACAGGTTCGATCTTGGATGCAGTCCATTTAGCTATGTGAAGAGGAAATTTGTAGTTAAGCAAGACGACAGGTAAATGTGAAGACTAAGAAAGTAATTACTGAACTGTAGCGTTTCGATTAAAAGAACGCATGATGTGAAAGTTGAACGAGGTATATAATACGATTCCTATTACCGTAAACTCACCAAGAGTCAACTATGGTAAATAATAATCAAGAACTTACCTTCATTTAGCTTCACTGGAATAAATTCCTGGTCAGTCTTTTCATCCTTAAAATCATCATCGTCACTGTCGCCAAGTATATCTCTGATGTGTTGTTTTTCTTCCGACGAGTCGACTTTTCCCTCTTTCTTGATGAGTGTGGGTCGCCGGAGTCCACTTGTATCGTCGCGATCCGACGAGGCCGATCTATAAGAGGAGCCTTTGGATACCTTAAGGTCAGAATGAATCGAGTTGTACGGTAATATCCAAACTCACCTGAAGACGAACGTTTTAATTGCAAAGCACCGGCACCTTCAGAAAACAGACCAGCTGTTTGAACAAATCCGCCCCGATTACCACGTCCTCGACCTCCTCCTCTTTCGATCTTTCCTCGATCTGCTCTTCCTTTACCGCGAATCGAATTATCCTTGGAAGTTTTAACAGTCCTATCAGTAAGAAAATTGCATGACAGCACCATGAAATTACGTTATGGTAAGTATACTTACAAGTTTTTATTTCGCGTCACATTCAAATTCGGTGTGTACACTTTCTTGTTCGTATTTCCACGTTGAGTTCTAAGTGGTCCTGCACCGCCCAACGTTAAATCCCGTGGCACTTTGAATGTTGTTAGCCTACCCGGCCGTTGACACGCAACATCAATTCCATTCGTATCCATAGGTTCTTGTTTGATTTTCAACGGCGTGAATGTCGAACCATCGCTCCTCGTCGTCATCGCAGTTAAAATTAATTTAAGAATTGCTACTCCTTATTAGCTACAAATTGCAGACACTGTAGAAGTTTATTCGCATGCTACTGAAGGTTAGAGAAACGTCAAACATCACACGGAGTCTTCTTCTTGTTCATTGTGAAATATTCGGGTAGGCTTTCTATTTTGAAAGTGAAGCTTAAGGAGATGTGGTTGTTGTATTGGCTTATGATAGCACACCTATATGTCATTGTTCAAACGAAAAGAAGTCGTTAATTCGAACACAATTTATTGCAACGTTCCATCATGTAAGCAAAATAAAACACAAAACAATTAAAGTAACCGATTCAAACTACATTCTAGATATGCATTTTTTGTATTTCGATGCGGAACGTGATCGTTTCGTTGATTGTTTCTTATGGGCCACAATGCCGGCTTCGGGCTTCGGTGGACGCGGTATATTGTCTAATTGGTTAAGAAGTTCCTCATATTTCATGACATCCAAGTTTTGAATTTTCCATTCTGCCTCTTGGAAATCGAAATATTTTGGAACGAACTTGTGCCGTAGAATTTTGTGATAGATAATCTCGCGCTGACGCCGTTCATTCAAATTTGTAATGAAGCTTCTCATTTTCAGAGAAATAATAGAGGAGGCTGGTAGAAGCTTAGAATTTAGGCTATCCTTGCGACTGTTCTTTTCAATGTAGGAGCTAATAGCTCTGTAAATGCAAGATAGTTTGAAGATTTGAATTTAAATTCAGATGTGTAGGCATATATGTATATACATACATATGTTTATATAATTTATAAAATCAAGGTAAGAATGATAGCAAAAATGTCAGTATAATAAGGTTTGAGCGTTAAAACCAATGTTTTGTAAGGATATCACCATTTGGCTAATAATTAATTGGCAATTGAGTCACAAAATTGAAACTTCAATGGTCATATTTATGCGTCCCCAAATATTCGAGGTGAGGCACTCTTTAAGATCTTGGCATACAACCAGCCCATCACGAATGTGGGCAATTTCAAATCAGAGGGATGTCATTGACGTTACCGTAGTCAGCGAGTAGCATGAATATCTCCTTAAGTAGCATGAATCAAGGAAATAAGATTACGACAATAGGTTTTCGCTGTTCGGCGCTGCATCTTATTTCGTCACGTACCGGAGACCGGCGAATCAGGGAAAAATAGTCGAGTGTCTGCATTTTATTGAATTTTTCTTTTCATTGTATAAGATTTGCATCGCCTACTTCTAAACATGAAATTCAAGTATAACACTTATGGCATATATCAATTAAAATTCTCAACAAATGCTAATGTTATATTAAACTAATTTACCTAATGAAATCTACTGAATTTATGTACCGGACTTTAAAATAGTAGACACAGCGCTGCCTAATTGATCATTTGCCATAAATGATCATTTAAGTGCTGTCTATCCTTTGCTAATTCTAAATAAACATCGTTCAATTACTAAATTAAAATTCATTTAAATATCGCTTAATGATACTTTAGCTTTAGTCATTAATCCTTGAATGAGCTGTGAGCTCATTCAACTATGCAAAATTATAATAATTTCTTTGTAAAATGAATTACAGCATAAAAGAGGCAGCATACACTTCAAGCAGTTTCAATTGCTCCATTTCAGATCAGCAATTTAAGTGCCCGTCTGCCTAGACTTGCAACATCCAATAAACTCATTAACAGAAACATTTGGACACAACCGAAAACAGTACTCTTCATTCACCTAAAAACCAGTTATGGGCCGTTTAGACAAGCGTCCATGCGTCCACGCGTCCATGCGATCTAGCGTGTTTTGCTTACACGAGTTAATTTGATTTTGTTTATATAGGCGGGTCTAAAGCAAAGGAGGTGGAGTATGCTGATTCATGTACAATATATTTTAAAATGATTTCTTTCGCTCAGTGGCATGTGTGGATGATTCGTTGGTGATCATTTAAACATATGTTTTGTGGATGATTATTTTCTTATATAATGATGTGGATAATATATATTTTGCATCCTTACGTGCATGACTATTACGAAAACAAATTGAATGCATCTGAATATCTAGACACAAACATATATATGTAGGTATATATACTCATGTGGATAAATACATACAACTTTCTGTTACCAATATATTTGTACGGAGCAAAAAAACATCATCATAAGCGTGTAAAATCCATCCACTTATCGCCTTAGCCCCGCCTTCAAAAAACTGGATTTGAGTTGACTTGACTCGTGTAATCTAAAAACGCTTGGACGCGTGGACGCATGGACGCTTGTCTAAATGGCCCATTATTTCTGGATAATTTCTAGGCGTGTTTGCATCTTATTTCGTCATAAGTAGGCGTGGTCACGCTCATGTCGCAACCTTTAGTACTTGATCCATGCTACTTAACTATGTCAAAAGCTTCTCATATGCTCTCATTAGCTGGTGAGAAACAAGAGATGTCGGTATTTTTAAAATAGGGAAAGTTTCACACGTTTAACCTCAGGACTATCGTCCGGTATGTCTTAACTCTGTTTTTCACAAGATTTTGGAAAGAATTATTGGTTACTGTAGCATAAAGTCAATTAATCTCACAGTCACAGCATGTCCGTTGAAAATGTTCTCCAAGTCTGTCGAAATTGTTCTCATTCAGCGATTTTAAAAATCTCTCGGTGCGATTGCCGGGGCGCTTGTATGGCTACATGTTGAGATGTGACTGACAGCTTTTATTGAACAGCTTTTCGAGAATAGATTGGTATCTTTTTCGCTGTGAAAAGGTAACTCTTGACGAGGGGTCAGGCATACCTCAAGGTGGAGTTCTCTCCCCTTTGTTTTGGAGCATTACGGTATATACTCTTCTGAGGGGGTTCGATTTTGTCGGCGAAAAAGTTGTTGCTTGTGTGCAAGACCTAGCTATAGCAGTGTCAGGAAAGAATCTATATATAGTCTAGACTATAGGCAAGGATATATAGACAGGGATATACTATAATGTAAGAGCTGGAAATCCGGCTTGAATGTTGGTTCGAGATAGTACTATTTGCAAGAAATGACCAAGTTCCTCAATTCGACTTACTGAAACTAAACCGAGTTTCTCTTGATCTGAGCCTAAGGGTCAAAGATTAGGTACTGATCTTTGATTCGAGCCTAAAACAGCACAAAAACTAAGGAAAAACAGCATGGAAGGGGGTTTTGGTAAACTTTAGTGCTGCAAAAGTCATATGAGCCCCGTATTTTGGCATGGCTTTGTAACACTATGGTAGACCTCATTGTACTATATGGATGATTTTTTTGGTAGCAGGATGCTTTTAAAGGCCGCTTACTAATGAGTGCTTGAAAAAGTATGAAGATTGGCTGTACTTTTGGTGACTACTAAGACGTTTTTCGTACTACTTCATTGCTTGCCAACCAATATAATAATCTTACAGCAAGCTACTAGGCCGCTGTGAGACGCACTGTTTCTCAACATGAATTAGAACTGAGCTTGAACATGCTAAAATTTTAACTGAGGAAATACTCGCTCTAGTAAACGTTGGCAATATAACTCCAGACACTCTCCTAGACCTAGAGTTTTCAACTCGTTCTCCTGGTGTAACTCTCAAGTTTGGGCATATTCATTTGCTATATTCATTCATTATTCATATTCATTCAAAACTGAGCAATAAAGCTGGCAGCGATGTATATTCGGATGAGCTGAGCCTAAGGCTGTCTCTATGCCTCCCGGACGGGCTCTTTTTCTGGTGTAATTAAATTTTCGGAGTAAATATATGCACTTTGACAGATAGCGAAGCGGCTGTAAATTCCCTTGCTAGCACTTGTACAATTTCGAGAATTGTTGCTGAAGGACATTAATCTTTTAAGGAGATATCGAGACATTCGGCAGTGCAATTGATCTGGGCACCTGCACATAGAGGTACTCGGAGCAACTATGTGGCCAATGACCTGGCAAAGTCTGGCACATTGCTACCAGAGATATCATGCCGTTTCACTATAGGTACAACGATTCCATCAGTCAAACCAGCCATTAAGCAAAACTAATTCGAGGACACTAAGAAGTCCTGAGCTGGAGGATCCTCTTGTGCGATTGAAAGACATTTCTGGGCGTCTATAGATGCAAGTGGTACCAAGTCGCTGTTAAGTTTAATTCGTAGTGCTCTCCGCTGTGTTGTGGGAGTCTTTATGGGTCACTGTCTCATTGGAAAACACGCACAACGGTTGAGCGTTGGGTACAATGATTTCTGCTGGAGGTATGTTATTTCGGGGATTGAACAGGAATCCGTCCCTTATCTCATATCCCATTGCTCGGCTTTGGCAAGGAGGAGAATCACCTCACTCAGCACTCCGCTCCTCTCAGGTCTGATTGATCTAACCTTCATCGATTTAAAAGAGATCGATCAAATTATTGAACCAACCCGATGGTTTCCTGATTACAGTGGTTGAAGGAGATTGTTATACTTGGTATCATATGGCGCCTCTTTTACCCTTATGTGTATCGCGCTTGAATGCTACTATAATAGAACAGAAAAATCCCATAGAAAACATCGATAAAAACTTCTGAAAGTCAAAGAACGCAGCACCGATGATTAAACAGATTGCCATGGGATGGAAGAGTTCCAGAATAGCCAACAAGCATGCAATCAAACGAAGCAGTAGCTGCGTTTTATTTTCATCCAGAGTGAAATAGGTATCCTGCATGCATAAAAACGATCCGGAGTAGCATGCGAGTTTATTTCATCTCTACTTGGTTGATAGCTGTTTGTTTGTGAGACATTTCTCAGTTAAAAATTCAAAGTTCGAAATAACAAATGTCTACCTAGAAAATTAGAATCATGAGAATTTCTTTTTAAAATGTAATCGGAGAATACTCCGATTCATAGAATGAGAGTTCTGTTGACAGCATTGATTTTTTAATCAAGGTCATTCATTTCAATGTTTCTTGGCTGCTAGATTGACGGGGAACTTTTGGGGAATTCATCACTGCAGCCAACTGTTTCAGCTGACATGAAATATTGAAATACGTTCCAAAAGAGTGCCCGAGTACGAACTCCACTGAATTGACAAGTGTTCGTACTCTGGATGTTGTTGTTGTTTCGCGTGCAAACTGCTATCCTACATTACTCCGGATGCAAAAAAAAAAACGCACCTAGTATGGACTAGAGCATCTGTTGGTTTAAAAAATTACAGAGTTTTTAGACAACCCTTCTGATTAATAACCGGTAGAATTTTGCACTCCTGAAGGAATAAAGAAACAGACTAAAAAGTTGAAAATGGGAGCATATCCCGGAATCGGCAATATCCCAAATATTATTATAAAAAACCTACTAAAAAGGCTATAGTTCTACCCTGTTTCGTTTTTAATTTCTGTCTAAAGCTGAGCTACTTAGCATGGAAATCTGCCATTTTTATACCAATACCTAAACCTGGTAAAAATCCAAACTCGTCTCTGAACTGCAGGCCCATAAATCTGCTGCCAACACTGAGCAAGGTATTTGAAAATCTCATCCTACTAAGCCTAACGCAAAAATTACGGATTACAAAATCATTCCCGGTTGGTAATTTGGACTTAAACTCGGACTTTACGAATGTTCATAGCACACAACAAAATGGGGTCGCAGAACGATGTAACCGATCAATAGTTGAAAATCCTAGATGCATATTGACAGAGGCGAGTCTTTCTAAGAAATTTTGGGGAGAAGCATGCCATTATGCTGCCTATCTTCTGAACCGATCATTTTCATTGATGAAGGTACAAAAAAAGTCAAAAGAAACATCTGAAAGCAGAACCGTTCCAGTTTGGGAAGAATCAATTCTTCAAGTATGTGAACAAGAAAAAAATGAAACTCTAGCCGAGGACGAAGTTCAAGCGAGCAATCAATTTGAGGAACAGCAATTCATTCAACATAAAGTGCATCAATCACAGTTATCGACACCACCCATTCCGAAAACAGGACGTTCACTGAGAGAGCGTTATGTTCTTCGTAAGCTGATGGGTTTTGAAATTGACACTCCTGCATTGCCGTCACAATTTGCTTAACTATCCTGTCAAGAAACTCTTGATCTGGTACAAACGTTATATAAAGTGCACAAACGACTGATATAGTGGGAGAGGAGCAAACAGTAGAAAATACCGTAAATGTGGATCAGGATGAGCTGCTGGAATTGTGGCGCTCTCAACGTACCTAAATAGACGTACCTAAATAGCCCATATCCAAGCCTAGCGGTGAGGGGCGCGTAATTTAAGGTAATTGTTTCGACTTATTAAATAAAGATCAAGTTGCTCGTCTAAACTCACCGCAGGTCACTCATGATCCGAAATCATTGAAGGAAGCTATGAATGGACCCGATACAGACAAGTGGAAATTGGCGATGGAGGCTTAATATGAAGCGTTTGTCGATAACCAAAGTGCCATATCAACTCTAGCCTCAGGCAACTTTAAACCAAGAAGCAAGCACATCGGAGCGCAATGTGATGTTGTGAAGGACGCAGCGGCCACAGATATTTATATCAAGTACGTGAGCACAACTAACCAATCTGCTGACTTGTCCACAAAGGCGTTGGAGCGTGTTTAGCAACAAAGATTTCAAGAAGCTATTGGGATCAGACAATCAGCTTAAGGGGGAGAATTGGGAAGAGTAAGCTGAGGTCTGTTTGACTTTGGAACCTGTAAACTTATATTCATAAGATTCACAAGAATAAATTCATTCCGTGTTTAACTGTCATACTAACTGCACGCGTTTTCAATCTGACAATAAAAGCTAACATGCTAGGTGAAGACCAATTGGATATGACATTGGTGTAAATAAGTCCTTTGGGTTAAGAAGAAGTAAAATGTAAGTTTTACGTTTTGGCAAGTCAAGAAGTTTGGAATTGCGAACAATGAATGCACGCCACTGATACATACCTAGTTGCCTGTTGTTTTAAAAATCGTAAAACGTTATCTTCTTTGCCTACATTGAAGCAGACATCATCCACTGATGACGCACGTCTTGAAAATATTTCGGCTGTTGATGGATTTTTTCTTCTAAAGTATACACTGGCCTCCAGAAATGTTCTGGAAAAAATACGAGCGAATAGAAGTTATATAGTTTTAATGGCAATTTGAGCAATTCAAACAATGATAATAGAGCTTACTGAACAGTCATTAGATCCGGTATTTCTTTTAGATTGTTCACCGAAGGTTTTGAAATACGGTCGCATGGCCGACCCTTTTGCACGAATATGCTCAGAAAGTTTTCAATATTCGGAATTGGCATTTTAAATTTATCATTGTGGTTTTCCAGCCGTTTCAGGATCGTTACGCATTCCTCAGTGTTGACAACTATAGCGTTATTTTTTTGAGCAGTGGTTGTAATATTGTCTACTTCCGATGCGGTATATATCTCATAACCTGTGAATAGGACACAATGTAGTTTGTTGTGAGATTCCCTGAAAACATGAGCGTACCTTCTGTAAGTGGACTGAGGACCAGTCTTTTCTCTCTTGGGCGATACATTTTAGGCTGACATTTATTCGATTTGAGGATATGTTCACGGTGTCCGTTTTGGTTGACTTTGAGTTCTGCATCGATTCCTGACTTCACATGTAGAAATGGTTCGATATCAGAAACGAAATTGAAAGTAGCTTCGACTTGACTGCGGATGGCATGAAAAAGTCTTATATTGCAAATTTCTTGAACCTATGATTCAGAATTGTAAATCTCAACCGGTTGAAAATAAGAAATAATCAAGTTAAATACTACTTGAATTAAAATTAAGCTTCAAATACTGCAGGAATTGCTTTACAAAATTTAGTTTTTGAGATAATCAAGAAGGATGGTAAATGTCTTTTAAAAATTCATTTCAATGCCTTCGATATCGCGTCCTACATCACTATGACAGTTTTCACACTATGCAAATATCCTTTTTCATGGCACAATGGGGAAATCAAAATCTTTCCACATAAATTGTCCTTCACAATGCACTTGCATCTTAGCTGACAGTGAAGCGCATTAAAATTTATAATAGCATAGGATGGGCATCGCTACAATGGATGTCGTATTACTTGTTCTGATCCGGGTACTTGCAGCCGCGAATAAAGCATTTCTCCGAGTTGCAGTCAACGTAAAATTCGTTTTTAATATTAATCTGTAGTTCATTACTCTTCAGAGTGATGTCGGTCTGGTTGGGACAGGAGATTTTTATGCGGTCCTTATCGAAATGAATGGACGCATAGTTCTCGTGCTGAATAAGGAATGTCCGATTGCAGGTTACATATTGGTCTTTTGATATGTTTTCCAGAATCTGTGGGATAAGTATATTTATGTAAGGTTGAGGTGATACTGATGTTCGATGTGCTAGTAACCTGATCCAAAATGTTTTCGGTTGCCTGTAATGCACTTTTCTCAACATGAACTTCTTCAGACTTGCCCAGGCTGAGATTGGATTTTGATTCCTCTGAAAGAGTGACAGTAATATCTGTTTTATAAGGGTTGTCAAGCTTTATTCGTAAATACTCAAAAATTAAAGAAATAATACAGGGTTCTGCTAAAATAACAGAAAGTTAATTTTGGTAATGGTCTCCGTAACAATGAATGTTCTTCCATCGGTAACTTAGTTGCATCACTGGCTACTGGAATACCCAGTATGTAGACAATCTACGGTATCATCTAGATGAAATAAAAAAATCTGCAATCAAGATATGATGCGATCGAAGATTAATTGGAGCAGGTGTTAACCAGAATTAACAAAATTGATAATAAATCGGCATCTATGCTCAATGGGGAACGGTCTTCAATTGATTTAACAGCAACTAAACTGGTCAATATATAACTGCAAGCTGAGACCTTACATCATGAAATTCATCCAGTCAAACCTTCTGTACGATCAGATGCGAGACAAATATTACCGTTGAATAATTCACAAGCCAACACAAACTCACTTGTTAGCGACTTTACACAAAAAAAAAAACTCTAGCGCATCAGAACCGCTAGAAAGCTGATTTTCGAAGAAATTGTCCTTGAGTGACCAAAAAGTGTGGAAAGACGTAATACGCTTTTTTTGTAGTATCATATCAAAGCAACAATAACCCTTTCCGACAGCATCTCTTATAAGAAAGATGAAAATGTTCAGATGAAAAAGATGAAAATGTTCAGTGCTGATAGCACTTTTCCAACGAAGCAGCAATAAGTCTACCATAACAGGCTCATGCTACAATCAACCTCTCCTTTGAATTTCGTTTTCATAGGAGAATTTTATCGAAAGTTTCAGTAATATAAAGATGTTTGAAGCTGCAATCCGCCAAATTTTCAAAACTTGGAAAATCTGAACATTGGTTCCTTATTTTTGTTGAAACGCTTTGCATATGAATATATAATACAAGCATCTGTTGGACCAATATTAACGAAAATGACTGTTGCTGGCAACCCTGTGTTAATAGCATAACCAAAAATATACTAAATCTGCTTCACGTTAAGCTAAACCCAGCCTGTGAATTTCGTTTCGATTGAATGACTGCGCTGGAAGTTATAAGGATGAAAAGAATTTTAGGGCTACCACTCGCATTTTTTTTCAAAATGTTTAAACCTCAATATGTGTTGTTAATTGTCACTGCAGGATCGTTCATACTTGCATATTTAATGACAAAATAGCTTACTAAAGAAATGCCCGAAAACTACAAAAATTACTTTAGCTGGCAGTCCTTTTATGATTTTTCAACGAAATTTCTATGGAATTAGGCTCAAAATAAGGTCCACTTAATACATGACTGCATCGAAAGTTATAGGAGAAAAAGCTTTATTTTGCTGAGCAAATTTACAAGATTTCGGTCACAAAAATTACTGTAGCTGGAAATTCTATTCTAATTTTTAAACCAAAATTTCTAGCAAATGTGGCTTGAAATAAGATGCAAGTACTGTGTAAATTTCGTTAAAATTTGTCGGCTGATTCGGAAGTTATAGACCAAAACCAGTTTTTTTTCATAGTGATTTTTCAAGATGGCACCACTGAGACAGGGCTACCCGCACTACAAAATTACTTCTATCAGACCTGGTCCTAGTTAATATCAACACGTCCTGCAAATTTCATAATAATCAAATTATCCGGTTGACAGTTCTCGTGAACAGAAGTTTCGAGTGCTGAGAATAGAGGTAATTTGGTGGAATTTTGAAAATTTTAAATTGACATGGCGGTCAAAGGTTAAAATTTATCAATAATGGGAATTTCTTGTCAATAAGCAGTGTTCCCATTTTCAAATTTTCAACCGTATCAAATTTCTTCAAAAAGTGTATCAATATTGGTAAAAATGTATCAAAAGGTTTCCAAAAGTGTATTTGAGTCGAGGTACTGAAACTATAAATTATAATACAAAAAAACTTAGTTTGGAGCTACATACTACATATATTTATTGAATAATATAGAGCCTAAAAAATATCACAAATTATTTCCGCTCTTTGTTTTCATCTGTATATTGCCATTAATATTGAAGCCACACAAAATAAAATGTGGATTCTTTGCGAATGTAAATATTTGTGAAAATTTTCACGAAATCAATACGGAGCGCTGATTATTTTTAAGGGAAGTATGATGAATAAAAGGATATGAAGGACTACAAGTATGTTTTGGGCATTGTTTGGTTTCTTGCTTCCCAAAATTTGTCTTATTTTATCTTTTTCAACTCTAATCAGTTCTTTCTTACATTGCCATCCAGGTTCACAGAAAAACCTCGTTTTCAAGTAAACTATAAGGTAAGGAAGGTATAAGAATTAAAGTCAACATGAAGAAAAGCGGCAGATGACATTGATTCATCTAAATTGTTTTCAACCAAACTCGGCTAATCCCAAAACATTTTCCCGTTATTATTTAAATAGCTTGAAAGCTTCAAATCTTCAGGGTCATCACATATTAGATATCTTTCGTAGTTCAGAGTGTAAGGTAGATTGAAGTTAACAGTTTTTACTGCTAGAGAGAGGAGATTTGGTAGGCTCATGGCAGCAATATTAAAAAAAATGAATTTATTTGCTGGATGACAAAATATATCATTTCGTCGTAATTCAGTGAGTTGCGGTATCATTGTATAAAAAATATAAGTTTCAAATAAAAATGTATCAAAATGATACAAATGTATCAAAAGTGGGAACCCTGTCAATAAGCAAACATTTTTCGAAAAGTTCGATGATTTGAAGCATTCTTTTTCACCTGCCTGCTGCAGCTACAGGGTTGCCGGCACAGTCTTGAAATGCCAGTACAGGCATGTGTGCATAGTTTTAGCCAACATCAATACGCTCTGAAAATTTCACGATGATCCAATGTTTCTGTTAAAAGTTATGACAAATCGAAATTTGAAAAGAAATCCTTGTCTACTTTTAGGCACTCTGTGCCCACATAGGGTTCATAATTCCCAATTTTTTTTATCATGGAAAAGCATAAAACATACTGTTTTTATTATTTTCTGAATTTAGGAAAATCGGGTTAATTTTTACTATAATTTACCTCCTAAAATATACAAAAACTACATTTGTAAATGTTAGTGTTGCTGAGAGTGAACAATTTTGAGCTTTTACGTTGAAGCCCATCATTAAGTTTTCACAGAGGCTTCATTAACGATTTTGTATGCTGTTTTTAATTTTTTTCAAAGGGGTACAAAATCCCTGGGGACAGAAATGACGTGGCTGCTTTCATATCAATCCAGCGTTTTCTTAGCATAATGACTTGATGCTATTTCTAGCCAAAACAACACAGACCCTGCATGTCAATTAATGAGAGGCAACAAACGCTTCTGCAGACATTCGTCAATGTAAACCTGGGCATTGATTGTGCTTTCCGTTATAAAAATATCGCTCGTTAAACCACATCGCCAAATGCACTCGACACCATGTACTGTTTAGGAAATTTACTGGTTTTCTTCTACTTAAATACTTCTTCCACCGCAGTCTTTGCTTTGGCAGTGTCAAATTCATGGCCTGAAATCTGCTTGATGTCCGCTTTGACATAAGTCTCATCATCTACGATGGAACAATCGAATTTTGTTACATATTGATCGTTTGATTTTCAAGCCCTCGTTTATTTACTTTCTCTTTTTCCTTGGATAGACCTGGAACTTTCTGCACTTCATATGTTCTCAAATTGCAACGTTTCCTCGTTCAATCGACTGTTGACTTCGATATACCAGCAATTACTGCCATATCTCGAATGAAAATATTGGGTTTGGTCTCGAACTTCCTGATAGATTTCTTTGCTAAGTTCTTGTCTATACTTACAGACTTTCTACCTGCTCCTTTTTTCCTTGTAGCAGCTTGCTTCTTCATATGATTCGCTATTACTCGTTTGACCGTTGATAATGACGCTTTAAGGTCCGTAGCAGTTTTTGAAGTTTACAAAAATTGAATTTTCAACGTATTTGAAAATAATTTTGCTGTCATACATTTTCTTGTTTCGACTCCATGTGCATAATCCCAGTCAAACATCTCCTGGATGAATTAATACCAATATAGTTTTCTGTCTTTTGATTAGTAGGTTACCGTATAGCTTAAAGATCTGAAGCAAGTATGCACGGAAATATTCACAAAGATATAAAGGTCAAATTTTACTGAGGTAGCCCTTAAATCTAACTAAGATATTATTTTGTGTCTTAACAGGAAGTACCCGTATTTGATCCGAATACCATTTAAGTCTATTTGGTCTCAATACTAAGTGTCACATAAGGGCGAACTTTAATATTTTATCTATACCTTCCTATCGAACCAGTTAATTAAAACTCAGTTTTAATATATCTTTATCATCTGCCTAAAATAGCTTAGTAAAAATAGACCACTTTGATGGCTTTGTTTACCTGTTTTTATCATTTTCAAAGTAGTGTCACTCGTTTGTGTTAGCTTATTATTTTTAACGTTAACTTATAATATTAAATAAATAAAATAAATAAATGAAAGGTTTCTTATAGTCTCACCATCATCTAACTCTTCATCCAAGAGGTAGTCCTCCAAACCCGTTGTGATCAATGTGCCATTTGGATAGTATACCTGATAGCTATTCCCATACAGCCTTGTTTTGATTCCTCCTTCCAGCATTGCATGCGACTCGCCTCGAGCGTAATCGCACCATTCGCACAAGTGTAGCCGGCGTTCCTCGTGAATCTTTGTGAAGAAACAAACAAATCAGTCGAGAAAATATGTATGTTCCCTGAAGTGAGTGCTCTATGCGGTACTTACAATGCTTCCTGCGAATGTCTCAAATATATATCCATCCGATGTTGTCATTTTGTATTTTTCCTTGAAAAAATCTTTGTGCAATTTTTCAAAAAACGTTCTTTCGTGCGTGAATTTAATCTGAGCTAATTGAATCCCTTCATTGGTCGTACCACTATGGACGCTGATGAGATCTAGATTAGCATTCTTTGAATCAATTGTTTCGTATATGGTTCCGGAAGGAGTTAAAACGTCGATAAATCCGTTATTGTGAAAGATCGCTACAACTCCAGTTGGATAGTAGAGTCGTTTTATTTCAGAAGTATCACTATTCATAGGTTCCTGTTCGATATAAATTAGCTGTCCTGAATCTCGATCGCGAACAGTTCGGATTTGTAGTCCTGACGGCCAAGTTAAGCTGGCTTCAAAGAAAATTTCGTTACTGTTCGATTCCGACGTGGTTTCGTCAATTACTTCCGAGCTAAGATTTCGCTTTGCTGCCGCAGCAATCATATAAATACTTATGTCTGAAGATTTCGGAACAATGACCTTAAAATACGGCAGGACGTCTTGCGACGGGTATGTGTGATTGTGAAGAAAATGAATACCCAAGTAGTCAATATCAACACGAACTAAAACATTCTCCCTCGTGAATTTATCTTCCAAAATTCGAACTGGACCTGCTGTTGTTCGAAATGTAGCTTTAGTTGCTGTGATTTGGTAGCGAGTGTCACCAATGTTGTACACTGTAAAAGGTGCTGGCGATCTGTTGGCTATTGTTGTAGTGGAGAGGACATTAGTCAGCATGTCAGTCGGGACCATCTTAAACAATGAAAATATAGAAACCTTTAAATAAAGTGTACTGAGCAAAAGTAGGTGAATTTCATCCATTTCTCCAAAAATTAAAGTTGGAAAATAGACCCGTTAACGAAAATCTGAGCTTTGCGACATTACATACCTGCGAATAAGATTTCAGGGATGCAATTGTTTTGGTCTGACTCCTAATCGGACTAAGGTCCATGTTGGTTTTCAATGACGGATTGAAAATAAAGTCACCATCTGTTATATCATCGAAATATAGCGTTTTTAGTCTATTCTGATCCTTATTGTCCCGAATTAGTTGCTGTTCGTAAAGGATCTCTTGCTCGTTAGTCCACTCATTTATTTCATCAGTAACGTACTTGCAGTAGTCACGAAAACAAACCCTCGTCGGTATGTAAAAAGTCGAGCTTGCTTCAGTGTACTGTTCGTTAGCGTTGTGAAAGCAAATTTCGAGCTCTTCGCGCTGAACTGAGTACTCTACGAAATAATAGTCGTAGAGATTGTTTAAGTAATCCAACGTCTGAACTATAGCATCTCTGGAGAGAAGTTCAACATATGCAAAATCGCGCCCTGGTTGTAAGGAGGAAATCGACTCGTAACCCGTGGACGATCCTGATGGGCTGTAGGACGAATGACGATCAAAACGATTGCTTTGTATATTTTCCCGCAACTGATTCGCCATTCCGTATTTGATCTTCTGCTCAAGACAGCGCAAGTAGATATTTTCATCCACAGCAGAATTGGCGATCGTAAGTCGCATGACATGGTTTTTGTGCTCGACAACCAATTTTCCTTCAACCTCTAAACAGGGAAAAATTCGCATATTGTGACAAGATTCTTGTTCAGACGCTTCACCCACCAGTTCATCTACGGCGTTTGCGACGATATTCAAAAGATTATCTAAGTATAACGGTACAGTGATTGAATCTTCAAAGTATTTTGGAATTGTATTGAATGGTTGGGCCGTTTCAGCTAATTTCACAGAGTCTGGTCTCACGCTTACATCTATTTCGTTCAGATTGGCAAGATAGTTTCGATATTGGCGCTTTGCTACTTCAATATCGTACATCATCCAAGATATTTCATCATATATTTCGGAACTTTTCTTGACTGTATCGCATTTGAGTATGGTTGGAAAATTGATGGCCGTAAGAGCAATTGACTTCGTTTCGTCATACATCGCTAGTGCATCACTTAGTGATTGTGGAGCTGCAATTGAGTTTTCTTCCATTTTCGGGCAGACAGATATCACAGAAGCAAGTGGATAATTGTCCCTGAAAAGATTTTTCGTTTGAAAATACTTTCACTGTTATTTTAAAGCTATTCACCTGATTAAATTAAGGCAATAATCGAGTAAAACAGTGCCGATAATGATGATATATAATATTGGACCGTCTTCGGGGTGATCAGTGACGTACTTCTGAAAGTATAAAGGAACGTAAATGAAGATTAAAATTGACAACGAGTTTTGAAGCAATCAGACTGTTAGCCGTCACTGTAACTTGAAATTGAAAATCTTTCTTCAGCGGTTTTGTCTGGTAGTTTGAATGAAACTGCAAACATATATGTGGTTATATTCTCTTTAATTCAAATTTCCGTACTTTAAGGGGTTGTAACTTTTTTTAAGGGATGCCCGCCATTTTTGCTTCGGAATTGTTGTCGGTACTCTTACGAATAACCTCGAACAGTAGCCCAAACTACAAACCAATTGCATAAACTACATCTTTACCTTTATATATACATTATATATATATATATATATATATATATATATATATATATATATATATATATATATATATATATATATATATATATCCACACCACAAGTTGCAAGATATATTTTGCTCGCCCATTCCTCTCTACTTGAGATTTTGGTCTTAAACCATTGAACCAGAGATAGTTTAACATTGGTATAATCGAAGTCCGCAGGAACTGACATCGGTAGGAAATTCGTGGAGCTACATCAGGGTAGAACGGACTACCCCGCTTTAAATAAGGCTGCTAACATATTTATTGTCACCTTATAATTTATATCTTAAGTAAGCCTGTTCCACACCGCAGATTTGGCTATACTATACAAGTGTGAATCCAAAGGACGATCACAGCTCCCAGGTTTCTTCAAAAGCTCGTTTACAGCAAGAGCACACAATGCCTGATGAGCTTTTTCTGCTATATTCTCCTTTGATAGAAGTTTTCAAGATAAGTCCTGGATATTTTTATTTGTTTTTGAAAATTATAGGTTAGTAATTCGAAAGAAAGTCAGTAAGTCGAAACTAGGAGCCAGCAACTTTCTCGTGAAGAACAATAGTTCCGTTTCGTTAATGTTAAGCTAAAGCATTTAAGCCCGATTCTTGGTAAGATTGCGAAAGAATATCAAAGGAGTGGTTTAAATTCTCCAAAAGGGTCGATGTGAAATTTACCTGATATAATGTTAGTGATATCATTTCCATATGCCATTACTTTGCATCCAGTTTGATCAAGCTTCCATTGGAAGTCTTTCAGAATTCTAAAGGAATGGTGATAGCACCAGCCTAGGGTGTATCCGTATATAACACTCGCTTGATGGCTGCGCTACCCAACGACGGGTATAAAACCCGATTTTCGAGTAGCTTATTTTCCTTTTTGTTTTTATAAGCTCGAATAGCTGCGCATTTTCCATCCAAATTTTGCCTGAGGATGCATAGTTTTGAACGTTCCTTCTATATTCAGAAATGTAGCCAGCGTGTGCTCCTTGCAAGCAAGTAATTTTTTAGCATGCTCTACCAGGTGCGATAGTCTTAAGCAGGCTTAATAGATAGCCATGAGCTAAGAAATAATGCCCTCTTATGTCTGCTGAATATCAGACGATATGATAGCATCTGGGCCTGTTGAGTTGAATGCACCAACAGAATGACAAGAATCGAACTTAAATTCCTGTATGATTCTTACTTAGTCCAGGGAAATTTAACATGGTGCTTCGGAAAAATTAGGGGAAAGCTGGATTTTGGTTTGAACTTTGGTACTGATGTTCTGAACAAAATGTCAAAAGTCCCTATCGTTCCGAGTGCTGCGTTACTTTTTATATGGGGTCAAAGCTCACCAAAAGTGGCCTTTTACAAACGGTCACTTCTACAGAAAAACAATGTATGACGAGTTTGTAGCCTAAAAAATTTCCTATAAAAAAATTATACAAGTTTTTCTTTTTTATGTCGAATTTCACTGGACTATACTGTAATGTTGGAACTGTTTTCTCACTGCTCGAGAATGCAATATTAAGAACCCTAACCGTCTCACAGTTTCTTTGATTCCAATTTCCATCGGACGTTTGTATGTTTTCGCCTCAACAAACCCTTAAGTATAAAACCTGCTGCTCAGCCCGGAGATTAAGAGCTGATTGAGGCAATTGGCTTCATTGGTACCTTGATTGTTTTAGCGAAAAGCTTTCCATGAAGCTTTTGTCGCTTTGCGTGCGGAACTTTTGAATTTGTCTAATTTAGGTTTGCAGTTCGACCAATCCTTGACTCTTTTGAGAGTTAACAGTTGAATCTTTCATTCACTCTTCGAAGTGTTATAATCTCACTATAGCTAGTTGTCTATAAGTTGAGTTGCAGGACCTCGCAGTGGCATTTGAATGTTTACACGGCTTGAGAGCTCACTGCCTTATTCAAATCCTTATGATGAGTGTTAGAAAGTAGTCTAGCTCAGTGTAAAAAGCTGACCGAAATCGCCTCCAATCTGTTCCTTTCCCGTGTAACCAGTTCCCGGTGCAGCAGCTAACACCCCAATAGTGTGCCTTGTACAACAAAGAGTTCCAGAATGACTTTTATGAATTTTAATATTACGATCTACGAATGGTTTGGACAAGAGAAGATTTGATTGATAATTTGGAAATCGTTGGAAAATAATACTGTTGAATACCCCGCAGCATCTGTTTACCAGCTTATTGGCTGAATATGTTGTTGAGTGGATGTTCTTTGCCAAATGATTGAATATGGTGTTCCTTGCAGGTATATCCGAAAATTCAATTCCAATAGCGCATCTAATGACGTCGAAGATGAAGCGTATTGTGCAGAATAAATCATTTTTAAAGTATCACCAAAAAGCATTTCTAAGGTAAGAAGGAGATGATGAGGACGTGGTACATAAGGAAAAATAGTAGGAACTAAGTCAAAAAGAGGATTCTCAAAGATAATATAAAGCAAGACTTAGGGAACTGTTGTTTACTTACTTTTAAAGTGTACTTTTTAAGTGGAAGATAAGTGGAGCAAATAATTCAAGTGAATGCGAAAGTGTAAGGATCATTGGAGTTATTGAATATCTAGAAAGTTTACATAGAACATTTATGTGCGCGTTTTCATGATACTGCCAAAAATCAAAGGCAACCATTTTGAACCTAATCGATTAGCTATGACTGTAGAGGAACCCACATAAAGGAAGAAGTCGATTTTATTATACTGCTCAAAACGATTAAGTGAATCTTTATTTGCAAAAAATTTGTTTTATACTCAGTCGCCAGTAAATATATGATGCAGACTTAATTTACGGAGCAAATTACTATCAACTACTACTATCAAAATAGCGAAAGACAAAACGTTAATCTAGATATCAGCTTGTAAACTTGATCAATATTGATTTAGATTGGAGAGATTTCATATCAGCCATCAATTTCGAAAGTAAGGACAACAAATATCATTAAGAAGACCGTGATTTTCCGATATTAGCTCTATTTAATGAGCTGCTCTAGGTTGAGCTAGGCTGAGATATCCCCGCAAAATGTGTTTCATCAGCAATTTGGTTACTCTAACTCTAGCCTGCTCGAAGTAGAGCAATTTAGAGTACGATTCTCTGCTCTTCCTTCTTTGGTAGAGCATTTTCGGGTAAGCAACCAGCTGTTTCTCAGCTGTCACGGAATCGAATTGCAGCGAAAAATGGTCACTGAAGGAGAATTTTTTATTTGTGAATTGAAAGGTTGAACTCGTTGAACTTCTGACAAGCAATCAACTTTGAGAATTACTCTAACTTGCTCGACTTTTTTGACAGCTACTCTATTCTAATTTGCCTTGAGATGCTCTGCTCTTTTTTTGGAGTCATAAAACACAACTATTTTAAACGTGAAAAGACTTCATATTAAAATAATGTGAAAACAATCAGAGCAGAAACTGAAATCCTTTTAAGAAAGAATTAAAACCTTTTGCTGTTCATAGAAGAAAGCTATTACCATGCAAATTACCATCATGATTGAAACTTGTGTAAAGTAAGTAAGGTATCGAGCTTTAACACGTGAAGGCTCTGGTTCCTCCGAACTTTAAACGAGTTTGAGGAAGCATAAGCCAGACTAAACTTGCTTGACACTTTAAAAATTTTAGAATTGAAGAGCTCGGCTTTATATCAATTGAAATCATCAGTCGCAAGCATACAATCTTGAAAATAACAAAAATACCGGTGGAACTTTGTTAAATGGGATGCATTTGACGATTACGTCAAATATTGAAATCTTCACTGTGCTCTTACAGTAAACACCGGCGTAATGATATCGTCTTCTTGGGAACAAATGTCATTTTGAATGATGGCATGACAATTTGGCATATGATCGCTGTTCGGTTAGTGCATTTTATTCACTGTTAAGTAATTATCTATTTATACATAAAGTACGATGATTGATGTCTAAGAGCAAAAATCCAATCCCAGTTCCATGGAAATATAAACTTTTTGCATTGAAAAAACCAGAATTTTATAGATTTGGATTTTCTAGAAAATCTGACCTTATTTCATTTTTTTTTATTTGGCAAAACCTTAACTTGTTTGGCCACTTGGTATTGAAAGAAGTTTACTCCAATTCAGTCTATCCTGACAAAGTTGAAAGAAATTTCAATCACGTTTTTTTGCTAGTCCACTCCTAATTTGAAATATTTCTCCAGATGTTCCTTGTTGAAAATTTAACTATTTCATAATTTTCGTTCATTAGGTGTTGGACTTTTAAAATGAATGTGAGACTCTGTCGTTTCGAATAATAAGAATATTTCAAGTGGAATTTTACTCCCCTTGCTGAATGTTTAACTGGAAGTGTTTTTTGGAATACCAATATTTACTGGATGATTTATTGTCAAGTTATCAAGCAAGTTCAATAAAATACCTCAAAGAGAATCCCAAGTGAACACTTCTTTCGATGAAATTTGCAAATGAAAGTGTTCTGACAATATTTGCCCGATTTCAAAGAAAAGTAGTCCTCTTTTCAGAAAACTGAACTAAGCAAGTTTTATCATAGAGCCATAAGTTTGCCACTAGATGTTCACTCAAGTACAAGAGAGTATATTGACAAAGATCTTGTTCTATGGTTTTTACGGCAAGTACTCTCTGCAAAACAATACTTTGATGGTGTAAAGGAGTGGTTATGCAGAGTATCACACCAAAAGAATTAAATTTCAATCCTTTCGAGTATTTGGCAAAAAATATTTTACAAAGGCTAAGCTAAAATTAATTCTGCTGGCAGGAGACCATATCAAAGTAGAATTATTGGGAATATTTCAAAGATTCTTTTTTTTTTAATGTTCCCCCTGTGAACAGACTGCAAGAGAGTTTCCATATAACATGCGAAACCCACTTTTTCTTTCTTTTTATCAACAATAAGAACCCTTTTTTGACTTTGAGCATACTTCTTTGCAAAAGAAAAATACCTTACCAGATATATCTATGTACATACTCAAACACTTTTTTGTTCAAAATGTTTCCTCACTGCGAATACGTATCTATGCGTGTTATTTGAGGAATGTACCAGACACTTTAATTTTTTTGATTCATTGGGCCAAATATTTGCCAAATAAGGCATTTTTGCGGCTCAGAAACTCAAAGAAATATCTCGCATAAGCTGTTTAATATAAATTAATTTGGCAATTAGAGCTTTGCACCATTTAGCGATCCTAAGCACTTTTATTACCGAGGAAAATGAGTGAGCTATGTAGAAGCAACAACGTTCTCTTGTGCTGAAGTAGTATGATCGTTACTACGACACACATGTTCTTTAATTTTTCAAGGAAAAATAATTTGGGTTATACTTTTTGGGCAAACACGTTTTTACTGAATAGTGCTGTAACGGGGTCAAATTTTCTAAAAACCGAAAAGTGAAAGAACAGGATCGCGGTGAAAGTTTTTAAAAGAAGTGGGAGTGATCTCTGGTCCAATGCTCACAAATAAAAATTTCTATTGCCTTCATAGTTTCAAAATACCACAGGTGGTTTGTTTATCAGAAATTGCCAGCACATATAGTACATATACTCGCCGAGACATACCAAACGAAAATGATTGTGTGGTCAGACCATTCGCCTCGACTTGTTCGATTTCGCCCCGTGTTGTCGAAGTCGAAGGATGACAGTGATGCTAAGTGCCATACAGCCAAACGAATACAGTTTATAAATTTCTTTGAGCTTGAAGCTTATTATTTTTTCTAATTGATTTAAATTTATTTATATAAAACGACTCGACTTTTTTCCATTTTGCAAACAATATGCGAAACCAAATGTTTGGGAGCGCTTAACTTATGAGCAATGCTCACCTAATCTAAGCGCTAAGCGTCTTATTTTTCAAATAGATAAGGGAAACTACGAAAAACTCTTTTCTCCAATTTTCGAAAGAAATAATAACATTCAAGATAAAAAATAGCAAAAATATTTTCACTTACTTCCAAAACCTTATTTTCTATATTGTCATCCGTAAATTGCGATAATATGTTCGCCTGGAGCTTAATAGAAGGAATCGCACCGAGCGCACAAACGTTATCCCCATATGCAGACAATCTACTGACGTTCATTTTCCCGAGCTTACTGACTCTCTCCTTGCTCTTTCGTGCATCCTTGCTTTTTGTTTCCTTAGCACTCACAACGCTCGTCCTGCCTTTTCCACCTTTGTCACCTTTTTCACTTTTTCTCATATTCATTGGACTCGCGGCTGACTGTTGCCAGTACTGCAGCAGATCTAATTTTTTAATGGAATTCAATTTTGCAAGCAGAGCATTGTTTTCGTCGATGCATTTTGCTATTTTTGCTTTCGTACTGTTGAAAATCTCATCGGGGCTTGGATAGTAAGACGATGCACTGTTGACCTTCCTGCCGCTACTTCCTTCGTCGAGTTGCTGGTCGGTTGTTGTTTTGACTGAAAAACGTCGTTAAGTAAATTAAGTTTGGTTTTTATATTACCTGTTGGTTAGGGATTGCAAGAGATAAACCTTTCTCTAATGAAAGTTCTTCTGCAATCTCATTCAGAACAATAGGAACCACAACGCGACGTTTGTGACTTTTTGCTTGTGCGATAAATTCCTTCAAGATTGATTGTATGCCCTCGGTTTGTATGTTCAAAATGAAAATACTGCATTGGTCCTTTGTCTTGAGCGAGATACGAGAGCCAGATGCCTGTAAGGAGAAAAGTTTGCGATTAAGTTAAATATGCAATAAAAGAGTTCAGCTACTGATGGTCGGTTAGAATCTCTGGACTTTTTGGATTCTAAAGATTTCTTGGACTTTGGTGGCATGATATTGCGGCCTTGATTTTTTTTTTTGGTTTCACGTATTTTAATATGACAGCTGTTTCGATTTGAGCTTATGCTCTATTGTCACTTGAAAAATAAATGATACTCAAATTTTCAAGCTATGCATTGAATGATGTGCTGCAATGGCAATGGGAACATCAAACTGTGTTTAAATTGAATTCAGCTGAAAAGAATATGACACGATAAATTCAACGAGCAATTGATTTTTTTTGTTATGGACGGGCTTTTGCGATAAATTCAAGTACTACCAATTCGGAAACAGCTAACGATGCGGTGAGAGCACTAATCCCTTTTCCAGATGGTTTTGTCGAAATCTTTTGATGTGCTATCATTTAGGTTACAAAAAACGCGAGTGAAAATGATGCGACAAAATAATTAATAATTACTGCAGTCCAGGAATCAAATTGGCTAGGCTGCGAGATCAAAGACAAGAAATCGCACTCGATTTTTACAAGCGGCAAACCGTTGAGCCAAAAGGAGTTTGGAGTAGCATTCATAGTGAATGAGCAGCTCCAGCCGCACGTTACTTTCTTCAAACCCCTGAACGAAAGGCTGTGTGCGATTTTTTAACCTCCACTGATATTAAAGAAGACTCAGTAAAAGACGAGTTTTACATCTGCTTTAAAACACTCTTCGACTCATTTCCATCAAAAGATGTAAAAATGCTCCCGGGAGCTGTCAATACAAAAGTCGGGAATGAAAGTTGGCATTGGGGGACCAAGGTAGAACACAGCCTACACGAAGATTGCAACGATAACGGCCAACGTCTAATTGACTACGCCTGCTCAACTCAACTTGCTTTCCACACCGTCGCATTCATAAGCAGGCCTGGAAATTTCTAAACCAAAGCGACCACGTCCTTACCAGCAAAAGATGGGCGTCAAGTGTGATGGATGTTCGGTCGTGCCGCGGAGTTAACTGCGACTGCGATCATCACCTGGTAAAAATAACTTACCGGTGCAGATTTTCCTCAGTGCACCAATCGATATTCAGCAAACACCCCCCTAAATCTTCGGGGCTGAGAATCTGCTGAACGACGATACGGCGCAGGCATATACGACCGCGCTTGAGGAAATGATCTCACCAAAGTTTCGCGACTCCAGCAACGCAGATGTCCACGGGTTTTGGGAAGAAAATACAATCAAGGATGTTGCAGAAAGGGATACAAAACCTGACGAGCGCAAAATGAATGGTTTGACGCAGAATGCAGAAACTCACTTGACGCAAAAAGTGAGGCCGAGAGACAATGGATCCAACGTGCGACCAGAGCCAAAAAGGAAAAATATGACGAACTACGACGAATATCCAATGGAATAATTAGACGTTAAGGCAGCTTTAGATATGCGGTGTTTGTCAAATACCGAGCACCTAGTTTGGCAAACTTCGCATGTGTGGTTGGGTTGCTTGCCTAGTGCTTGCCCTAGGCCAAGCACAAACATTCGGGCGCTCGCTATTCCCGTAGTTTGTCGAACTTTCAGCTCACATCAAAGTAGACGAGCACTGTGTCGGATCCCCGCAGCTCGTTCATCTTCCACTTTTGGCGAACATTCGGCAATGCCCGAATGTCTAATTCACTGTGCTTGTCATTCCGCAAGCACCAAGCCAAATTACTTGACTAGGTGTTCGGTATTTGGCGAATAGGAGGTGTTTGACAAACACCGCATATCTAAAGGCGGCTTTAGAAACGGATTTTTTAGTACTATTTACAATAAAAAAAAAAAAATTACTTACTAGCGGGTATAATATTTTGGCCTGCTGGCTCTTGATATTTTTATTGTTTTAATGATTATCTTTTGAAATTTATTTAATCTTATACGCTAATTATTATACCCAGCCGTGTACAGTGGCTGGGATTATCCTAGCAATAGTCACTTAAAATCTATCTTACGCTATGATTTAAGTCTAACTTATACTTAACTAAAACTAACTTAGCCTAATTAGACCTAATTCCTTATCGTAGGTCTTACATCTAGCCTCTTCTAATTGTTGGGAGGCCTACATAATTAAAAAGCGCATCCATGAGCTATCGTTGACTCGCTACTTTCGCGGGGCGCATAAATGGCTCATTAGAGCCACATGTACGCCCAAGTGACCGTATCAGTCTGTTCTCATGTCCGTCTGTCCGTCCGTAGAATCTTGTCGTTAATTCTACAACCCGGTCCCTAAGTGGCTTCAGTCCCGAATTCGCATACAGGAGCGTAAGAAACGGAAATATTTTGATGAGTAGTTGCTGAATAATAACGTAAACCTAGCTAGTAAGAACACCAGCAAGCGTACAGACTAGTAAATACAGTAAGGACAAAGATGGAAGTATTATCAGCGACACCAAAATTAACAAGCGATGGGCTTCTTACTTCGAAGAGCTTCTGAATCCACCATCAAACATCCTGGCAGCAGAAGCTGAGCTCCGTGATAATACCGCTGATCAACCCCCATTCACACAATCCCCGGTAGTAGAGGAAGTTGATCTCGCCTTGAGATCACTGAAAAGGAACAATACGCTGGGCGTTGACGAGATACCAGCTGAGCTACTCAAGTCTGGTGGGGCGGGTTTATTAAGTGCGTTACGTCAACTACTGCTCCAAATGTGGGAAACTGAGGTGATCCCAGAAGATTCGCGCAGAAGCATCATCTGTTCCATACATAAAAAGGGAGATAAACTGCGGTGTGAGAATTACAGAGGCATCTCCTTAGTCTGTACAGCCTACAAAATGTTGGCACAAATCCTGAAGAATATACTTAAATTATTCGCTGAAGAAATCATTGATGAGTATTAAGGTGGTTTCAGATCTGGTCGCTCTATAATCGAACAGCTCTTCACGGTCAAGTTAGTTTTGAAAAAAGTACTGGGAATACAACGTCGACGTATACCATATCATTGTCGATTTTGAACAAGCATATGACAGCATCGGCCAAGGCGCACTATAAAGCATCATGTTGCAATTTTGTATACCAGCCAAATAAGCGAGACTCATAAAGATGACGATGACCAACTCCGTCTCACAGGTCCGGATCCAGAACAAATTGACAGATCCTTTCAAAACTCTTGTTGGCCTGAAGAAGGGCCATGGAATAGCGCCGATGCTATTCAAACTGGCACTTGAGTTCGCTGTTCGGACAATGAATCTGAACACCAGCTGCCCGCTACTCTTTAAGTCAACGCAATTGGCAGCGTACGCGGATGAC
This sequence comes from Nemotelus pantherinus, assembly GCA_963978885.1. Classification (NCBI taxonomy): domain Eukaryota; kingdom Metazoa; phylum Arthropoda; class Insecta; order Diptera; family Stratiomyidae; genus Nemotelus; species Nemotelus pantherinus. The sequence continues at coordinate 37,612,607 of OZ022263.1, forward strand.
ATTAATATCATGGCTCGAAAACTGACCGATACAGAGGAAGTTCTGCTTGAACTTCACACTGCAGCAAAGGAAGTTGATGCAATCTAGAACAAGGACGCCAGCACACTCGACCATCAACGTAGGAAAAAATTCTTAAACAACTTCGTTTACCTGGGTAGCAACCTATCGAATGATGCCAACGAAACTGACGATATCAGGCGACGGGTACAACTAGCAAATAAGACGTTCTTCTCGGTCCTCTCCATTATGAAATCAAAGTATGTACACAGAAAGACAAAGCTCCGCATTTATAAAATACTCATAAGACCTGTGCTGTGCTATGACTGTGAAACATGGACCCTGACCCAAACCTTCAAAAATATGATTAACACATTCGAACGGAATGCCGCATCCGGTACAACAATGAGTTGTACGAACTGTACGATGAACTAGAAGTCTCCAAAATCGTCAAACTACAACGTCTACAATGGATAGAGCATGTATAAAGCATGGATGACGATCGAATGCCCAAAGGAGTTATGAACGGAAGACGAGTCGCCGGAGCGAGACGACAAAAGAAACCGAGAGTTCGTTGGGAGTGTTCAGTATATGCGGACGCCGAGCAACTCCTGGAGCAAATACTGGAGGACGTGGTCACGGGACCGAGATAATTGGAGGACAAAGATCCAGGTGGCCAGAGTCCGACATCGGGCTGTTGTGCCACGATGATTATTATATAATCTGTCGTTACAAAGAGCCAGTCAGTTTATTACCATAATACGCTTTGCAAATGTACAAATCCTAGTTTTCCAAATGAAGCTTATACTAAATTTTAAAAAATGTTAAAGGGACTGACTGAAAAGGGAATTAGCCATTGAAAAGCAATGAAATGTCACCTAGTACCATCCATTAGCATTTTTAATTTCGGAACCAACAAAATGTTTAATAATGGGATTAAAATAGTGAAACATCAGCTTTTACTCCAGAATCTGATGATTTCTGTTTAAATTTTAATTTTGGTTAGGTTTAGCTTTTATGAGCTCAAAGAAAACGTTTGAAAAGCACACATCTAAATAAAGAAAAAAATAGAATATGAAAATCGACGATTAGAAAAAATAATATAAACTCAAGTATCTTTAAAACAGTAACGATAATCTTAGTATATTGGGACTCTACAGCTATAAAATCAAACATTGAAGCTGACATATGCTGTCTATCAGATTGTAGGCCGTAAGAGAAAAGCGGATTACAATGTAGATTATCAAAATTTTCGCAGCTATGTAAATCAAAATAAAAATCATTAGTCTCCCACATTCCAAGTGGCGACATATATCAAATATGCAATATGAGCTGATGACGGATGAGAAACGGTGCATATCATTGAAAGCACTTAGTAAAATTCACTTTTTAATAGATTCGCAATCAAAATACTTCCATACTATTACTTCAAACAATCACTTAAACTTTAATGCTCAAATGAAAAAGTAAAAACCTACCTATGAATAGCTTAAACAGTTTTTTAATTATTTTTTAAAAATTGGCAAATCAAACCTACAAATTTGTCAATCTTTTCTTAAAAACTGTCGAAATTTGTCCAAATGCTTCCACAAACCTACATTGAAAATATCACAGCTTGATACTGAACTCGAACAATATTCAAATAAATCTACAAGTAATCTGTTTTCTCGATCAACGTACCTGACCAATTCCGCTTTACTCCCGCCTTCAAAAAATAGAGTTGAGTTAATTTGAGCACATGCCAAAACACATTATTGCATGGATGTATGCCTTAACAGGCCTTAAAACAATGGGCTCTATCAGTGAGGATGTCGTTTTGCATTTGCAATTTTTTCAATTGATGCTACTTGCAAAATAAGACACCGTTTCTCAACTTATTGAGTTCCGGTAAATATTACAGAGAAAATGAGATGCAATTGTATGCGAATGCATGCGAATGTACGTTCAAAAAACGTCAACGCGGAAAAATTAATCCAGAGATTGGAAAAAAAGTTTGCCCTAACATTAAAATAGACACAACGGTTGAACTTTCAGTGCTTTAACCAGCAAAATTAACGATCCTATTTGGACTTCATTATGAAAGCTCCTGCTCTTGCTATTACACGAGCTTCATAATGTGATCTGGTGAAAATACCGATATCAACTACATACTAAATTTCGTTGACATCACTCCAGTGAGGAATTAATGACTCTGGTCGGTGGTACGTTCTTCTAGGATAATACAGGCGTCAGCAAATTAGGGAGGCCAAGCAATCATCTTGTTGAAGTTGTTGTCCGTAAAAGGCTTTCACCCTTAAAAAACGTAAATAAAACAAGAAAAATCAGAAAAGGTACAAAACAGCTCTTGAGCATGTTTTCAAACAATTTCGCCGACGAGTGAATGATTCAGACGTGAATTTTTGCCTTTGTCTGTTCGACACTCCACTGCCATTGTCCAGTACGACGGACGGGTACTTAACAGGAAAAGTCCTTAACGGCTTGAGTGGTGGCTCCTCTATGGCTGCTCTCAAAGATTCAACCCATCGTGCACGCTGAAATTAATGCAAGCAACTATAGAGTATGATGACGGTCACAAGAGCGCTAGCAGCGATCGACCGTATTACAGGTTTTCCGAAATCAACCCATAAAATTCATTTCCCATCGAGTCCTGTCGAAAAAAGAAAGACGGAATTTTTGCGCTTCCTGGGATTTTTGCCATCGTCGTCAACATCATCGTCATCGTATTGCGGTCCATTGATGAGATGAAGAACATTTCGAAGGGTGCACGAGGGTTCAAGTGGAATTTTCAAGCATGATAAAATCCCTTTTATATGGTTCAAATTTATACCACATTGAAATTTGGGGATTTGTTTTCGGGAGACTGTTGTAAATATCACTTTGGGTTTGAGTGGTTTAATGCGCTGGTATTAAGTAGTGATTTCGTTAACTATGTTTTACGCTCGTCTATTGTCTCTTCTTTGCAAGCTTTACGGCATTAGTAGGATTGAGCACTTGGTCGGCTTTTGGCCTCAAAAATTTGATAGAAGACATTTTTGTGAATGAGTTTTTGAAAGCGTTCTACAAGCTGTGTAGGTACGATTTTTGATTCACGACTGAATGCGACTTTGAATATAAAAAGTATGTTTTTACGTACTAGCAAATCATACCAGGAAGCAAATGATAAGAGTAATGTCTAACATATTATAAATATTTACTTTTTGTTTTGGAAAAAGTACCTTAAATGAAATCTTCTTAGTTTTTATCGGAACAAATATTGGTCGTTATGCTTATAGTATGAATACACAAACTTTTTTGTATCCTTAAAGAATGAATTCATGCTTAAGTCAAATTAAATAGTATCTAGTCTTTGATTTTGGAAAGTGATTTTGAATGCTATTTATTTAATTTATTAAAAAGATTTAATTTACCTAAAACATTTTTTTCTTTTGAGACATAATAGAGTTTATCGTATTACTGGTCATTGATGTGAGCGATGCCTATTTTGCCTTTAAATCCTTTGAGTAATTTTCGTTTTCACACATGCAGTCATTCATAACTTTAAATATAGGTATGCATGCTGGTACTATTAAATATAATCTCAAGATTCTCTCGTTCTCATTCTCTCTTCACATTCCATTTAACTCTCCCTTGTCCATTAAAACTCAGTCATTGTTAAATTAATTGCAAAGCCTCGGTTCAATTACAGTTGATTCGTTTGTATCTACATTATATTGCATTCACTCTTCTTTCATGTTCAAGTTTCAATAGCAGTATCGCTACAACTGTATAAGGATTCGAGTATTTGCACGAATTGTTGCTTGAAGGCAATGATTGTGGTCACTAATGCCAGACTCCTACGGAATTGCTCTCGAGTTTGTTTTCAAATGAAACACAAGGGGCTGTTTCCTTACCGTAAAAGAATGGTAAATAGAAGATAATTAGAGGTAGAACTGAGACCAGTACTATTTCCCAAATTCCTTGCATTTCCGCTCGTGGCTGTGTTTGATTTTGTAATACACATTCATGTGTACATACAGGTAAATAAATACTCTTGAGAGCTGTACACGTTTGTTAATTGCAATTTCTCGGTGCAATTATCCTGGCTAGCGAAAGTCACTAAATTGAAATCTGTTTCGAAGTTAATCCACATGCATACATCCATACAGTTTGCTTTGTGCACAACGCATCCTGTTGCATAGTGGATGCAAATGATGTTTGCAATATGAGCCTTATTGGATGGCTTTATGTCAAGTTGTCTAATTAGCTGGTCTTGGGAAACCGTAAATCGTGAATGTTTGTAAAGTGCTAAGTTACGGCAGCATAGGCTGAATAATTTACAGTCAAATGAAAAATTGTTCAAACTGATTAATAATTTGTATGGCTTAGACAGATAAATAAGGGATTTAGCCCATTAGAAGAAGCTAGTACATTCGCAATTTAGATTTAGAACTGTAAATTGAAATGTATTATGTTTTTATGTTATTGAGATAGGGAATTTTCTCATCAAAAGTAAGAGTGAATTTAATTCCAAACTTGCTAATGTATTAAAACTGAGTTCTAATCATATTTCTACAATAATTAGATTGTACTCTCACGAAAGACATTGATTTAACACATAAAATCTTCTAAAATAAAAAGCACAGTAACCTTGAAAAAAATCTAAAATTTTTATTTATATGATTTACATGATTTAAGGTTGCAGGTTTTTGTGGCTTAATTTTTTTTTAAATCTACTACATTTACGTTTCCTTGTTATTTTTCACTTTAATTTTTATTGGATCAATAAATAGCCATTTAGACCCTGTTATGAACTAATTAATCTGTCTACGAGTGAAATCATCATCAGTTTCAAGACATAAGACATGATCGAACGTTAAACATTTCTTCGATCTAAAAGATTGTGCAAGCAACGTGATCCGGAATCTATGATATTTTCAGTTAAAGATAAAGGCAAGTTAAAAAAAATCCGAATTTCTGGGTTTTCAAAAAATACTGGCTGTATAAGTGCATTGTAAAAGGAGGTTTGCAGTTTTGCAGATTTGCGACTGAAAAAAGAACAACGTCTTGGCTTACCGCGAGTTCACCTGAACAATCTTTATGCCTTGAGGCATTAAAATGACCAGAAATCATGACTGCGAATGTAGCAATTTTAAGTGAATGTCATGTTTGGCGCAGTACTTGAACTGATCCGAAGTCCAATCAAGAGCCTGTGAAGTAGGTTGGTGATGGCAAATCATCAACAGGGTAAATAAAAAAAGAAGTGCCCCGGGAGCAGGGTACCCTAGAAATGGCCGTGAAGGCCCCTCGTCCGCATTAGCGGAGCACCGTTTAATCCGACCCCAGCGGATGCTGGTTTGCCGCTTTGCTAGCTGTACGTGGCTGTGCTTGGTCATCATAAAAGTCAGAGACTGGGACCATCAAAACAGGAGTATTTCAGAACAGATGCACTAGAAGCACTGGCGATAGTGCAATCGGATGAATATGGAGAGATTCATATACATCGAAAAAAATTTAAACATTGTTAACTTATTTTTATTGCAAATGTTCGCGGTGTGAATACTTAATGTTAGCATTTACTGGTACGAAAATAATAAAAACGTCCCGTGCTGGCAGCCCTATGCTAGCACCTAAGCCAAAAATATGTCACATCTGCCACACGTTGAAGTCAACCTACTCTGCGAATTTCATATTGACCCGATGACTGCATTGGAAGTTTTAGGGATACAAAGTAATTTAGGGCTACCACACTGAGAAAACACATGGTGCCAGACGCCATAATTTATAGACTTCTGGCGCCAGGTACATAGTCGATTTAGGGATTGTGATAAAATATAGCGCCACACGCCATAATACATGGCGAAAATTACATAGGCCTACACGCCATGTACTATAGTCCTCCACGCCATGTACATGGCGTATACTGTATGGCGTGGAGGACTATAGTACATGGCGTGGAGGGCTATAATCATAGCGTCTGCTCCTATGTACTATGGCGTGTGGCACTATATTTTATCACAAATCGACCGAAATCGACTATGTACTTGGCGCCAGAAGTCTATAAATTATGTCGTCTGGCGCTATGTGTTTTTTCAGTGCATCTGAAGATTATCCAGTTTGCATCCAACAAAAGGCCACGAACCTTCTTAGTTCGGAGCATCTGGAGGTAGAGCACTTGATGTTAGGTGATGGAATTCTACCAAAGAAATTCCCGAGGGATCAATGACATCAAAGATCATATCCTCTCCTATATTCAAGAAGCTTGCTGATATTTATACATCTCCTCACACAGCATGGTTGCGAGTTATAATTTTAGTGCCATGAGCCATATTACATGGGTCATGGCACTATGTAATATGGCGTGTGGGGCCATAATTTCTGCGCCATGTAATTATGGCGCTGGGAGCTATACTGCATGGCTCAGAGTACTATGTACATAGCGTGTGGCACCATAAATGCTGCGCCATGTAACATGGGACCACGCGCTATGTAGATTCTGACATTATGGCGCTGGGAGCCATATGGCATGGCTCAGAGTACTATGTACATGGCGTATGGGGCCATAAATAATGCGCTATGTTACATGGTTCTGGGCCCTATGTGGATTTTTTTTCAGTGCACCCGCAAAAGTTTTCAAATTTTCTAGATCATTATGTTTGTTGTTTATTTTCACTAAAAGATCACTATGGTTTGAAAATTTTATAATAAAACTGTTTACTAAAGATATGCAAAAATAAAAAAATACAAAACCAACCATAGCTGGCACCCCTATCATTGCTTTTCCGACTAGATTTCTGCTGAGTATTGTCTATAATAAGTCTAATTTGACTCTGGGTACCTTTTGTTCTCTGTTTTCGCGGATAACATGTTTATACCTGAAGGACCAACCTTAGCAAGGCATCCCTGCTTTTGGCACTTTTCAGTACTTTGCATTCAGGAACTCCGGCATCGGCTTTCGCTCCTGCCATGCGTTTCTTCCCTTCGCACAGATTTGGCCTTTTCCCCAGTATAACCAGTCCCTCCTTGAATTTCAACATCATCTTTGATAATTGATTGGTATCGGAATGTATTGACATCTTCTACAGACTCCTCCTAGAGCCCGACCACAGAGAGCTTTCACCAAGGAATGAATCGCAGACACATTAAGAAAAGCATTAAATAAGTATCGTAATAGCTTGTTGTGTTAGTTAATCGACTTCATTTTGATCTTCACTTCTATTTTAATTTTGAACTAGTTTTTGTTTTAAAATAAAAAGTGGAGTTGTTGAAACATTGTCAAAAATAAATGTCACAATGGTAACAAGACTATCTAGTTTTTTCAATTTTCGACTTTCTGCTTCCTGGTATGAGAATAAGGTACGGGTGTGTGTCCTACACTGTTCATACGGTAACGCCAATGTAAAAACCACGAGAGATTGTCATGTTGAGCGTCATTTGACATTCCTTTTCGCTTAACCGGTGAGTGAGTGGAAATGAACTATGAATTCACTCAAAACAAAACGAAATTGATGCCAAAGGTTATTTTCACTTACCCAAAATACGATATCCTCCCGGGAAGCACTTTGTAGCTACTATTGCAGCCTGGAACGCGGCACTTTATTCTCGCACTCTTTCAGAATTTTCGACCACTAGTTTATTCGCGAAACCGACACAGATTATCGCGCACTCACGTAGATGTATGTTTCCACTTAACACGGCGAAAAATTTCCAAATTTTCTGTAACAAATTTTGACTTAAACTCAATGTTTTCATTCACCGACACAAATCAAACTGACATTGACGTTTCTTTTCGTTTTGCCCGTTGCACGCTTTTACACCGATCTGGTGTTACACTCATTTTTCGTACAAAAGAAACTTCCTTTGGGGTTTTCGGTTGTGAGTGTGGTAGAAAGGAGCGCACAGAGCGGAATTTTTGTGAGAGCAATGTTGTACGTGTGTTAAAAAAGGATAATTCACATATGGGTACACGGATAGCCATTTCGTTTCCATTTTATTTTTTATCTGTGATTTAAGTTATACTTGTATATGAGAAAGATTGACCGAATAATTGAAATTATATCGCTGTCCCATACCTTCCAAATAGCTGATAATTAAGGTCATGTACCATGTAGCCTCCATATTTAATTGACCTTTAGGGTCAATATGTTTTTAAGCTATTGGCTTACACGAGTAGTTTTTTCGATGCTTGGTAGAAAAACTTTCGTTTTTTGTCAGTTAATGAAACTTCTAACTCATTGGCTTGATAGTATTTAAAATATTCAACTTATTGCTAAAAAATCCCAACTGATTCACATCACATTTCTCTCATTGTTCAAATCAAAATCACATTTTACTCATTATTTTTACTACCTGTGCAGTGCTTGCTGCTTTTTTCCACTCACTCATTGGTAAATCTTTGGCACCTGGTGTGCTAGCTATCCTCTATTTTCAATTTTCGGACCGGGATTTTAGCTTTCGTTTTGGCCTGGCGATACAATTTTTTCATTAATCTGGCTGATTATCACACATTCAGGCGAACATCAGCTTCAGGCCATAGGCCAACCTTAAGTGACCTTGATCGTGGTATCTCTTCCTGACTGGTGAATGTTTCATGTAACAGCCTTCATCAGACTCTGTGTTGATTTTTTTACAGATTTGCGGTTCGATGATTGTTCGAAGGCAGAGATTTGACCTCGGAACACTCCGCTACAAACGCGTAATTCGATTCTAAATTGACTTCCTGATCTGTTCTCACATTCAACAGATTACTAGGAGTTACTGATATGTTAATATTTTATCAGTTTGGCTGAGAATGATACCGTTTAGAAACGTCATTGAAATTTCGAGTCTCTACGGAAAGGTATTGTGTGCATCCTTATTTACAGTGAGAATTAGACTCCGTTTCATATTCTTGAGTCGTACTGGTTTGATTGAAAGTTTTGCAAAAATGTGACGGGAATGCAAACTATTTAACAATTTCAAGTGACATTTTATTATTTTGTTCATATTCTTTGAAATTAGAACTAATCTCTGATCCAAACATTTCATCCAATACTGTTGGCATCAGTGTGCTAGAACGTAGTCACAGTTACAATTATTGCAACATGCATTTGCACTGGAAGTCTTAGCAAGAAATCAATCGTGAAGGTGTGTTGTTAACCGAAAACTACCATCGAACCATCCAAATGAATCCTGTCGACTGCATGATTAAGATCTCCAATTACATTTTGCCATCGAACGTGCATTTACCGATTTGTTTGCAAATGCATTTATTGCATTTGCCCTTTGTTTGTAGTTGGGGCATAGCTTATTAGCAATGCACTCAAAAGCCCTGGCAAATGTAGTTAGCGGAAGTAAATTTCGCGTATGAAATTTCAGATTCAATAATTTTCGAAACTCGCTTACTGCCCGATACATGTTCGTTTTATGAATATTAATTGTTGCCGGTAGGTCTTCGTCGGTAGATAGGATTTTGGTAGTGGGAGATGGTTTATTTTGCTGATATCTGACTGAACATTCTAGTGCTGATATTTAACGCAATCAATCAATATCGCACTACATGGAATAAATGAAAATGTTTTGAGTGATAAAATGAGTGGAGAAATGCATTTCGATGATACAGCTACTTGTCGAAAGAAGTGAATTTAAATTATAGTTTTCAGCCCACAAGTTAAATAATTAGCAGCTTGAAAAATCAACATCTTAAAAAATGAGAATGTTTATCCTCTTCAGTGGAATTTAACTTGCCCTGTTAAGTGCAGGCAACTAAACTGGATCTTAGGATTGATCCTAACAAGACCACAATACTAATGCTATGCTAAAACTATGATAAACTATTGCTTAAACTATTTACAAAGTAAGGAGAGCAGAAGAATGGAAACATCGCTAAAAAGTTATTTTCAGACCTGATTTTGGCGGATGATTTTGATAAAAAAAACGACAAACAAGGGCTTAAATATTTACTGCCAACTACTATTGATAGTTCCTTTGAAACTTGCAGGAGGGTTGGAAGTCTTGGTCGATTGCTAGTAACTTTGGTTATATTTGTTCGTTTTGTTTTATGTGCAAAGCCGAGTTTAAGACAAGTGCCCTAAAAATAAAGTGTAATTGCATTGCATTGAATGGAATATTAATATCAGATTCTCGCATCTCTGTCTGCCATAGCCAACCAGGTAATCAGCTTCAAAAGGTTATCCTATAAACTTTTGCGATATAAAAAAAAAAAAATTAATTCATTCGCTTCAGATTGCGTTTCTTGATTATGAGAGAGGTTAAATCTAAACAAATTCTCTGAAGTAACTCGTGCATCATGACCGTATAGTCAGTTTACAGTTTCCATTGATGCAAACAAATATCTATCGAATCTTACACAAAAGGAGATGTGATCTCAGTTATAATACTCTTGTTGCCAAATCATTATTTAAATCAATTTTTGGCAGCTTCAAACATTCAGGACTCAAATATATGCACTGTAATAGATTGTTAGGACACACATAAAATCTTTTAAAGACGTGCCTTCTAACACTTTCAATAAGCTGGTGCCTCATCAAATTGCTTGCGGTACTAACACAACACTCATTGCATTGTTTTCATGCGTAATGATGAATAGATGGATAAATATTTACTGACGGTGTGTAAGCTCATCATGCTAGAATGCATTCCATTAGGATCGAGTCACATAAGCACCTTCTGCACGGATCCTGATTGTGACTTGTATGCTAATTAGACAATGATACGGACCTGTTTGTGTATTCTCGTGAATTTGCATAACTCCAGCTCACGCTTAATGATATTCAATTAAGACAGTCAACCGAACAGAGAAAGCTTTCCGCCACCTCTACCGTTTACTTTACTTGTGCATATCCTTTACTTGCACCTCTCTACCTCTCTTTCTCCTCTGAATTTGACAATAGTGAGTACCGACAGTGTCTCTACGAATTAGAGACAGTGTTAAATGTGAAAATTTCTTGTCATTCTGCAAGTACGAATCCATACATCATTCTGATAACATATTGTGTACGTACGTGGTTCTGCACACAAGGTGATAAGTCGATTTCAAGAGCTCGGTTCTGGCAATTTCGAAATCAAGCTTCCTTGGAGTTTTGCATATGAATGCTTTTGTCGACAGAATTTGAAACCCTTTTGAGTACGGTTGAGTAATGGTTGTGATTTTTGTGGAGTTTTGTTTGGTTTTGACACAACAATTTATGTTTCGCCTCAAGTTCTTGCATACAATTACGTTTTTAAGGATGACTTGAGACAAAGGGTAATTACTCATTCCATGAGGAAGAGAAATTTAAAACATAAGCGTACATATTCTATAAAGAATGCAAAAAAGAACATATATGGGTGAAAATGGATGTCAATAGTAAAAAATTTCATATCCAAATAATACCCAGGAGGAAATGTGAGGTCTACGAAATTTCATGAAATGAATCTATTTCTTTGATTATTTTGATAACATTTTGAAGCATGCATTTATTTTTGGTTTGCAGAATCGTAAGAACGAGCTTTGTAAATAAAATGACTAATAAAAAAAAATTTGATGCTAGCGTTACCCTCCAGAAATAATGTGACCAAACTGCTTAACAATTCTAAACGAAGTTCCAAGGGTTTTATAGCAGCTATTCTGAGACAATCGGCAGAAACGTAGCCCGAAATTGTCCGAAAAATCTTCGCATTTGTCAATGTGAAGCTGAAACGCACTGATCATTCATCGATAACGTTGCACCATACTTTAACTCCTATTAGTACTCAGAAGATCTGACATTTATTTATAGCTGATTTATACAAAGTTCTAGCTCTTCGTTCCGTTTTTGTTGACTTTGAGGTTAAAAAATATATAAATCTACTATGGAACCTGATAGTATACTCGAATCATCTTCCTAAACAACGTCTTTAACAGATCAGTTTAGTCAGGAGTTTTCTATTCTGCACAATCTTTTCGAGTCGTTGTGATTTTCTGAATCAAGAAAGATCGCTCTGCTGGAAAAATATGGGAGCATTGCCATTTCATTTACCTATCGATATTGTTACATTTTACTTACATGTTTTCAAGGGGCTAGTAGCACTGTTCGCTGAAGCAAGTGCTCCAAGTAGTGATCTGCTGTTTATGGACGGTTTTGTATGTCTAATAAATTTATGTGCTTTTGCCTTCTAGCAACGCTAGAAAAGAGTATCAACTTAAGCTCTATCATTGATGCTATTAAAGACGAACATCAGGTCCAAATGTTTCGAAATAATATCCACTTTCATTGAGGCGGTAAATAGATGCCGTAAGATATTTAATGGTATGACAAAATTTAATTTTTCCATAATTTCTATCTCATAATTTGAATCCTAATTTGATAAAATTTTTCCTATATTCGAAACAAAAATATAGGAAACACTAAACAAATAAATAAAACAAACAATTAATAGGTTTTATTAGTTTCCAGACCATTTGATCATAAATTCGACCTAAACTTTTTAAATTTTAATTAGCGCCCAATGTGGGTTCCTTCCTTTAATTTGTGGTTTTCTACTTTCTGCACACCTGTTTTTCGTCGGGTGATACAAGTAAGTTTCGTTCAGATGTGCTGCCTAATTACTACCCCACAATAGAGCTATGCCTGGATAATCTAGAAGTGGGGAGTTTAATTCTTCCGATAAATTACAAAAAATTTTTTTCTGTCCATGTACCTGGGTAGGCAGAATTATTGCTGCAAGTTTGACCCAAGTGTTCAAAAAAAAAAAAATAGTTTGATAGAAGCATTCAATGAAAGTAGTATTTTAGAATGAGAGTGGTCAAAAATGGAGTAGGTTGTCCAAAAATAAAGCGACTTGAAAAGAGCAGTCTGAAAAGAAGTAGACAATATGAATGTAAAAAAGAAGTTTCGCAAAAACTGAAAATTAGGAGTAGTTCAGAATAGGATTAGTCTACAATAAGAGGATTCCCTACAAGAATATTTAAAAAAGAAGTAAGTCCGAAAGAAATATCCAAGAATACGTGTATACCCAAAAATCGTGTATACCCAAATACGTGTATACCCAAAAATAAGTCCAAAAATGAAACAGTTTGGAAATGAAGTAATACAAAATTGGAGTAGACAATAAAAAAGTTGTCCGAAAATGGTAGCCTGAGAAAAAATAGTTGAAAATTTCGGACATACAAAAATATACACTACCGATAAAAGAGAAGTTCAAAAATTGAGATGACCGAATGAGAGTAGTTTGAAAAAGAAGTATCTCACCTTAAACCTTCGAAAAGAGCAGTTGAAACAAGGAATTCTCTAAAAAATGAGTAGTTCAAACGGCTAGTCTGAAAAAAAAAAATTAAAAAGGTGTTGTTAAAAAACGAAAATTATTATTATATAATTATTATATATAAAAAGAGACTTGTTCAAAATTTTTGTCGTTCGAAAATGGAACAGTTTAATATGCAGTAACCCGAAAATGAAGTGGTTCAAAAAAAAACATTCCAAAAGAAGAATATTCCTAAAAGGAGCTGTTTGAAAACGGAAGAAAGAAGAATATTCCGAAAATCGTTCAAAAAAAAAAGGAATAGTTCAACACAAAAGTAGCCATAAGATGGAGTTGTCTAAAAAAAGGGAGTTGTTCTCGAGAAGAGAAGTTCCAACAGGTGTTCAAAAACAGTAGCTTTAGAAAAAACTTCAAAAGTAGAAGTAAAAGGAGTAGTCCGTAGAGTATAGACAGAGAAGACCAAATAGAGTAGTCCAAAATGATTTTTAAAATGAACAGTCTAACAAAGAGTAGTCTTAAAAAGGAGTAGGTGAAAATGGAGTTCCTTAAAAAGTAGTTTAAAAAAATTAGCCTGAATAAAATAAAAAAAAAACGGCCGAAAAAAGTAGTGTTTCAGATCAAGACTAGTCCAAAAATGAGGCAGTTCGAAAAATAAAGTGTCCAACAAAAAGGAGTACGCAAAAGAACAAATAAAAAGTTTTCTGAATGATGAAAAAAAGTAGTTTATATTACGATAAGTGCAGGGTGTAGTGTTTAAAAATAGGAGTAGTTGAAAAATGATGTAGTTGGAAACTGGAGCAGTGGAGAAATGGAGTATGGAAAAATGGAGTAGTCCGTGGGAAGAAATGGAAAGGAAATGGAAAAAGGTGATGTTTGTATATGTATGCTCTATAGAGCCCAAAATTACTCATTCACAGTCTGTGTTTATAAGTACCAAGAGTGTTTAGAGTTTGAGTGAAATGTGTTAGGTATTACTGTTCTTTTCACAGATTAAACAAAAATGAATTCGTTAAAATTTTGACTTTTGCTAAAAGTACAAACTGTAATATACAGTTATAATCTACGGTCATAGAAACACAAATCCACCTAAAAAAATAATGTTTATTTACAGTTTTGGTGCGAGGAGGATATTTGAAGCATATATATTTAAGATAACAGATCATAAAAAAAACCAGAAAAAAATAAAAAAAAAAACCAAAAACATAAAAATTTTAAAAGATTTCCGAAAGCAAATGTCAAGAGACTTATGAATAAACGAGTTTTATCTTTCGTATTGGCTGTATATAATTTCCAAAAAATATCTCAAGCTACATGTAGCTGTTTTTTCAACTGGGACAATCCATGCGAACATTTCACAAAACCTGCTTACTTCAGATGGAATTAACAATCAACGAACAATCGTTGATAAATGATTCACGAAACATATTCTGGCAGTTTGGTATGAAATGCATGCATCCGTTCTCCATATCCCTGTTCGTTTTTCACGTTACGGTTAATCCCATCTCAACTGGAATTTTGTGTTTAATTAGAGATTAGCGATGAACGGAGTTTTTCTGGCACTTTTCCTGTCAGTGGAAGTCGCGTCATGTAGCAAATAGCTTTGTGAAACTTTTGCTTTGCTTTGTACGAAATTAAACCCTTTCCTATGTTTAAACGGATTCCGTTCGAAACAAAAGATTGTTGAAAAAGATAAATGATGCTCCAGATATGCACAATCAAAGTATTACAATGCTTTTCGGTTGGTAGAAGCTTTTCGGGAAATATCGAGATTTTTTCTGACTGTCAAATTGTTGCTATGCGAATACAAGGGAAAAGTCGACGACAATGGCTACTATCTTGTTGATTCAGTAGATTGAGATTCAGATTTTTTTTTTTGCCAGCACATTGCCAACTATTTTCAATACACGAGGCAGAAAACGGTAAGACGGGGATAATATGTAAGACAAATATAAATGCGAAAATCAAGATGGCATGTCGAAAAACAAGATCTATTATGCGACCCGAAAAGAATCGAGGAATAATAAAAGTATCACAATCACAATGGTAGGAAATCATTTTTCATCTACTTGTGCGTTAGTTGAACTATTTGTTTTCTTTTTTTTCGTCCGTCCTACAGCCAAACGGGATCCGGAGTTTTGGTACTAGGGCCTATGATTTAAGGGTGAGAGATTGGAAAAATTAGGTCAAGTAAATAAATCCAAGAGGGTCGAAATGGTCATAGAGTTCGAGTTGTATGCGATGGATATTTCTTTTAATTAATTGTCGTCGGTTTTGGTTGAGAGATTTATTAGGTGTGTAAGTAATTATGTGGAGATGATATATTGTGGTTTGGTGTATTATAAGATATCCATTGTCAATGAAGAGTACTTAATTGACTTTACGAAAAATTGGCTGCAAAATCAAATATTTTTTCACTTTGCACATGTGGAATAATCAGATCAGCGCATAAGTTGTTTCAATTGTAAATTTGTTTATATTTTATTAAATACATTTCTTCACAAGGTGATATTTTTAGTAAAAAATTTAAGAGCGTTTTTACTGATTTTCGAAAAAAAATTGTAGTGGACTAACTCTGCCTAAAAATTCAGATTTCTTTATTAATGTATATGTGTGTATGCATATGTATATACATGCATTAACAAAAAGATTGAGAGATAAATATTGAGCATTGAATTGATCTGTTCCAGGTCAAAATAAGGATATAGTTTAGTAAATTTTACGCTTTAGTAAATGTTGAGGTGCCACTATGCTTCTATGGGAAAACATGTCTGCTGGATAAATATCAATAGTTTTCTAAGCATTTTGGAAATTTTTAATCCTAAAAGTAGGTAATTAATTTTTTTTTTAAATTTTCGTTGTGGTAACGCCTGCAAGAGCCATTAGATCATTACGAAATTCACAAGGCGTTTGCTGCATGCAAAAAGGTTCTACGAAGTTTTTGGTGAATGTGCGAGCAAATCTGGAGCTACATCAGGCAAGCGAAACAAGTTCTTCAAGCTGTGGAGTCTTCTTAAAAAGCTGCCTTTTGTCGCAAAAAAGCGAGCGGGTGATAAATTCAATTTCAAAAATCCTCAGCTAACAATAACAGAAACCTTTCATCAAATTTCCGAATTTTTAGTACCCGAAAATTGTGTTCCAGAGAACTTCCGATTGTCTCATCAAACAAAACTGAAGCTCACAGGATGTTTTATTTTAAAGTAGATCTAATAGGAGTTATTTAAAAATGTTAGCAGCTATGTGGTTGTGGTACCATCTTAAAAAAGTGTCATTCAAAAAACACTTTTACTCCCTGTTACTTCCAATGTATCAACAAATTAAAACTTAATTCTTACAGTATGTTGATTCTTATATAAGCCAAATTTCATAAATTTTCAGTTTCAAAATTAGAATAGGGCAGCCAGCTACGATTATTTTGATCATTTTTACGCTAAGCAAGCCTACCGATACATTTTTAAGAAATGAAAATGAAAATCTTTCCATTTATATGATCTACAGAGCAGGCACCAAGTTGAAATAAAATTCTTAGCGTGAGTTGATCTAAACATGAAGCGAAACATACACGAATGGTTTCTACTTTTCAACCTTAAGATGTTAACAGCAAATTTTCATGTGCTAAACACATTCCGATAGAAATAATACACTAAGGTCCATTTTTCGCACATTTTGAAACTTTTCGGGTGGCAACCCTCAAAATCTTTTCATGCCTATAGCTTCCGATCCAGTCATCTAATCAAATCAAAATTCTCAAAATAAGTCCGCCTTTCCATGAAATAGATTTTCAAATTCTTTTAGTGTCTGCTCTAGCGAAAGAGTAACAAATAAACAGGAACTGTTTGAATTCTTTAAATATAGAATTTTCTCGCGGGTGGAAGCTCTCAGTCATTCTATCCGTATAGTTTTCGATGCAGTCATCGCAACCAAAAATTTGGCGAATTGAGCACTGA
The DNA here is from genome assembly GCA_963978885.1 of Nemotelus pantherinus. Taxonomy (NCBI): domain Eukaryota; kingdom Metazoa; phylum Arthropoda; class Insecta; order Diptera; family Stratiomyidae; genus Nemotelus; species Nemotelus pantherinus. The sequence continues at coordinate 37,629,745 of OZ022263.1, forward strand.
GAAATGTTATCATTAAATGTTGATATGCTATATATCTGGTGTAATGAGCCGGCCGTGAGTAAATTTAGTAAACATTTCAAGCATATACAATATGAAGCAAAATCTGCACATTTCTTCTTTTTTTCATCGAAAATCAGTCTTTCTATTGATTCTTTATGCGCGTGAATGTATTTGTATATCGTCCATATAAGAGCATAGTTTGTTGGCCATGATTCTCAGGCAATTATTGTATTTGTTGGCTTTTCAATTTTAAATCATAATACAGCGAATGCTGCTTATTAGGGTTGCATATGGCCAAATAATTTTTGAACGTACTTACTGAAAATCTCCATAAATAATTTTAACATCATATTTTTTTAAACAACCGTCCCAATTACGAATTTCCAGTTGATAGCAATAATCCCCGACAGTGATGATCACGTTAACAAACAAATATTACTTTAGTTTTACTTACTATTACTTATTACTTTACTACTTTAATTCCTTTAGTTTTAAAGTCGATGGAATATGAGGTCCAAATGAATCGTCACATTATAGTTAGGGGTTTTTTGTCTTATGAATGTTCATTTAAACATTAAATACTCTATTAATTACCTTTCTCCACTTTGAACACTATTTTCCACCCAAAATACTGCATACAATATTTCTCTATGGCAGCACCTTACTACTATTACTTTTAATTATATTTAAAAACTAAGTCATCCATAAGGCTCAACCGGGATCGTATCAAAATCCCGAATCACAAAATTCCAAATTAACAAAATCCCTATGTTTCCTGTAAAAAAATCCTATATTTAAAAATCCCGAAACTCAAATTTCAGAAAATCAAAACCTCGAAACTCAAAATCCCGAAACCTATTCGTATAATGAAATTACAAAAACAGTGATTTAAGTTTTTATTTAGGAATAAATTTCAACATAAAGACATATTGTACGCGATTCTTCACAAATAATCGGTTTTTTTAGTTTCAGGACTATTTCTAATGATTTTTTTAATTTTTTGGTACCTTTCAGACGAGGAGGTGAATTGAAAATCCCGTAGTTTTGCATAATATAGAATCAGGCGCAGGATTTTGTATTACGGTGTTTTGTAATACGGGATTTTGTTTTACGGGATTTTATGTAACAGGATTTTTTAATACGAGATTTTGTAATCGGGATTTTGTAAACGGGATATTGTAATACGAGATTTTGTACCCAACCCGGTTCAAACAAGTAAAATTGAATTTAATTTACTTCAAATCTATTGATCTTTCATTTAATTCTTTTGTTAGACTGTTAGACTATGATATCATTTATTTAAATTAAATCGATTCGACCAATACCAATAGACATCTAACTCAAGTTATAGATATTCGATGATTTCGATAATATGTTTTAGTCTTATCCCACATCACATGGCAAAAATAATTCAAAACTGTGAAAAACGATGTTCGTATGCAATGTGATATGTACGTTACCAAAACGTTACACAGAATCATTAATTAAAGTTGATGCAAGACAGCGACCATGACAAATGATTCAGTCACCTCGAAATGAATTTCCATTTTCATTTCCAAAGCATTCAACTTAACATCCGTCCACCCCCTATTCACCAACGGAAAGACAACTTCTTTTTCCTTGAACATATTAATTCAGTGATTAATCTTTTCGCTTATCCGATACGCCTGGCTACGAATCCGAAGCATCCGAACATCGTATAAGCAGACGAAAGAAAGTGATCAAAGAAGCAGCAACGCTTGTCATCAGATGACCAACGTAATAGCTAATCCTGACGACCGACAATCGAAGGACTACGTACTAGATAAAACCAGAATGTGGAATTTTCTTAATCACCCATCCACTAAACAGTTTGCTTGTAGTTAATGGAAAGGAGAGAACAATTGAAAGCAACAATCCAAGTGCCATGGATTTACTGTGATAAGCTGAATTTTTCACACAGTTGCTTTGGAAAAGAAATAGTTAAAAACTGACTTTGCGAATGAAGCAAGTATCGTTAAAATTGTTTTCATATCGTAGGTTTTGAAGAAGGCGCGTGCATTCGATCAATCCAGTTTCTTATATTGCAATCGAAAGCCAAACAATACTTCTATATCGAGAAAAAAATTCACCACAGACTGTATCCACAACTCTAATCCCACAAATACTTATCACTACCGACATAATCGTTGTCATTGGCATAGTCATTACATTCCAACTCCGTGAAATGGTATCGCTACACTTACTCTAATGAAAAATTCTAATTCACCGATAAGAGCATCAACGGTAACAACGAGATGAAGATGACATTATGGGTGAACAGGCCTTCTCATTGTCATGGCCCAGGAATCTAAATCCGAGCATTTTATTACTTTCTCCGGCTTTCACCGAAATCATCGAGTGGCGAAGCGTATTATTGTCGACACCGAAGTACCTAGCGTAAATAATTCTCGGCTGAATTGAAAGCCAAGAAAAAAGCAAACGAAAGAAAGCAGACATCTATAGTATACTTACTGACGGTCGTCCCTTGAATGACGGCAGAATGGCAGGAATGCGGTCTCAAGGAATTAATTAATACATTTCCCGTCCTACAAACAAGCGAATGATACTCATTCAACCCAGGACTATTATAAAGATTTTTCCATTACTCGTCTTCTCGAAAAGGAAACGTCCTGCTTGACTTCTTGGTGTCAAATCAAAAGGACCTGAACGACATCTGACTGAGGTAGTTCCCTTTCACTCCTTCCACAATGATTTATTTTCTTTCCGAGGCATTTTTCGTCTATTAATTCTCATCGCGAAAGCAATCTCTTTGGAATTGAGAACATCAGAATGATGCAAGTTGTAAGAACGCTTAATGTACGTGTATTAAAAAAAGCAAGTGAAATTTCTCGGCCCTTCTCTACCGCTTCGTAACAAAAGCCACTTGGAATAACGAGAACATAAGCAAAGAAGAATTTCTGTAGACATTTAATCCCCGGCTACCGACATCTGACTAAATTTTAATTTCGCGAAAATTTTTTTCCTATTGACAAACAAATACTTCAGTCTCTCTACCTGGAGATCGTTTCTGAGTCCTGCTTATGCGATTTAATATGAATTCAATTCAAAATGGTGTTGGACACCAAAGGAGAAACTTACTCGCGCTTTGAAGAGAAGGAGCTTTGTATTCTACTAGCAAGGCATGCAGTATGAAGAAAGTTGGTTTCACTTACAAATAGGACAATTTTAACTCAGGGAGGCAGAGCCTTAAACGTTTGCTTAAAAGATTCTTAAATCAGCTCTTCTTAGCTTCTGTAACGTAACTCTATAGGTGGTCTTTCTCACGAGCTCTTTTTATGAAATCAATTTATTAGTTCGCTTAACTGCTCACGTTACTTTGACGTAATTATTTGCATGCTTGAGGATTTTTATCACGGTTAACTGTAATAATGCAGTCTTTGAAACTGACGTAAGCTTGTCGTTCACTTGAACTCACCGAAAAGTAAATGCTAACAAATTTTAGTCTAGTGCTACGCACTCGCAGAAAAGTAGACTTCATCTTAGCGTTTATGGTATCCGGTGCATGCTAAACACATGGTAACCTGGAGAAATGCTAATGTAGACCTAAACGACATTTTTTCAATTCATAAACGACACTAAGTAAGTCCTCTATTTATGCAGGTCGAACTATGATAAAAGAATTTGGCTATGAGATTATTATCTGTATAGAATGAATTTATTTGATTAAATAATGTAGTGCAGATTTATGAAGAAAGAGGTAAATTAACAAATGATTGAATCGAAGGTATTTTGATTTGATATGGCATGAGGCGTGCTAAATGAACGGAAACCGTGAACAACGATCTCTTTTTTCCAACACTCAGTTCATCGACGGTTAGCTCTAGGTCCTTGGGTATACATCAAACAACAAAAAGCAGCTATCACAATTAAATTATAACCTGTTTATCTTCAAGCCCAAAAAATTAAGGCTAGCCCAACAACATCAAAGCTATGCTGATTGTTGCGGAGTACTGACGTTAAGGAGTACTACCAGTGGAAGCTCTATGTATGGGTCTAGTGGGGCTTAGCACCATACACCTTTTTCTATTCCAAAATGAAAAGAAACCTATTTGTATTTCAATTATTATAGATAACAATAAAACATCATTTTAGCGAATCAAATTATCAAAATACTTAATTCACCTACTGTTTTTGAGATCCATTCAAATATTTTTGTCTCATCTCTTCAAAACTTGTATTTCAACTCAAGAGGACTTACTTTGCTGACACGCGATACACGCGTACTCTCTCATCGTGTACCCTTACCATGTAGCTCTCACATGTAATGAGCGCTGGGCTAAATTTAATTAGCCCCAAAAAGAGAGGAAATGAGTGAAAAAGATCAGTGAGCGCAAAATGTGTGCATGTCATATGCAATGACCTCAGAAGAGAGATATATAAGAAAATGAAAACAGCAGTGATACCGAGACTCGATTGGCAATTTACCCTGCCATATCTGATGCGTGGACAATTTCATGGCATGCCACATCATTTCGAAAATGCATCTGAATGGTGAAGACATGTGCGTGCATCTGTGCGTTGAATGCTCTTAAAAAGTTATTTGAAGGAATTCTTGGGCAATTTCAACAGACTTTTCCTCCGCAAACATGAAGATAGAGATAGTGACAGTAGGCCATGTGCACGCGAATTTGGCACGTTACAGCCAAAAGTTCGTAGAACTTAGGTAGCGGAGAAACTAAAGGGAATATTTGATATAGTAATCTTCTTGATTTGTTTTATTTACAGATTTTATCTTTGAATAGAATTTCGTATATGTATGTGATTGTTTCATTTCCATGACTAAAAGAGTAATCTATGGGCTAAATCCTATACTTAATGTCGCCTCCACACTGTGGGCCCTCATGTGGCCCATTTTGTAAGCGTGCGATGACTTTCATTGGCCGACAGTGGCGAAGCATGGAAATGACGTGGGCGAGGAAAGGTTTTGGAGCGGTTTTTCACACATAAAAGCGGTTAATTAGTTTTTGCGAATGAAGAGTAAACGGTGGTTATGAAATATTATAGAAAAATTGTGTGTTTGGCTTAAACATGATTTGATATGATACATACGAGTACAGATCTGTACGCATGATATTTTATGCAAAATGTTGATTGAATTAAATATGTGTGAGAACATTTTATATACATTGTTTTTCAATATAAGATACTTTTAAAAAAAGTTTTCTTACGCCAAATGGGAGAAGTGGTAATTATCAATTTTTGTGCTCTTCAAAGCATACATTTTTATTAGCTAAAATTTACCATGGTCAATGGTGATTTGCTGGAATTTCCAGCCCCCGAATTGTGCAATCTGTTTTGTTTTAGTCTGGGGCACCTAATTAATTGCTTTGAATTACTTCAATGGGGTTCTTGCGCTGCTGCTACGATAAGATTGTTAAGTTAAGTGAATGATGATAGTTTTAATTTTTTCTAATGACTTTTTAATAAAATATTCTTTATAATGTTTTACATTTATGCAGTACAAATGGCAATTAAGGGTTTGATTTATGAATTCTATTAGAAATAGTTTGAAATTAATACAGCCTAAGCATGAGGAATGAGTGGCGAAAAGAAACTTCCATATATGACCTTCACGTCAAATGATTTATAAGTGTGGGATATAATTATCATCCAGTTTAAACGAGTCAAAATTAATATTATTGATAAAATGTTCTGAAATATGACACCTGCTACTGAATTGTATAGCTTTTTTTAAGATAATATTTTAATTCTGTTTAACAAACAAACAATTTAATTGCGATACTTTTTATCACTCCAGTTATTACTGTAGATTCTGAAAGATGATTCAGCAATCTAAAGAATATTGAAATTTATAATTCAGTAAAATTAGTCAAAACTGTTTCGTTGCACAGGTGATAGATGTGTTTGCTCAACAGAAAAATACATATAAAAATACATATATAAACAATAAGTAGAAGTGAATATTTAGTAGAATTTTTCCGGAGAAATTTATGGCTGAAAGGACTTGTATGTGCTTAACATTTATTTATTTATTTGTTTCACCAAGCAAGTTGTACATACATAGAAAAATAAATAAATAGTACATGCATAAAACTACGAAACAAACTAAAATAAAATATCTATAGATGAAACGCATAAATAAATGAGTTGCAAATAAATAATAAATAATTGAAAAATAACTAAATGAATAATAGTTAAATACCAAATTCTCAAAATGTCTACAAATTCAGTATACATTACATATATATTAGTACGGTTGGGGAAGGGGGAGACTATGAAGAGAGAGCCTTGATAATATTTTTTTTAAAAACTGCTTATCGTAGGGGAAGAGTTCTCGCTCATGCTATTGAATAGCTTGCAGCACCTATTTATTGCCTCTTTTGCTGCATATGTTGCGTTGTGTTGGTATTCAATAAGCAATATGTTGTCAACCCTACTGAGTGTCGTGTTGCTGAGGCGGTACGTATAATGAACGCGTGCAATTTTACGAGAGAAGCTATTTGCGTGGTACTTGGCAATGTTAAGAGGGAGCTTGTTCGCGGAGCACTAATGGTTTAAAGAGTTCAGTTTAGACTAGAAAAAGGCAGTGCCAGATAGTGACCTGATGACATGGCAGATTTTGAGGTCGTCCAGATATAGTAAATGAGAAATGTCAGATAAAATCTTCGATATGCCAGATATTAGAATATTAAAAAAGAGGGCCAAGATGACTTCTTTGAGGGACAGTGGATTTAACGTCTACTTTCTTAGAAACAAAACTTTGGAATTTCACCAATTGAAAGCGATCGTGAAGGTAGGAGTCAAGCCACTTTAGTAAAGATCCTACAATTCCGAATTGATTCAGCTTGGGGATCAAAATGGCGTGATCAACTCGGTTGAATGCTTTGCTAAAGTCTGTATAGACTGCGTCAATTTGATCCATTTTGCATCGTAAAACATCAGAAATGACCACCATAAGATTAGTTGTAGTAGAATGACCTTTTTTAAATCCATGCTGTTGCTCGTTCAGTCGAGCGTCGACCAGAGGAGAAAGTTTGTAGTAGATGGTTTTTTCAAATAGTTTGGGAATAGTAGATAGAATGGCGATGTCTCTATAATTTTGAATAAAGCGTCTATCGCCACTTTTATGAATTGGAATAATACAAGAAGATTTCTAATTCGAAGGAAATAGCCAAGAGGAGAGAAAATTATTGAATATAGTATGAAGGGGCGAGATCAGTTGTTTTACACATTTGATCAGAATAGTAGGAGGGAGGAGGTCAGGTCCAGAGCCCTTGTTACTGTCAAGCTCCATAATGGCAGTAAATATTTCATTTCTCGATATGGTCATATCCTCAACAAAAATTTTTTGAGTCGAACTCGGGAACCGATATAATGTTGTGATGCTAACTGGACTAAAAACTTCTTGAAAATGGTCACCAAAAAAGTTGCAGATATCCTGAGGAGAAGAAGACAACATCAAACTTTCCGCTTCATATTAACAAAATCAAAAAAATTTTCGGGGTCGCGGATTATATTCTCCCCAGAAGCTTTAATGTATCATTAATGCAACAATGCCTTCTATATGTACGGGCTGTCATGCTATGTAATCGTTGTAGCTTTAACGTTATGGTGTCTGCTCATTTTGACATTTCCACAAGGCAATGCCAACATGCACAAAGATTTCATGTGCGGATTTTTAAGTAAAATACACCTTAAACGTTAGTTTTATGTGCGTGAATGCGTTGTAAAAATAATAATTAGTCATAACTATCATTTTGACTAAAGCTTTCCCTCCTATTGTGGTGTTGCACAATATGCAAAAAAACTTCACATACTCAATACATACACAAAACTTCTACAAATTTGCTCGATTTACTATAGTTGGCGATGACCAGGAAACAGCCGCATTAATGTCCACTTGCCTATTCAAATGAAAGAACCAGTTAAGCATATGCGGCTTATTCTCAATGAATTTAATGCGACAGTAAATCGACACGAAACATCACATAACCCAATAGCAGCTGATGCACATTCATAGCGAATTATCCACATTCTACCGCACGTACCGCACTAATACTTTTTTTCTCTGTTCATTAGCACTGTTCCGCAGATCTCACTTTATTTTCACTTCACTCACTTTGACAAAGCCCGTACTATTTATCCCGGGAGGAGCATTTGATTTTAAAGGACGATCGATAGGAGTAAAGCTGGAGATGAGATTCGACAACAAGACGTGAATTGAATTGAAAATATTTTTATTTTAAATTAATAGTACATTCTTAGCCTACCTTAAAGTTTACTTAACAAGAAGACTTAAAATTTAGCAGCTTTACTATTTTAGCCTGCTGGCTCTGATTGGTTTTACTTTTTCATATATTTTCTCGGCAAACATTTTTTTTTACCCAGCCTGTACAACAGCTGGGATCACCTTGGCGATGATATTCTTAAAAACTATTATTATATTAAAAGTATGATCTACCTTATAGCTAATTATAGCTAACTTAACCTAATTAGACCAAAATCTTAGCCAAGGTCTTAAATCTAACCCCTTCTGTTCGTCGGGTGGCCTATATAAATGAAAAACGCATACGTACAAGCAGACGTAAAACTAATGGAATTATTTCACAACGACTTATAATGCCTCGGTGAATATAAAAAAAGCATAACAACAAAATAAGTAAACGAATAATTAAAAGCATTTAAATATGTATTAAACATATGCAACAAATTTATTAAATAACATGAAAAATGGTCGGAAATAAAAATTAAATAATGGTGAAACGAATGGTAGAAAATGCATATACATACATAAATTATTATTGAAAATGCAACAATTACTGGTTTTGTCTAACGGGTTTGAATAATGATTTCAACCTGATGATTTATTCATACTTTTCATATGGTATAAATTCATTGGCGAGATGATGGATGACAAAGTCCATTTTAAATCAATTTTAATAAGTTTAACCCATTCTGTAAAACGAACATTACAAGTGATATGATCAAACTCCTACTGTTATGATCCAGCTCGCTGATAATTTTTTTTTGATAATTTTGAGTGAAATGTCTACTCATTACGTAAATTCACTTGACCCTCTTTGGGACACAGCTTCAGCATACAATGCGTAAAATTGCTTAAAGCGGAAGTTGTTACAACACAATTGCTTGCTGACTTCAATCAGAAATTCTTATTGGTACTCGTATTTGATGTAGACTACAGATTAGAAAACCGTAGAATTGTTTTTAGTCAAAAGATTGCTTTACACAAATATTATAAAGCCAAATAACTGGAATTAATACTCGACTGAGCATTATTTTACATCTAATAGAAACTGCTACCTCCAACCTTGGCATTAATAAAATCCAACTAGCAACCCTTCGTTCGAATAGTAAAAATATTCACTAGCTTAACCAATTGTGTGTAGCTTGAGATGGAAACATAAAACGTTTTGATCATGGCTTACATAGCACGCTCGCCAATTTAATATCATATTCACGTTATTTGGCCCGTCGCAAACTTTTATAGAAAAGTTTATTAGACAGTAAATTTCATTAGTAACGATCGGTGTAGAAAGCATTTTACAAGTTCAAGAATTCAATAGCGTTAGTAGTGTATTGGCGGCCAGTAAACGGTTACGACTAACTATGAGAAGCTTTGGATTTGTGAAAGTGCTGTTTGATGCATTTGTGATAGTTCTAATGAAATTAAGTGAAGTAATTTTTGGTGCGAATCCGAAGAGCGATACGATTGATTTGGTGGACAAAGTCGTTGTGGTTAGTTAATATTCACTAACGAGTAATGTTATATTTATGTGTACATCGTCTTCTGTTTCAAATGATATGAAAGATGTGGAAATGAAATAATTGTATCTAGCACGACGAAGCTTAAGTATGTTATGAAATTTACTTATATTATAGAGTTGAGAACATGCCAAATATATTTAGGGGTAATATTTGATACATTTGAACCATAATCTATTGTGAATATGAATTCGAGTTGAAGCTTTGATTGAAATTATGCGAATACTTTTAAATTTTTAGAATGTTCTTTAACAATATAGTTTGAAATCTGAAGGCTACATAAAATATTTTTTTTTTTACGATCTGAGTAGTTAACTGTCGTTTCATATCGAAAAAAAATCGAGAATGACATTGGTTAGTTGTATCGTTATCACGCTGACACTCAGTTATATTATCCAAAAAAACGTTTGGTACTGATAAGACTTTTAAAATTTACGGTAGGTACGAGATTGCTGGAGCAAATCACGCATAAATTCATACAGTGATGTTTAAAGATTAGAAGTTAGGCCAAGCTAATAACATTACTATAATTGAGGTTTTCTACGAGAAGTCAAATTTTCAGTTAATTACACTATACTAATTTTTCAACGTTTGCTTTTGATTCGAGAGTCATAGAAATTGATTGCTGCAAATCATTCGAGTGGTATTTCACTTTGTTTTAGTTAGACACGCTTGGACGATTGTATAATAAGAGTATCATATTACTAACTACTTTATTTCTACCAAAAAAAAACTAAGACAGCTGCACCTAAAAACATGCATAAAATCAGCAAACCGTAAAAATTAATGACTATAAAAACAAGACAGCTGCTTTTGTTCATGTTGGAGATAAAGAAAAGTCATGTTTATTTTTAACTATACATTTAAATCAATCAAGGGAAAGTTATTCAAGTGTAGTTAGGCGTTCTTAAATTAACTCATTTTAAATAAACAAAGTTTTTCAGTGCAAAAATATCAGTTATTCAAATTTAATTGGGATCTTCGTCACCCCAGTCAGTCTGTTCTCGTTTTAACCTTTTGAATTCTAGCAAATGTTTGTCAATTGGCGATATGTCAAGGTGGTTTCATTAGATTGCATGCTTTTTTCTTAAAATTTATTTTCACTCAACTTGATTTTCTATTCTTTTTCGGGTGTTTACGATTTCCTCACAAATTTCTTTCTTCAGTTAACTCCAGCTTCGATACTCCTACTTACAACCACTTTAATGTTGACTTTCCTCTCTGTCTTTCCTCATTCGCGTAGAGTTCTCTGGATTTCTAGTATGTGATGCCATTACTGAGCTCCAATCACTTTTCTGGATTTAATGGCGTTCTCAATTTTTTAGTAAAATATCTTGCGTTTTCCCTCTGTGTTCATTTACTTATGATAAGCAACGTTAGTCTTCGAGCCGGAAATTTTTCCCTTTCTGGAAGCAGTTTAAAGATTCTCTTTATTCAGAACTTCAGTGACTGCATGCTTGCCTCGAATCATCTCCTCATCTTATTCCCCTGCACTTTTAAAGTCATTCTTTCGATTTGATATACTACACAATGCTCTGAACTGTGTTTACATATTTCAACGACATGGCTTTGTTTAAGGTCAGCACATTTATACTCATCTAGCTGTAATAATGTAATAAATGTTATCCTAGACAGCAGATATTAAGCTATAATAATATCATGTTAAATGACTTGACTCTGCTAGTGATGGGATGCATCTGCACAAAATATAACTTTATAGTGTTAATAAACACATATTTTCTGAGGTCCTTATCTTGTTTTTCCTTATAGATGGGCAAAAAATCTTCAAAAGATACCCGGATCAACAAACAACGCGTTATGTAAGATTTTGATTTACTAAAAAAATACATCTACAGGCCACTAAGGTCCGGGTCGGCATCCGCTTTTACATTACTTCAACCCGGTCGTGTTTGCTTACCTATCGGTGCCTACTTACTTCAGAATTTACCACAGTCTGTGGGTGGGTAAGGCAACCCTCCTCTTGCTTTGTACGCAGTATTTTCGCAACATATGTTGAGACTGTGCACCACTTATCTTCGTTACGCAGCATCGTTCACAGCATCTGGCATGACCATACCAATTGTGGACTCGAGGCTTCTCCTCAAACTTGCGAGCCAATTGCACGCAAAGAAGCATCATGATGCCACGGCTGACCCAAAGGCCTAAAAGACCTATCAAACTCGACGTCCAGCGATCTTTGTTACTTGCTCTCAAGCGTTGTTGCCAAAGTTGGAGTCTTGGCTAATGTGCGTGTGCTAGTGCCCATGTTCTGTTGGGCTCAGAGCATGTGAGGTACACTTCTTTGCGATCTCGTGCAAGCAGATCTATCGAAATTGCTACCACTACTACCAGCACGGCTTCACCCGACACCGTACGGTAGCTACTGGCGATTTGCAGGTCACCTCTACGCTGGACGCTGGCAACATACGATCAAAATTTCTTCGTTTGGAGTTTCATCCGCCAAAATTTCCACCCCGTAAAGCAAGTCGCCATCAACAGCTTCCGTCTCGTTTCGCCGGGCCCACCGATGTTAGCTATCAACCTGCTCAGCGTGGCGATGGCTCTCAGAGCTTCATCACATACTTGATGGGTGATGTCCCAGTAAGACAGTTTAGTGTCCAGCTTAACTCCCAGATAACTTACCGATTTACTAGTCTGGACTTCTGCAGAGACCACTGTCATCAGGATGACAGTCGATATCCGCTGTTTTGTCAGCATGACGATCTCTGTCTTCAACAGTGCCAGCTGCAGTCCATGGTCGCTCATCCACCATTCCACTCTCCTGATTAAGTCTGAACTGGGCAAACTCGGCAGTTCTAGAGGTGATTACTGCAGACACATCGTCAGCGTAACCAACAAGAAACACATCAATAATAAGACCCATGGTACTATAGACAGTAGCTTTCTGTCCATTGTTCTGTAGAGCAACCTTCTTCTTTTTTCAGCTGCAAAATCGTATCTATATATGCTGAAACACGTACCCAAGCATCTTCTCCACAAGCCTTCCTCACAAAGCTCAACTTCTGAAATATTCAGGAAAATCACCATACGCTCGTTTGCCAAAAAGTCGACTGTGATTACCCTTGCTATGACCAACGCGGCGTTTCCCGATACGATACGGTAACTACTTATGATTCGTAGCGCTTCTGTACGTTGAACGCTTCCCTTGCCAATTTTCAAATTTCAAGGTGGTGGCTTGTATATCTGATGTACCTTGAGAATCCATTCATCGACCACTTCTGTTCAAACTCTTTCATAAATGATTTTTTTTTGCTTCGGGCCTTTTGGGTAGTCGCTAATTCTGCAATCTGCCTCGTCAAGCAGATTTAACAACCCTGTTTCACTGTCATATTATAATTATGTTTTTTTTAATCTTATCTGGGGAACCACTCTTAGCTCTGCTGAGCGTTTCACTGACTTTGGTGTCACTTTTGATCGGTAACTGGAATTCCATATTTATGTCCAACCAAAAAGAATTTGCGGTTGGTTGGATTTTTTATACATTCTTACAGTAATTCCATTAGTAATTCTACATTTGTTCGTCTAAACAAAATGATCCAGACTTTTAGAGAGTCAGCACGAGCATAGGTGAGTAAAAGAATCTGGATGCCACATACTCTAGCGAAAGTGAATTTTCTTCAGTAGCCACCTTGATTACTTAATTATTAACCGACAACACGATAACAAATTAGGTCATCTATCCTCAATAAAGTACCTCTGGTTTTTGCGAGGACTCACTTCCAATCTCCTGTTTAAGATCTGTTACGCAGTTATAACCAGTCAGGTAGTAGAAGTGGATATGACATCGACGGTATAACTTTTCACCATTAGCCTCTTCGATTCTCTCGCGCACAAAGCATGCTAAAGCAGCAATTCCGTTCATTGTCACATTGGACGGGAACTACTTGGATTTGACCAGATTTGACAAATGTGAAATATGAAATACTCGTAAGACGCAAAAAAATGTTTCATCTTATGCCTGCAAAGACCGATCCTTTTCTTTTCCAGTGTTATTATAATTATTTGTGCGTTTTATACTTCAGTTTCTTTTTCTTATATCCAAAGATTTGGCTAATTTTGCATTTTGGGTACCTATTTGCTTAGTCTATAGCATTTATAATTTTATGAGAAACTTTCTGGGAGGAACGAACTACACAAATTACACATCACAACAAAAAATAATTCTGTGAATATTTTATCTGAATATTTGACAGCACCGACTATTAATCCTGAGAGAGATATATTTTTTCTCGGTATTTCAGATTGTTAACTATGACAACTCAAAACTTGGCAAGGAGCTACGAAATATACTCCTATCTAGAGGCTGTCACGTATTCGTAACGAGAAAACTAGCTGACGAAACAGAAAAGCTCGCTTCCAGTAACTCTAAACAATATCGAGAATATAATGTAAGCGCCTATACTGTTAATCCACCTAATTTTGAGTTGAACAACGCTTTTGGTTCCTTTTTTAGGTCAACACATCAAACTATGAAGAAATGAGAACACTAAAATCCAAAATCGAAAAGTTGTCAGGCACAGTTGATATTGTCATCATTTTACCACCTAAAGTTCCAGATATGAATATTATTGCAGCATGTGAAAATGGCTATGGAGAAATTGTTGGACATGCATTCAAATCTCAACTATGGGTGAGCATGGAAAAATTTAGTCTTCTTTTGATAATTTTTTTAAAAAATATTCGTTCAATTAGGCAATGAAAGTTTTCATGGAAGGAATGATTGCAAAAAAGAAAGGATATATCGTTAATGTTACTCCTTTTGGTGGTATGTACTAGTGAATGCGAATTGTCTTGTTTCATAGATAAAAATACGTGCTTAGTTAGTGTTAAAAATACGCGCTTTGTTATACGTGCTTCTATGAGCGTATTGTTTAACATTTTGAAACCTAAATTTAATCGTTCTTAGTAATCATAAAGCCAACTACGATTTCTATTGTATACAACTTTCAACACAGATATGTCGAAGAATCACTTAATATACTTCAGACAGGTCGAATATCACGAATGTGCTTCGGAGAGGAACTGTTGGTTTGTTAGAGTCAATACATGCTGACCAAGTTCTGTACGAAATGGAATACATTAACATCACTCATGTTAAAAATTATCTCTCTGCAGAGTACGTATTAATTTGATATATAAATTTTTATAAGAAATCATACACGAAAATAGAGTAGGAATAGACAATTATTACTAATGTTCGTAGAACATTAGTAGTAGCTAGTGGTAGAATATACACTCAAAATCTGCACAAATTCTCTACTGTTTTTCGAACATTAGTTTTTCTACCGGTTCTGATGCGCTAGGGGGTTTGTTAATCATAAAAACATACATAGTGAATTCTTAAATAATAATATTAATAGCTTTAAAGCATTGTGTGCACCAAATTTCGTCGACATTTCACAGTATTTCACTTTAGACATACTTTATCTAATTTTCTTTAATTTCAAGTGATCCTGCTTATGATGATCATGAAGCTGCTATGAAAATAATCGAAGGACTGGTGAAAAAATCACCTGCTGTCGAAATTAAATGGTTAGTTTTATTTGTCTATAATTTTTAAGTTGTGCTCAGCACTTGATTTCGTTTTTAGTGCAGAATCGGAAGATGACCACTTTGCGAAAGACATTGTTTGCAAGTTTTATAGCGTATTCAGATTTATTTTCATGATGATCTCCGAAACACTTATGAAAATGATACGAAGGAAACGTCGGAAAGAAATAGCAAATCAAGTTGCTCTGGTAAGTATTAGAGAACTTTGTGTAGCTGTTATGTTGGCGTTCTGTTAATATCAAACGGATTAATGTAATTGTCCAACATTTCAGTGCATAAAAATTGCTTATATTAACTTTGATAAAGCATTATTTTGGGTTGAGAAAGGATAACTGATAATGAGTTGGATAGTTTCAAATGATTTAAAAAGATATTATGCCATAGATTCTGAATGGATATTTGAGATGATAAGCTAGAGTCTTCTTTTTAATAAGTACAATGGTTTGAGCTCCATTTGGTTCATTTACAATACAATCAAAGCTACAACCATATCACAGTTTTTAATTCTAATGAACATTTTCGGAACGAGATCTCGTATGAATAAACAACCCATAATTTTAACACATCTTTAGTAAAATAGGAGTTCATTTAGTTTTTATAATAATATTCGACGCACATAACAACTGCCAACACTATGACCCATCTAGTTTGTTGATTTTCATCGTTTGCCTTTTAAAACATCCCCCCCCCCCCGCTCGTGTGTAGATACCCAAAAAAAAATCTGCTTACCAGGGTGATTTATTACCACGGAGTATGTGAGGTTTGACTCACTGAAAAAAACCATCTACAAGTTCACGAAGTTCTGAGTCGGGACCCGCCTAAGCACTGCTTCCAACCCGGTCGTGCTGACTCACTTATCGGTAACCACGGGCTTCAGAAACCACCACAAAGGAATTGTGCTGAGCGTCATCGAGCTAAGTCACACAATACCGCCAGTATGGTGTCGTCACCTTACCCATTCTGTTCAGGTATTTCCTGAAGTAACCGTGCCCTGTCAAGAATTGACAAAAGTAAAAGTTTACCTCTCCGTGGCTCCGATTAAGTCAAGGCTCAAAAATATCAATTAGCTTAGCCGTCCAGCGTACTTTATCACTTTCACTCCAACGTTGTTGCCAAAGTTGTAGAGTAAGCGCACGCGCGTGCGGTAGAGCTTCAGTTCTGGCCAGCTCTGAGCGAAAGAGGTACCCTTCTTTGCGTTTTCGTGTTAGCAGAGCTATTGGGATTGCTCCCAATATTACCAGCACAGCTTCTTCTGAGACCGTGTGTTAACTACAGGCAAATTGCAGGGCACCCCTGCTCTGGACAATGAAAATGTGCTTCCGGAACTTCTGGGTTCGGAATGCAACTCCCCAAATTTCGGCTTCATACTCATTACCATCGGCTCGTTACCATCAGCAGCCTCCGTCTCGTCTTACTGGGTCCCCTGACGTTGATCATTATCCTATTCAGCTATTAGAGCCCTGTCATATGCCCTGCAGATACGATCCCAATATGTCAGTTTTGTGTTTTTGTGACTTCCACGGAGCCAACTCTCATGAGTATGACAGTTGGTATCCTCCGCTTCGTCAGCATAACAATCTCTGTTTTTAAGACTGTCAGTTGGAGACCGTGCTCGGTCATCCATCGTTCCACCCTCCTCATAACTTGGTTAAGTCTGGGTTGAGCGAATTCGGCAGATCTGGAAGTGATAACCGCTGCGACGTCATAAGCATAACCTACCAGAAACATATCCACAGGCATTTCCAGTCGTAGCAGATTATCTTACATGATGTTCCAGAGGTCAGGTCCTAAGATCGACCCTTGTGCCGCATCTGAGGTGACAGGTTTCCTTTTTAAATATTACTTATTGTTTTCAACTTTAAATGTAAAATATATGAAATATATTATTAAAATATATGAATATATTATTAAATATATGCGGTACCGCAGAAGACCTGAAACCTTTTTTTTAGAAAAGTTATCTTGAATTTTGACGAAGTGAGTTCGATCGCAAAGAGAAGTCTAGAGCCAATTAAGGAAGAACCCGATTTATCTGGGTTTACGAAGTTTATGCAGCAACGTTTGAAGAGTCTTAGACTGCGTTAATTTGGTTTCCTTTATCCATTTCGTAGAGGACGTCATAAACTAGGATCATATCATTGGCAGAAGCTGGTCTCTCCTTACGAAATCTAAGTTACTGTTCATTAAAAAAATTATTTTATTTTATTTTAAGAATTTGAATTTAGTTTTTAAATGTTTTTAAATGTCATAGGTAGAAAACCATATAATATTTTGAAAACGTTAAGTAGTTTAATCCAAAAAAGTGTCCGACATTGTTTTTGTCGTTCACATTTTCAACACATTTTTTTCAGCTGATTTTTTGTAATGTTTCGTAAAGTAAAACCAATCTTGTACTAAATGTGAATATTTATGTATATTTATGGCTTTATTTTAACTACAAAAACAGCCTGTTAGTTTTGACGGGCTAGTGTTTACGCGTGGTCAAATTTACTAAACGAAACTGAGAGGAGAATGATGGGTTTGTACAACAAGTATCATAGCTTTAGCAGGGTAGTCGTTTTTTCATTGGAAAACGTTATGCTATTCAAATTTGAAAGCCATGGAAGGAAAAATCAAATCAAATGCAAGAAAATTGCATTAGAGTTTGAATCTAGCGTCAAAGGGAGAGCAAAAAACTGAAAAGAGATTTTGCTATAAAAGTAACGTTTAATTGAATTTGAAATTTAATTTTCAATAAACCATTTCATCAAGGAAACCCTTACATATAACACCTATTTTTAAAAGGGTTGATATATGTAAACTCTTTGAGACGTTAGTTTGCGACTAATCACTTTTACAATCGACCCGCTTCTTAATGAAGAGAAATATGGATTTCGTAAGGGCAGATCTACTTCTGCCAATATCATGATGCTAGTTTCTAACTTCTTCTATCAATCTGTTTATGCGATCTTTAGTAAAACTGTCGACTGGGCTGACCATAAAACTTTGTTATATCCGGGTTCTTCCTTAATTGGTTCAACTCTTCTCTTTGTGATCGAACAATTTCCGGGGTCACTTTTCCAATAGACATATGGCTGCGGTAAACTTCAAAAAGAAAACATTCATCAAGTTCTGCGCTGATCAAGTCGAGGAATATTAAGAATTGATAAACGTCCACTGTCACAATTCAACCACCTCAGACAATTTACGGAAACGATGACTCTGCACTACGGAACAATACTCAAGGATAGAGTGACAAGAACAGAGCAACAAAAACAGTTGCACTTAAGTGGAAATGTCAAGATAATCAAAAGGAGCATGAAAGATTTTCAAACTAACAGTGTTCATTAGACCAGAAGAAGCGATTACACTAGGAAGATCATTGACGAGGAGATTAAATCACAACAGTGAGGTGTGAAATCCATGAGGTATACCGGAGGAAGGAAAATAGGAGGGGATAAGGAATCACGGCGAGATACATAGCAAGTACAATGAATACAAATGACGATATCCACGAGAGTAAGGATTCAGATATGCCATAATGCTATTTAGTTTGTAGAAAACGCGGAAATTGTTCCCGTAACTTTTCCAAGGTGATAAAGAGCAAACGAACGACAAATAAGTTTTATATGGCGGAATTGTATTTGTGGCATGGATAAAATTGAAACCACTTGAAAGTATGCACTAATTCTTATCAGACATCAGCTCATAGTGCATACTTGACTGATGTGACCAGTTGCAGTTGGAGATCATTAATTTTTATTTACGTTAGCTGTGATACATTTTAACATCCTCGACTTATATCCATCGGTATCATTTACTCATAAAGGTTATTAATTTGTGATCATCGTTGCCTTTTTGTCTATAAATCAGCATAGACAACAACAATCATCCCACAAAAACAATTCCGCAAATTATTCTCTGCTTTTATAAGCTTTAGAGATGATATACGTTGTCTGTGCTGATTTATAGACAAAAAGGCAGCCAATATCACAAATTAATAACCTTTATAAGTTTTATATATCATCATTATATTAAATTTAATCTATTTTTATAAACGTTAAAAGTAAGCTTTTGATATCTACAGAAATCATTTTTTTCCTATAACTCTTTGTTTGCTTCCGACTAACAACCGAAACATTTCAGGTGACTGGTGGCGCAATGGGTCTAGGCAGAGAAATCGCAGTGCATTTGGCTAAGTCAGGTTGTAACGTTGCCATAGCTGATGTTGATATCGAAAAAGCAAAGAAGACGGCCGAAGACCTATCCAAATTTTCAGTTAATTCAAAAGCCTATAAGGCAGATATATCTAACATCAACGATATTAAAAAACTGAAAGAGGACATTCAGAAAGATTTGGGAAATGTAGACATTCTTGTCAATAATGCTGGTATAATGGCATTTGGTTCGATAATCGAAGCAAAAGCTCAAACGCTTTCGAAAATCATCGATGTTAACTTGGTGTCGCACTTTTTAGTAAGTTTTTTTTACAGCATCAATTAAGTGATTCAAAATTTATACTGAATTTTCCAGACGATCAAAGAATTTCTGCCAAGTATGATAAAATCTAAAAGAGGTCATATTGTGGCTATGAGTTCAATGGCAGGTAGGCACTAAATAATGTATATATGTGAATAAGTCACACAAAAGTTACATAAATGCTTCAGCAGAAAACAGCATGCATTTACACCTTTTGATAGTTTTCTACATATGTATGATACTTTCTCATTAGGTGTCTCTGCGTTTCCGACTCTTGCGACTTATTGTTGCACGAAACATGCTGTGGTAGGGCTTTTGAATAGCTTTGAGTACGAATTGGAGAAGCAAGGAATCAGCTACATAAAAGCAACAAATGTGTTTCCAAACTTCACAAGGACTCGTGACGATTTAGTGACACTACATGAAATGGATCCGTATGAAATACTGATTTCTATGTAAACGAAAGTTAATATTTGCTCTTTTATTGTAGGCTAGTGAGAAAACTACCGTTTCTAGATCCGGAATATGTTGGCAGGAGAATCGTCGAAGCTATTACAGAGAATGATCGAAATGTGTTCATACAAGACTTAAAGTACTTCTTGCTAATGTTTAGGTAAATCCATTGCCCATACTAACTCAGCTTATCATTAATCTATTCATTTTACACCACAGCGCTCTTCCTCTCAGCTTTAAGGACTACCTGACGAAAACATTCTTAAAGGAATTGCCAAATACCAGAGCCAAAACGGACTTGATGAGCTGAATAGTCTTTTCATACTTTTTATGTTCCGAATTTATTTCCTCGCAAATAAAGGAAGAGATTTTGTTTTTTTAATGCATCTCTCGAACAATATTATGTCGTTTTTAATAGCCTCCTCTCGTTACGAGCAATCTGAAATATTAAACCGAACGAACCTAAGCACGCTTCGCTGCGTTTATTGCAAAGAAGTTTGCCAAGATGACGCTTGCATTTACATACACGCAGAAAAGAAAACGAACGAACGTTTATGATCAATTTCCAGAGTGTAGAGAAATTGCCGGCATTTTTATACCTAACTGTTGGTGGTTGATTTTATGCACATTTCCTCTTTCGTTTCGGATATATTTGCCATATTTCTGGATTTTCATTTATTGTTTGACCAGGATACAGTCTCAGAAATAGGGTGAGATATTTTAAAAGTTCAGACGTGAAATGCATCTGATATGGGATATTAAATGCCATAAGAGTTTCATAGTGGAACAGATAAAGACTTTATGGATGGACATCTAAGCCCAAGTTTCATGAGAAGGCATCATATAACAATCGGTGTGGTCATTTTTCAAGGAAATCATTGTTTTTTATTCGAGTTTTTTTTGGCTAAAGATATACTTGACGTTTTACAGCTTCATAAATCTTGTAGTTTTTAGTAGTATGGTTTAATTGATCCGATTTAGGAAAGAGCTCGAGGGCCTTGTTAAGATTGTTTTTAGTATGGCGCATGGCGCGTGCATGGCTTTGCTGCAAAGTGTTTGTTAAAGGAAATAAAATAATCGTAGGGTGAGGTATTAGGCAATAGAATAACAATAGAATAACAATAGAATAACTAACGCATCTCGGGTGATTTTTAATAACAGTAAATACTTTACTAAAAATATTAGTGCTACTTAAAACATAAGCATTGCAAAATGACTTAGGTTGTGCGATGTAAATAAATATTTATATTTTTGGCTTGTTTTTCCTCTCTCTGGGTCAGAATAAAAAAAACAATTTTTTGTAATTTCCAGAGTTTTTGTATACCTTTGTAGCAAAAGGCTGGACTAAAATAAAATAATTTTAGGTGAAAAATGAGTTTACAACGAAAGTGAGATCTTGACTATTTTTCGAAATGCACTCATTTCGCTATTCGGCGGAGATGGGCTTAAATTCTGAATATAGCTCAATAATATCAGAGCCGACAGACGTTTTTAATGAAGACCTAATAGCCCCTTCTATGCTGGAAGTAGTCGAGTTTGAGAATAATTATAAAGCGTCGGGAATTGATGAAATTCCGACAGAATTAATCAATGCGGTGGAAGCAACAGCATGAAGGCCATTCACTAAGTTATCCAGCATATCTGTGATCCTGAGCAATTACCGCGGAAATGGTGCAAACCTATCATATACCTAATCCACACACATGGTACCAAACTTTCGGGCGATGCAAGCAATGAAAGCGGTGGGTATCACCAATCTATCATATACCCTATCCCCAAAAAGAGAGACATTCCTCGGTGCGAATTTACTGAGGCATATCGCTACTTTGTTCTTCCTATCAAAAATTTGACAAAAATATTAGAAAGCAAAATCAAAGTCTTCGCTGCCAATGTTCCAAGTACCAAGGGGACTTTAAGTCTGGACGATTGACGATTATTCATCTGCTCACAGTCAAACAAGTCAGATAAGTGGAAGTTCTTGGAGTTTAAAATCGACGTCCATCAGCTTTTGGTTAGTTTTAGATAAGCATATTACAGAATCGAACGAAATTTACTGTTTAAAATAATGCTGCATTTCGGCATCCTGAACATGAGACGTATGTTCCGACTGGCCCATACGATGATGAAAGTCATATGTCAGAATATGCAACTATCAGGCTGACGCCTTTGATACAAGAGTCGGACTACCGCAAGGCGATGGGCTGGCTCCTCTACTGTTTAACTAAGCTCTTGAGTACGTAGTTAGAGAAGGGTAAGCTGTTATATAACACCTGCCAAGTAGTAAATATCATACCCAGATGACACCAAATCAAATTCCTTGAAATCCGCTGAGGAAACCCTGCTGAAATTTGACCAGGATTCATAAAAATTAGCTCTGAAAATCAGCCTGTAGAAAACAAAAATCATGATGCAAATAAGAAAGAGCAGCCTCATAGGCAAAATATAGCTCTTGAGAAATGTAGTTTAGAAAATGTAATCAAATTTATATTCTTAGGTGCAAAATTCATCACATAATAAGATCTATGTTGTGATATGGATGTGAAATATGGACCCTTACACAAACATCCGCGAATATGTTGAACGCCTTCGAAAGACAATTCCTTAGGCTAGTAATTGAAGTAAAACGAGAGAGCGGCCAATGACAAATAAACTATAGCCACAAGCTATACGAAAGATTTGACGATCTAGAGGTCGCTACAATCATCAAACTATGAAAGCTGCAACTGGTTGGTTACATGCAGCGAAAAGATGAATATAGAGTACCTAAAAAGGTATTCGAACGAAAAACCCAATGAGGAAAGCCAGTAAGAAACCACAAGAAAATTTGGTCCGATTCTGTCAACGGAGACTGGGCATTGCTGCTCTGATTTCATAACTGGAAAAGGCGGTCGCTGTATCGCGACAATTGATGTCATGGCATCATCTGTTAGAAGCCAGGGCCCAAGAGGGACTGTAGTGCTACGACGACGAAAATTTAATCTTCTTTTATTTTGATTGCCTTAACAGCTTTCACGTATTAGCAAAGTTTTAGGAAAGTATTGCATTATGACGTAAATACTACATAAACATATAATACGAAAAACCTCTCTTGAATTTATTGAAGAATTTGAAATGTCCCAATTTCCAAATTGAGCCATACTAAAGCCAATAAAAACTGATCTGAATTTAGATAAGCGAGAGCTATTCAATTTTCAAGAAGGCTTTGTTTGTTAGAAACTAATTCAATACGACAGAGATCTGCAAAGTAAACTCAAATGGACAGTTTCTATTAAGGGAAGTGATTGTCTTGTCATTCCACAATGTAATATAATGTTTCGGGTGGAATGAGTATTGATTTCTCTTCACACTTCACACATTCGATGCGTTTGTAAACTAATTGCTAAATGGTCGATTAATATATGTTTGCAATTAATTGTCAATCTAATGCCATGCATATTGAACATCTTGCCACACTCAGTGCATTGTCTGTATTTAATGCGAAAATGGTACGGTCGTCAAGGTACAATGCACAAATCGTATCGATGAATGTAACTAGTCGAACCCTCGATAGATAGTATTGCAACAAACGGTGGCGGATCCCCCGAGGGCATTTTGATGCAAGTATTAAACATTTAATGCATTTCAGAACATATCAAGCAGAATCGTATGTATCTACATCGTATATGCATGTATTCATGAGAAAATGGGTATCAATGCAGGATTATTGATAGTCGGAATTATTAAATGCGTGTGATCCGTTTATAGATACTTATTAAAGATAATCAAAATTTTCTCAATTTACATGAGTTAGTCCATGGCGAGCATCGAAAGAATTAACAAAGATTTGACATTAGAAGAAGAATTAGAGATAGAACATTTGATGCCTTTGACATTTGGAGCTGCTTCAATCTCTAAAATAAGACCTCAACATAAAATCTAGTCATTTCTTGCTCATGCGGAAGATAAGCTCTTGCATCTTTCACTCATTGCAATGTATCGTAATCATAGGCGCGCCGCAAGGGGGCCAGGAGGAGCTGGGACCTCTCCTCGGGACCTTCAGTCGAAATGATGAAAATGGTGCCAGAGATAGCCGCCGAAACTTTTTAAAATTTTGTGAATTGTTCGCGAAGCATGATTTGGATTTTGAAAAACATTTTAAAAACAATGTTGCGAAATACTGTGTGGCACATCACAAAATGAGTTAATAAAAATAATTAATCGTTCACAAGGGCATAACAGATGAGATAAAAGAGTGCGGACTGCTAGCCACTATGGCAGTCGAAGCAAAGTCCCATAAACAGGAACAGCTCTCTGTTGTTGGGAGGTTTGTTAAAGGACTAACAGTCGAAAAAGGGTTCTTAGGCTTTATAGATTGTGCAGAAGATAGAGATACCTCGTCTTGAGTAGACATAATTTTGAGTCTTTTAGACAGCTATGAGCTTAGCAAATTGCCTGTCGTTGGACAATCTTATGATGGGGCTAGTGTCATGTCAGAGTAAAAAAGAGAAGTGCGACCCAAAATTAAGATAAAACACCTTGCTAAATTTGCTCAACCTTACTAGCTCAGCTGGTAAATAATGCTGGCTGTTCCAGATTCAATTGTACTTGGTCGTGGTTAGAATGAAAAGTGTGTTGCAGCACTCTTCATCTCGACAGATTAGATATAACTTTTTCAGGTTTCTAAACAGACATTTTAAGCGAAAGACAAATTTCTCCCTTTTAAGCTAAATATATTCTAATTTCATCAAGGATATAAATATTTTGAAAGTAATCTATTCTCTTCTTCAGTGTCTTTCTTCCTAATCAATACTCTTGAAATAACGTAGCCTCAAAATATCGACATTTGTTAGAAAATTGAAACGAAAAAATAGACTTTTATTTGTAATTATTTTCATTCTATTCACATGTAGTTCATGCAAGCGTTCATTCATGAGCGGTCATGGATATTTCATGTGTAGTTCATACCTACCATTCACATTATGTACATTTGGTAGTGGCTCACATGTATTCACAGAAAGGAAGTATATATAATAATGCATTAGCAAATAGCAAATAATGTATTAACAAATATATATTGCATTAGCAAATTATATAAATAGCACGAACAACATGTATGCTTTACGATGGGACAAATTATCGCATGTTTTAAGGTTTTCGGTCCCAGGCCCCTGCCAGATTTTAGGCCACGGTACGCTTATGATCATGATCGGTCTGCTTGAAAACCAGGTAAAAATCGATTACGATTCTATCGATTGGGGTTTTTTTTGTTTTGCTCAGTAGAATTTCTTTAACTATAACTAGAGTTCTTTTTCTAAAGGTTTTGCTCACTACAATGTTTCTACTTAACGACATTTTTATAGCCAAATGGCATTTTTTGGTTTGGCGTCTGAAGAAAATCAGTATTTTATTGAATTAATTTGATCTGATTCGATTTTTTCTCTAGTTATTGAAATCAAACATTTTGATTTAAAGACTTTTTTCCTTTCAAAGATATAGTGCTAATAAAAAGGATTCTACTGTTGAAAGTTTCAACGGCTAAGTCAAATTTTTACTTTGAAATAAAAACAACAATAGAAAACTCACATTTTTAATTTTTTGTTTATTACCTTCACTTCATATTTGGATTTGTTCTGTTATTTTGCACAATGTTTTGCTTACTACCAAATCAATGTAGTTTTTTTTCTCATTTTTCTTAATTTAGAATTTATTCTTACCACCTTGACTTTGTTTATTATATTTGTTTTTTTTATTATTATTATTTTGTGCTCTATATTTTACATTCCTTCATTAGTAGATTCTTTGTATATTTTATATGTTTCTATATTCAGTTATTGGATTTTTTTATCTGTTGAATATGTAAATAAATAAAGAAATAAATTTTTGTTAAAAAAGCAAAAAAAAACCTAAGTGTCATAATCATACTCCAACAAAGCATTTAAAGGATTCTCACCAACGAACTGCAAACGAAAAAGGTTTCTGCTCGTTGGGTACCATGGATTTTAACCGATAAGCAAAAGAGATATTTCAATGCCTGAATTTCAAAAGTACTAAGCTGACATAGGAAATATTTTGAGGTGATTTGTGACTTTGGGTGAAACCTGGACCCATAATTTTGATTCCGAGATAAAACACCAGTCAATACGTACACAGAAGAAATTCAAAGTGTCAAGTTCAACGAGAAAGGCTGTGACATCCGTTTTTTTGAAGTCAGGAGAAATGATTATGGTCAAACATTCGTTAAAAGGAATCGCTATTGTAGCCTAATCGTAGCTCGTGTAGCCACTGAGTCATAGTGGGTGGTGTCTCTTGTCCCACAATTTACGGTTTCTTACTTCGTAGACAAAATAAGAAATTTGCGGCAAGCATCCACCATCTTGAACATCCACGCTATACTCGATATCTAGCACCCAGCGAATTTGAACTTTTTGCAAAACTCTAGGAACAGCTTAGAGGCACAAGTATTTTTGTACGAAATTTCTACAATGTCTCAGAATAGAATTTTTCGCAGAGCCGAGACAAAGATTTTTTCTAAATGAATTCAGGCTTTAGAAAAAACAAGGACTGACGAAAGATGGATCCAACCAATCATTTGGTTGCAGTTGGATCACGACTGCCAGGGCTATTATTTTTTTATGTGAAAATGATGGGTAATTCTTCGAGTTGCTGGAATGGAATGCTGCGATATTAGAAAATTGCTTGGAAAATTCATCAATTGATGCTGAATTGGATGCACTGCTTGTGTTTACAGTGTATCTATAACCTATTCTGCTCAAATGGATCAAAGAAGCATTTGCAATTTAAGTAAGTTGCTAATTGACCTTTATGTCAAGTTAAGAATATACAGTTAAAGCAAAAAAATGATACGAAAATATTTTTCACTTTCAATTCGATTCACACCATATAGAGTTTACACATAATTTATACCACATCCAAATAAATTTGGTGGCTAGGCTTTTATTGCCCGTGTTCCATTATTACTATTTAGTACTCGCAAGTACTTCTGGCTACTTCCAACTATTCGCGCTCGTTCCCGAGTTGTTCATGAGTAGTTACGCCTTTTTTTGCCGTGAGATGGCTACTAGTTATCAATAGGTGGCTTTGATTTTTTCAAGGTTATGTTGAACATTTTGGTGGTTAGGAAATTAGAAAATGCCTTCATAATCTGCAGAAAGTTTAAAGAGGTAATTTTCTGTTAGTTGTTTTTATATTTTCTATCGATTGTAATAGTTTATACTCGTTATTTTCTCCCTTTATTTTCAATTCTTTTACACATGAAAATTGCATACAATTTGACAGGCTAGAATCTTACTTGGGAGTACTAATGAGTAAAAATGAAACACGGCAAATGATTTTTCTTTCGAGGTGTATTACCAAAATCAACCGCGGTTCACGTTGAAAAGCTAATGGCTCCCAGAAAATTTTTAATTAAGTGCTAGTATTGCGAGTTTTAATATAATTTTGGGACAATTAAGTGTTTTTTTGTAATACATGATTTTTTTCAATTTTCTCTCTCTACTTTATTTTTTGAAATTCCATCAAACACGTATATACAAATCTTTTCTTCTTATGCTTTCGACGCTTCTCATCAAAAATTGTATTCAAAAGGGGCCGCCAAGTGGTAAAATAAATAGACATAAATCATAATTTTATGATTACTTTCATATGCACGATGAGGGTTGAATTAAACGGCTTTCCTAACAACGACGCGGCTTTCATTCGAAAGCAATCAGTCATTTCTTTCATTGCTTGCTTTTTACGACAGCACAAACAAACCACCCAAAGAAAACCTTCTTCTCTGCGAAATATGCTCTAGAGACAAAGAAAAGGGTTAACTTCTTGAGATTCAAATTATAAAAGGCTCTGAAGTTGGCACTCAAGAACGATCCAATCTCCATGACAAGATGTGATTAATTAAGATTGAATTTAAAATCGATTTCGGTTTACGGTTCCTGCAATACGAGAAGAAGTAACAAGTTCAATAGTAAGTAATTTTATGGGAACATTTTCGAAGTTTTACATCGCTCTTGGAACGCACTTGATTGAATTCCTGACATTTGGTACATAAAATGATCGTCTTCTGTTAGTGCTTACATTCAATTGTGACGTTGTTATTGGTGGTGCACAGTGAAGAAATTTCCGTAAGGAGTGTTTCGTAGCTTTGAATCATGAGAATAGGGAAATTTAATGTGGTGCTGGCCTAGGGTGGTCTATGCATGCAATTCGAACAATTACACAGTGAAATGACTTGACTCGAGTATGTTTTCGGACATATGCATTTCATTGCACCCATAAACTTGAAAACATTTAACAAGTTTTAGGATATTGTTTGTAGAAGTCGTTAACATGGCAAGCCGAAGTTGCATGAAGCATTTAATGGATTATAAACTGGTAGAGTGTCAATATATCAAAACATCTGCTTCATTCTGTTGCCGTAGCCTAGCGCAATTAATTTTCTATAATGAAAGTTTTATGTATTTTAAGTCACGAAATAGTAAACAGTCCGTCAAAGTCAAATGTAAAAGTACGCCTCAATGTTTTTACCTGCACTCAACGATAGCATAGGCTTTTTCATTTAATGTAAGGACTTAACCAAAAAAAAAAAACCAAAATTCCGAAAGTAATTTTCCCGAAAATCCACTGATAACGGAAACAACGTAGAAAAAATTAATGGATTTTCCGTAGACAAATTAAAGTGTTCTTCAAAGTTTCCACAAAGCCAAGGACATACTCGAGCGCGGACATAATTAGGGCAGAAAATTTTCATCTTCATTGTTGCAATGAGCAAAGCGGCTTTTTCGAAATTTTGAATGGAAGTCGTTATAAGAACGGCGACGATGGCGGTCCTTTATTTCGAAATGGAAATGACACTGGTCTTATGTTTACGAGTATCTTTGCAGTTCTTTTCTCAAGGGGAGACTTTTTTTTTCGATGGTTATAAGTGTGCGTCGCGATGTCGAAAAAGAAGTTTGTTTGATGAAGACGAATTACATGATTAAAAAGCATTCTCTGGTGATTCTAATGACATGGCCGGATTAGTGGAATCAGTTGAGAAAAATAGAAGTGGAAAGGACATTGTAACTTTAGAGGCATCAAAGCATGGTATTAGTGTAAAAGTAATTTTCGGCTTGAATAGTATTAGCATTGACGTGTTCTTGGCAGAGTTTTTTTTCCGTTGTTTTCAAATTGGTCTTTAGACTTTGATGCCTATGCGTTTGTAATGAATGATTTTTATTCAGAGAATGGTGCTTTCAAAGAAATAGGAATGGATTTGAAACATGGTTTTAAATTTTTTATGATATATCTGACTTTAGTTTTTGTTTTTCATTTAATAACAAAATCTAACTACGAACCATAAAATTATTTCGTTTAGAGATTATGTATAAAATTTCATGTAGTATGTATAATAATTAGATCAGCTTTCATTATTTTGTGAGTCAATAAACTTCACATTTTCATATTTATTTTAGCTTCGTAAGGTTAATGTAAAAAATTTAATAGGAAAGTAAAGGTAAAATCAACTAGCTTTTTTCTAAAGCTTTCATTTGACACTGGGCATACAGCGTGAAAATAATGTATATATTTTTGATAAAAAAAAATACACAGTACTTTTTCAGCAATATCAATTGAGGTGCCAGTATTCAACCGCCAGCTACTGTCAATTTAAACTTATTTTATAATATTTAATGTATTTTGAAAGTCATGGGGTTAAAATACCTTCACGTTATATGCCGAGGGTTAAACCAACATTTAATCGTTTTAAATATTTAAATAAGTTTATACTGAAATTTTATATATTTAATTCTTTATGTGCATCAACGCGAGCGAGATGCGTGGAGCATCTATGGTACTTCTATGCTACTATTTTATATTTTTGAGTAATACAAATCGGAAACTAACACTGAAATAATAGTAATGACAAACGGTAAAAAACTGCATAATGTCCTTCTAATGGTCTTAAAATTATTGGCATTAATTTTGTTGTGTAGTGGGAATCTGGGTATTTGAATCAATAAGTTAAGTACTAGTGTTTTACATTTTAACGTGGATTGTGTGTAACTTTTTGCGAATCAAGCGAATCCTTTTTCCGTTGAAAGTAAGCCGTTTCCAAATTGAATGTAGATTTAAAATAAATTATAATTCACTTCATTCGAATTTGATTGCATGAAAAAAAGTTGAATCTTTCATAGGTTTCGTTCATGTTGCTCTCATGACCTTCTGAAAAATAAAAAAAATTGCCTTCAAAAATTTCAAACCATTAAAATCAGACTTTGAAGAATGTAGCAAACGTATATTGTTGTTCGTACAATATTCGATTTCCAGAAAAAGCAGCAAATTGATCTAAAAATTACTTTTTCTATTGATGAGAAAATTAAGTGACGTTCATCTGAAATCAAGAACTAATAAGATGCTACATTGCAATACCTAGTTTGATACAACCGAGTAACTTCAGATTCCTAGCAAACAATTATCTTAATCTTTCTTAAAGAAAAACTTCTTTTTATCACTTTCGTTGCGTTAATTCACCCATTAGTCAGATACCTTCTTTTTACCCTCATTTTCGTTTTAAATTTCTTTTAATATTTCATCAAAACATTTGGACTGCAATGAAAAGCCTAAAGAAAAACACAGTCAAAATGAAAAGTAGCGTGACAACATGAAAAGGGTTTTAACAGGGAAATAATGTGATCACTACTGATTATCATAGTCCCATTTACGTGGCGGGGTTGAGTTTAACCCTATACTTGGATGGTTAACCAAGGTAGATAATTTTCAGCTGCTTACGAACTTCATTGCTGCGATGTACAAGGGACGTGACGATGACAAAATAAAGTGATGTCGTTTTGTTTATTTTCGTAGCTAATTGACCGAAATTGTCACTTTAATCGGCAGATGTTATTTCAGCGTGAATAGTATACGCAATACTGTGACTGAGGGTTTAAGATAATGCTTGGTTAAATTGAATCGCTTTTGATGTTGTAGGAGGCTCCCAGTGGGAGGTTGACGTATCTGCTTATACATTTGATGAAAATGCTGTTATTTTAGTGGATTTTCTGCTATTCTGCACATTAGCAGTGTTATTATCATTGTGGGCATAGCAGAATGGAAATCCTGCTCATATTACTGGCAAACAGTGGCTTCGGAATGGGTATATAACGAGATGTATAAATGAAAATGACATGATAAATATCTTCACAAGGACATGTCTGCCTGTATCCGCAAAACAAATTTCGATGAAATGTATTTGCTAGCCATAACATCTCAGTTCAAAAGAACATGCATAACTGTACCGTGCCACACGACATATGCATTTGAATGTATCCTGCTCCTACCATATGGAACATCCACAGCCCAAAAAGCATGCATACATACATGAGCCACAATCCCCGAATCGTTGGTTAGATCATTTGGCACGTATCATGCTGTAATGTTGATAAATCTGTTTCTTTCATGTGATTGCACTCATGTCGTTGACTCTTTTATTCTGAATGGAAATGAAAAATTGACCGGAATCCCGTCTTGTCTAATGCTTTATGTCTTTTTTTTCCAACATTCCAGATATTTTCATTGAATATCTAAAATGCACTCTTTGTTATGGATATTGTATGGTCCCGGATGTAATATTTTAAAATGAAAGACGTATCCTTCTGTTGGGATGCTCGGCTGTGTTTTTTTTTCATTTAAAAAGTGGAAAGATGGAGCAAAAAGAGTTAATATTGATCAGGAAGATTTGTATCTGCATTTATTATATTGTCAGAATGGTTTTATGAAAAATAGTTTTCCGTGTACGCTCAATTAATGTCATCGAACTCAAAATGATATTAATAGTTGTCATCATTTTAGGAGTGGGACGAAATTTGAAGAACAGTCCTGAGCCGTCGTATTATTTCATATCTGGGCCACTTGTGATAAATATTGTTTGCAAAGTAAGTAAATGGTTTTTGGAGTGATTGATTTTATATGAAGGATTTTAATGTAGATTATAAGTTTGCAAAAATGATAATGACTTTGTGAAATGAAGTAAAAACGAGTTAGTTATATTGCTTTTTCTATGATAATAATTTTCTGCGGCTTTGATATGGCACTTATTCTCTTGGCTTATAGTTTCTATCACCACATCTTGATTTCATTGTGATAATAATTTTTTTGAACCGGTGGACAAGCTGTCTTTTTTGAGTTCTTTGATAGGCTTTCGATTTTGGCTATACTTTCAACAGCAGATGTGTGAGCTTGGCTGAATTGTTGTATTAACGTTGCGTTCAATTTGTTGCTTATTTTTTATTTATTTCCCCGAGTGAAATGTATGCTATTTATGCAATGTAACTAATCAATAACTAAATCCTTTCATAAATATGATTTAAAATGAACGGAAAAAACAAGATACTAACTGAGCATAGTTGGGAAGCTTTCACAGTCTGCGACTCAACTCTACTGTGACTTTCACATCGAAGTCCTTGCCTACGAATGACATTCTCGAGTCAATTAAACAAACGCTTGAACTTTTGTTTCCTATAAGCTTTAAATCTTGGAAAATGGTACCTCAAAGACCAGCGCCAAAGTTCTCAAATCTTATTGGCCGGAAATAATTTAATAATCACCATTGACACAAATTAGTTGCTTACCGAACTTTACTTTAAAACTAATAACAAGCGTGTTAAGCGGGCGAACTTTTTGTCGATCCGCTAACTTCGATTTTGTTGATCCCACAGCATTTGGCAGTCACTAGAGAAGAAGTCATTTGAACGAAAACTATTGCCTATTTGATTTTTATTCATCTACAGCATCAATTAATGTAATTTTGCATAAAAATGGTTTTTGGAATTTTTATTGTTCAGCTGTTTTAGACAAATTAAAAAAAAAACAAAATATTCCACGTCTAT